>CM061352.1:87558448-88190591 GCA_030867105.1 Liasis olivaceus | reverse complement strand
TTAAAGAGTTTATGATCCACTCTGGAATCATCTAGAATCTTCTAGGTATTGATGATACACTATAGTCCCAGATTCTCCTTCTCCCCACCTTGTTAAAAATAGAAACAATGTTTGCTGTTCTCCAGTTGACAAGCACTTCCTCTGTTTTCTAGGATTTTTCAAAGCTAGTGTATAGATGTTTGGCCAAACCAACAGTTTGTTTCTTCAAAACTGTGCGATGCTATTTATCTTGTCCTGGAGATTTAAATTAATTGCAGTTAAATAGCTCTTCTCTGATCATGTCCCTGTATCTTGCTCACTTCAGTTAACTGGCAGAAAACAAATACTCTTGCTATAGAAGATAAAGCCAGAATAGGAGATGACCAATTCTGACTTTTGGTTGTTGTTGTTATTGTCATCTGTTCATAAGTTCATCTTCCCTTAGCTACTGATATTTCTTTTTGCTTTGTTAGGTTTTGAGCATAGTTGGGGAAAAAAACACTTTTTGCTGTTCTTAGCAGCACTTGCAGCCTTAGCACAGTCAGATACCATCTCTTCAATTCTGTTCTCATTTTGCTTTTCCTTGATGACTTGTCTGTGTTCCACGTACTATGTCTTTATTTTCAGATATTCTCTTAAGCATTTTGTGCAATCATATTGGACTCCTTTGCCATTTTTTTCTTTTCTTTTTTCCTTGTTCGAACTGTTTACAATTGTTCTTTAATTTTCTCCTTTTTTAGAAACCCCTACACATTTTGGACTCTTTTTTCTATTTAGCTTCTCCTGCTGTGGAATTTATTTCAAACAATTTATTGATCTCAGTTTATTAAAATCTTGACATTGAAGTTTGACATATACTTAACTATATGTAGCTTTAGTTTCTCTTAATATCAAAAGTTATTGAACATTTTCCCCAAAGACTTCCACTACTTCCACGTGTGTAATAATCCCTACTGTTTAGGATCAAGTTAGAGATAGCTAATCAACTTGTGCCATCTTATAGACTCTAAAGAAAGTTATCAACAAGGCAAATAAAATATTTTGTAAATGGACTATGCTTTACAGAGTTTGCCTTTCAACAAACATTGTGAAAAGTAAAGTCTCCCATCATTACTTCATAGATCTTGAAAGACCTACAATTTGCTTTTGGAAAAGGTCAGCCACATATTCATCTTGATGGCTGGCTCAGATAGATAGAAAGGTGATAAATTAATTGATTAAAAAAACAAATAAATTTGGGAAAGACTTTTTTTTTTTTTTAAAAGAAGGCCCCAGTTCTTTATAAAAAGAGACTTGATTATAAATATTTTAGATTGCTGGAAGAGATCAGTAAGATTGCTAATGCTAGTTGTTCTCAAAGAGTATTCAGAAGTTCCTGATTTCTGGTCATAGAGAAGGGTTTTTTAAATCTGCTATATCTTGTCATTTTGTATAATATGACAATGCAATAACTTTTATTCTATTCATCTTTTAAAAAATTACCATTTAATTTCAGCTGCCTTTAACAGCCAGATCCTATGAGCCACTTTATAGTATTTGCTTTTTTCTGCTTTTATAGTTTTAGTAGCTTTGGAATTCTCCCATGGATGCTGATTAGGGATTACAATCAAGTGTGGTGCTGCTAAATTTTGGATTGGTTTGATGTTTTTCCTTGATGTAGCCAAAGACTAGAAATGGATCAGATTGCCCATCTATCAAAAATTGACACTGGGAATCAAGAAGCATCCAAATTAAACATACACTGATCAGAAAGATGAGACAGTACCAGATATTTTGAACTGATAATTATCCAATGAGCTATTATTTCTCATTACATTGCTGTAATTTGTTAAATTGTTGATGTAGTAAATAACTGTGATAAAGAAACAAGATCTAAAGAATCTTAGCATCAAGAGTGATATTTCCCATATTATTAAGACATGATTTGATTACATTGTTTGTTCTCTTGGGAAAATGTATAATACAAACTGTTGAAACAACAGTAAGTTCACAAATAGTCTAAGCACAGAGATTATCTATGAGTCAACTGCAGATTTGCATGACCTGCTGTTACAAATAAAAAAAGTAATAACATCTTGGCTTGCACATGCCTATATGGGTGACTTCTATTTGTGCAACCCGTCCATTTATAGTTTGCGGTAGATGTCTCCCACTGTCATTAGTTTTCAAAAGCAATGGTTTTCTGTAAAGTTAAACAATGGAGAAATGCTCAGGAATTGCCCTAAATCTCATGTGCTTCACCAAACATAAATAGCCATTGGGTAAAAGGCATTTATCCATTAATTTCAGAATGAGTGCCTACGATGAATCTGACAGAGTTTTTTTAGTAGAGATGACAGTCAGTAGTTTCAGTAGAAGAGAATATATGTAACTTAGGGTTCAACTGTAGAGTCCTTGGGGTTCTCTGAACTTGGTTGTTTTCACAGGGTTTTTTAATATTAATTTTAAATAGTAGTTTTTATATTAATTGTTCTGCAATGAACCAAAGTTACACAGTTTGCATTCTTTAAAATCTTAAAATCTTTTCCATAATAAAGAAGCACACATATTAACAGAATCTAAAGAGTCAGACTGTAAAAAGTACAGCAGCCATTTCTTTTCCAGTTATTTTTGTATCTGAAATGGCAAACAAAATGTTCTAGAAACCCTACATGTGAAATTTCAATACTCCACATTTCTGCTCAAGATTTGTTAATAACACTTTGAAAAGCATAACTTAAAAATGAAACTTTTTTATTATTCAACTCAAGTTATGGGTGAATGGACCATTTTACAATAATATTACATTTTAAAACCAAAACTATAAAAAGATGCTTAATGTAATTTAAATGTGTTTTTGAAACACTGATGGAACATTTCTTTGCGGATTTTTTTTTTTAATCCCAGTCTCATACACACACTGTCTCACTAAATTCTGGTAAATATATTTTTACAAACACATTAGGTGAGTAATTGCTAATCATGTAATTTTAAGAACAACAGTTATTTATGTTTGGAATTTCAAGACCTTTCCTTGATTTACAATTTCAGTAAAATTAATTGTTCTCCTTTTAAAGCATTGTGAAGAGAGTATATCACGATATAGTTAACATCTCAATAATATTCAAAGAAGAATCCATGGTATGTAAAAATTGATTGTGTTTATTGCTGCCTATCTTTTGTCTGTACCTGTACATGTGAGCAAAGGACATTCTTTCAGCTAGACTTCCAGAAACTGCATTTCAATGAACAAATGGGGAACTGAAGGCAGTAATTTTGAGATTATTGCCACATCACCCAAAGTAGTTTGTTTTCAGGCAGTTCTACCGCCTATGAAATAATTTAAAGAAGTAGAACACACATTAAGAATGGTAGGGTTTTGCAATACAATACAATAAGAATGGGATGCATATTTCTTAGCAAAATTTAGGAGCCATCTATTTTCTGGAACGCAGATAGGATACATCCTCTTTTTGACCTTGTAACAATCCACAAGCCTCTGACCAATGTTAATGTCTATTAAGTGACTTTTTGTACCCTTGCATAAGAACATAAAAACAAGTGCGTATTTTATGATTATGGAGCACTTAAGTCAGATTACTAAGTAAGTACCTGTAGGAAAAATAAGTGTCAATAAAGCCCTCATTTTGGCTAGACAAAATTATTTAAAATTAAGCACTCCAAGGGTTAACATATGCTTAAATTACACATAATAGCTCCTACCTCAATTGATGAAAACATTCATTGCTGTTATTCCCATTTGAAAATTATATATATATTTATATTTATATGTATATCTCAAAATAGCCTTAACCCTTTGAGGATCGTATTAGCAGCAAATCACAATCTAGACTAGGCTTCCCCAATCTGGTATTCTCCAATGTGAGGCAGAAATGCTCGGAAATTCTGGAAGGACAGTCCCACCACATCTATGGGTGTCAGGCTGCAGGAGGCTAGTCTAGACAGAAAACAAAGACCATCTCAATCATATAGGAAACTATTGTTACAAAGATACTGTAAAACTCCTTTCTGGCATCTTTGTCAAGCAACTGATACAGACAAAATCAAATGGAAAAATTGCACACGGTTTCAAGAATTGTTGTCAAAATCTCAAAGGGTTAAGCCAAGACCTTCAACAGAAGTGATGTATTAAAAGGGTGAATTGGGTGAGCGAACAGTCTCAGATGAACTTGGTGAATAGTCTTCTGATTCAGAGTTGAGTTCAGGAGGTGGTGGCTGTGGCTTATAACGTCCCCTCACATCCGGGTTGCGTCTTCGTCGGAAAACCTGCCTCTCCTTATCAAGAGCGGTGGTCTGGCAGGGGCATAAAATGAGAATAGATGAGATTAGGCTGTGCATGAAATAGCAAATCTGACTCCCATTTTTCCCCTTTTTCTTTTTCAAAGCAAAAACCTCAGCCCGGGTCAAATTAACCCCCTCCCCACCAGGTTTGGCTAGTTTTGCAAGCTTTAATCCATTACATGACTCAATTCATATCAAAGTGCATAATCCAACCTATAAAGAGGCAGTGTGATCTCATCAAGCATGTACAGTATGAGTGCATGTCTCTGTATGGATGCCATATGTTAGACTTCTGGAAGCTATTAATTTTTTCGAATAGTGGGTTCAGGTTTCAGACAAAATGCAGACTAACCTGCTTTTTTCAAAGGAGATCTCAGTTCTGAATAGAAATTCAATGCAATTTAATCAAATGAGAGAGGTAAATATTTGCCAATGTTCAAAACAGTGAAGGTATCCATAAACTACTACAGAACTATCAGACAAGAGAAAGGTATTATCAAAACGCTTCCTGCCTCTTTTACTTCATGCTCTCAGTACTCACCAGTCCTCTTTCCCCTTTAACCCAGACACTCGCTCATACATGTGCAAAAGCACACAGAGCATTTCTCCTTCCCTTAAATTTGCACTTAGCTTTCCTGTTACTCTTTTTATACCTTTTCCAGCCAACCAAACTCTACTCTCCCCATTCTCTTCATCCCATATTGGCCATAACTCAGTGTGAATTAAATTGCCACCATATTCCACTAACATGTCAGCTGGAGTCTCTTGGCCAATAATCCACTTTCCAGATCATTCCAGCCAGATTACCCCCCCCCCATTCCTATTTAAATATACACACAGAGAGACTTTTGAGGAGACTTAAGTTCAAGAATTAAAAGTTGCCTACTTCATATCCACAAGTACATATTGCTTTTTAAATTACAACCACAGAATTTCAAAGTCATTATTTAATAATCCAATATAATATTGGTCTTAATAAGCATGTGTTTAATTTTCAGAATCAGTCCAAGTTTTGTTAGTTTGGGATGGGCCTTTAAATGTAATCTGAATTTTCTGCATTTCCAAGAAATGGGACTGAGAGTTAGCCTATGAACTACAAATTCTCACTATAGTAAACAAGGCTCAAAACTACTGGATAGTTTAGAAGGTTAAGAAAGCTAAGTGTTGTCTGAAATGTTGGAAAAACTATTATGATGGGATGATTTTAAAAAGAATATAATCAAGGGGTTATTATACTTCAAAAGATATATCATTTTTTCTTGAGACATTCACAATTTTTTTGGTTGGAAATCTACCAGATATACAATGACCCTGGTTACAGGATGGAAATACAGTTATAGACTGAACAATTTTGAAATGATTTGATGGATGAAAACTAAATCTATCAGGTTAGTGCAGAGTAGTATTATAGCAATCTATGTTTTAAAATAATGCAATCAGGACCCCAAAATAATGTAATAAAGGCAGAAGATGGACATTGCTTATAAAGCAAATGGATTCAGTTAACCTAAATTGTTCCACTAATAGTTTTATAAAGGACTAATACAAAATGGCAATAAAAGTTCATCTTTGGATCTTGGAAAAAATAACACAATAATTTGAAATAAGAATACTAAATTCCAACTGCTATGGTTTGCCAAAGGTTCTTTGTTTACTGCTGGTCCTTGGAAAAGGCCTAAACAGTTTTCAAAGTTGTGCCTTAAAACCAACTTTATGATTATATTTTAATAGAAAGCAGAAGA
This sequence comes from Liasis olivaceus, assembly GCA_030867105.1. Taxonomy (NCBI): domain Eukaryota; kingdom Metazoa; phylum Chordata; class Lepidosauria; order Squamata; family Pythonidae; genus Liasis; species Liasis olivaceus. The sequence continues at coordinate 88,184,589 of CM061352.1, read as the reverse complement.
CATTTGGAATCATATTCACATTACATATAGCATTTACAGTATATAATTCTCTGTAACAAATGGAGAGAATGGCATACATTACTATTCTATGAGATACAGATTTGCATTTAAAATATTTCTGTGCACAAAAGGAGTTCATTTAAAGATTGACTCACATCACATCATTTTTATATTAATCCCAGATTCACGAAGAATTCTTTCTTCAGCAGGGAAGTCTAAATTAAAATCTCCACTGCAATCCAGAGGAACATTCTGCTAGCACAAGGATAAGCAACTTTTTGTTTTGACTTTAAGGGTGAATTAATCCTCATATTTCTATGCAATCGGGGTTAATCTTGTATAAATGAAAATCTTCCACCCTTATGTCTAATTCAACCCTTTGCTCTTCTAGCTACCCAGTCAATAAGGAACCTACACATGAGAACTATAGCAAAATCATAGTCTGTGACATCCATAATGCAGAAGTCATATATTGGCACTAACATGTTTGCAAAAATCCTTCTTGGTGCCCTTCCAGCTTTCTATTCTTTGTTGTTCAGTCGTTAAGTCGTGTCCGACTCTTCGTGACCCCATGAACCATATTGCGCCAGGCCTTCCTATCTTTCACTGCCTCCCTGAGTTTGCTCAATTTCATGCTCATTGCTTCAGTGATGCTATCTAGCCATCTCATCCTCTGCTGTCCTCTTCTCCTTTTGCCTTCCATCTTTCCCAGCATCAGGGTCTTTTCCAAAGAGTCCTCTCTTCGCATTAGGTGACCAAAGTATCTGAGCTTGAGCTTCATTATCAATCCTTCCAATGAGCAATCAGAGTTGATTTCCTTTAAGATTGACTGGTTTGACCTCCTAGCAGTCCAGGGGACTCTTAAGAGTCTTCTCCAGCACCACAGTTCAAAGGCATCAATTCTTCGGCGTTCAGCCTTCTTTATGGTCCAGCTCTCACAGCCATACATTACTACTGGAAAAACCATAGCTTTGACTATGCGGATCTTTGTCGGCAAGGTGACGTCTCTGCTTTTTAATATGCTATCTAGGTTTGCCATAGCTTTCCTCCCAAGGAGCAAGCGTCTTTTAATTTCATGGCTGGAGTCTCCATCTGCGGTGATCTTGGAGCCCAAATAAATGAAGTCTGTTACTGCTTCCATTTCTACCCCTTCTATTTGCCAGGGATTGATGGGTCCAGATGCCATGATCTTAGTTTTTTTAATGTTGAGTTTCAAGCCAGCTTTTGCACTCTCCTCTTTCACCCTCATCAAGAGGCTCTTTAGTTCTTCTTCACTTTCTGCCATTAGGATGGTATCGTCTGCATATCTGAGGTTATTGATGTTTCTCCCTGCAATCTTAATTCCGGCTTGTGATTCTTCCAGCCTGGCATTTCTCATGATGTACTCTGCATATAGGTTAAATAAGCAGGGTGACAGTATACAGCCTTGTCGTACTCCTTTCCCTATTTTGAACCAATCGGTTGTTCCATGACCGGTTCTAACTGTTGCTTCTTGGCCCGCATACATTCTATTCTACTTAAATTCTAAAGATATTTAGCATTAGCTCAACTTATAACAATGTCTCAGGGAAGAAAGAAGAAGGAGGAGAAGGAGAAGGAGAAGGAGAAGGAGAAGGAGAAGGAAAAGGACTAATGTGGTTTTCTACCTTCCAAGACAAAGACTGGGATGGTAGGAAATATTGAAGTTGTATATGATGGGTCGGGGAGGGGGGGTTAGAAGAGAAGGTGTGGAGCAATTACAAATTTCCAGTGTTACTACTAGCCTAAAAGATTGCTTAATCCCATATAGGTCTTAATAAACTCAGGTGCCAGTTGACCCTGCATATGTAGTGGCAGGCTTCCATGGAAGTTACTAACTACAGAAGTAGGGGTTAAAACTTCAGTTCCTCTCTGTAACTTTCTACCTTTGCAAACCATACTTCTTTCCAAAATATCCATACACCATTTCATATACTGCCATTTATCTTGAAACTTCTCATCTCCCTTTTCAGGATGTCATCCCTCATACAACCACAATTTTCTCACTCTTCCTCTTCCATCAGACCTATTTGATCTTTCTTCATATATTTGTTCTGCAATTTGATCCTTATTCATTCTGTCTTACATAACAAAAATACCTCAACATTCTTACATCATACTAGTCATTTGTGTTCATTTTTTGTAATCTGCATTCATTTAGTAGCCGTTTATTATTAACCTTATTTCTGCATGTTTCAAGACTTAAGTACCCCATTCCTACAGCATCCAGTGTTTATCCTGACATACCCATCACTCATTTCTGCACAATAAAATGGACACCAACATGCTTATTTACAGTCATTTCTGCCTCTATCAACAAGCATTCATTCCTTGCAACAATTCATATCACTGAAACATGCTTCTTTTTTGCAAACATCTGAATGTTTTAACTTTTCTCCATCTTCAGGAAACATTCTACTGAGGTACACAAATTTAGTTTTCATTCTACAGTGCAAATCCATCTACTTGCTCTAGTTTTTCCACAATTTATGAATAATTGCCCCATTTTCCTGTTAAGTGCAACCTTCTTGATCTTTGTTTTATTAATGAGCCCACCCATTCTCTTCATTGGATCATAAAAGCTAACATTTTCTGCAAAACATTCAGGTTCTCAGCCAACAACACAATGTCATATGAATACAAAATACACCCCTATTCTTATTCCCCAATGAATGTACCTTCAATGTCATCACAAGCAATCCTTATACTATTATCCATAAACACATTTAACAAATCAAATGGCCTCATACATCCTTGTCAAGCTGATAGAAAAACTAATTACTAACTTGGATGGAGAGTGAGGGAAAGAGGACTAGATTTAATCACCTATCCAGTCAGGTGACCTACTGGGCATGATCAGATCTAGGCTATGCGTGCCATTTGTCACACTAGTCCAGATTAAAGCCTAAATGAATCCAGGCAGATTTTAGTCATACACTAAACAAATACTGAAAGACCTAATATGCTAAGATCACCTGATTAGTCAGTTTGAATTTCCCTCTAAATGTAAATGTATTGAGTTGCAAATTGGAGTTAATTTAGCCATTTTGCCTAGTTTGGGAAGTGATCTTACCCATGTGCAAAAATGCTTGGACATACACACTTTCCTGGTTTGCAAAAGACTGAAGAAGGTTTTTGGACAAAAGGTTGTCCTTCTCTACAGGTATAAACTTTAGGTTTGGATTCTCTTGTATTCAAGCTGCAATTTATGTGGTAAATCACATGAGCTATGGAAGCATATCTACTCTAAAATATATAACAAAGGAGATCTGGGTGAACTGTGGATTCACTAGACATTGTTGTTACATTCATATCATTTTGTTTACTTTTATTACACAAATATATTATATATGGAAAAAAACCTTAAATGTTGCCTGCTTATCTAAAAGAAATTATTTCAAATCCAAATGTGCAAAATATAATTCTGATTATTAATTTAAAAAAGGCAATCTACAATTTATCAAATGCATTATTGTATTATTGGTATATGTTTCAGAGATTATGCATTATGTAAACAGGGCTAAAGTTAAGGTCCCCTTGTAACGTCATATATACATCAGAATTAATTATTATTGTATCACAATATCCAAACATTCTGCAAGAAATCCCTTAGCAGAATAGCCATGAACTTGAACTCAATTTACTTGGATTAATAGATTGAAGATATCAACTCTGTTCACTAGCAGAAGAGATGACCATTTTTAATCATGATAGTTCCATCAAATGTATACCAAATGCTCTGCGTTAATTCTCCAACAATTCAGCTGTGCACATAGAACAATAGATTATTTATTTGCTATAAGAAGAGACAAAAGGAGGATTTGTAGATGTCTTCAGAAGGGTTCCAAAAGTGCTTCTATTGTAACAGAAACAAAAATTGAGAAGGCTTGTAATAGCAGCAGCATAATTTTGTGCACTAATTTGAACCCAAGCCTAAAAGGGCACAAGTATAGAATCTATATGTGAGTGTTGGGGCCCCATATGTGGCCCTAAAGAACTTAATGTAACTTTTGACAAGAAAGCTTCATCTAGCAGGCCAAATACTTTATGGACTTCATCTTAAAATGAAATTACAAACTGAAAACTTTTGGATTTCAGCATCATGCATAGGCAGGCTTCCTCCCTCCTCCTTTCCTTTTATATTGCGGCCCATCTCACTCTCTGGGTGGCCTACAATGATTTAAACAAAACAAAATAAAAAACCCAATAACACAGCTCATAAAATCAAGCCAGAAGCTGTTTTTGGAAAACTGAAGATCAGGTTCTATTAAGATACCTTGATTGATCCTGCTAAAGGAGTCACTAAATACTGCTTCATCTAGTGTCCGATAGAGTTGACAAAACCTTTCAGACTAATTCCAGTTTCATTATCAATTGTCATCCATGTAATATAATGTCTCTATGAAATCAATAGTTATCAAAAAACATGTAGCTGGATGACATCAATATACTAATGACAGCCTTCCGCAACAGGTTGGCATATTCTATCAGCCAATCTACTAGAAGCTTAACTTTTCATAATTAAATCCAGGTGGAATTTTAGCGTGAACAATTTTATTTATGTTTCACAGGGTTGCTGTGTGGCTTCAAGAAAAAAATGTAGATCTAAGAATTCCAAGTAACTACTACAACTCATTTTATGTGGGAAATGTTTACAAAGACAACTAAGAAGGTTCTATTGATATATTCCAGCACCCAATTGACCTTGGCTTTTCTTGAAAATGATAAGCAGGGTCAGATCTGGTCATTACTAGATGGTCACCAATAAACCTCAGGTCTTGAAGAAGACAGCAGAGAACCTGCTCCATTATTGTGACTAAGAAAACTACATGGAATAATCCCTATAGTCACCACAAATTGAATTAAACTTTTTTTTTTTTTACTTGCTCCAGGAAGAACTTCCAGAGTAAACAGAATATAATGATTTTACAAAGAGTTGCATCAGCTAATTGGTATCAAGCACAATTTGTTATACTGTTATTAAATTCTAAATCCCTTTATGTTCAAGTATATGAATAATTGAACTTCCGAAGGAAAGGCAGGAAATAAATCTAACTAACAAATGAATAATAGCCTCCCAGAGTCTTTTGGAGTGGGGCAGCTATAATAAATCTAATAAATAAATAATAAATACATTTCTTACTCCATACATGTCTCTATGCCAATTAATACTTAATGACCTATTCCAGGTTTCATCACTATGTGAGTTCATATTGACATAAGCAAGATAATAGAGTTTGACCAAACGATAGAAAATATAAACATACCATAAGCATAGATGGGCTCATGAAACTATCCACACTCAATTTTATATAACATTATTCAGTTCTATTAATGTAAGTTCCACTCATTCTTTATCATAGTTTGTATCAGTATAAAACTGAATGGCAGTTTTCTCACTTTTGTTCTTTTTTTTTCTTTTGAAAGAAATAATCCTCACATTTAAATTCTGGCAGGATATAAAGCTAAATTTTTCTTCCACTTCACTTCAACATAATCATATGTTTCAAATGGGGAACTTAAGGACAGTGATTTGATAAATTTATTTATGACACTCTGGTTTCATAGGTTCAAGCTCAACATATTATCTATATAATCTTATTATTATGATTAACACCTACTAGACCTATGATTATTATTTCATTATAAATTCATCAGTCCAGATGTTGTTGTCATTACATGATTAGAAAGCATTGTGGTTCTCTATAGATTCCCTTACTATATTACTTTTATTAGACAATATCAATGAATGGAATACATTTGCATGGACTGTTTTGAAAAAAAAGTATATGAAATTTTTCACTTGTTTCTGATATTCTTTACCACAAAATGAAAACACTAGAACAATATCAAAGCTACATTAAAATTCATGTGTTAAATGTGTTAATAAGGATGATGAAATATTAATCTATACCAGTATTTCTCAACCTCAGCAACTTTAAGATGTGCTGGCTGGGGAATTCTGGAAGTTGAAGTCCACTCATCTTAAAGTTGTTGAGGTTGAGAAATACTGGTCTATATCATCAATGACTTAGGCTGTTTTTCTCAAGAGGACCTTACCTTTTCTTTCTTAATGTCATTTTTTTCCCCCTTTTAAAAAGCTTTCTTCCTGTATCTTTATACTTCAGAAAAAGCCTAAATTTATTTCTGGTGCTGTTTATTGTATTTGTATACTAGTTCCCATTACTGAAAATGTTAAAACAATTTACAATATAGCCATTCAAATGTAATAATATAAGCTGTATTATAAATTACAGTGTATTGTATTATATTAATTATATTGTTTATCTATTATCAATCAATCAAAATTACGGTTTTTGAGACCAAACACAATAAAAAGACCAGCAAGCAATAAAATAACTTATTTTATTAAAAAGGAAATTTTTAAAATTTATTTATTTATTTATTTATTAAATTCATATGCCGCCCATCTCCCCCAGAGGGTGACTTTTAAAAATAGCAAGAAAATCCTAAAACAATTAGCAGCTAACAGTTAATACTATGAGGGAGGAACCAAACAGCTTCTAATAGCTATAGCTATTGATAAGAATTTTGCAACCTTCTTATAGGTTTCTGAAGAGTGTCACCCAGAGAAGATAATAGCCTCCTGGTCACAGTTGGAAGTATTAAATTTGATCACAATGTACAATGGACATTTTAATAGCACATGTGAAACAGATTCTACTTTTGAGTCTGAACAGAAACAAATTTGGTTTTTATATGGGATATGGAGATATATATATAGATATATAGATATATAGATATATAGATATAGATATAGATATAGATATAGATATAGATATAGATATAGATATAGATATAGATATAGATATAGATATATATTCATTCTGATGTTCCCAGCAGGAATTTGCATGTACCTATCAAATGGTATAATGCATGAGAATAATAATAATTTCAGTAGAGAGTAAGAATTTGTTGAAATAAAGTGTAAGCTTTTTTAGGCTGGAAAATTTGTCAACCTAAACAGGTCATTGGACAACAAAGCATGAGTAAAAGTTTCAACAAAGCTTTATATTTCAATGGCAATCACAATGACAAACTTTACAACAGAAGCATCATTAATCAGTTTTCTAGAGTAAAAAACCCTCAATTATAGTATTGTATCACTTTGCAGAGAAACTGTTTAATTTACTGTAATTTTAAGTTCATATTCAATTATCTTATATATATAGTCTTATATTCTGGGGAGAGCTAACTATTTGGTGGTAAACATTTAACTGTACTGTACAGATACATATATATTTATTTAACACACTAAAGACAAGATAGATCTCAGGTAGCAGGAATGGGGAAAATTCTGCATGAGATCTCATAAAGTGAGTCTCAGTTAAAATGCAGTTCAGTGTTAAATTAGATTGTTTAAAGATATGACTCAGTATGAATCCCCACTTATGACCAGTATGTGAGGTCAGGAATAAAGGACACTGTAGATTTAGCCTCAGAATGAACCAAGGTTAGAAATTTTTATACATTTACTAATTACAGGCAGGAGTTCCAGCTGGCTTTGATGTCATACAATCCCTATATGGTAAACAAGCATTTATTAACCTGAAGGATGCATGACAGTAACATTTCAATTAGAATGGTATCAATGATTGTGATTTACATGTACAGTATAATCCATTAATGGCCAATTTTTCACTCTGTTTACATACTGTGTACATATACTGGAAAGACCATACATATAATCTGTAGATGGAGTGAAGAGCCAACATGTACAGTCATCGCGAGGACACCATGTTATGTGCAGTCTTCATATTTAATAGTTTAATATTAATAGTTTAATAGTTTAATTTAATAGTTTTATAGTTTTATACTCTTTAATAGTTCTTTCCATTTATAATTTTATAGTATAGTTTTGAGCTATGTATATTGCCTAAATATATCCTAATCCTTGAATGTTATCCTTATCTTGTTTGAAGTGATCTGATGATTACATGGTTTTCATAATTCCTCTAAAGCAAAAGATAGCTTATATTTTTATGAAACCAGGACTTTATATTAGCACATTTATTCATATCTCATATACGTACGTAATCCTATGTTTTGAATGCATTGGATATACTATCATTAAAACATACCTATGAACCAGAGATTCAGCTGCATAGCGAAAGTTGGAAAATCTGAGGAGAAGGTATTTGAAAACTTTTACAACTTGGTGATTCTTGTACCTGCTCCCCAAAGCTAGGAACTACAGGAGACATCACCATCAGGAAACCTCACCCAATAATGGAGTCTAATGTTATAATTATTTACCTTTTTGCATTTTAACTACACGGTGTTCTAAGTAGAGAATTTCAGTTAGTAGGAGGGATAAAAGTATTTCCAATAAACATATTGCCTCTGAATTAATGAGTCTGGAATGTTTAATTCACCTGTGAATAAACCAGGTGAATTAAACCAGAGTAAACCAGAAGGAACATCTAGGTTTAATTCACCTAGATATTCCTTCTGATATAAAACTGATATCCCAATAACTTTTATTCTTTACATAAAAACATATTGTACTTAGTAGTATGCAACACATGATCAACTTATATGTGCATAGGAAAGTAGTAAAGCAAAAGTTTAAGTCATAGTTACCACAAATCAAATAATTTCAATTAATTTCATTTGGTATTACCAGCAGTCGTGATAGACTTGCAAACATTTTCCAGTCTTGAATTTTTGAAGCAAGTGTGCATAATCAATTTCTAATACATGCAATCAGATAAATGCTGATTAAAGACTTAAAATACTCTGACATACAGATGTGACTTTGAACACTGATGGAATAGAAATTGAATATACAGTTCAAGAAGGCATCCATTCAATATTTTTCTTCCTTTAAGGATCAACTTCTGGAAATGAGAAGAGCAGTTTTTCCAGCTTAATCCATTGCAACCTAATCCAGACATTTTAATTAAAATATGTAAAGGGAAATATTTAATTTACTGTAAATGCTTGTATTGACTACTGCCGCAATTCTGTTAATAAAGGTTAGATCTGCACAATCTGAGCAGGACTTCTACAGCACTGAAAGCAATTCCTTGAACATAAATACATTTTACAATATTTAGACCAACCTACTGAGTCTTTTTAAAAAGTTACAAAAACCCATTATTACAAAGTTACCAAAATGTATAAATACTGAACATCCGTAAATATCTTATCTATTTAAATTGGGAATGCTAGATATTCAACTTTGTAGCAAAATTATACACCATTGCAGATAACACCTATTTTCAACTGAACAAGAATTCTCAGCCACATTCCTACCACACAATATAATGTGACTAACTAAAGAGTTTGATTCATGCAATATCATTTTTTATCCACTTCTTTTAAAATGGAGTAACAAAAATGTGCATACTTTGAAAACACAAGCTAACCAGCGCACATACAATGCATTATATTTCACTGAACGGGGGAAAGCTTCTCAATACTATGTTATGTCAATGCATTGTTCATTCTAAGAGATAAGGGTTGTGATTGGGAAGGGGGAATTTAAAATGACAGTATATAATTTTGTATCTCAGAGAGAAAACACAAATATAAATGTATATCTATATGTATTGCTATCCTGTGGCCATTTCATCTGTCTCAAAAGAAAGAGCACAGGATATCAGATGCCTTAAAAACTATAAACATAAAATAAAACATCGCTTGAACATTGCATTTTTCTGTATACACTGTCCTTTTAACTATAGGGAGAACTTGATACTGAGCATGTGCAATGAAGAAAAAGCTTGCAATGTCAGTGTGAATAATGGGTGAAGAAAGAGAATGAGGGGTGTGGCATCTCAATCAAGATTAAAATGAAACTGATAAAGCAGCATATGGACTGGGTAACAAATAAAAAAGAAGAAGATGTTTATTCACTGAAGGAACTGGTTAATGGAGACTGCCAGCACGTTGCCATGGAAACACTGACTGTGGGAGCTGTACCATCTCATACCTTATCCAATACATTCCTGGTTGTTGGTAGTAGTCCAAAGACCCTGATCTCTTGATGGTAAACCCGTGGTCCAGCTGAGCAGAGAGAAATGGGCAACTCAGTGGATCGATATTGTGCTAGAGAATTAAGACCTCCAGACCAAAACTGTTCCTTATTTAGTGCATATTTATTTTTCAGTTTCACAAGGTAGTACTCTAACATTCTAAAAAATAAAATAAAAATAAATCTATGTATTGGAAATGGGAAAAAAAGAAAGAAAATGAACAAATAATAAAGAAGACCCTAGACCAAATAATTTAGCTGGCTAAATCAGAATCTTGTTTATTGGTTACGACATAGTGCACTTATTTCAACTTGTGATGATAATAACTGGTTTGAAGATAAACAAAATAGGGCTATATCAGGTATCACATAAGGCTTTTCCCATTTTATAACAAAGGTTTGGTGAACAGCTTTTGTTTTCAGTATTTCTTGTTTTCTAAATCACGATAGCTATAACCAATATATTAGATTTTCACAGATTAAAATCATGCTGCTTCATATTGATGGAAATGTGTAAATATGAAAAAAATAACATTTTGACATTCCCACCAATCTCTGTTACTGGTTTTAAAAAACTTTGATCTTGGATATAAAGAAAAATCCTAAATAACTGTGTATTACTACAGTCCACATATTAATCTTAAAAATGTATAAGTGTGCTTTGCTAAACCCTTGTATCAGAATTCAAAGCATAGTCTTTATTAATTTGGGGGAGCATGTTTCTTGATACTCAAGGAAAGAGAAGCTATTCCATTTAATTTTGCCCCTGGGATTGTAACAAAAGGGTGTCTTTATCTTTTTTTTTTTTTAAACTTTCCACTGTGTATAGCAGAGCACCACTTAATAAGTAATTAAATGCTACTTTAGTGCAGGTAATTCTTCAGAGAGAGAAGGGGGGAAAGGCACATTGTGCAGTTTAATACTGGAGAATGCTTTAACATTTACATACACATCCAGAAAAGGGAACAAAGATACTTTCCTTTTGTGTTTGTATGTGCTTTGTTAGAAGTATAATGCAGTGACATAATGCCAGAAGTTTACAATTTAAATTACAAGAGGCAGCTTGAAGCAGTTCCAAAAAATCAGTTATTTACTTGCTGTAGTAGGCAACCTGACTTTGAATCCAGAGTATAAGGAAAATAAGGTTTATTTTATTTCATCAACTTTTTTTTCTTATGTAGAATACTTTAAAACATCCCAAATTATTGAAGACTTCCAGCTGAAATGACCAAGGCCTTACATTGTCTACAGTACTATGTCCAAGCAGATTGATCTATTGCTGCCATCTATTGATGTAGGAGGGTAATGCAATAATAATATCAAACAGCCAATGTCTAGGAATTTCAAAACAAAATATTTTATTATAATGTCACTACCTCAGTGGAGAGAAAATATTGGCTTAGATATTTCACATCCCTTTTTTTATACAGTCAAAACTCAACATTTTAAGTACTTGAAATGATAGCACTAATTGAACAAATTAGAAATAAACCTGATAGAAAGTAGAAAATCAAATAATAAGTGGCTTTTTACTATTATAAATGAGAACAGGTTTTCTTTGCTCAGGCCAGACTCAGGACCTAATGAAAAGTGCAATTCACAAGCCACTTAAGGCTGCAGAATTGGGTATTTCATACATATAAGTTCTCTGCACCTGATCTCTTTCAGTTGCAGCCAGTGTAAGGTATCTAGCAAAAAAAAAAGTAAGATACATGTGTTCCATCACAACTATAAAGACTTTTTGGACAATGGATAATCTGAGCTCATTGTAACCACAGTAGAATGTGTAAATGTGTGTGTGTGTGTGTGTGTGTGAGAGAGAGAGAGAGAGAGAGAGACAGAGAGAGAGAGAGACAGAGAGACAGACACTAGGTGTTCTGCCTTCATTCAGCTTACATCCTAGATTTACTTACATTTTTATTGCCACCTACAAAAAAAGAGAGGAGGGTGGAGGGAAAATGTCCTTCCCCAACTACTCTGGCAGCATCTTTTGTTGCTGGCAACTGCATCAGTCTGATAGGACCAAGTGCTGACAGCATAATGTATGTATTTTTTGCCTACTTAAGGTGAAAACATTTCCCTTCATGATAGAAGGAGCAGGAGAGCAGATGGACAGTTCCTAAGTACTCAAAAGGTTTATCTGAAGGGACTTGTGGTAGGAAGGATGCTCACTGAGTGTTAAGCTGTACCTCAACTTGTGCAAATTCTCTCTCTTGGATTTTGTTGAGAGGAATGATGTGAACAGAGGTATCTAGCCTTCAAAGATGCACTAGTTCAAGAAATAAAAGTTTAATGAACAATTATTCTGAAAATGCATAGTTCTTAAGCTCTCTTATTTTTACTGATAGAAAGGACCACATGGTTGGATGTATAATTTATTAGCTAAATGGTGTTATTAGGGCAGTTCAATTCACTAAATTGATGTACACAATTAATGTAGATTTTGTTTTTAATGTTACTTGTTGGCTTATTGCCACCTACATAACAGTAGTTTGGAAAGACAAAAGAGGAGCCCTGCTGGATCAGGAAAAGGTCCACCTAAATCCTAAATTCTGGGTGCCACAGTGGTCAGTTCAGGAAGCTCACAAACATGGACAAGACAATCACAGTCTTCTAGCCTGGGTTTAGTACTTGGGTACAAGACCACCAGAGAATTCCAGGGCTATAGAGAAAATGTGTACACAAATGTGTGTATGTGTCTGTATACACAGACACTTTTTGTTTTTTAAGAATATTCATGGATGTGTTCATTAATTGAACTGAGTTCAATTCAAAAGAGTCTTGACGTTACAATTCTATGATTCTGGACAGAGTATTTAGTCATCAAAATTAGTAGCTATTGTTAGCTAGATATTTCATGAATTTGTTCATTCCCACTGGTGATGATTACATCTGATTGCAGCTACTTCCATAACTGAACAATGCACATTTATTGAATTTTTAAAATAACATGCAAATGTATGTACATTTAATATACCAAGTGAAAGTGGATGTTTGACTGTCTGACCATTCTTTAAGTGGCTGTAGTAAGCATAGAGGATGGCCTTGAAGGACAGAGGGAAGATTAATTACCAGGGCAATGATCAGATAAACAAGGCTTGAGACCAGGCCAAGGCACTGGTTTATGAAAATGCCTCAGATGCCCTCTCCCTTTAATTCACACAAAGATAAAAGAGGAGGGGAAGAGAAGTACATTCTGCAGAATGTCTGTTTCTTACTCAAGTCTACTTTATAGGGCTGACAGTGGCTGATAGGTCCAGTACAAAAAAAAGTAAAATTGTAACCAAGGCTTTCTTTTATTAAATGTCATAATACAGGTAAAGCCTGGTCCTAACCATAAAGGTTGTTCAACAGTGGAACAGTCTACCTTGGAAAGTGATGGATTCTCCTTTCTGGGAGTTCTTTCAACAGAACTGGATGGCCATCTGTTAGGGATGTTTTAATAGTGGATTCCTGCACTGGGGAGGGGTTTGGAACAGATCTCCAAGACTCTTCCAGTTCTTGCATTCCATGATATAGTGAATATGTTTAGACTTATGTCCATATAGGTGACTTCTGGAGCTTTGCTTTTTGGTTCCAGGAAGATCCTACCCATCCCATTAATCCAAAAGCTTGCTTTAATTGTACCTGAGAATTTATGGGCTAAGATGCAATACAAATTTCTGGCTTCTACCTTCTGCTTCCTCATTTTGTTCCTAAGGGTCAAAATTTTAAAATTCACATGGATTACTGCAGCAGAGATGTTATTTTGGAAGCCAGTGAGTCTCACAACATTTACTCTGAAGTAAATCCCACTTAGTTCTTAAGTGTGCACAGGAGTTTACTCTTAATCAAATAAGCTTTGGTTGGACAGAAATGTGATATAATTTAACCTTAGCAACTATAGGTTATATTAGTTTTACTTTGTGTTCTGGAATTCTGGAAAGTTTAGCTTTTCTATAAATGCTGCCAAAATGTTGCTTACCAGTTTAAATTGATATTCGTATTAATATATAATTTATTATTCTTTTAATGTTATTCAATCAAGCTAACAGAATGATTCTCCAGACACAATTGCTTGGTCACAAGGCCCTGTTTTTCAGCTATACTGACCACTGGGAGGCAAGCACCAAGTGACCGGTTTCATCCTCTTTGGGATTTTTGAACTGTGGGTAGCCAGATGTTATTCTATGGCATTCAGATCCTCTACCGGGAATTGAACTCATGGATCTTCACACTTTAAACAACTATATGCAGTGCAGTAACTTTAGGAGCTATCTAGGTCCCGGTGTTTGGTGGCTACAGAAAGGAATATAGAGAAGCTCTCAGAATGGTATATGCAACCCAGCTTCCCTTAAGCTCAGTGAGCAGAAAGACATCAGGGGTATATTATGTCATGCCTCCATCTGTCTACCCATGTCTGATGAACCTCAGTTAAATCCTACTTGCCTCTTGGTAGTCAGTGTAACTGAAAAGTGCCATAGGATATACACTGTAAAAATAGAGGGCAGGTGGAAATCATGTAATACCCCATACATTGGATTGTATTTACCATTCTGAGAGTCGCAGGTCATATATTTCCATCATATTTTGTCTTTTCCTTCTCATTACTACATAGTTCTTACAAGCCTCAAACAATAATTTACTTTCTTAGGTAAAACAGGAACCTCAAAAAATCTAAACAAAATTGGTTTTTCTTGTGCCTGCTTGAAACAACATGCATAATAGCATCTTAGTACACACAATATAATACTGTGAACAGTCACAACAGGAACATAAATTGGATTGCGACTCACTAGTATATAATATAATCTGCCTGTTAATTTTTTAAAAAAGAAGGGCTCATTTGTTTTTATTAATTTCAAAACAGGAAAATGTTATTAGTCAATTCTATAGGGCAATACCACTTCACTATAAGTCTTTCAAGACATCTGTGTTCAGTTAAACCCTAATTACCAGCTCTCCTCTTTAGTGACTAGAGACACCACAAGGCAGCAGTTAAGTCACTAGTTTGAAACACTCAGAGAAAACAGTGACAAATTGCTAGAAAGTCCATGCACATTTGAAGCAATTACTTCTTATTTTTAAAGCATTTTTTCAGTCTATGGTGTAATCAGAGTGTAAAGAAAATAGTTTACTGCTGCTGGTGCTGCCTTACCTATTTATTGCAAATAAAACCTCAGAGAGAAGATTACATTAGCCTCAGTGACAAGCATGGGCACAGAGAGAGAAATTTCATTTAAAAACCTGAAAAATGGGTGTTTAGAAACATATTTTTTCAAGAAACTTTCAAAATAGGTACTAATACTCAATATGCATTTGCACAAATGGCAGATGCAATGATAAGTGCCTAAATATCAACATCAACAGTTCTTAAAGTTTGTCATCGTATTTTCCCTTTAAATGTCTCCAACTGACAGATGGAATAGAAGAGATATGTGAATATGCTATCAAATCCACGGAAATGTCAACTGCCTTTCATCTTTAAGAGATAAGTTTCTTTGAGCAAAATGTCTCATTCTTCCAGCATCAAGAGGAATTGGGCAAACTGGTCCTTTACAAAATCTGTAAAGAAAAGCAACGCTAAACAGCTGCTATACAATTTCATAGTCCATGTTAAAAATGTCAGAGGTATGCTCACTTTTAATTTGGGGTTTTGGGGGTTGATTCAAAGAATACCAGATTTAAAAGCCGGGTTGATTGAAAAGGATGGCCACATCTCTTTTTTGGCATCAGACTAATACGGTACTGCATATTAATAAGTAATGTATGTGTTTTAGGGCTCCATAAGCAGCTTTGGCTTCCTTAATGTGTACTCTTGCAGTGATGCAAATACACAGTTATCTTTAAACATGACAAGTTAAGCATAAGGCTACCTATAATATTGTGTAAGAATTTTTCATGTCTAAAAATTAGACATGAAGAAGATTGAAGCTTTGCTGTAGGAATTAAGCTTCCCACCCACTCCAGAATACCACTTTCAGTGAACTTCAGGAGATGAAAAAGCTTCAGACACAAAGATCAGTCAACCTTTTAATGTAGCATTTTGAATTGTTTTAATGATGTTCATATTGTATGTCTATAGTGTTCCAAACTTCATGTTGTAATGGATGATGTAATGTTGTACGCTAAATAATTTGTCTTTTATTTTCTTCTTATTTTTATTATTAGATACCCTGAGTGTCATTATTTTGTGGAAAAAAGTAGAATGGAAAACCTTGTATTTGTAAGAATAATGAATACCCCATCACTTATTTAAAAGGAATGAGGAAGCCTTGTGAATAGAGAAGCCAATATTTAGATTTTATATACATGGTTATTTGGCATGTCCTTGCTAAGCCTAGATTCAGGCTGTAATCCTACATCTAGTTTCCTTCCCGTATTCAGTGGGACTTAATTACTGCACTTGTATCCCACATTTTCTTTCAGGGCTCAAGGCAGCATACATAATTTTACCTCCACAACAAGAAACCTTTGAAGTATATTAGACTAAGAGCAAGGGGTAGACTAGCCAAAGCCACACAGGGAACTCCAGTCCAAGTCCAACGTTTTAAACATTACACTACTATACTGACAAATACAGGATAGTACATCAGAACTGGATTTGAAACACTAACAAACATGCTTTTATTGCTACTGAGATTGTCTATTGTAAAGTTGATGAAAGTCAGAGTGGTTTATTAGTGTTGTCTAGCAAAAATAAATAACCAATGTTTTAGAAAAGTTAAATGGAGCTACAGGGTTTCTCTTCAAGATTATAATGAACCAAAGTGATGGAGAACTATAGGATAATGCAAGTCCAGTAGCAAACTGATAAGGTGCCAAAACAACACAGTGCTAAACACAATGCAAAGATCTGTGTATTGCTTTATTCCCCTATCATTTTTGATTCTCAGTGAGAAGCTGCAGTGCAATGCTTTTTCTTAGTTATAATAGTTGAACTACTAAAAATAATAAACTTTTACTGCAAATCTTGCAAATTAAATTAAAAAAAAACAATAAAGAAGGCAAAAATGGGTGCAAAAGGGACTAGCAAAGCATTCTGAAGAGTTTTAAGAACTACGAAAAACTGCGGAGTAGAGGACCTGAGCGGTACATCTCATGGGCAAGCGTGCTGGCAGTCCAATTGAAAAGGGTTTCAGCTGGACAGTTGAGAATATACCTGGCAATTCGTATGAAGAATGCATACAATGGGATGTTTTAGTTGTGGGAAAGCTATGGTGGTTTTCCTACTTAAAAAAAAAGAATAAAACAATATTGACGGTATGTTAGATGATGAAATCAAAATAATAGGAACAATAAAGTCCAAATTTAAGGAAAACACAACAAATTGTCTTCCATGGTAAGGAGGGAGAATTTGCCAATTCTGCCAACTGAGCTGTTTTTATTTCTGCTGACTTAAAATCAGCCTCTGCCTAGTACAACAGCTACCCAAAGTGCACATTTCTAGTTGTACCACCTGCAATTTAGTGAAGGTAGGGAAGAGACACCGATCAGTCTGATGTGGTGAATGATCATGTTCAATGAATCATTATGACGTTTCAGTCTGGAGCATGGTTCAGGGAGGCATAATCATGGAAGGAAGCTTAAAATGCAGGCAGACTTAAAGAAAAAAGATGGGAACATTAAAAAGATGACTACTCCATTATATTAATTAGTAGAAACCCAAGGTCTTCATACACATGTTTGGGTGATCAATAAATACTAATCCTTTCACTACTGTTAAATATACATTTTAAATATATGTTCTTGGCAAAGGGTCAAAGTAAACCTGGTTCATTTCCATCTGCACTATGATATACAGCTGACATATTAAACAGGTCTCCCCATAATCTCCCAAACTATGTCCTGCTGTACAGCTGCAGCATGTTGGAAGGTTTATGTTGAACTCTATTTAAATCTCAAGCGAGTTTAATTCCTGCCTGGAGGGAAGCACTTAGTCACATTGTGTGCAGAAGAAAGCTATTTAAAAAGGAATAAAATCCATGAGCCTACATCCAGATGTATCCTAGAGTAGAAACGGGAATACACACACACACACACACACACCTCCATCCATTTCCACTGTAGGATACAAATTTATGATGACTTGGTATCTATCTATCTATCTATCTATCTATCTATCTATCTATCTATCTATCTATCTATCTATCCATCCCATCTACGTACCTACCTATCATACATCTCTTTGGTGTCCTTAAAAATGGAATTAATTATGGCTATTACAGTTTCACCACAGTTAGGGAAAACCCTATCATTGCCCAGGCAAGGGAATTGTACCACTATCTTCAGCTGGGCTGGCAGTGCACCTGCCAATCTCTCAAACACAGAACACTGCATGGATTAGCCTTGTGTGGCATAGGAAGGCTGGAAGCCTTTGTAGTGACCTGTATTGAGTCAATTCAGGTAATATGGCCAAACCAATTGAAGTAGGCAGCCATGTCTATGTCCAAAATGGCTGCACTCCTTTGTCCTTAATATGCTCATTTTAATCATTATAAAGTATCTCTTGCTTATAATTTGGATGTGATTTTTTTTTCTTCCAAGGAAATGCTATTTAAATGGCAATCTCAGTGAAAGATGAAAGTGTGTTGAATTTTTCTCCTCATAGGGGCTGATTTTTAATAAGAAATATGCATGCTACCTAGCAGCTTAGGATGATGAAGCAATTAAAAAGGGTGATCTCCCAATGATGGGATAACGAAATATCTGTTTTTCACTGCAATTAAAATTGAATGTATTGATTGAGCATGGGGGGAGGGGGCTCCTCAAAAAGCATCACATTTTATAAATACTGGAGGAAAAAAATGCATTGCAGATGCTTACTGCTATAACGGAAACTCCAGCAGCTGTGCTGTTGGGCTTAGGGCCTGTGTTGAAATGTTTTTTTATCTTCCCAGCTACTGACAACTGATGCTCATTTTCTGGAAGGCCATCATCCTACAAAGCAAAAACAAGCAATTCATGTCAGGACTTGAACAATTTTGCGGTTATTTTTCCAAAATTACTGCATCCCAAGGCATTCTTAATTTGCAGGAATTAAACTGATTCTGTGAAACTGCACTTTACAAACAGTTTGCTAACCTTTTGTCATCAATTAAGAGCTTCTGAATAGAATCCTATCTGAAGACACCAAAGTATTATAATTGCTATATATGAATCATGTTTTTTATTATGATTTTTTGCTTAAGTTTAGTAATATGTCTGAAGGTAGCCAAAGGCCAAGGCATCGTGGTTTCAACTTTTTTGAGTACTTTCATACACCATAAAATAACCTGAGGAATACAGTCATTATTTCAATGGACCATATAGAGTTTCAGAATGACTCCACATTTTCTGTGAGAAATGCCCTTCCTTCTAAAAAAATTATTTTGGCAACAAGGCATTATAACTTCATGCATGCATGCATGCATGCATGCATGCAACTTTTAACCCACATAGTCATTGTGAAAAAACAATCAAACAATCCTGATTGAATACATTCATATTCTCATAACTACAGCCAAAGTTCTTCAAAAGCAATGTTAGACTAGTGTTTCTGCAATACTGGGAGTATAGCTTTTCTGAGCTATTTTGGACATACATGCATTTTATAATATTTATTTCAGTGGTTTAAAGACTTCTGAAATGCTGAATTCAGAATTAAAAATAATCATTATCTTTCACCAAAAAAATACTGTACTGAAAAAGTTCTGATATATTTTTAAATGCAATTTATGCAGTGAATTATAATTAAATGATTAAGAGAACCCCTGAGGTTTGTTTATATCCATTCATCTAAATCAGAAGTATTTCATCAGAAATTGATTCAGAAATGTCAGAAGGTTTAGATCACATGGAGTCTGGATACTTTTTGAGTAAATATAATCTATTGGCCAAGTAGAACTGAACATGTCTGGCTTCTAATAACTAGCATTGCAGTCAGGCTTTTCTCACTGAAATTAAAATGGAACCATTTGCCCCCATATTGATAGCTATAGAGTTGCCTTATGCATTAAAAAAAAAAAACCTACAGTAATTTTGGCAGATCTTAGTTGATCTTTTGCAGCATATACAATGCTGTACATTAAAAGTTGCATTATCATTTTTGCATGATAATATTAGTAATGGATTCATAATTGAAATGACACAAGGGAGTAAATATAGAGACTTTATGATCTCTTGCTCTTGGGTCACTATAAAACTTGAAAATATTAAAGGTATCATAAGTATAAGATGCATAATATAAACTCCTGCTATATGTGGAAGATACGTTTTAGAGATCAGCTAGAAATTATTATTCCTATCTCATTTCACTAATATATGAGATTAGTTCCTTCCTAATTACTATATAAACTGGGGAGAAAAATCAGATTTATACCACTGATCTCAGTAACAATTTTGCCACTGGGATTTTAGGTTGTGTTCTGATTCCTATGGTTATCTCACTGTAAGGATATCTATGAAGTTTTCTCAATTAAATGTTGGCAAAGATAGATCTAATTTTTCTATATTTCCAAGTTTATCACTGGGCCTTTATTTAAGTTTTATTTAGTAGCTGGAATAAAAAACTTCAGAATTCAGTTCCTCTCTGGCTCAACTTGAAAGTGATTATGCCACTTTCTAAAATCCAGGAAGTATTTGGATTCCTTTTTGATCAATTGGAATACCTTAATGCTGCAAACATATATGGAAAACATTGTGACATAGATCTAATTTGGAGGATGATAAATCAATAATCTACTTTTATAAGAAATCGGAGGAAGTTTATAAAATGGACATTTATGTGAATTTTGGAATAATGAATAGTGAGTGTCAGAGTTCTGATTTTGTGAAAGAGTAGAAGCTCAGTTTAAAGAATGTAAAATTAATGTCTTAAACATTAGGTGAACACAACAGAAAGTTTTATTTTGTAGATACCTAATATCTCAAATAATATTTAATAAGGATTCAGAGGAATTACCTTGCTGGTGTAGACGCTATTTAGAAATAGGAACATCAACTTATATAGGGTAGATTTGTGCCACTATCACTGTCTTTCAGGCTGAAATGGTTTTAGACTGATCACTGCTGATTAAAGATGCATATGTTCTATTTGACTATATAATAAGCACTTAGAATCTGTCAAGACATCAGGAATGATGGATCTTTCATGTATGGGCGACAGTCAAAATAATTATTATACTATATTACAAGGACAAATCTATGCCTGAATTGTAGCAATGGATATGTATGATCTATCACAATTTGAATTATGCTTTCTTTTTTATATGGGCAAGGAAAATAATTTCTGAGCAATTATCAAATTATCTGGAGTTCCATCGGGTAACTCATTCCTTTTTTTCCCTTCTTTGTGCAGGTTTTTTCCCCATTCTGGTTAGTTTGATGCAATTAAAAAAAAAAAAAAAAAGACAAACTTTAGGACCCTGTCCAGTTTTAAAATTTCTGGCATTTTCACCAAGCTCTTTCTTAATCACATAATTTTCTTAATGATATAGGTGAAACAAGAATATTCGATCCCATGCCATAAGTTAATATTTAATGAAAAAATGTATTCCAATAAGGCAACTCCTTTATGATAAGTCTATAATCTGGAGTTGGCAAAACTCCAGGAAGTTAGTCACACTTTTTGAAGACACAGCACCACACTGTCTGGCATATTCCTAAATGCATTTTCAGAATATATGCAGAGAAAGTTATTATTGGAAGTAGGCCTACATTTTGCTATGGTATGTTTAAAAATTTTGTATTTCCAAAACAGCATTCCAGCTGATTTGACAAATAAAAAAATTAAACACACAGTGTGGCTAAAATAAAACCAGTAGCAACATTTACTTACATTAACCCATGGATGCTCAAGGACTTGCAGAGCTGAAAATCGCTGATCTATATCTACCTGAAGCATCATAGTAATTAGTTCCTGTAAAAATGAAAATATTATACCTAGTAAGTTCATTCTAATAGGATACTCTTGATAAAGCATTTTTCAAACATGAGAATAGCAAATACATTATTGAATATATTGAAAAGAAAGTAAGATATAAGGGTGGAATTACATTCTAACCTTACATTTTAATTTATAAGCTGATACTTGAAAAGTTAAACAAAAACAGAAAACGAAATGTTGGAAAATCACTTGAAAAATTCAAAACTGTATTTGAATCTATTAAGCATGGTCAATATATTTGTAAGAATATTTGATTGTTAATATCTTCTAAATTATTTGGAAGATATTTTTCCTAAATAACCCAGAGAACCTGCTCATTAATTTCCCAAGTCCTTATACTCAGATCCAGAAAGTCTCAGGTAGCAAAAGTACCAATTCCAGTATAATACTGTATTTTTTAATTTTTTATCTAATTTGTATGATCAATTTTCTAAAATGCATGTTTTATTCCTGGAAGCACAACAAAAAAAACTTTGATAGAAACTTTGTTACCTGCCCTTTGTAGAATTTCTTCAAAGTTAAAATGCTTTCCTTCCAGAAAATACCCATAATTCTGTTTGGCCTTAGAAGAGATCATGGGCTTATATGTCCCTCGCATGCACTGGGTAACTGTAAATTGTCTACAGCTTTCCAGAAAACTAAAGTAAACAATTATAGTAGAACTATTTCCCCAAATTATAATAAATGAGAATATAATTTAAAGCATTGCTTAGAGTCAATCACTTATATACTAAGAACATACTTCATACCACAAACATAGCATTAATGAAAGCATTTCTTTAGTAATTCTGGGGATGTATAATCTAGTAAAATGAACAACTGCATAGTACTCAGTTCTGATGAATAAATACAGGATGTGGATTTAGGGGTAAACTATCGAAAGCATAGTAGAGAAAATTTTAGGAGTGTTAGTGAAGTTAGCTAAGCATGCTAGTATGGATTTTATTTAATGTATCTGTATTAGTTAAAGCTTTACGAAGATGTGGGTGCAGAGAGAAACATTCTAAAGGAAAGAAAAAACAATATACCTTTGCAGAGTCAGATACATTATCCCAATACGGAGACGGGAAATCTACTTGTCCCATCAAAATCTGATCAAAAAGAACTTCCTGGTCTTCTCCACTTCTGCATAACAAACAAATAAAACTGTGATTCTCTCACTGCTCCTAATCAACTAAAGCCAAACAGAAAGAGGAGATGCTTTTTAAAATGCTGCAAAACTATTTTAGTTATGCAGTGCTATAAGTGTGGTTCCCTGAGCAACATGAACACCAAGTCAAATCTTTATTATGGTCGTAGATCAGCATAAACATGAACACCAAACTTGAAAGGAAAAAAAGACAAAGAAAAGAAAAAGAGAATAAGAAAAGCCTCTTAAAATTGTCAGCTTTATATTGGGATAGTTCTGACATTTATAAAGCCCTGCATATTTTTTCTATTTCCACACATATCTAGTTTACATTGTAAGCAATCCTATTAACATACTATTCAGTTTCTGGGAAAACAGAGATTTTTCCCCTAGCACGTAAGTATAACTAACAATGTTCCCCTACTGCTATTTCATGTTTTACAAATGTGAGAAGGCTAGCAACCAATATTACATACAGACAGAAAAAACATATGGGCTACTGATAGAACAGAGATGCATTGTTAAGAGATGAATAGAAAATCATAGTCCATACCCACGGAATGGAGGAAAACCACACAGCAGGATGTAAGTAATCACACCAGCTGCCCAGATGTCCACCTTCAGGCCATATCTAAAATTGATAAGCGATTATAGTTAGGAAACTAAGAATGTATGATCTAAGGGAAATAAAGGCAACCGAGAATGATATGTTGGCAAGGATCTTCATTAAATTAAATGATCTCATCTGAATAAAAGCTGTATTTTATATCACTTTTGTATGATATAAGGACAAACTTGCAAATATAAGTGTATGAACGAAAATAAGATATCAAAATTCAAATGCAGTATGGTTTCTATCTAAAAGGGCATTGCTTAATCATAAGAAAAAAATTAGTTATCCACTGAATTCCTTCTACCAGATGACATTACAAGTTAGTTTACCCAGTTTCTGCAATGATTTCTGGAGCAACATAGGTTGGGGTTCCACAGACTGTGTAAAGAGGTCCATCTACTATAGTGGCCAGTCCAAAATCTCCCAGCTTCAGAGACTTGCTTCCATCTTGGTGCTCATAGACCTGAAGACACAAATGTATTTAGGTTATGACAGAAATGTGATCTTCTCTTAATTGCCAAGTTTATATTCTTTAACCCAGTAAACCCAGCAAGGACCACCAAACTCTCCGGCTGGTCCATGTGTGGATCTGGAGTGAGGAGGATAGAGAAAGCCAAAATTCAGCAGACAGAATGGAAAAGGATTGAAAACTGACAAGTCTTCAGTTTAATGAACATCAACCATGAGACAAAAACTAAAATATAGGAGTCCAAAAGCAGGTACAACTTTAATGGATATAGTTCCATCTATGTGTGATCACAATTCTCGCACAGGGTACAGTCCTCCAGAAACTGCCTCACTTCAGGATACTGTTGGGGCCTGAAGAGCTGAATGCTTCTATATGATGCCCTGCCTGTGAAAGAAGCAACTAGAAGCAAGGACCCTATTGATTTGCTAGCTTATTATAATTACTGTATGTGCTTTTTAGCTAATTCTATTATTCCTTGTTAACAACAAGGAATTCACTAAAAAGCACAGAGTCATGATAATAAAAAGGGCATATACTGTATGTATACTAGGCATTTTACTGGTAATACTGTACTTATATTACATTTTTAAATATATATATATATTATCCCAGAATGTGCTACATAATATTAGAAGATGCTGTCCTTTTTTGTTCTTGGTAACATAGAACGTAATCAGTAAAGCAAACCCTTTAAAAAACCATTTTTTGACTAGGGAAATATTAAGTCTAATATTTAAGAAAACAAAAAAAAAAACAATTTATGTAGTGGCATAGAGTTTGTTTTCTCTTGACTTTCACTCTTTTTTCTCTCATAGGCCATGGAAGCTTTGATAGTACACTTGAAAATTCCCCAGAAATGGTAGGCTGTTGGGTAAATTACACAGGAAAAATGCAGTGGCCATGTGCTAATAGGGAAAGCCATTCCTGTTCATTGTTATGAAATGTTTTTATGAAATATTCCATGAAAGGAAGGATAACCTGTGGGGAAAAATATGGGCAGCCAGACAATTACCTAGGTTAGGTTTAATATATATCTTCATTTCCACTCTTATACAAAGGGCATAGTAGGTATAAATTTCCTTTTCTAAGAATGTAACATCAGCCATTGAACCATCTCATGCAATATGAGATGAATATAGATTATGGAATACAGCATATTTCAATCTACAATCACGAGGAGCTACACATAAACTTGATTTTCAAATATTCCATCTGAAATACGGGGATTAACATTTCTCAGGCGTGCCCAGGAAGGATATATGCTTCATGCTTTTGCTTTGAAAATATCAGAGGACCTTACAGAAGATTCATCACAAAAAATCTTTAATTCAGTATAATTCTCGATCAAATATTTTATTTAGGCAGATAAGCAGAAGGCTCTTTTAAGGTTGTTGTTAGCTTCATTATAATTTGTCCATCAAATATTGTTAGTTGTTGGGGGACAGACAGAGCTTCTGTTTTTCACACTTATATATGTTTTAGAAATGGAATCCCATTGCTGACAGGGTGTTGGATTTGATGCCACGGGCACCTCCAACTCAGTTATTCTACATTTCTAGGACAATGCTAGCACAGGGAGCTGTGAGAAAAACATTTAAGATTGATATTTCTTAACACAAGGCAATGGCAACACCAAAATATATAAGTAAAGAAAAACATAATTGCAGCTGTAGTAAAAACAGTGATTGTTATGTACCTCCAGTTTGTTAACTATTAAGAAAATGTTTACTGAAGTAGCAGATATACTACTATGCTATAAACTATATCTCAACATTTTTAATAACACTTCAGATATTTAACAATGACCTTCGTGGGACATCTGATGAATCTTAGAGACTGATTCTCTTGGCAAGTACTTCTTAATAAATAGTTTTAGATATTTTCATTAACGTTTCTGTGTTGCTGGGATTAATGGAAACTATAGAGGAAAATCTTTGGAAATCTAAATCGTAATTTGCATACATTTATGAAAGTCATATTTTCTATGGGTGAATTTTTCCTAGAAATTTTTAAAAAGGAACCTTTGAATGAGATATTATTTTCTTAAAGTAGATCTTTAAGAAAATAATATCTTTCTTCCTATAAACATATAGGAAATATAATGAGGGAGACAATATTGCATGTCCTTATCCTCTGACATTCTTCCACAAGCCAGTGTGTGCCAGATATGCTGGAACTACAACTCCCAAAATCCCTGCCAGTATGCGATTTGACTGGAAAATGTAGAGAGTTGTTATCCCAATACATCTGATGGATATCAGGTTAAGTAATGTGGCCTCAGCAAGAAAGATTAAAACACACAATTAAGACTGAAATATGAAACAGTAATAGATCCACTATCTGCCCTGTCAAGAACAAAGATTGTAGATGATCATTTAAAGCTCATCTTAGTCAAAAAGTAAGGTCTTTACAAGTTCTATTTTCCTTTGAGCCCTGAAGGGCAATTAAAGAAATGTGGATTAGTGTAAATTACCCACTATGTAGTGCTTTCACTGTTTTAGCTAAGCAATAAAACAGTGTGATTGTACAACACTAATTGAATCCAGCGACATATAATTGTGTGCTACCATATGTATCCTATTATTCTAAAGACTGTCCATATTTTCTAAGCTTCTCTGTGATCACTGCAGATGGCAACAGTCAGAGAAGTTGTTCTCCTGGGCTTATTATATGGCTATAAAGCTATCCCATGATTTGACAAAATAATCACACTAAATAGTAGCAATTATGGAAAAATGTTCCAATTAAAATGGGAAAACTGAGCTTTCCAAATGAAGTGAACATAGACTATTACAGCCTTTCCATAAACAATAAACATTCCAATTCACTAAAGGAGCTAAAAGGCTAAGAGAGCTTATTGATGAATACATATTTTTAAATACATTTTAGCAACTTCTTTATACTGTGAGGGTTCATTATTTTTCAAGGACTGGACACACCAGAGCATAAAATATAACTGTACGACATATTTTATTGTGTGTGCTGTTGTAGCACACACCTTTTCTGTTGCCCTGGATTAACTCCACCGTCCTAGGCTTTGCAAGTTGATGTAGATGCGTAAATAAGTCTTTAATGCTCAGTCCTTACAACAAATAAAAGTCTTAAAGTTTGTAAAGTGGCATTCAACCTTTGCCTCCCTCCAAAATGCTTGCATTTGTTGAGATTAGGTTCTGGCTCAGCCTGGTTGCTCCTCTACTGATTGCTACCGAGCTTCAGGCCAAGCTCTAAACCAAGCTCCAGGCAGGATCACACCACAATAGGCTGCTTATAGTAGCTTGTGGACCTGGCAGTTGACTGATAGCTCTCTTGCTTGCCTGTAATAGTCGTATATCCCAGGCATCACTTCCCGCTTCCTCATCTTCCTGTTGTTTTCTTCTCCTTCTTCTTTTCTACACACCCACACTTCTGTAGGCTAAGGGCCTGAGTGGGGGTGAGGCTGCCTATGGATGTTGGCACATTCCTAAAAATGCCAGGGTGTGGAATACCAGCATGGATGCTTGTGAGTAAACTGTGAGTGGGAGAAGGGAGGGAGGGAGGGAGGGAGGGAGGGAAGAATCCATCTGCCCTCAAGTTTCTGGAGCTGTAAACTTTTACTGGGAGAAAGATAAGCTGAGCCTATCCTTGGAGAAGTGGAGGTGGGAAGCATTTCTGCCTGACTGCAGCTGCTTTTCCCAAGTGCAGACAGCAACCCCAGCTTCATTCCCTCACACATAGCAAAATGGATTAATCACTGTCCACATTCACATCGAAATCATCCAGAGTTGAAAGGTGACTATAGAGATTTAGGATCTCTGTCAGTGGCACTCTGAGACACCCCAACCTGACCTTCTAGAAAAAGGATTCTGTCTTGTGTACTAACCATCATAGTTTCTCTTGATGATAGAGAACAGAAATTAAAGACATACAGAAGGGGATGGTACTACTTACATTTTAGCTGCATTTTACACAGCACTTCTATATGTTAAAACCAACACTTTGAAACAGACTTGAAAATGATTTCAAAGTCATATGATCATTAAAATACATAAAAGCCAGTAGCCCAAATGCTTCACTTTTCACTATTTCTAATTTCTAAACCCTTTCCAAAGGAGGCCCCGGTGGAGTACATTGCAATACCATATTTATAAGAGATGGCCAGCCCCACTGTGAAGATAATGAAGACTTAAAAAGGAAATGGAAAGGAAGAAAACAGTCATTAACTTTATTTTTTCTTTAAGTCCAGATTCCAATGTGCTTGTGGACACTTTCTTGGTGCCCACCAAACCCCCAGCCCTGCTATTAATATTTTTAAACCAACTAGAGTTATTTGAGTTGAGGGCATATAAATGTTGAGCTGCATTGGGTCCCAGTTTGCTTCCGGGTCCAATTCAAAGCCCTACATGGCATGGTACCGGGTTACCTGAGGGACCATCTCACTCCCCTTATATCCACCCATCCCACCTGGTCAGGCAAAGAGGGTATGCTGCAGACCCCGTAGATGAAAGAATGTCGACTGGCAGGGTCCAGAAAGAAAGCCTTCTCTGCTGTGGCCCCTGCCCTATGGAATACTCTCCCCGCAGAGGTGAGGCAGGCCCCAACTCTCTTGCCCTTCTGGAAAGCAGTCAAGACCTGGCTCTGGCAACTGGCATGGGGAGAAAAAAGGGGCAACCAAGCCTGGGGCGTGGCTAGCGCCTTGAAGAGGCTCCCATATGTTAACATCTTACTGATCATCAACATCTTGGAAGATATTATTATTTGTGTATGTGTTTGGTTTTATTCTATTGTTACTGTATTTTTATATTGTTTTTATTGTATTTTAATTAATATTTATTGTTGTTTTATTGTGAACTGTCCAGAGTCACTTTTTCGTGAGATGGGCAGTATCTAAATTTGAAATATAAATAAATAAAATAAATAAATACTATTTTAATTTTAAGCAATAGGTTGATGTAATGGTATTTGGAAATGATCTTGGGAAACAGAAGGAAGAGACACAGACTAGGCAATGGTCAGATAAGCAGCAGCTGAGCCCACAGAAGGAATGGGAATATAGCAAGCGTCTCAGAAGGGACCCTCCCTAGTTTCTTGGACTGCAAAGGCAATGGGGGAGAGATATACTTTCAGATTTGCAAGATTCTGTTAATGTAACCTTACAGTAAAGATAGAGCTAGTACTGGGTGTGCTTCTTGTTTGGACTACCTCGCAAAGCTGACATCAATCTTGCAAGTCCTGTCTCCATCTCCTATTTATAGGCATGCCAGAAGTTTTGTGAGAAACAAAATTGTGGACTAAGATAGGCCTTGGCTCAATCCAGCAGGGCCATTTTTCTGTTCTTATGTTCTAAACATGAAAACTATTTTATGCTGAAAGTTATCCCTAAACACTTATCCAAAATTTGGGATAGGTGACTGATAGATAACTGATATGAATTATATGTATCAAAATCTCTATCTCTACTGAATGTTCTACTTACCAGTAGATTCTCAGGTTTGATATCCCTGTGAACTATGTTCAAGCTATGAAGGTATTTGATGGCACTGGCCAGGTTGTACAGCATCCCACTGGCATCCCTCTCTGTATACTTATTTGTGGAGGTAATAGCATCAAAAAGATCTCCTCCCTGAAATAAGATAAATGTAACATATTAGCATCATTCCACTATGATTCTGGAGAGGTTCATAATGGTCAACAGCATCATTTTCTTTCAGGACATCTCAGAGGCCCCATTCTTGGAGAAAGAATGAAATATGTGGTGATCATTCTACATACCTATAAATGATGACATAAACTCAAAGAACTCGTCTACCCTAGAAAGAAATGTACTTCAACTGTTCTTGGATTCTATCATTTCAGATTGCCATTGGTGTTAGCATAGGTAAAATTCTTATACTATAACTTAACATTACTTTAACAAATCCTTCCAGTAATATACATATTACCAGCAGTTAGAAAGAAGAAAGGAAACTGGGATGTGAGATGTAAGAAAAGTAAAATATTTAAAGTGAGCAGGGAAATGTTGATGTCCTCTTAAGACCCTAATGCAGAGGTCCCCAAACTCTTCAACTTATCAACTCATGAAATTGCAGATTGTTCACTGACCCCAAACATTTATTATATAAAAATAATTTAATAAATACTACTTTAATGGTACTACAAATAATAATAATAACAACAACAACATCGACCCCCTGGATAATCTCATCAACCCTGGGTAGGTCAATATTGATCACTTTTGGGAACTCTGCCCTAATGTATTAATTTTACAAGTAACCTAATTGGATATAATTCAACATTTTAGTTTTATTTAGCAAGTCTCCAGCTTCCCAATTTCAAACATACTATACATTTAACAGATCACTTGCCATTAGCTAGGGTGGTCAATAATACTGTTTGATTTCATCACTAACATTGCACCTGCACTTTTCTGGAAGCAAGACAAACTGGAAACAGCACTTAAAGATGGCTTTTTAAAAAAAATTAAAAAGGGGTGAGGGAGGGTGGAAGAACAAATCTTATCACCTACCACCATAAGGCACCGACATCCAGAAGTATAATAACCAATTACTTATTTATTAGCTTCCAACAGAAATACTGCAACATTCCCTTTTTCATGGGAAATCGAAGTTAGATCCTTTGAACCACAGGAAGAAACACTCTCATAAATCATGCTTGTTAAAACAACTAAGGCAATGCAAGGCTTGCATAATAATTTAGTCCCAGGATCTACAATGGCAGCTTGCCAGCAACCATGTCCTTTCACCTTCTCATAAGTCCTACTTGCAATTTATTTTTATTTATATTTATATTTATATTTATGAAATGCCCTCTTCACATTTAAGGAGAGAAAGATGTGTCTGAGATGAAAACAGAATGTATCAGCAGCAACAGGTACCACTTATATTAATCTTGTTGTGACCAATGAAAGCAAAGTGATATTAACTAACATCTGGCATTCCAGCAGCTTTTTCCTCTTGAGAACCTTTGTCATTGGTGAATTTAATTTAAACTTTAGGCCTTCAGAAAGCCATCCATAGCAGATGGTTATTCAGCTGTAAATGGGAATTGTGAATGGATGGTTCAACAACCTTCCAAGAATACTTGCTTTACTGAAAAAGGAGCATATAACAAGATTTATTCAATTTTAAACAGATAGGTCCATCATGGCATTCCCTTTTAGAAAGGGAATACAAAATAGTAAGGCATAGAAATTAAGTGCATAAGTTATGAAAATAAAATATAGCTAAATCTAATTTACACCAACACCATTTGCTATACCTCTCCATATCTTTCTATTCTTGCATAGAGGAAATGCAGGAACTTAATCACTTGGAAAGGAAAGGAAAACTTTTACTTCTAATAAAAGTCACCAAACAGGGCTATCGTTCTTTAAGAATCCAATTTGTTCTGTGAAATAGTATAGGGAAATGTATATGCCTTAGATTCCACAGCAGCCTTCACTTAATAGAATTTTAGAGTTGGAAGGGACCACAAGAATGATCTAATCCAGTTTCAGACAGACAGATCTTTCTTGCCTCCGAGCTACCTCCCTCCATTGCCCTGTCCCTTTTTTTTTTAACTGGGTGCACAAAATAATAATCCCATCCAGTCATAAAGATCCAATCACCTGCTGCCTTCCAGCAACTCTATCATCTGAAGACTTCTCTGCAGAACCACCCATCAAACGATTAAAGGAAACTGCATACCTTTCTATTTCTCCTTTGTTTTTCACTGCTTTATATACCCATCAAAGCTTTCACTATCACATAACACCAAATCTTTAACAAATACAGCTCTTCAAATCTCCTCCTGATTTTGTTCGGTTTGTCTTTTTTTTTTTTTTTTGGCCACTTCTTATCAATCTGGACTAAATCATAATCAGTTATGAAATCTCCTAACCTTTCAGGTGGAATTTCCCAAGTACTCCTTGGTGGCTTTGAAAGAAGGGGATCTATATTCCTAACTGATAGTAATTGAGTCATTAGCTACATATGTAATGTCAGACTTCTGCAGTGGTTCAGCAGGGATATAGATTAGAAGTCAACTTGTTTGATGCTGCTGGGTAGATCAATTCTTACTCTCCATGCCAGGAAAGGCTCTCATGTTTAAGGAAACATGTGACAATCAAGAAAGAGACGAATAACTCCATCTCCATAGAGCCTTCATATTACTAGCAGGTTTGATACTACAGTTGGAGGGTGACTTTCCTCAACATGACATGGAGGAGAGAGTGGGTTTAAAGTAGGCCGTGTAGAATCCCAGTTCCTTCTTTGAAAGTTCACATCTGTACCATTGTAATGGAAATAATTTTGCTGGTTAATGTAATTTCCAGTGTACATGGCAATCTCTTTACAAGCAGAGCTTTACAAGACATAGCCTTAAAAACGAGTTCCTTGTCTTTACCAGGAATCATGATATAGATATTAGTATGCCACTGAATTCTTTTTATTATTGCATGTTTTATTATTGCATGGACCAGCCACACCCGGAAAGCCATAGCAAGGTATTCCAAATGGACTATAGTCTGAGCTAGTAGAATGCAGCTTTGAGACATCCCTCTTAGAGCAGGGCCATTAATGTTATAAGAATCCTTGATCATATAGAAGTGTTTAGCAGCAGAAGGATTTTCCCTTTTGGCCCTGGCTACATTACTTTTTGCATCCAGTGGCAATAAAAATAGGTCTTTCTTCCTGGACAGGGATCTTGCTGTACCTATTGATTTTGGTTCTCACTGCAGAGCTTCCTGAATTTGGCTCAAAGGAATGATGAATTTTTGTCCTTCATCCCATTTATGACCAATATTACAAGTATTCCTTTTAATTTGGAGTCTCATTAAATCCAAAGATTCAAACACCTTTCCCCTCTCATCAGCTGTCTCCTATCCAGGGATCTACCTGCAGGATGACCCACAAAACAGAATTAAAGGGAACTGAACCCTTTACATTTCCAAACCATTTACACTTCCACCACATTCACACATGGCTTCATACATTGTCTTGAGTCTTTAAACTTTTCACTTCTTTTTGAAAATCTCAACAATTCCATCCAATCATGACTTTCCCTAATTTCCCCTTGTTCTTGACTTATTCATGCTATTTGTTTTGTGATTTAAATCTCATTTGTTCTCTGCATATGGCAAAACCACCTCAAGTGCTTCTTTCATCCTGGTCATTCATTTTTGAAACCAATACAATTCAGCACCCATTGTCAGGCCTAGCCCAAGGAACTCCAGGAGACCATGCAGATTCAGTTCAGCAATGTTTATTAGCTACAACCTCTAGCAAGAATCTTGCTAGACTAGTTCCCAAGGTCATCCAGTCAACACAGAGTGAATTCCTCAGGCAGGTGCCAGCCTCATCCTCTTATCTCTTCCCCGCCCTTCAGGAGACGAAAGAGGATGCTTCCCTCCTTGAGTCTGGCCTTCATAATTCCATTCCATCACACCCATTCACTCTTGGTCGCATCCATATTTTACCACATACGCTTTTTAAGTTTCACTTTCCCATTCAAGTACTCTTGAACTTCTGTTATACCCAGCTCTCATTTTCATATGGCAATTTGAGCAGAAGCATGCTCTTACACATATACATTTTAGCTCCTTTCAACAAACACTCATTCCTCACAATAAACTACAAAGTATCCATACATTTCTATCAGCATTTACAAGTTACTTCATCCATTTTCCCATCTTCAGTAAACTTTCTATTGAGGAAAAATAGATCTGCTCTGCTCCATGTTCATATAAGCCCTATTTCCCTATACTGCAGATAAGATTAGAAATCTGGTACATGGCTTAAAGACCGAGCAGAAGCAGGCAGACTTTCACATATACTTACTTTTACAAGCTCCATGACAAGATACAATTCAGTGGGCATATCCATTTCCTCAATCAGAAGAACAATATTGGGATGTTTGACCCGTCTTAAAATAGAAACTTCATTCTGAATCATGTGCTCCTGCATAAAAGGAGAAAAAATATATCAAAAGAGAATGGAAGAAATCCATACAGCTGCTCCGGGTCCTTTTGCTTGTTTAATGGGGTATGTTGTTGTTATAATCCATCAAGTCAATCCAAACTTCCAGTTTTCTTGGCAGAGGTGGCTTGCCAATACCTTGTTTCTAGAGCTGAAAGAGAGACTGGCTGATCCAAAATCACCTCACAATCTTCTCTGCCTAAGGCAGAACTAGAAGTGATGGGCTCCTACCTTCTATCCATTGCCTTAATCACTAATCCAAACTGATCTTCTTTAACAGGGCATCCTGATGCGTACTGTATATATGAAACATGGAATTCATTGAGAAGTTTTAAAACTCTTATAAATTAACACCTAAGTCAATATTACAAACTAGCAATGATATTGTTAAAGTAACTATGCAGAGGCTGAGGAAAATGAATATCAAAAGTAAAACAGAGTAGCAATCATTGGTAGTAGATTTCAACTTGCAAGTGCTTTACCTAGGTTAAAGCCTACCTATATTCAATGTCTTTTGAATACTTGTCCTTTAGTAAAGAATTACACTTCCAATCTTTTAACTTAAAAATTACAAAAACACAAATCATATTTTCCCAAGCAAAAAGGAAATATCACCTGCATTTTTCTTTAGATGTTTTAGCTATTAATATTTTTCTTCCTAGGACTTCTCCAAACCAACACATTATGCCTTGACCTTTCATCCTTCCTAAACTGAACATCTTGCTGTTTTCATGTCAGGTTGTTTCCATGTCTTCTGAATGAGAAGACATCTCAGATAATAAGCATGCTAACCTGATCTGCATCAAGTAGACCTATCTGGGTGAAAAGGAGAAGGGTGAAAATCTTGACTAGGTTGTCAGGTTAGGTTTCTGCACGAAAAGGTGCAACTGCAATAGTCAGAAGTAGCATGGTTTTTAATTCATAGTTACAACTCTAAACAGTTTGGGACCAGACTACCCAAATGACTACTTTTTTGCATATAATTCTGCTTGAGAATCAAGATCTACCCCAGAGCCCCTCCAGATACTCACAGAATGGCAACATGTGAAAGGGCCTTTTCTGTGGCAACTCCCCGCACCCGCCGCAAGATCTATATTGCTTCTTCATTGCTTGTTTTACAATACAGAGATCCATTTTTAAAAATCCAGAATATTTTGGATATCATGAGTTCAGATGTTTGTTGATACTTATATCCTGCCCAGTTCAAATATGTGCGGGTGGTTTAGAAGAATAACAATAACAACCCATGAATCAATCACTTCAAACCAAGACTCAACAATAAATATAACATGGCAGTCCATCCCTCATGAGCCAATATTAGCCTTTCGTACAACTCTGAAGACCTGCTGTTTCCAGGCATTCGGGTTAGGAGGGTAGGCAACTTCATCATTGGAAGATATGATTTACCTTGAGCATCATGGGTCATTGTTTTTATTGTTGGATTTTAATCTTTGTATGCCACCCAGATTCACTGCTGTGAGATGGGAAGCTATATAAATTATTTAAATAAGATGTAATGGTATGTGGGAAAGACTTTGGGAGATGGGGGGAAAAGATACTGCTTAGGGAATTGTCAGATAAGAGACAGCGTAGTCCGCAGCTGCATAGAGGCAAGAGACTCAGAAGGGACCCTCCCTAAGTTCTCAGGTTGTAAAGGTGAAGGCAGGAGAATTGTACTTTCAGATTTGCAAGATTCTGTCAATGTAGCTTTACAATAAAATATAATTAGTTTATCTGGTCTTGTTTCCTATCTGGCCTACCTGGTAAGGCTGACATAAATACATAAGTAACAGAAACCATTAAAAACTTACACTAAATGCCCAGTTAAATAATCTTCACTGTCTTCAGAAGTATAAGCAAGGTGGGGGCATCATGTAACTAAAATGGGGTGTGTGTTCCAAACAGGAAAGACACTATCAAAGACTGTCTTTTCGGTCCACATCTCCCTGATTTGATACCAAGGCAGGACTGTAAAGCTTCCCTCCATTTATATATACACAGGCCAGACAGATTCCACTTGGAGGAAACAGTCCGATGTATCTTGAAGGCAAGATATCTGGGGCTTTATAGGTTAAAACAAACACTAATTTAATTTAATTTAATTTAATTTAACTATGGCAATTGCACTCAGAAATTTATCAAGAATCAGTGAGGTAACCAGAGTTTGGATATTGCAATAGCAGTTCATACCTGCTAACATCTTGGCTGCTGAATTTTGTAACAATTATAGATTCTGGGTCATTTTCAAAGACAGTCCTATGTAGACCACAGTATAGCATGAGTT
Organism: Liasis olivaceus; assembly: GCA_030867105.1. NCBI lineage: Eukaryota > Metazoa > Chordata > Lepidosauria > Squamata > Pythonidae > Liasis > Liasis olivaceus. The sequence goes on along the minus strand of CM061352.1, from coordinate 88,148,221 downwards.
GATGGGCTGCCAGGGTTTCACAGTGAATGTGGGGCTGTTGTTGGTGCACCTGTTCTTCAAGAGAGAGTGTGCTAGCATTTTCTTCAGGGCTGGTGGAACCTCACACTCCCTCAGAGAAGCATTTATGCGCCTCCCTAATCAGCTACTCATCCTCCCAAGCTGTTCAAAGGAGTTCACAGGTGGCCAAGTTGATATTACAGGGAATCCTATCCATTTCATGAGTTTCCACATGGCCAATGACTCCAAGATAACACCACCCACATCATCACATTAGATTCTGTCCAATTGATATGTAAATCTGAGCCAGTGTAAGCTATTTTTTTTTTCCATAAAGAACTTTGCAAACATGTCACAGGGGCCTGCCAGATCATTGTTCCATCTGGTGTTCATTAAATGTTAGACAACATTTTTTTTAAACTAACCACTGAACTGGGGTGCCTGCAGATTTGATCTTATCCAATAACTGAACATAAGCTTCCTCTAAAAAATATTAGATCCCACTGTGGAGCTTGATACTTACCTTTCCTCTACATTTACTTTTTTTAATGATTTTCAGGGCATATTCTCTACCAGTTGACCTGATGAGAGTCAGAAAAAGGAAGAAACAGATTAAATCATTATAAAATACATTAAAAAGATCAGAATTTAGTTTGCCCAATAAAGTGACAACAATACTTTACAATTTAACAGAATAAGCTAAGATTTAGGCAGAGCAGCCTAAATATATACCTTCATAGAAATGGCTAGGAAAATCTCCAGCAGAAAATAAGAAATTTTTTAGAATTTTCTATTTTGTCACTGGGGCAATCTGCTACGAAATGTGAAGAGGTATAGTATATTGAGGGGACGCGGTGGCGCAGCGGCTTAATGACGCTGAAAGTTGCCGGCCAGAAATGGCTGACACTTCGGCGGTTCGAGTCCAGCCTTTCGCGTTAACAGGGTGAGCTCCTGTTTCCTCCCCCCCACCCCAGCTCCTGTCAACCCAACAGGTTGAAAACTCACGTGAGTAGATAAATGGGTACTCTCACTCCGGTGGGAGGAAAAATGCTGGCAGCGCCTTGCACAGAGAGACGGGACCAGGTGCCGGTAAGCGCGAAACCGCGCTCGCCCGAAAAGGGCGCAAAGCAACGGAAATCCCGCCTCCTGCGCTCACCAGCTGGGCTCTGCTCTAGGAAGGTTCCACTTCCGAAAAACAATTGCCTTGAAAACTGCGAGGACTCGTCCAAGCATGAAAAATGCAAGGACTCGTCCAGGCAGTCACTGCAGGGTCAGTAATGACTGAGCGCAGACAAAAAAAAAAAAAATAGTATATTGATTTAAATAATATAATTTGTAACAAAAATGAGATGAAAATATCAAATATAAAAATCTTGAAGTTTGAATTCAATATTTAAAGCAAAGGCTTAGCAAAAATAAAAGATGTCCATACACATTTTACCATATCGTAGCAACATTGCTTAAAAAAAAAAAAAAAAAAGCAGCAAGTCCCTCTAAGTAAAGCATCATTATGTTTCCCCACTAGAGGGCCTCTTGGCATACAGAACAGTAGTTACTCAGAAATAAGAAACTTCTTCACCAAAAAGCTATCTTTATATAGATTACGATTTGGAATAATCCTCCTCCTCCTCTTCCACTTTACATCCCAGCCCTAAATGTCCAACTTTTATTTTTTCTAAAAAAAATCAAATTTTGTAGCACTTCCGTTCTAGTGGTACCAGAAAACATGCTCTTTTATTCTTTTGCTCATTAAGCAATAATATATCTAGCATGGTATTTTAATTGCTCCACTCAACCCCCTTTCTTTACCTTCCCCCACCATAAAATATTATACTTCAGACGTCCTCAAATTTATGACAAAACTTTGAAAGGATAGACTGAGCTTATACAAATCCAGTGAAAGCCCAGGAGAGACATATACACCATTTCCTTACTTTTTGCTCTGTTAAACCATTTGTTAAACTGCTGCATGAAGCTTAGAGTACTGGGCTTAAATCTGTGCAAACACAAATTCAGCCCTGACTCAGCCTGGGCTATTCTTCCCTACAGATCTCATAGGCTTCAATAAAGTAAAGAATATGTAAGCTTCCTTGAGAGTCTTCAAGGAAAGGCAAGAATGAAATGCAACAAATAAATTCCACCCACTCCCTGAACTGGAACTGAATAGCCTCTTTATTTAATTATACACTAACTTATGGTGTTTAGATACTTCTGGTAAAGATTACATGTTTCATTTGCCTGTGATTGCATGGGTTGCTTGTGATAAATATAGTTTACCCTGATCAGGCCAGGATTTTTTTGCATATAGCAGTGAACTCTACACATAAATGCATGTATGCCAATGGCTGCTGCACAGAAGCTCCCAAATGCTCCACAAGGGGGACAGTGGGATTTCTCCCCAAAATTCCCTCCTTCACCAAGCAGGGAAAGAACAATACTGATGGAAAAAACAGTTCTTTTCTGCTGGGTTGATCCCCAGTATGTCAGATAAATGTTATTTATAATATTTTATATGTTATAACCAGTGCACCATTCACAGACTATTGCAGATAGCAGCCGCAGCAGATTTGAAAGTCAAACCTGAAAAAAAATATGTAAGGAAGGACTTTTCATTTTCAAGGTACTTACTGTGCCTGCCTATATATGATGCTTTTTAAACAGCATTAGTTTTTCAAAGAGCATATAGGTCCAGTAAGACCCAATTACAAAAAGAATAATCAAGACGGTAGAAAATCAAAGCATTGCATTTTGATTGTTCCTGAAGAACATTTCCTTATAGGCCTAGCTGGAGTCTTTTTTCCCCCTATTTCCCATTTTGTTCCTATTTCCCATTTTATAGGCTATGTGTGTAACACTTCTTTGATACACATAGCCTATAAACAGAGATACGACCTAGGAGTAGTTTAACATTAGGAACTGCTTTAACAGAAAGCTCACTCACCTTTCTATACACTCTTTCACAATGGCAAAATTTCCATCTCCTATAGTCCGGCCAACTTTATACCTCTCTGCTATTGAGGCTGGAACCTGGAAGCCTTCATCCAACACTTCTGAAAAGAATTGTTGTAAGTTTTATTGGTGGAAAAAGCAACACAGATATGACATATAATACATATTTTACCTATACCTAGACAGCTTAAGCATTGAAGAATTGAAAGCATTCAGAAACAGCATTTTGCAAAACAGAGAAACCGTGTTGCTGATACCCCTCAGCAAGTTTCACCATATTAAATGTTAAGCTTATGGATGCTGGCCCAGTTTTATGCATTGCTTGTATGATCTCTCTCACACACATTGGTGATCAACTCACAAAAGTACTATTTCATCTCAATGCTGGATTAGTGCAACACAGCATAATTAAGTCTATCTACAAAAATCTAACACTCAAGTACTTCTTTTATTATATCCTGTAAGCTGAGAGCAACACAAACTTGCTCATGTGATAATTTCTATTTTTCCTCCTTTGGTATTAAATATTTGGTTTTTAAACAAGTGTTCTCAATAATGTCACCAACAAATGCAACCTGGACACCAGATGCTTAAAAAACTTTCACAGTTCAATCAAAAGAGAGGAAAAAGAGGTTCTATTTATTGTATTTTAGTAGCCATTAGAGAACCATTATTCTTCAAATATTTTTTAAAAAGCTGCAGCCATAAACCTTCACTTAAACTAACCATGTTTAGCTTTTTCAAATCATAAGAACTTTGTATCTTTTAAAAAAACCTCTTACAATTCTGTTCTAAAATCAATGTAACAATTGAGTTGTCCTGATCAGATAAATTCTCCTGTTTTGTTTTTGTTAAGCAGTTCTTACTCAGTTTGATTAAAGTGAATTTCCTTTAGCAAATTGAGATCTAAGGGCCACAACTCAGCTTCTGGGGAAAATCTGAGGGCTGCAAAGCAGATGGGACTACAGCACAGTTGTTAGCAAGGCAAGATTGCACTTGGGGTTTCTCTATTTTTAGCTACTTAGCTTAACTTTATAGGGCTTACACAATAATTTTCATGTGTTTTCTACCTCAAAAAGGCTAGAAATTGTGCTATCTATTTTCAGCAATCATTGTTAGAGTTATTTTATTTATTAACTCTACTGTGACTCTTGGCAGCATACAGTATACAAAACTGAAAATAAAAACATCCACTCAATACAAAATAAAAAAGTCTGGAAAAAAACAGCCACCATCTCACAAATCAGTCAGTCCACAAGGAGCCTGACACCCATTGTAGCCTAAGGTGGGTAAAAGTTAGGGTGGGGCTGTACAAACGTTTGGAAGAATATCATTCCAGAGGCCACATTCTACATCAGAGAAGGCCTGTTTCATGGGTCCCATTGGGTGGTATTGCTTAATTGATGGGACCCAGACATGCTGACTCTGCTGAATCATAAAATGAGCAGCAACTATGGAAGACAGGTGGTCTCTCAAATAACTAGGCTCTATGCCATCAAGAGCTTTATAAGTGATAACCAACACATTGAATTGTACCCAGTATAGCTTCCAGAACAAAGTTGTTACATGGACATAGCAAGGCATGCCCTGTGTTGCTATGTTCTGGACCAGTTGCAGCTTCTGAGTGGTCTTCAAGTGCAGCTCCATACACAGCTCATTGCAATAGTCCAAACACCAGGTGACCAAAGTTTCTTAGGGGCCCCCTTATCCAGATATGGGTAAAATGGCTCACTAGAAGAATCTATGTAAGGACCTTCCTAGCAAGTTGCCACTTGTTTCTTCAGCAGAAGCTGTGAGTGGAAGAATCCCAAATTCTGTACCAGTCCTGAAAGGGCAGTGCAACATGGGATGGATGGATGGAACATATCAAGATCTGGGTGCTCCAAATACCCATAGCCACTTGGTCTTGTCATGGCTCAGCTTGAGCTTGTTCCCCTGCCAACTGACTCCCACAGCCTCCAGACACAGGGACAAGGCCTTGACAGAATCACCTGGTTGGCCTGGGCTTGAGATATTCACTGGATGTCATCAGCATACTGTTGATACCTGGCATCAAACTCACCCCTGTTTTACCCACTCCTACTTTGAAATTATTTCTAAACAGGAAAGAAAGAAATTCAGAAAAAAATCTCAAGGAAAATATGATGTTCCTGCACTTTTTAAAATTGCAAGATGGCCAAGGTATATGCATAAATGTTCTAAGTTCATTTAGATTTGTTACAGCCACCCACTCCAGTAGACTCTAATCGTCTCACAAAATCTTACAATAAGTTTCATTGTATATTATTCCTCCAGCAGTCTACAGTTTCCAGCAGCAAGTTGGATGGCCTTGATTACAGAAGCTATTGGTGTACAGTTCGAAGACCTGAAGGGCCAGGTTGGGGACAGATCATTTGGAGAAGACCTATCTATGTGGTCACTGAGATTCAACACCAACTTGATGGCACAAAATCAGTCAATTAATGGCTTCTTGTATCTCAATTCATTTCCGAGGGAAAACATAAGGCAAACCTTCCCACTGGATAACTGAGAAAGAGGCCTATCTTTGAGAAATTGGTGGATAATTTCTTCTTATTCTGAAAAATTTAATGAAATAATCCACCTAATTTCTCTGCCAACAAACATGGTGTATTTCACATGACAATTTGTGCCTAGCTTGTGATGAGATGCCTAACAAATTTTGAGACTGCAGTTACGGGAGGAACAAGGAATATTACAGCAGAGATTCCTATATCCAGGGAAGGGAGATGAATGAGAAACAGATTAAAGAATATCTTACCCTTAATTACACTAGATATAAGTTGTTCAGGAAATTTACTTGGTAGGATTTCAAGATTAATGTCATGCTTTGTGAGATTGACAAGCTCAGGAAAAAAGAACCACTTGGATTTCTGTAAAGAACTTTATTGCTTGTAAAAAATAATAATTTTAAAACCGTACAACTTCCTGGCTATGTAGCTTAGAGGCACAGAGGATTTCAGCCCTTCTTTGGGAGATAAACCAATCTCCCTAAAAATGTACAAAATCTAATATAATTACCAAAAAAAAAGAGCCATCAAAAGCTACCTGGCTTTTTCAACAGGCCTTGTAGGTAGGGATATCATGATGTGCTCCCTCCTGTAATTTGGAAATTAATTAATATAGAATTTTATTTTCCAAATTACAGGAGGGAGCACATCATGATATCCCTACCTACAAGGCCTGTTGAAAAAGTCAGGTAGCTTTTGATGGCTCTTTCTTTTTCCTTCTTCCTCTAGCACTATGCTTTCTATTGCATTGTTATTTATAGTTTAGGTTTTGTACCTTTACTTTATTTATGGAAACAGGATATGTAAACTGCCCAGAGTCACTTTCAATTGAAGTGGCATATAAGCTCAATTAGTAAATTAAATAGAAATCCTTTTTTAAAATTTAAATCTTAAATGTATACATTCAATGTTGTAGAAAAGGAGTTATAGAGTTGCTTGAATCAGGGTCAGCAACTAAGCAGAAAATCCACAAGGACTGAAAAAGAAATGTTCCTAACAGATCAAATGATGTTAATGGTCTGCTACAAATAAGAATTCTCTGGCAGAATTTATTTATTTACTTAAAAAAATTATATAGCTGCCCATCTTATATCAAACTGGGTAGTTCCCAAATCTCAAAATAGGTGCTGCATGGAGTTCAACTTTTGTCTCATAAGAAGATTATAAATAGCAATAATACACACATGCTCACCTTAAACACTGGGAGAAACCTGAAATTACATAAAATTCACTAGCTTATACAAATAAAAATGACTTAGCAGCACATAAAAATAAAGGAAAGGTGAAATGCAAATCCTGGGTAGAACATATTTACTTATTTCTACAGAAATAGCCATTTTTCTTAAAGCGAAGCCCTCCTTCCATTTAGTTAGAATTCCCTTTTTCCTGGAAATTCCAGCTTTAATTTGAGACTCTGCAAAATAACATTGACCCGTCTTCTCCCAGTTTCAGTCCATAGCTTCTCCTTCGGTTCCCTCTTTCAGTTCTGTCTCTGCCTTTTCAAAGGACTCGATTTTTCTCTCCCTAGAAAATTCCTCTCCTTTCTGAGCTATCTCTTTGTGTTTACATGAACAAGAATCATGCCTTACCTATAGATGAGTACTGGTGATATCTGCAGTCAGTGAATGATCCAGACTGGGGTCATTCAGTTCATTTCACACAAGAGTATTATATAATCTCTTTGTGGCATGAATATAAATGGTTTAGGAAATAACTAATTAGCTTTCAATCCATGGCAATTAAAACCTCTATACACAATCTAAACTAGAAAGTTAACCAAACAATAAAAACGTTCTCAAGATGTACTGGACATGTACTCTCATTCTTTGTATACGATATAGAAGTATTTTGAATATTGGGAAAGAATGGAACTACTGGAAAAAAATGGCTATGGAAGTACCAGATTACTCTGTTCAGTAATACACAGATGCTAAGGACAGTTGAATACAAAACATCAATTTTTGCCTAATACCAACAATCTTTCTTCAAATTTTAAAGGCAACATATAATAGAGACCTCTGTATTATGAACTTTCAAACAGAGATGCATTTTATCTACTTATATTACCTTCACCAGGCCCATCATTTTCATCCATTGAACTGCAGACTTTGGTAGAGGCTAGTGAGGTAGAGGAACCACTGTGCTGAGAGCTCTGGAAATGTAGAATTGGATTGGATAAAGATAATTAAATATGGTTTCAACAAGGCTTTATTACAAAAAAAAATCTAGAGAGTCTACCTGATGGGTGATCAGAAATGATATTTTTTTATAAAAAATGCTCCTGAAACACTCTATCCTTGAATACTTTCAGAAACCATCTTCAATTTACTGCTCATTATGTAAAAACCTTCTGTGCCACATTCTCTTTCCTTGTTAGCCTCCTAACCATTTTGAGCAATTCAGAACATCTGTTAAAATGCTCTATCACTGAAAATGTATCGCTCTGTTTCTTTGAGAAATCTGCCATTTAGGATCTGAGTTACCAGTACATGTTCTTCTGCTTACTTACCTGTAAAGTTTGCTACATGAAAAACTTGCCACAGCAGAAAGGGTGTTTATTTAAAAGGAAATTTTAAGAAGGAAAATGTTAATGTTACCCATGCCAATATATTGATAGTCAGATTCTCAACCATTTGTACTAGTTTATCTACTTCTGACATTGACAATGTACCACCATCATGACAGTATATTGTTTGACATGGTAATAGTATTAACGTTTGTATTAACTTATCCTAAACTTGAGAAAGTTTTGGGATGCAATTGGTAGATAAATAGGACCTCTTACAGACTTTGTTCTTCAAATTCTTTTGCTTGCCAGTCAATTAATCTAGCAGTTTCATATCCTTTTCTCTTTCAAAGCTTTTTATTTTTTTAATTGATTATCATATTTTTTCCTTATTCTCATCTAGAGGATGACAAGTGTATTATTTTTATAGCTAGCTCTCATTGCTGTATTCTCTTTGAAGAGACAGCATAATATTTGAGTTACAATACCTGGATTGCAAAACTCCCCAAAGCCTCAGAGATTTTTAACATTTTAGAGTTTTCTGTATCTGCTTGCTACCATCTAGTGGTATTTCTGAAGTCTAGAAGTTGCAGTCCTAATAATAATGCCTCTCACGTCAAATTCCCTTTTTTACTAAATAAGGATGTTATCAATAGATTCTTAGCTAAGGGATCAAGTTAAAGATTTTTTTTTTTGCAATTACTTAGTGATCATAGGCAATTATAGTACAAAAGAAGCTAAAATCTATTCAACGTATACTTACTGTAATCTTTGAACACACTTCTTCTAAGAACTCCTAGAGTCACATTCTTTCTGCTTTAATCTCTATAACTGATATGACTAATTTCTTCTTCTGAAAGGAAGGTTTTACTTATCACTGTCTTCTCTTTTCTACTTTTCAGTGACAGCTCTGTACTAACTTCATTTATTTAACATACTATATTAACAGATGGCTGCCAACACCAGCCAGAAATGGCACATTTCTTGGAATAGTCCATGAACTGCAGAATGTTCCCTACTGGCAGAATGAGTGGAGACAAAGAGTTATTCTGAAGATTGGCTCTAGCTATTACAATAAGATTCATAAATGAGTGGTGAATGTATAGGTCTGCAATCTTGCTCAAAGGCCACGTATTCTCAAATTCACTCCTTCCAAACCTAGTGCCCCAAAGGCCAATACTGGCTGAGGGATCATGGAAGCTGAAGTCCAATACATCCAAAGAACATCAGGTTGAAGAATTCTCTACTGCTCTCATACTTCTTTTATAATATTGGGAAGAGATGAGACAAAACAGTGGGAAGACCTTTCCAGAATATTAAAGATATTTGGGCATAAAACTCTCATGATAGCAATGATAATATTGCATGAACATTTCCTGTTTTTGCACAAAGAAGACAGACAGTAACTGTCTGATGGAGAAGGATGGGAACTTAACACATGAATCAAACATTTGTATGGAAAGCCTATAGTAAAACCCCACACAGAGAAGATATCTGATATTACCATACAGTTTCACAGTAGAAGAACATAAATTACAAGTTTGTCTATATTTATTTCTGTGTTTGCTTCAATATATTATTTAATTTAAAATAATATACATCATGATGTAGTTAAACAATCTATAAGTCCTTGACTTATGACCACAATAGGGACCAGAAAATTCATCTTTAAGCAGTGCAGTCATTAGGCAAGGCATCATGTGACCACTTCCAATTTTATGACATTTTTTGCTGTGGTCGTTAAGCAAATCACCATGGTCATTAAGTGAAACACATGGTCATTAAGTGAATCACACAGTTGTTAAGTGAATCATGCGGTTCCCCATTGATTTTGCTTGTTGGAAGCTCGCTGGGAAGGTCACAAATTGCGATCACATGACCCAGGGACTCTGCAACTGTCATAAATACACGCCAGTTGCCAAGTGGCCACATTTTCATCATGTGACTACAGGGATGCTGTGATTGTCATAAGTGCGAGGACCAGTCATAAGTCACTTTTTCAGCACTGTTGTAACTTACAATGGTTGTTAAACGAATAGTTGTAAGTCGAGTACCTGTAAAGCTAAATTTAAAAGGGAGATATGGGCATAAATGTAAAACCCTGTATCCCATATTCCTATATGCTTTGCTCTTTGCAAATACATTATTTAACCCAAAGATCTGCAAGGAGACTATACCAACATTCAGCTAAATACTCTCTTTAACCTTACAAGCACCTTATTATAACAGGGCATTGGAGTTGTGGTCTCTGTGAGTTTAGCACACTCACATGAAGGCAAATGTTTACATAGAATTATTGAATTGGAAGGGACCGTAGAGGTCATCAGATCCAACCCACTGCACACTGGAGGATTCACTGCACCATCCCTGATAGATGACTATCCAGACTCTGTATGAAAATATCCAGTGAAGGGGAGCAAACCACTCCATGTGGGAAGCTATTCCACTGATTGACAGCTCTTCCTGTCAAGAAGTTGTTCCTAATGTGTAATCTGTATCTTAATTCTTGAAAGATCACTCCATTGGTTCTAGTCTTACCCTCTGGAGCAAGTGAAAATAAGTCCAAACCCTCCACCATAGGATTTAGTGTAGCTCATAATTATGTTTTAATTGTTTCCAGCAAGACCTAAAGAGTTTCTTTTATAAGATAAGGTTATATTTTTACACAGAAAGTACATAGAAAAATGCCTCATTTCCATTACATTTCCACCAGATGGTATGGTATGACTGCAGCAGAATTTCCAAAATTCTCTTACCGAATTATTCTCTCTTACCAAAATAATACCATTATTGGGTTGAGTGAGTTTTCTCTGATTTGTATTGAAGTTTAACTTAAATAGAGAGTAGCTTTTGGTTTTGATTCATTCTTTTCAGATTAGTTACAAAAAAGATAATTCCTGAGTTTCTATTTCATACAAAAATGTATCCATCGGTTAAAACCGTACGACAGAAGAGAGTCCATTTAGTCCAAAGAGTAACTGGAAAATAATTCAGGAAAAATGCTTTTGTCCCTAAACAACAAAATCTGCATTAATTTATAAAATTAACCAGAGGGAAAAATGGCATAAAATAAGATTAATGACAATAGATTAGAAGATAGTTTTCCCACTACTTTAAAGCAGATAATGGAATTTCATAGTGTTCCTGCTCAATAATTATGTGATGAAAGATAAACCAAAGATAAATGGCTGCAGATTATTAATGTATTTAATAATATTTACACTGTAAATTCCATTGAGTTTAGTAGGATACACAGCTACATTTACATATGACAGCAGCCTTAGTGCAGCAAGGCCAACTTTAATATAATGTTCCATAATTCTTCCACATAAATTCCATAAATTTGTATCACCCATATGCGTCTGTGGGGCTGGGAACTTTTCTGGAACATATGTGAGTCATGCTGGAGATGGGAGCAAGAAGTAATCTAGTCACATAACTTCCTGTTTAAATTTTAATAGGTTCCCTCCACCAGCAATAAATTACTAAGATTTGGGCTGAATATATTTCAAAAATATTAAAGAAATGAAATTAAATTAAAGAAATTAGGGATAAAAATTATTTTAACAAGCTGTGGTTTAGCTTGAACACATTTCCAAACCTTTGAATTACTACTATGAGTCAGTTTTTAACGCCTGGCAACTGCTTGGACTAGTCCCTGCAGTTTTCTTGGCAAGGTTTTTCAGAAGTGGTTTGCCATTGCCTCCTTCCTAGGGTTGAGAGAGAGTGACTGGCCCAAGATCACCCAACTGGCTCTGTGCCTAAGGCAGGACTAGAGCTCATGGTCTCTAGCCTGATGCCTTAACCACTACACCAAACTGGCTCACTACTTTGAATAAATACTAAAATTTACAAGCCAACACTTATTTTGCTTAAAACATACTACAATTGTGGTATTTTCATTTTTTTTCTCCACCTAATAGTTTGAAGATCTTAATATACGCATCATTTTAGATTTCAATATAATTCATTTTTATCTCAGTAATACTTAAGCTCTGCTCGGACTCCTGGATTACGAGCTGAACTCAAATTCATGCTTCCTTGAGCACTGTTTCCCTTCAGATCTTCAACTGAAAGCATGGAGGCTGGCGAAACAGGACTACTCGGTCTTAAAATGAGCACTTAGCACATTTGGGGAATGCCTAGAAAGAGCTACACGGGCCATTTGACTTAGAATACTGCATGAACCTATTTAGTGAATGGAATCGTTTCCTCACAACTGCTATCTCAAATTCCAATCCAAAAATCATTAATATCATGATTTGATCTGAAACTGTATTTTTATCAGAAGTCTGACACAAGTAAGTGCTATCTGAAAATATTTTGACCAAACCTAAATGCATATATATTTAGGAACATATCCAATTATGTGCATATTTAGAGTAACTGTGCACAGTTTATTAGTCTCTTAATCATCTCTGTTCCTAATCTAAACCACAGTATTTCTGAAACATAACATTTTCCATTCTAAATAATAACTTTCTTGCAACAGTTAAAAAAAAAAGTTTATTTGAATATTTAGATAGACTAAATAAGTATGCTTCTTAAACCTTTAGTTAACTCCCTTGATCCACTCAAGATGATTACATTTGTCTCTAGCCCCTGTTGCTGCTTGATTCAAGAGAATGAAATAATTATTTCTTAAATATAAAATAATAACAAATACTTGCATGGGAAAAGATCTGTGAAGTTTTATGAGTTTTCGTGGACATGAACTTCCATTAAATGTGTTCTTGTAAGGGGCTCAAAAAAGGGCCCTGGGCCTTAGGGAAGGTGTGTTGGAGTTCCTCTCTCTGCTTCATTAAACATAGTAAGATATTGTCATTTCATTCACTTTTTCCATTTTATTTTTATTTTTCGCACTTTATGAAGCCTAGTCCTACATAAACTGTAATTCCTATTTCTGAAATTCTTGTTATTGTTCCTTTACTTCCTGTTTATTGGATGAAGTAGGGATTGGTCATTATAAATCTCAAAGTTTGAAGGATGTTTACTTCCATTAATGACCATTCGAAATGTATAGAACCACTGTTCGTGTTACATAACTACTAAAAACTGGGCAAACATCCTATGCAATTATAGTGAACTTATACTTGCTGTACTTCAAACCCAGCTGTAGATCACATTAGGATCACTAAAAAAAAAAAAAAGATAATTCCAGACCAAAAAGCCTTCATGGAACCTGAAGCCCTCAATATAAATGGCAAGTCTTAATTTTAATTCAGTCTGCACCATTTGAGATGTTATCACCATTAAACAAATTTTAAGAGGGAGCTCTAGCTTCAGATTCTGGCCACCTGGCTGCTTTTAAGACACACCTACTTTAAAAGTAAGTAGCTTCATAAAAGCAGGATTTGGTCTGTGGTGTAAGTACTTCACATCCAGATCAACTTAATTTAACAGATGGCCAACATACCACCATTGCTCTATGATGGAAAAAGAAAGATCAGCACTATATGGTTTCAACCACATTTTACTGAAAGATTTTTTCGCAGTTCATTGGTAAATATTTTAAATGGGAAAACCCAGTAATAGTCCTCAGGCTGAAAGTACATCAGTGCGTACAAGTGTTTTAAGCATACAAATTAATTTATGCAGAAGATCTTTCTTCTTTTCTATTCATAGCTTGGAGGGAGCTGTTTGTGTCTGATGTATCAGGGAAAGAAAGGTTGTAAATCAAAATGTCTAGGAATCTGCTCAATACCAGATTTTTCTGTTATATGTGTTACTGGAAAGTAAAAATGATTTTCAGATTAACTTTACGAAGGCTTTGTGGTTTCTATAAACTTATTTGAAAATCTACATTGCCTCATTGTGAAGAAACGCTGGAGCCACTGAGATAAGTTTAAGGCTATTTTAGATTCAGACTGAATATCCAGGCAATTCAAGTGTGTTTCTGGGAAAGAAAAACTAGTAAACTACAGTAATCATACAGTACTGAATTTCTCATCTTTTAAAAATGCCAACTCCTAACATACACATAGCTGAAGCCAGGGGATTCAATAAACATGCTATATGAAAATACCCTTTAAAATAACATTTTAAAGGGCAGCAAAGCAATTTTGTCTACAGTGAGCAAGATGATATTTTGGTTAGTTTTCAGGTAAAAAGCAAACGGCATCTTAACTCTTCCAGTGCTCTTTATTTTGTAAAAGCAGATATCATGTTCACATAAAGTGACAATAAGGACAGCAGATTAATATAGACATGAAAATGAAGGAACATCAGTTTTTATTCAGAAAGCTATCATCAGGTAGAACAAGGCAGTTGCTAAGGCAGAAGATGTTGGTATCATGACCAGAATGCATATAACTAACTGTTTAATATGCTATTATGTTATATTTATTACCAGAAAAGGGGAAATATATTTTTGCAATTGATTGAGGGATCAAAACAATCAAGGTAGGTTTGAATCTTTGCTTATTAAGGGCTTTTCCTATTCTACTCAAGCAACTACAGGTAGTCCTCGCTTTATGACCACAATTGGGACCAGAATTTAGGTTGCTAAGCAATGCAGTCATTAAGTGAATCATCATGTGAGGAGACCCAATTTTATAACCTTTATTGTGGCTGTCATTAAGCAAATAATCATGGTCATTAAGTGAATCACATAGTTGTTAAGTGAATCAAGCAGTTGTTAAGTGAACCACACAGTTCCCCATTGATTTTGTTTGCCGGAAGCCAGCTGGGAAGGTCGCAAATGGCAATGACGAGACCCCAGAATGCTGCAACTGTTGTAAGTGCAAGCTGGTTGCCAAGCTCCTGGAGTACAATCAAGTGACTGCAGGGGTGTTGCAATGGTCATAACTTCAGCACCGATCGTAAGTCACTTTTAGCACTGTAGTAACTTGGAACGATTGCTAAACAAATGGTTGTTAAGCGAGAACTACCTATAAATGCCTTCAGGCTACAATCCAACACACAGAAAAGTGAGCTAAGTTTTATCTCACAATTCTGATATTTACAGGCTCAACAATATTTTGTATGCATTACAATAATTTACTATGGCTAATTATTATGCAGGATAATAAAGATACCAATTCAAGAATCAGCCAGGGGTATGAGAAGGAAATATAGGAAATATTTTTACGTACGGAACAGGATTCATAATAATAGGCTTTACATGACTTAGAAATTTTAAAAAAAAGACCACCTCCAATTTAGGGTACATCACTCTTGCTCTCAAGAAAGGGAAAAGTTGGGATTTATTTATTTGCTGAATATCATTTCTCTTAAAAAATGAAGGAAAAATAAATCTGCATTGTGATTGCTTTGCTTTCAAGGGACCAAGAAATAAATAAATAAACCATACCAGCATTTTATGTTTCCATGCTCAATATAAACATTCATTTATTTTTATTTCAAGCCCAATATTAATTTATTTAATGAATTGTTGCTCTGCTTGTCTTTACCTAAGCATATATACTCTTTAATTCTCAGAACCCTGGGGTCCTTTGTTCTCAAAGTAAACACTACTGTTCCTGTCAGCCACAGTATATTTGGGTAGCTACTAATCAATATCTGTAGAAACAGGAAGTGCCAATTTCAGTTGAACTGTTAAAATCAGGAAAAGAAGGAAAAGTTTAATCCATCATAGCCAACTATTGAAGAAACTTATATCTGCCTAAATACTATAATTATCATAAACAGAATATTGAGGCACTGAGTTTCCATGTTCCATTTGTCTGAGTTCACTTTTTTACTTTTTAATTTATTTATTAATTTACTTTTTTTTAAATTGAGTTTAATGCTAAAAATATATGTATATGATTAATGAGCTGATTCTAATAACCAGCAACAACAGCCTGGGCTTCTCTGAACATTTTAAATTCTCACATAAAAGGACAACAAGAGATGCTAACAATATTGCAAGTTTTCTGGGGGCAATGTACTATAATTGAGGAGGGCAGAAAAGCTACTTAAGTTTTAGGAACATATTAGCTGGGGAATTATAGGAGTTGAAGTCTACACATCTTAAAGTTGCCAAGATTGAGAAACACGGGCATAAATCTACCACTCAAGCAACCCTGTGAGATAGTCTCCAACTTCAAAGTCTCTTACCTCAGCATTCACACTTTACATTTTATAAACATACTGCATGCATTTATATTTAGGTGAACCCCTTAAGATTTCTGAATCCAGTACTTCTGCCCTGCCCCAAAAACCTGATTTTGGCTATTTTTTTCCTTTAAAAAAAACCCTCTAATTTCCCCCTTTCTATTTACTATATAACTTATGGATTAAAATTAAAAAAGAACAAATAAACACAGTTTAATGTATTGTCGAAGGCTTTCACAGCCAGAATACGATGGCTGGTGTGGGTCTTCCGGGCTGTGTGGCCGTGTTCTGGAAGTTTTGTTTCCTAACATTTCGCCAGCATCTGTGACCAGCATCTTCAGAGAACTGCTCCTGTCTGTGCTTCTGCCCTCTGAAGATGCCGGTCACAGATGCTGGCGAAACGTTAGGAAACAAAACTTCCAGAACATGGCCACACAGCCCGGAAGACCCACACCAGCCAAACACAGTTTATTTTAAACAATTTCTTTCATATAAATCAGGTTTTGACATCCAGGTTGCCCAAAGAAATAGCTGACATCTGAGAACTGAATTCTTTTTACAGACAGAAATGGAATTCCTATTTTTGACCTATATCATGCCCATGTAAAAGACCAATTTGTTTTTATTTTTCAATCTTAGTTTTTTATTGTTTGATTGTTTAAAGTGTAGAAACACAAGTAATCTTCCAGATGTTATATATCATATTGCTATCATAATATTACTATCACAAAGGTGAACACCCTATAACTTTTTTCCAAAGAAAACTTCTGAATTAATTCCTATTTGAATTAAGAAGTAAAATAATTGTTTCATTAATTCCTTCTCTTAGGTGGTGGAGATAATTAATGCTAGCATAGAGGCTCTCAATTCTAATTTTCATGTACTAGCTCAGGAATTTACTTGAAAATAAAAATTCTTGCAGATCTTATTCCCTTTTCCTGTTTTAGATGTAAAAATCTTTTTAAAAACTATAATAAATTCTATAACCAAAAAACTTTAAATCTAGAACAGTAAAAAAAGAACCGTAGAGAGTAATAACTTAACCAGATTTTTTAAAATGATTCCAGTGGCACAAAGAAACCACATAAAGAATTTTATGCAAACATCTAATCAGATGTTTAACAGTGCAAGAGCTGTGTTCTATTGCTTATTACAATGAAATATCATATTATACTATATATTATGCTATTCATAAATCTGATCTATTGTATCATGCCTTTATTTAGGTCTTTAATAGAATCATGCTTTTTTTTTTTACTTTAAGTTGAGTTAAGGATATTTTATACTAAAATTATAAAGAGAAGACAAATGCTAGTACCGTATTTTTCCGACAATAAGATGCCCCCATGTACAAGACGACCCCCATTTTTCCAACCCCAAATTAAGAAATCAATATTTTAAAGATAGTGCAGAACACATTTTTATTTAGTAATTAGTTAACATTTACCTGATACACTTGGTGGGAGGAGGTCCAAACCATCTCTCTGCAGCTCTATTTCCATGCTCTTTTGCATAACTGATTACATTCAAGCATGAGTGAAACTGCCGATAGCTCGTCTCTGCAGACTTTCTCTAATTGGTTTGCTCAGCATCAGCTGACATCAGTTACATCAGGCTCGTGATTGGAGGAAGTCTGTTTGGGAGACAAGCTATTTCACTCATGATTGGAGGCTAGCAATAGGAGGAAGCCTGCCTGCAGAAACAAAGTATGGGCAGTTTTGCAACCGCGCGATTTTCGGCTGACTTCCTTGAATAAGACGCCCTTCAATTTTTAGGGTAACGATTTTAGAAAAAAGTATCGTCTTATAGTTGGAAAAATACGGTAAGTTAAAATCCATCAGTACATTAGAATGAAATAAGTTGCTATGGAAAATTCTGTTTTTAATAACATACATGAGAAGAAATTTGGGGTTGAAACTGTTTTCTCTTGTTTATATGGTTCTTTTTTAAAAAAGAAAAAAAAGGAAAAATATTTTCTTAGTGAAAAAATAATTACATTGTAAATAGTTCCTTTTAAGTGTTGTTATAAACTTATAACCATGAAGTGTCATACCGCCCTCCCCACCCCAATTCAGTATATGGTGGCCCTTGTAAATGATTGTAAATTCATTTCTATTATTGAGAAGGAACTTTGCTGAAGACTTACCAAAGATCAGCAGAAGGAGTAGAATGGGAAACTATCCAAAACAGATCTTTCCTAGAAAGCATTATGAACTTTCTATATCTCTCTCAGAAAATATGCAAATGTGCTTCTTCCATATGAATGTCTTTGTTTAGATGTGGGCTTGAATCCAATGCTAGTGTGATCAGAAAAGATGTTGCCTCTGCTGATTTGGGGCTCTTCCCCTCTCCCCTAGGACTTTTTTGCCACAACTCAGGGTTGGTCCCTTGACCCTATAGGGAAGTCTTCTGAAGAACACAGGACATGCAGTAGTAAAGAGATCAGAAAGTCTGTTGTATAAATACTTCTTCCATTCTAGTCTTGGGAAATGGTCAAAGTATTTTGTAAAACTAACAGCAAGGTTCCTCTCCATCCAATGTTAATCTCAAAAGGCTCTATGATCTTCAATTGCCTAAGCATCCCTAAAGATTGCATAGAAATCATACTCTTTGTGGTAGTGGGTGTGTGGTATGAACAAATACTATTGTTTTAACAGTCTTTAACACCTGCACAATCTTTGTGAACAACAAACTAATGTCCATCAATAACTACTGGAATTCTAAAGAAGTATACGTCTTCATTCAGGCATAAACCATTAAGCATTTGCTGTTTTTACACTGAGTTTCATGCTGAATCCAAATAATCTGATGGGAGCAGACCACACAAGCCCTGTAAAATGAAGTACACTGATTGTGTTTGATTTTCTGCACCGCAATTTAACTCTTAAATTTTGTACTACAGTCCTCCCGGAACACCAACTTATGTGTATGTATATGTGTAAATAAATAATCATTGTAGCTATTCCTCTTTAAATTAAACTACCGCCTTTTCCAATAAAAAATGAAACAATTGTAAGTAACACTTTCCCCCCACTATTTTACCCTTCATGATTTCAATATCTACTCTGACAAATCTACCTGAAACACTGAAGTATTTGGGAATGCTTGCCTGTCCATTTCAACTATTTATCTTTTTACTTCATGATGATATTGAAGTACTTGGATAAAATGACAGTATGCGCGCGCACACACACACACACACACACAAGACTGTGCTCTTGTTGAGGTAGCCAAGCAACAGCTCCTATCAGCTGAGAAACCCAGAGGATCTGCAGAAGTGAGCCTTTGTATGTTTATTACAACTATGCATCTTTATTTGCTTTCTCCTCCTACTGCTAGCATCCTCTGACTGATCAAATAATTTACAATGCCAGAGGTCTGGGAGTTTAATAGGTGTCCTTCTTCAAACTACACATGTCTCAGAGATATACAATATACCAAACAGAAAAATAGTGTTCAATAACATATAGCATTGTTCCCTAAGTGGATCACATGGAGGTATTCAGAGAAAATGGAAATAATGCAATATTAATGTAACTTGCCATGTGTCTCATATATTATAAAATTATTATAATATAATAATACAACATAATATGTTGACATATGCAAAAGAGAAAATATTACTACTTTCTCAACTTGGATCCATACCTTTTGCTTTACACACCCAATATAAATATTTTAGTTAAATATTATATATAAGTAAACACCATTAAATAATCTTATACAAGCTCCAGGCTCCCTCAGACCTTATGCTATGTATTTCTTTTGCTTATCTCAGTCATTATTTCGAATTAATATGTTGGGCTCAATTTCTGAACTAGTTTTCTGTTCACTTGGATAAAATGAATAGAAAGAATGTTTATTGGCCATAGAAACTCCACCCAAGTGTTAAACCACTTTCTGTGTTATGACTAGGGCTGTGTTCCATATATCACTACCTCACTAGTTGCTGCTGTCTATTCTAGGTAGCAAGTGTTGTATTCACAGTAAAAAGCATGTGAGAGCACCTTATATAATTCTCTACTGTTCAGATAGGCAACATAATTTTCATTTTCCAAAAACCCCTTGTTCTATTCCCAATCTCAGTTCTCTGAACAATATAAATTGTCTAAACTAGACTCGCTGCAGCTTATAAATTTGTCTCTCTTGTGTCATATCCCTGTTTGACATTGAGATGTAGCAAAAATCATGATCTGTTGTTACAAATAAACATATATGAGTTTCATACACATTAATTCCCTCTTCATAGTGCAGGAAGAAAAGACAACTCTTTAACAAAGCATAAGCAAAACTTTTTCTAAACATCTATTCAATGAAGATAAGACAAGACTATGTACTTTCCTTGAACTTTGCACTCTAAATCCTGAAAGTAATCTTTTTCCTACTACTCACAGGAAGGTAAGCCAACTGTTATGTGCTACTTTGCATCCAGAGAGATCAGGCTGACACACAAGATTCTTAAGCGGCCTCCCATCCATTCAACATCTTTACATATAAATTGCTAATTAATTTAGTCAAAGCACATAACAAAAATAAACCCAATAATATCAGTAAACTGAAATGGGAGGTATGAGTATTCTGTCTTAAGGAGAATTTACTGGAATTCAGAGTTTTTACAGATTCAGAGAAGTGGTACAGATATGTCTTCCAACTAATACGCTTTTTTAAAGAATGTAATTAATGAGATTTGTCTATCATTGGTGTCCTTGTATCAGTAGAACTAATAATGCTTTATGCCAATGTATATTATAACCACAAAAATAAATATTTGCTATTTATTCAAGGTGGATTATTGATTTATGTGCACTGTATTACTGTTTTTTCAAGGGAAATTAATAGAAAACTGTACAGTTCCTTCTAACATCCTGTATAATGTGCCAGTGTCTTTGTATTGAATTCTTTTCATGCACTGATGAGCAATTCATTTTACTGTTTCTTTTAGCTCTTAAACTAATCATTTTAGATTTAGAAATGATATCTAGTACCTTAGTGAATTATATGAAATAAAGGGTAAAAAAAAAAAAAATCAGGAGTTCAAATTGGTTTCAGCAGTAAAAAAATATTTTAAAATATGGTGTGATTAAAAAAAATAAATTAATATATAGTGTGAAATAGATATTTCTGAAATACTAAATATGTTGGAAACTTTTATTTGACTCTGGTGTAATTCTGTTCATAGAATATTCTCTGACACAAAATATGGACAAGCTCCTTTGATTAAGCATGCTATGCCTTTAAGAATAGTGGCATTTAGACAATATTCTGGAGGACTATTCTGGAGAGTCCCCTGGACAATTCTCAGGAGTTCCTCAATCAATAAAATGAACAATAGCTGCAATATTCCTGAAAGCCAGTTTGTCCCTCAAAACTCTGTTAAGTCCACTCACATGAAACTATTGCAGCCCAGGAATTTTCATTACTGCACAAATATATTTTTCTGTGTCATGATTTTGTGATGGACTCATGGGTTCTTGAGATGTAGGATTCCGTGGGACACTTACAAATATTCATTTTTCCAAATGTCTTCCTGGGAATCCATATCACAAGACTGTGGTGACATTGTGGCACTACCATATTAATTATATGTCCTTATTTTAAAGTTAATTTCTGTACATTGAAAAAGTTACTGCACATGTGCAGAATACTTTTGATATCACTTTCACATTCATTTATCAATTTGCAGCAGTATTTCCCAGCCTTGGCAACTTCCAAATGTGTGGACTTCAACTTTCAGAATTCTTAGCAATGGTTGTGCTAGCTGGAAAATTCAGGGAGCTGAAGTCCACTATATGGAAGATGTCAAAGTTGGGAAATGCTGGTTTAGAGTATTCCTCTCCTAACAGGCAGTATACTTCACCAACTCTACATATTATAATATTGTACTGTGTATTTTAGAAAATGCATTCATAGATGATAATGAGTTCAGGATTATTTTGATGTACGGTATTGCTTGTGCTTATTAGAGGAGACAACATGAACTAACATGAAAAAAACTTGAAAATGTGCTAGTTTGTGCATGGACTACTTCTGAACATTTTCATGGGGGAAAGAAGAAATTAGATGGAAGAGGAGACTAGGAAAAACCAATAATAAGATAATTTGCAAAACATAATAGGGAAAGTCTCCGTTTTGAATGTACAAAGTTTGAGCACATTACTAGAGGTTCTCAAACTGGAGGGGGTCACCAGTAATTTAATGTGGGCATTATATTTTGGGGGGAAGTGAGATACAATCAAACTGGAGAGAACTGTCAAAATTTGCTCTAGCATTGCCAGGACAAACAGGCTTGTGTAGGAAATATAAGCAGAAAAGCCCAGGATTAGTTATTACAGTACTCCAGGCCCAGGAAGAGATCATTGTGTTATCTCTGCAAATAAGACCTCAGTAGGGGCCAATGAAACACCAACTTGGAGCAGGAAGGAAAGGCATAAGTGGAAGATGTGTGAAGATGCTGCTGCAATTGATGATTGTTCACCACCCAGAGTCACTTGTTTGAGATGGGTAGCTATACAAATTGAATAAATAAATGAAATAAAAGGGGCCTCAGGAACACTTCTACCACTGCATCACTCAAGCCAGGTTTGGGCATACGAAGGGTTGTTCTCAAATCTGTCATGAAGACCTTTTGAACTTGATCTTTGTTAAATAGCCAACACAAAGGTATATTAGAGGTTCCAAACTCATAATATGGCACGTCCAATATTTTCAGCAGGGCTGAAATTATTGGCAGCCCAAGCTGGTCCCCATCATTTCTGGACTGAGGCACAGGAGCAGCTTATGCCATGCAAGGAGGTCCATGGCCTTGGCAGAGAGGCTGCCTGGCTGCAATAATAGGGGAGGAGACTTACCATCCAGTTGAACCTGCTTTCAGAACTAAGCTCAGGAATAGAGAGCAACTTCATCCAGGGCCACAGACTGGCCTTCTGCATTTAGTAATCTCTAAATTTTTCATCTGGGAAGCAGGCCAGATGAAAAATGGTAATAGGATTCCATGGTTAGAATCTTCTCACATAAATCAAGGGCACTAGTTTCCTGGTTGAGTCCAGCGCAAGGCTGGTAAGCAAGTGGAAGCTGAGTGGCTCAAGGTTCTCCTGGCCTTGTTCTAGTCCAGATGGCTAACACAGAGACACAGATACTCTTAGAAGAGCCAGAGGTGAAGAGACCTGAGCCTGGAGTAAGTTGTGAACAGACTGCAAACAGAAAATCATCACTGCCTTCACTCTCCAGGCATCAGGCCTTTGCTTTCCCTGGAAATGTGTCTTTTTCTGCTGGAGAAAAGAGCTACCAGGTCCAGCATCATACTTGTCTTTCATTTATACTTTAATAGTAAGTTGGGGAGAATCACTCAGGCAGCAAATGGGCAGGGACTACATTCAGCAACTTGAGAAAAGGCAGATTTCTCATCTGGGCCACTTCATCAGATCTGAAATTGTTACTGACAGATACAAGTAGCAGACACATGGTATAGAGAAGAAATGGGACCAAGGAAGAAGGCAGACACTTCCTCCAGGACCAGAAAGGCCTTGGCAGATTTGGTACTGCTTTCAGTGGCAAATTGTTTGGCAACAGTCACAGGTAGAGAAAAGAGGCTGAACTCAATTCCAGATACCACCCTTTAAAAGGGATTCAATAACAAGGCTGTACAGGCAAAAATGCAGAGCTGTCAAAACTCAAGCAAAATGGAGGGAGCAAAGACTCAGCACCTTTGCATGGCCAAACCCATGGCTAACCAAAGAGCAAAGCCTGCAGGGATTTTTGACGGTGCAAAACAGGGAGAAAAACTCAGAGTTCATTTTGACACTGTTCCCATTTTTCATGCAGAAGCAGATGGAAAATGGAAGCATTTTTCAAAACGCCCTACAGCTTTGCCTGGGCAACCCTGGGTCTAGCCGTTTGTCAAAATATTCCACTGCTCAACCAAATTTATTTATATTCATTAGCACGTTCATAGAAGTTCCTTTATCGTTTTAGGGGGGTTGTAATATCAAAACATTTGAGAATCTCTAGATTAAGCAATTTGGCATCAAGTGTGTCTCTTGGCCACCTTCAGACCTCACATTTTCTTACCCTCTGTTTCCGCAAGCTTCCTGGGCTAGTAGGAGAAGGGCTTGGAGACTTCCCGGAACGGGGAGTAGAAAGCTGACTACCAGGAGTGCCATTAACTAGAAAAACAGAGGAACAGACAAAAACACATGATTTTGGATCTGGTACCACTATAATTAAACACCACATAAACAACATATTGCTCACATTAGCCAACACTTTCTGCTTTGCCTTTTACAGTTTTTATACTCATAATAAGAATTAAATGGAGATGTTCTCAAGCAACTAATTACTTTAATGTGAGTCCCTCAGTATTCAATAGGTATACATTTTACTTAATAAGTGATCAATTAATTTGTATTCAATATGTAGCCACAATGAAATTAAAATTATTGTCTTCAACTCTGGAGTGCTTGTCCATGCAAAAAATGCAGAATATTGTACTTGCTCTTTTTTTAAAAAAAAAAATTGGTCTCTTCCTCTCCTTTTTAGAGATGGGGGGATTGTTTAATGTTGTCTATTAGAAATATCAGATTATTGCTATACATAAAAAGGACATTTACTACTACTGATACTAAATTGGAACTGTTGAAAAGATTTCTATGTGACACCTTTGACCTAGGCATTAACTCATCTGGGACTCTTTCATTTCCAAGATCACTACCCATTCTTTCACAGTGGCTTTCATAAATATGAAAGGCTTCTAAACTGTTGCTATATTCATTACAATTCCTTCCTATTTACATAACATTTGCCGTAGCATTTGAAACGAAAACTTGACAGCTGTGAAAGCTGTAGAATAGACGACCTAGGCAAATAATGCTAACATTGCACTGAAAAACAGGGGAGAGAGAGAGATAGAGAGAGAGAGATGCTATATAATAAAATGTCTTCTCAGACATGCCATTGCTAGGTCACAATCTATATTCATCAGTCACAAAAAAGCAGTAGCTAGCAGACATCCAAACTCTCTATTTTGCATTAATATTTTCATGCCATGATAGTAATAAGGCATTTAACTTACCTTCTATGAGTTCTAACATGGAAACAGACTTATTTTTAACCTGATAGACCCAAGCAGGAAAATATTTGCCTTCGTACTACACTCAGGCACTGGCAGAAACAGGAAGCGTTAGAATGAGTTAAGGGTTGCCAAAGCAGCTCACAGAGAGTGCTGAATAAGATGCCGGATTCATAAGCCAAAGCCTTTTCTGCGTAAGGCTGACGTCTTCCGAGCAGCAGTAGGAGGTGTAGGTGCTGTCTTAGGGGCTACATCAAAGGTGTCAATACACAACGCCGCGACTTCAGGATGCTGAGCAACTGCAGCCCTCACTCTGATCTGCCAAGCCCCCAAAGCCTTAGCAATCTTATATGCTGCTGCACACTGAATCATAATGAAGTGCCTTTGGGAACAATATACCAAATTACTCATCTGAAAGTCACAATAATAATAATAATAATAATAATAATAATAATAATAATTTTTATAAAAGCTTAGCTGACTGGGAGCCTCCGAACTGCTACGCCCAGTAGAGAAAAGTAGATTTTAAAGCATTGTCAGGTGGGAAGGATATTTTCTTTTCCATCTGCCAACTATGCACAGCGATAAATATTTTGCCCAGTTACCTATGTGATGTGTTCCTTATTCAGCTCAGGCATAAAAAGCACTTTGTGGAATGATAATTAACTGTTACTGTACTGTTATGTTAATTTATCTTTGGAAGCTTGTTCTTTGCACATTGGATTAGAATAGGAAAGTTGCAGCATTAGCACAAAGGTGGGCAACCTGTAGCCTTCCAGATGTTGCTAAAAACCACTCCTAGCAACCCCAGCCAAGAGTTCAGGAATGTCTGGAGGTCCAAATGACCCTAAACTTAGAGTTAGCCCTTGAGTTCAACTATCATTATGCAGAAAGGCTTACCATGAAATTCAGGAAATCTGTTATTTAAATCATATGAATTACTTAAATAGAATTTTTGGTGAATTAATGCCAAAAACATTTACTTCTGAATCACTACTCATTCATCAACAGTATTAATGGTGGGGCATGCTTGGACATGGATAATTTGTAAGAGATAACAGGGTATTCTAGTGGACCAAGACTGACGCCAAGGTTGCCAACAACACATTACTGCTAACATAATTAAATGCTTGGCTTCTAAATCATTTTTGCTTAGAATTAAGATTATAGCACAAATTTGCATTTAGTTTAAAGGCTTCTAGTTGATTGCTGTTTCCCTAAACCATTCTCTCACTTCCAAGCAAAAGCAATAGTTTATACATTTTAAATGCTAAACCCTCTTTCTGACATCTCTAGTTCAAAAAGTTGAAAATTTCAAAAGCTGTAGCAGGAGAAGGAAAGTTCTACAAGTGTAAACAATAATAAAACTGATTGAAACAAAAGTCTGATTCACTTCCCATTTTTCACTGCCTACTCCATCCATCTTAACATTTCTCAGAACCCACAATGAACGGCTTTAGAAATTAAATATTTCATGCATTGTTACATTAGGAAGACAAGCAAATAGACAATGCCTCACTCTTGCAATTCTGAGATTTATAATATTTTAAAAAAGAATATACCTTGTTTGCATTCTATTTGTGAAGCCAATAATGGCCTAATGGTACAGAACCCCCCCCCCCCGACAAACAATATAACCCTGTAGGACACAGAAGATGCCATGTTGCTAATACTGGTATTAAGTGTAACCCTGGCAAAGACACTGATAAAGCTACAATAAATTACTGATTAGTTAAAAGAAAACTGGAGGGGGGAGGGGAATGCTGGGTATCTGCTTGCTATGTCTTTCTGTATTCTGTGAAAGCAACTTTTCCTGCACTGAGTGACAAGAGTTTAATTGACTATCCAGACAATGTAGTAGAACTGTAAGTTTTGTCTTTCATTCTATTTTTAAAAGCTTCTTGGACAATTATTTTCTCTTGCATAAAGCACTGGTATGATAATAATGATAAAACCAGTTGGAGAAAGAATTATAAAAAAGGATAATTCAGGTTGTGTTAATGGACTCATTTCTAAGAATTAATTTATTACTCTGCAGAACTTATACTGTTTGTGGCATAATAGTCTTGTCTGAATCTTGGAATTTTAGCATTAAAGAGTTGGAAAGGGCTACTGGATCATACACATTTAGAATTAGAGTTGAAATCTCCATTTCCACCCCCACCACACTCCATGTAGAAGTCCAGATTAAAGTATTCACAACGTATGCCTCTCCAACTTCTGTGTGAACTCATTCAGTACATGAAAGCCAATCACCTCTCTGGACGGTTTCACTATCAAACTGCTCTTCAGTTGGAATAAAGCTTATTTTGTTCAGTGTCCTGCCTTCTAGATGATACAGAACAGGTACTGACATTTTGACAGATATCTTTTCAGGTAGGTGAACAGTACAATCATTTCTTTCTGCCACGCCTCCCCCCCTGCATCTTCTTATAGTTATCCCTTGATCATAATTGTTACTTTTCTTTGAACCTCCGAATCCTTCTGAACTATGGTGCTCAGAGCACAGTACTTGTTATATGTTTGACCAACATAAATAAAATTGAGCAATTTCTTTCTATGGTCTGGAAATTATACACTCATTGATGTAATTTAAAATTGCATTTGCCCTTTCTGCAGCCACATTATACTGCTGACTCATTCAATTCATAGTTAGCTACTATTCCAAATTCTTTTTCGTAAATACTGTTGCCAGGTGATTCTTTATATATATATGTGTTCAAGTCAGTATTGACTCCTGGAGACTATCTGGACTATTCCATGCAGTTTTCTTGGCAAGGTTTTGGAGGTGGTTTGCCATTGCTCAGAGAGAATGACTGACCCAAAGTCACCCAGCTGGCTTTGTGTCTAAGGCAGGACTAGAACTCACAGTCTCCTGGTTTCTAGCCAGGTGCCTTAACCACTACACCAAACTGGCTCTTATTCTTCTTATATATCTGCTCATTAAATTTCTTTTAAGAGCATAACATTGTATTTGTCTGATTCCATTATTTTCAGCCCATTTTTCTAACCTTTTTTCAGATCACTTTGAATTTTATTTCTGCTTTCTAAGATATTAGCAATCCCAATTTTGTATGATTGCAATAAGCATTCTTCCATTCTTCATTCAAGTCATTTATAAAAATATTGAAGAGTACAGGGTCCAGGACTAAATCATATAGTTCATACCCTTGATATCTCACTTCAAGTGATGAGCACTCTCAGAGTACAATTTTTAACTCAGCTATGCACCCACTTGTCATCCCATCACCCCCCACTTAGCTAGCTTGCTAATCAGAATGTGACAGGGCACTTTGTCAAATGCTTCCTGAAGCATATATTATGCATTCAGCATTCCCACAATCCACTACAGAAGTTGACCCAATCAAACAATTATTTAATTTTCATCAGCAAATGCTTGCTCTTGACAAATCCATGCTTCTGATGATCTCTGCATTATTTTAAGATGCTTGCAAAACAATAACTTTATCATCAACTCTAAAATCTTGTCAGATATCAGTGTCAGACTGACTGCTCTACAGTTCTTGGTCTTCCCTTTCTCTCTTATCAGAGACACTATTTTTCCTCCTTAAGTTGTATGACATTTCACTTTTTCTCCAGAATAACACCCTTTTCTTTGTTACCTATTACAATTTTGCTATCGTCATCAAGCAGCTAGTATACTTATTTTTTTCTTTTTCATTTCCTTTTAAACAGGCTTCAAAAAATCTTTATGTTGCTGTTCTTCTTACTGCCAATCTCAGCTCCTTCTAAGGTTTTACTTTCTTGACATCATTTCTACAATTTTGGACCACTTGTATGTATTCTTCAGTCATGATCTGTTCCTCTTTCATTTCCTATATATGTTCTTTTTTCCCCGCAGGTTTTTAATAAAAATTTAATTCTTACTTTTTGTTTTCCTGGATGGAATTACACTTTAAGATTTTACATTTTTAGGAACCCCTACCCATCTTGACTTAACGACTGAACAACAACAACAACAACAACAATAACCCATCTTGATTCCCTTTTCCCATTAGCACCTCCTACTATAAAATCCTCCATATCATTGCTCTAAGTTGATTAAAATATGCTTGTTTGAAGAGATTGAGTACACTTAGCTTTTATTTTCTTTAAAATCAAGAATTCCAAAAATCCTTCAATGTTCCTGCTGTGCCTACCTCCTCAGCTCATTCTTCCCCTACTGGTAGCAAGTCAGTGATATCCAATCAACTGGTGATTTCCTGAACTCCTTAAAGGAGAAAACTAGTTGCAAAATAAATCAGGAATTTTCTAGAAGGACAGTGTTTGGCAGTTTCTCTCCCAAAAGATAACAGGGTAATTACAGTATCCCATTACTAATATGTCATGGCTTTTTGAAAGATCTGCAATTAATTTTTTGAAAGGGTCATCTACATCTTCTGCTCGATTGGGCAGGCAATAATATGAAGGCCATGAATATTCTGAGCCAACTTTTTTTTCTGATTTTTCATTGAATTGTTCATTGGGGCTCATTATAGCCACACTTCCATGTAATTTTACAGTGTAAAGTCTTTATTTCAGGATTTTTGTTCCACAGGACAAAATTTAAAGCCCTCCTGATCAAGCCTGTGATACTTTAGCTAGACAAATTTCTATCAGTTCTTATGAAGTACAACCTTTCTCATATCAGTAATCCATCAGCAGAAAACTTAGATCATGGTCCCAGAAACTAATGCTGTCTTGCCAAAACCATTTGCAAGGCTTGTTAGTCACATGCTATATTCTGATTATTTTCCATAAACAAGAAAATTAGTTGAAAACATTATATGGGCTCTTAGGTTCTTTAACTTTCCTTCTTAGATCTTCAGAGTCTAAGGTAAAATAGTTCTAGGTATTACTGATATTCGACCCAGCACTGATTATCGAGAAAATGTGAGAGGACTTTCGTCTTGTTCTACAGCTATAATTCATTCTAGTATATAGGCACAGCAGATCTAATATTAAGAGAAAACCAAGGAAAACAGGAGAGAGTCTGAAATTAATGTCATTTACTAATTTGTAGCTGGGTTGTTCTCAGGGTTCAATTGCAGCAGCCTAGTTCAAAAAAGTGATCACAACTTATACTGAGGATCCTGGTACATGGTTTGGAATATACAACAGAAATTCTTAACATGCTCAGGTAAGAATTTCAGGTCATACAATCTCAGGACAATCTATAAAGTAGAACATCTCTCTTGGGGGCTGCTTACTTAACATAGATGGCTGTCATAGAAAGATGAGGATCCCAGATGGCAATGGTCACATTTGGTTAGCCAGCATGAGAAAATGCCAGCCTGAGATAGAAAAAGCTAGCCAGTGTAAATAATCTCTTATTTTAACTTAAAAATAGGAAAAGAACGTATAAGTAGCAATCTTCATGTTTAGCCAACACATCAGACTCCATATACAGGTGAAACTCGAAAAATTAGAATATCGTGCAAACGTTCATTTATGTCAGTATGGCAACTCAAAAGGTGAAACCAATATATGAGACAGACGCATTACATGCAAAGCGAGATATGTCAAGCCTTACTTTGGTATAATTGTGATGATTACGGCGTACAGCTTATGAAAACCCCAAATTCAGAATCTCAGAAAATTAGAATAGTGTGAAAAGGTTCAATATTCTAGGCTCAAAGTGTCCCACTCTAATCAGCTAATGAATCCATAACACCTGCAAAGGGTTCCTGAGCCTTTAAATGGTCTCTCAGGCTGGTTCAGTAGGAATCACAAGCATGGGAAAGACTGCTGACCTAACAGTTGTGCAGAAAACCATCATTGACCCCCTCCATAAGGAGGGAAAGCCCCAAAAGGTAATTGCAAAAGAAGTTGGATGTTCCCAAAGTGCTGTATCAAAGCACATCAATAGAAGGTTATGTGGAAGGGAAAAGTGTGGTAGAAAAAGGTGCACAAGCAGCAGGGATGACCGCAGCCTGGAGAGGATTGTCAGGAAAAGGCCATTCAAAGGTGTTGGGGACTTTCACAAGGAGTGGACTGAGGCTGGAGTTAGTGCATCAAGAGCCACCACACACAGACGGATCCTGGACATGGGCTTCAAATGTCGTATTCCTCTTGTCAAGCCGCTCCTGAACAACAAACAACGTCAGAAGCGTCTTACCTGGGCTACAGAAAAAAAGAACTGGTCTGTTGCCCAGTGGTCCAGAGTCTTCTTTTCTGATGAGAGCAACTTTTGCATCTCA
Organism: Liasis olivaceus; assembly: GCA_030867105.1. Lineage (NCBI taxonomy): Eukaryota > Metazoa > Chordata > Lepidosauria > Squamata > Pythonidae > Liasis > Liasis olivaceus. Next base: position 88,116,919 of record CM061352.1, on the reverse strand, counting down.
TTTGGGAACCAAGGACCCAGAATCTGGAGGAAGAATGGAGAGGCACACAATGCATGATGCTTGAAGTCCAGTGTGAAGTTTCCACAGTCTGTGTTGATTTGGGGAGCCATGTCATCTGCTGGTGTTGGTCCACTGTGCTTCATTAAGTCCAGGGTCAACGCAGCCGTCTACCAGGAGATTTTGGAGCACTTCATGCTTCCTTCCGCAGACGAGCTTTATGGGGATGCTGACTTCATTTTCCAGCAGGACTTGGCACCTGCCCACACTGCCAAAAGTACCAAAACCTGGTTCAATGACCATGGGATTACTGTGCTTGATTGGCCAGCAAACTCGCCTGACCTGAACCCCATAGAGAATCTATGGGGCATTGCCAAGAGAAAGATGAGGGACATGAGACCGAACAATGCAGCGGAGCTGAAGGCCGCTGTTGAAGCATCCTGGTGTTCCATAACACCTCAGCAGTGCCACAGGCTGATAGCATCCATGCCACGCCGCATTGCGGCAGTCATTGCTGCAAAAGGGGCCCAAACCAAGTACTGAGTACATATGCACACTTATACTTTGCAGAGGTCCAATATTGTTCTATTTCCAATCCTTGTGTTATTGATGTCATGTAATATTCTAATTGTCTGAGATTGTGAATTTGGGGTTTTCATAAGCTGTACGCCATAATCATCACAATTATACCAAAGTAAGGCTTGACATATCTCGCTTTGCATGTAATGCATCTATCTCATATATTGGTTTCACCTTTTGAGTTGCCATACTGACATAAATGAACATTTGCATGATATTCTAATTTTTCAAGTTTCACCTGTATAACAAGGCAGGCTTTACCAGCAGTAGAAAGCTTTACTTTGCTATTAGAAATGCTTAAGCAACTATGTATTAATCAAGTCTCTGTTGCTTTTATTTTGCTTTTTGGCTTTATTGCTATTTCAGCAATGAAAATGGGAAAGCAGAGAGAAAGGAATATGCTTGCCTAGCTAAGCTTCTATAATGAAATCTTGCCAGAAAAATGAGACTTCTTTTGCTATGCTGTGTTAATAAAAAATAAAATAAAATCACAAGAGACATCTTGGGTACTGTATCATGGATTAAATCCCATGAACCACTGAAATCCTCATGAGAGTTTTGCACATTCACATCACCATCACTCTACCCAACACAGAAAATCAGATGCAAAGTATGCCCAGAGTCGCTTTGTGAGATGGGTGGCTATATAAATGGGAAGGAAGGAAGGAAGGAAGGAAGGAAGGAAGGAAGGAAGGAAGGAAGGAAGGAAGGAAGGAAGGAAGGAAGGAAGGAAGGAAGGTCCTAATGATAAACAGGGCCTAAATATAAACTGTGATGAGCTATCCTGAACAGTCTCAGTATCAAACTTGAAATTCCCCTGTACCACCTCTGAGATCCTCCCAACTAATTCAGAAATACACAATACACAATACAGCATCAAATTCCTTTTCTTTCCCAAACACCCACTTTAAGATACTCAAAGGGATAATTGATCAAAGAACAGCCCATAGCATTTCCCCCCTCAAAAATGTTATACAACCACAGAACATTCTTCTATTAATACTTCCAGCCTTTCAGAATAAGGAAAAAGTAGGTATAGTTATTCTATCTCCCCACCTCAAGTTTACCTTCGAAGAATCATATGACCACAGTCAAAGAGTTTGCTGAATAAGGATATTTGAAATTTGGAACACAGCACTTTTTCTTCCATAAATTTTATTTCAGTTACAAGATTTGTATAGGACATACAATTCAATTCATTGATGAGAGAAGATATTTTTGACTATTTGACAATCCACAGTAGACAAGAAATACTTACTATTCTTCATTTTGAAAACAAACCATATTTGAGCCCTTTTACTAGGTACAGATATTTAACCCCCTTTAAATAATCATTAGGATAGCCAAAGAGTTACCTGCTACTCAGTTAAGTTTATATGCAGTGTGTTACCTGAGCTGGTGGATGCTGGAGATTTGCTGCGTCTAGATGGACCTGGGCTCTTGGTGGTGCTCCGACGTGATGTTGAAGCTATTTTGGTATAGGAAGTGGATTTCACTACACGACATTCTGAAAGTCAAACAAATTGCATTCAGTTAGTACGATGAGCAGCATCTGTATTTCTGCCTTAATATGATTTATAGAAAAAAGGTACCGAAAGTATTCCCTTGTTGTCCTTTATAAAAGAGGGGGGAAACAGAATCAAAGCCCATGACTAGATCTTTCCCAGCTCCTGTTGTGCAAGCCAGATGACATTGTTGGGGCAATTGCCAAAATTCAAACTTTCTTTAAAAGGTCCTAGAAGGAACCACTTCAAAATGAAAGCATTTGAAGCAGCCCTGCTACAGATAAATGCACACATGCATATAAATCTTTCTGAATAACCATGTCTTCCAGTCCTCTATGTCATAATTTGGTTTTGCAATCATGTGTGAAGTACAGCCAAGTATATCTCAAAGGATGTATCTGAAATATATTTCCATATATCAAAAAGGTATAGTAATGCAGGCCCTTGTCATGTCTGTCATATAGTATTTTAAGAAAAATGCAATATGTTTATCTTCCCTACAAAGCACACAAAATGTATCATGGGCAGGACTAGACTGCTTCAGGTTTTCATAACAGATGATGGAAAATCAATGAGGAAATAAAATTGCCCTCCCACTTGGGAGCAACTCAAGATGTGTTTATAAATGTGTGTAGGGCTGGAAGCCACACCTGAAAATGGATCTTTGACTAAGACATGAAGAAATCCAAGTTTGCATGAAAGCTGATAGCAGTCATAATAGATATGAAAATAATCAAAATATTTGTCAAATAGAAGACTGAAGGAAAAAATTATGTAATTGAGGTAATGGATCCAGGTGAGTCACTTGAAGAGCAGAAATGACAAAATATAAAGTTTACTTGTTGGCAGGTATATGGAGAATCTTCTTGTCTGGTTCTTATAAAGGTCTCTGCTTCAAGTGACTCAGGTTCCATTTTGAGCCCTTGACTTCTACAACACCTAAGGGCTGTGACAATGACTCATTCTTAATGCCTTTCCCTAGGTGATTGGCAGTTGGGCCAGGTGGTTAGGTGAGCTCTGCTGGTAATACTAAGTTGGGTTTATTGTTTCCATTTTGAGCATCAAGGTTTAGATGGTTAAGTATCATTTTAAAACATGCATGCATGTTTTACAGAGACACTGTTGTGAGATGGGTGATCATATATATCATTTAAATAAATAAAATGAGTAAATAAATCAAATAATTAAATAATTAAAGTGACCTGAATTGTTAACTGTGGAGGGTATTATCAAATTCAGGATCTTTATCAGGATCAGATCACTTCCTGGTCCAAATGCAATTGATTACCACCCATTCCCTCCACAGAACCAAACTCATTCATATGGTCTGACCTAGGCATTTTATGAATTCAACAAGTTTCCAGCAGATGCTTGGAGATTTCCCCAACAATCTAGTGGGTTAAAGGCCTGGTTCAGCACTGGCAAGAAGTGGCATTTAAGGCCCTTGATAAAACTGCTCCTAAGTAGTATCTCTTTGTCAGCTGATCACAAATATCTCCTTATGGATAACTCTTCTGGAGGGCATTTGGAGTGTGACACCACCAAATGTTTGTGAGTGGATTCTTTAGGTATCTTGCTTTTGTATTCTTATATACAGGTAGTCCTCATTTAACAACCACAATAGGGACCATAAAATTGGTTGTTAAGTGGGACAGGGGTTAAAGGAGGCACCATGTGACTGGATCCAATTTTACAATGGTCATTACATGAATCACTATGGCTGTTAAGCAAATTATGTGGTCGTTAAGTGAATCCAGCTTCCCCAATTGAAGTTTTTTGCCAGAATTGGTTTAATGATGTGATTCGCTTAACAACCATCATAAAAAAGGTCATAAATTGAGATCACGTGACTGCAGGGGGGTGCGACAGTTTGCAATGGTCGTAAGTGTGACTACAGGTCATAAAGCACTTTTTCTGACGCTGTTGTAACTTTGAACCATTCTTAAATGAACTATCGTTAAGCAAGGACTACCCATATTGTGTGTTTTGCTTTTTGTTGTAAGCCACTGTGAAGGAATGTAGATCTGGCCTTCGGAATGGGGAAGGAGTGAGAAAACCATTAAGGGGGGAGTTTCAGAAGCAAATAATCCTGAGAGAGAGGAAGGTGTGAGAAAGAAACTCAAATAACCCTTTATTTATTTTGTTTGATATAAGATGGAACAGAGAGAAACTCTAATATGTTTTCAAGATATTGTTAATCTTGGAATTTCTGCTGTGCCTGTTTCATGACCTTGTCTACCTCAAAGGTCTGACATCAGAGAGGTATTAGACCTAGGTTACCAGATAGCTGAACAGGCAAAGGAGAACATGGACAATTGAAAAGGAAGACACACTAACTGTTTAACTTTCTTGGCATCTGTGACAAAAATTACAGTGAAAATCTGCAAAAAAAAAAAAAAGTACTTATGCCTACATGTATATTAAATTACTTTTTCCAGCATCAAAAAGACTGGTTTTTCAACTGTAGGAATGTGCTAGAGCCTGTTAGGAGGCAAAAGCTTCAGTGTGTAACTGATTAAGGTCTTGTCAATTTCAGCCAGCAGCACAAGCAGGCCAGAGAGCACTAATCAAGGTCGCAGAGCAGAGCTTGTTAACTTGAGGTTAGCACTTATTAGGGAAGTTTTGTGCTGCAAAGAAAAGCTGCTCAGGAAGAGATATCTTGTAGATACTCAAAAAGCTGGACAAAATTTGATTTTAAGGCTATCTCTGCTGTACAGAGGACATGAGGACAAGGAGGAGGACATATCCTTCTTCTGTCGCACCTCTGGTAACCCTAATCAGACCTAGAACATGATGACTCAACTTCGAGGTTCCCTGCTGTCTGCAGAACAAGTTGCCAAGGCATTCTTACAGCATCAACAACAATTGGATACACAAATAACAGACCTGTTCAATTGTGAGAAAGAAACTCAAAATAACCCCACCTTGATTTTTTGATTGGTGTAAAATAAAGTGGAGAGAAACTCTGACAAGCTTTCAAGATTCTGTTATTCTACACCAGAACAATAAAAAGCCTTCTGGGAATATATGCTGTCCCTGGCCTACCTAGAAGTTCAGACAGCTGCTGAGAGTCTGTTTAGATAGTGGCAGAGTATCAATTTGATAAATAAAATGAGACTTGTATATTTCCTTTTGCAGAACGCACAAAGGCAGAATGTAACAAATTAAAAAAACATACACATAAAAACATTATTGGTTAAGCCTCCAAAAGCCATTTCAAAGACTCAGTTAAAAGATATGCTTTAAAGTCTTTTCTAAAAGCAGAGACTGGGAGCCAATCTTAACTTGAAGAGAATTACATTCCAGAAATCAAGATTTATGCAGGAGAAGGCTCAACCAGCCAACAAGAAGACATGCTGTTTGGAGGAGACACCTCTGAGGGAAAAAAACATCAAGAAAGCATCATGGAATTTTATGTTAAACAAAAAATTATTGGGTCACAAAAGTTACACAAAAGCTGAAGCATATAGTTCAAGAACTTCAGAAAGCAGTTTCCTTTTGAAATTTTCTAGGCATTAAAATAAATAATTGCCTAGGCTGGATACATATAACACACTTGATATGCTACAAGGAATGTTCCTAATTAGTTTTTAATTATGCATTCAGTGGCATACAGCAGAATGAAGCAGCCTGCTCCATGCAATATGACAAGGAAACAACAACTGAAAGTTGGATCTGAAGAAGGACCTAAGGTTTGACTCTTGGGATATTTTAAAATGGTCAGAATGCCCTTTATGGTCCTCTTCTCCAGAACCTTTTTTAAAATGTATGATTGTTTGAGGCCCTTTCCTGGCACTTTCTTCTTATCGCATTTTGTGCCAACGTAATTTTTTCTCCATTGGACAAAAATGCAAATGATGTTTACGATCTTCTTTGAAATATCTATATTGATATCACAATGTACAGAAGAGTATTTTTAAATTGAGTATGTTAAAATTAAAAGACAAAAACATACTGGTTCACATGCCAAGTGTAGGATATCTGCAAATAGCCATGCTTTTCATGTTTGCTAAATTGATATAAACAAAGTTTATACTCACATGCCTGATGTGGACATTTTTTTTGGACACTGACCCTAAATTTGGTTGTCTTTTCCTATCTCTCTTTTTAATGTATTGCCTAAGGAGGAATACTGAAGAACTCTAAAACTAGAGAGTTTGCATATTATTCTGTCACTTTTTAGTAGGTCCTAGTAAATACATTGCCCTAATTTTGCTTTATTCAAGCTATTTAAAAAGTTAAATGTTCTTTTTCTTATTTTTCTTGGCAGCAAATTCAGCTATGAGATCATCAATGACATTCCCCTTGCAAGACTCCATTCTACAGAGTGAACAGATAATGACAGTCTTGATTGCAGCACTGCAAAAAGTAATTTATTTTTAATCAATTACCATTTGTAGAACGTTCTTTGTCCTTCACAGTTTATAATAGAAACAGATAAAGGTGAAAACCTACAATAATATTTAGAAAAGTTTCAACCAATTTCTTATTTTACATTGTCTTCTCAGTTTTGTGTGTGGTTTAGAACCATCCTTCCATCTGCATTATATAAGAAGAATATAAAATATTTTAGTTTTAAGGGAAGAGAAGTCTGGGAATTTCACAAAAGCATCAAGCATCCCTCTCCAAAGAATCCTGATTCTGGGTGGTCTGGTCCAGTCTGATCCAAAAACCACATGAAAGTAAAAGAGTGTTTCTTTAGCTCAATTTTAAGTCCTTAATATAAGATTATATGTTTCCACCTTGAATGTATCACTCCCATCTAAACATTTTTGAACTTCAAGTTTGTGAGATTTAGGAATGACAAAAAGAAATTATTGTGTATCAAGAACTTCAGCTGAGCCAGGAAGTAATCCTTGCTGGTAGAAGGTAGAAATTTAATTTACCTCCCAGACCCTCAAATTAGGCCAAGCTGGGAAAATGACTTAATGGACTGCACATCTCAAGCTCATGCTATAGTTACAGGAGGTGGCACTACAAATTCTATGAATTTCTTTGATTTGCCAGGATAGTCTGTGGGATTTCTATCCATCTCTCAAGGTAAGGCTAAGGGACAGATATCCCTGAAAGAGGTAGGTGGTAGCAGTAAAAATACTATAAAGCAAGGCAGGGAGGTGGTGGGCAGAATATGTAAAACCCAGAGGATTTCTGGCAGAGGAGAGTGGAGATCCCTAATCTTTCACCATACTGGCTGTAGAAGGTATAGAGGATGGCCTTGGTGGAGAGAAGGAAAGATCTGTTATCAGCGCAGCAAAGAGATGAACATCGCTTAAGCTCATAGAAAGAGAGAAATTTAAGAAAATGTCTCAGACAGGCACTACCCTAATTTTCAAGAAGATAAGTAGCCATTCTAATAAAAGTAGGGTTAGGCCCACATGGCATCTGTTTCTTGGTCTGATCTTCCTTTTAGTGCTGACACTGGCTTATCCCTTGCCATTACTTCCAACATTTTGATGACTATGTAAAATAGTACAAAGCAGCTGATAGAGAAAAATCTGTCTCTCTCTCTGTATTGCTTCTCTATGTTGACACTGTTGGAGGTACAATATTTAAAAAATCAATTAATAAATAGCTATTATTGCTCAGGGGAGTAACTCTTCCAATATAAAGAAGTAAGAAGTAAAATGGTCGCTGCATTTTGGTACTACCATCTTTGATTACATACATTTTCTTGAGTCCTGACAGATGGAAAACTTTGTACCCTGCTCTTAATTATACCATTTATGGGTTCCCTTACACTCAACCACTTTTGAGAGGTTGGGGTCTTTGGCTTTTCCTGCTATATATACCAGTGAACCCTAGTGTGAACTTCAGCTTAGATTAGTTTGATAGCCTGCAGAAAAGGCTTCAGTGAGTTCTTTGTCACTGAGAACATTTATCAACTTATCTACCATGGAATTTGTTTCCTCGGGAATTTTATTTGGCTCCTTCTCTCTTGCCAGTAGAAAAGCAGTTGGAACTCCTTCCTTCACCAGCCCTTTAGGATTGTTTTTATCTTCGTGTGCATATTTTAGTTATATTGTAACTGTTTCTTTTATTTTACTTTTGTTAGCTGCCTTGTTTTAAAGCCAGAAAATGAAGAGAATATCACAAGGTCTGGTTTAATTTGACTATCTTGGACCAGCATGGGGAACTTCCATCATCACCTTGTATGAATGGCCTTCCCTAGTCAGAAATTGCCAGAAAAATAGCCTGAATGGGTTAGTTTCATTGAGAGATGTTTTTGATGGTAGCACATCAAAAGTTCTGGCATTGTCAGTTGAATGGACAGAAGTGGAAAAGGGCTCTACCTGAGACCTTGGTTTCTGTTGCCAGCCACAACAGATAGTACATAGATCTGGTTTGGTCATCATGCTAAGTCATGTTTAACAATGCTTTGCAAACCACAGTGATTATCTTTGCCCAAGATATTCAAATCAAATTATGGCTTAACTTAATTTGTCAATCCAGTAAGACTGATTTACTATACAGGTAGTCTCTGTTTGGCAACTGCCTTGTTTAGCAACCATTTGCAGTTGCAACGGTAATGAAAAAATAACTTTGCAACCAATCCTTGCATTTACAACCTTTGCAGGTCTGTAAAGCAAAGGAAAGCTGAAGTAAGCACAGTTGCAGTTTCACTTAGCAGCAGCTTTGCTTAATGACTGACTTGCCAGTCCCAACTGTGGTAGCTAAAGGAGGACCACCTATAAGTCAGTTTCATACACTGGTTTGGCTACCAATGAATAATGAACAGGTGACTTACCTGATGATCTAAGCAACCTAACCCTTTACTGGCCTGTAAAAATCTTGCCTTGCTTTGTTCTTCCAAACTTTCACTTTTCTCCTGATTTTTTTCTTGATTATTCTATTTTCAAGCCTTCTTTGGCTTAACAAAAACTCAATTCTTTCTTAAATTGGATTTCCTTCCTAATTTGGCTATGACTGTAACTTTAATATGGGAATTCCTTTAGCTCCATATTCATCAATCTTGTTTATCCTGAAACCAGCTGTCAGTTGCTACCTGGCTCCTGCCTAGCTTTTACTTCCGAGGAGCTTGTCCAAATCTTTCTTGCTAGAGGGGGACAAAAAGTGATTTTAGAGATGCATGCAGTCAGATTTACAGAAACAACTGCAAATAATAAGTATTCACTGCACAAACATTTAGGATTTTGCATGAAATAGGCTGCATTGTAAAGTGTGCAACATAAATTGTTCTGGGTCTGCTCACTTTATAAGGAATAGAAGTTTGTGTGAAATCACTGAAGAATATTACCTACTATTGTAATTAAAAGATGAAATACGTAGCACAGACAACATATAGACAACACACAAAGATTAAAATAGGGTTCACCCCTAACATAGAAATAATGAGAACAGCAGCATTAAAGAGAAAGATTTTAAAGGTATAGTTCCTTAGAATGTGCAAAAATATATATATAATACTGATGTTTTCCTCTGAATTGTCCTCCTCAGAATTAATATTATAACACTTTTTAAACAGACCATCTAATGTAAGTAAATGGAATGAAACCTTGGTAGGGAAACTGAATGCCTTAGCAGACTTGATTCACTCCATCACCACCTGTCTTATATGATTTTCCAGTAGAACAAAAAAACATATTTGTAAACATGGATCAGAACCTGTCACTGAGCATTTGCTAAGTTAAAACCTAAACCTAATCCTCAACTATCTCCTGCTTTTTTCTATGACAGGGATTAATTTTTAGAATTGCCTCAAGGATATTGAAAACTGATTTCTCAGAGATGAAGACAGTTCCTTGGCTTTGAAAACATATGAACTATAAAGATAAACCACTGAGAAGATCCAAAATGTTTCTGGTTATTGAACAGTCATTTAATTGTAAGTGTTAGCATGCCATTTCTGCTACTGTTCGGATGTCATCTATAATAGAGCAATAATTTTTCACTGTCTAAAAACCCTGAAGGGCAATAAGAAATAGATTACTTAGGCAATACACTACTTGGTTTTCTGTTGCTAAGGAATATGGAATGATTTTTCCATATTTAAGCATTTTTAAAAGAATGATTTCAATTAAAATATATTTCCATTGCATTTTTATGTTTCTGGACACATTATCATGGTTTAGTGCCAACAGAAAAACTCTTAAAACTAAATACTATTTTTGTCTATGAAAGGTTATGGATAGGTCTAACAAATTTGGATTGCAAGAATTCAGACAACCACTAGATGCAGCATAAACTAAGGTATTTCTGTTTCTCTTTGCTACCATCTAGTGGTCATCTGGATTTGGTAGCACTTGTTATAGGAATGATTCCAGACTTAACCATGTCTGAATTAGATGACTTTAAATCAACAGGACTTAAGTCTCACTGATTACAATGGATGACCAATCATTGTCCAACCAAGGTTAGTAGGTTAATAAAACTGTTTATACAACTGTTTCTGCATACTGAAGTATTTTAGGTTAGTAAATTATAATCCTTTTTGGCTTTAAGAAAAAAATAACAGCAATATGAACAATATAGAAATGTGCACATAGTTAAAATTATTTCACCATAAAATTATTGGTTTTGAAAGCATGTTCAAGCAAATATCTACATTTGTTATAGCATGAATATTTTTTTATATAGAAGATGTCAGAGGAGCCTGGAATTCATCCCAAATTTCAATTAATGAGTTCTACGTTTTGACCTAGAAAATATTTGAGTTACAAAATCAGTGGGAACTGCTTTGGGTGATCCTCTTATCTTCATGACTTCAAACATGACTAATTCTTTCTAAATAAAGTTTGTGAGACTTGGAAAATATGGAGATTTCTGACTTAAAAGTTGGAGTCCAGAGCAAGTTGAAACTGGAGTCCATCATTAAGGTTCTGGAATCACCTATTATCCAGCTTTAAGAGTATAAAGTAAACACACACAAAAGAAATAGAAACTACTTTAACTCATTAGGAGCCTACCAATGACTTAAAAAAAAGCAAGCAGGCAAAGTAAATCAACCAGTCAATCACAATCAGTCAGGATATGTGAGAAAGTGTAAATTATGTTTTCTGGTCAGTTGATAACCTTAAATAGTAAGTATGGATCTTATGAATTTTAGGTTTTGAAACAGCACATTTGTTTTAAGGTTAGTAATGTTATACTTAGGTATATACTGAAGAATAAATTACCCCATCCCCAAATCTTTAAAATGAGACAGGTTCCTCAAAAAACTGGTTATGTATTCATTTTTACTTATTTTTTGTCAGACATTTAATTTAGGCATCTTAATAGCCAATGACCACATTTCTCAAATTTTGAGATTTGTATCAGAAAATGAAGCAAATTGTAAATTAAAGCATATATGAAAGGGAAGTGTAGAAAGCTGTGCAGTAAATTAAAATTTAATAAATTAATAAAATTCATGTTTTCCTTAGTTTGCATAAAGCCTCACATATCTTTCTCTATAACATCTGTGTTAATACAAAATATTTTTATGTTGTACACAATTAGACTTCAAAGAAAGCTAGTAGTAAGTAAAACTTGATTAGCTCTCAAAATTTGTGGCCCCTCTATCATAGAACTATGTGCCATGCCTAATTAATTTATCACTAGCTGAATACTTTGATTAGTCTTTTGCCAGCTATTAGGTGGGGTTAAATCAAAACTGCTACCCAAATATAGGATTCATCTTCAGGGAAATGACCTCATTTGAGTAAGTAACTGAGTAGGCCTTACTATGAAAGATGATCCTCTAACTGGGGATAGAATACTGTATCTAACAGAATTGTCCCCAGAGGGTAATAAAAAGGGCATACAAACCATGGACTTCTGGTCAATACCAGATTTATAAATTGGATCAGTTCCAAATCAAAGTGTTCATCTGCTTATCTTTTAATCACTTCATAGCTTCCTGTAAATAGGAAATCCTGTTCTGTTTAAATTACTAGCTTGCAATGCTTTTCACTTGATTTATTATAGATCCCAAGCTGAGAAGAGAGAAAAAATAAATATCTCTTCTTCTTTAAGGGAGAGCAAAACTGCTGACAATTTTAGATGACTCTAGTCTGGATCCAAGAGAATGCCATTTTAAAAGCTCTTTCCCATAATCTACAAAAATTGGAATAAGCTGATTAATACAGATAAAAACCAGTGCATAACTTGAATAAAAATTTCAAGGGTTAAATCAGAAATGTGATGACATATATATATAAAAACAGAGCTGAAAAAATTAGGGATTGATTTACATGAAATGAGAATAACTTAGTTTGAAAATACTGATAAACAATGTGCTATAGATATAGAAACAGTTCTGAAAGTTAACAAAAATCCGCAAATTAAAGTTAACTGTTTAAAGCTTCTCCATTCCAGAGATTATTTACAATTCCTACAAATTCCTTAAAATGTTGAGCAAGATCAGCATTTATATGTGAGATTCTTTCACAGCAGTTAGATTTTAAGCTTAAAATTGAAGCTGCTTGCTGTGTGATCAATCATTTCCATTCAGTTAAAGAACCCAGCCCCATTGTTTTGAGATGTATAAAATTTAAAGTGCAAGGTCATTTTCTGCATTTATCATGGCACAATCTTTTAAATGGAAAGCATTGAGATAATCTGCTTTTCCGGAGAACGTCCACGGATGGTTCAGAAGTGGAATTTTTTTAGTAAAGCTCTGATCACCAGTTCCTGTACAGTGGACACTTGAAAACAATGTGTGAAACAGATTCAGCCTCTATATTTGAGCAAATACATTTTTGATCTGTTTCTAGATATTGGTATGATTTTTTAAAAATCCAGATGCTGCTGAGAAATTTTAGAATTAAAGCAGTAGCAGTCTTTTAATACATACAGACACACACACACACACACCTGCTTTTTAGAGACAGATAAGCTATCTTGGTTCAGGGGAAATACTGGAATGTATTTTCAGTTCACCCCAGTTAGGAACTGGTTTGCTGTGATTGTAGCTTTCTTTTGTGTTTCTTTTTGCATTTTTTTAACCCCCCTTTTTAGTAGCTTTTTTCCATGATTAACTTTTCAAAATTTATGTCAGTCAGTTTTATTTTTGCAATTTATGTGCAATTTATTTTTGGTAAGGCAAACGGGTATTAATACTTTGAATCAGCTTATTGCTAATCAAGTATTTAAACCACTGGAGTTACTGAAAGAGGAATTTGCATTGCCCCAAATTGAAATACTAATACATTTTATCAAACAGTTTTGGATTCTACAATTTGGTCCCGATGTATTAACTGCATCTAAAACTCCTGAATAGTCAATATTGGTTTGTGTTTTGGATGACTTTAACACTACAACTTTTTAAAAGAATAGTGTTGTTAAAATAGCTTTTTTTGCAAGAACTCTGGAATAAAGAGCTGAAATATCCCATATTAACAAATCAGTAACTGAGGGTATCAAAGAATATAGACTATGTTTCCTATGATTTTAAGATTAGATTAATTAGTCACATTTTCATGTTTATTATGCACTTGTTCATATCATATGGACTTGTCCTGCTATTATTGTGTTTGGTTTAATATCCATACATTTGTTAATATGGTATAACATACTTCAATGTGGCTTAACAATGTGAGTGTACTCTTGAATGGGGATTATTACTAAATTACTATTACTTGAATAGGGATTATTACTAAATTGAGTAGTATGGATTTACTCGGGTATTATTTTTTACTTTCTGTCTTTATTTCTTTTTTTTTTCTTTCATGACTTCTATCAGCGTTGACTCCTGGTGACTGCCAGGCCAAATCCCTGCAATTTTCTTGGCAAGATTTCAGAAGTGGCCTGTCATTGCCTGCTTGCTAGGGCTGAGAGAGAGCAACCAGCCCAAGGTCACCCAGCTGGCTTTGTGCCTAAGGCAGGACTAGGACTCACAGTCTCCCAATTTTTAGCCTGATGCCTTAACCACTATACCAAACTGGCTCTTGAGGTACACATGGGGTATAGTAAATATAACTGAATGTAATTAACTGCAAAGTGATGAACATTGAAGCAAATAATCTGAATCTCATATGTACTTTAATGTGGTCTGAGCTGGCAGTGACTAATCTGGAAAGTGATCTTGAAGTTATGATGAATAGATCAATGAAAATGTTGACTCAGTGTTCAGTTGATTTTTAAAAGATGATTTTTATGATAGGAATCATTAAGGTATTGAGTGAAAATTTAGTAAGGTCTTTCTACAAATCTATAGTACTAGTGCACTTGATATATTTTGTCCAGTTCAGGTCACCATGCCACAATGAACACAATGTAAAGCTGTAAAGAGATGCAGAAAGGGCAACCAAAATGCTTAGTGATTTAGAGGAGTCTTCCTACTAGGAAACATTATTCTTTTGAAGCTTTTTAGTTAAAAAAAAGTACACATGATATATAGTATAAGAAATCATGTTCATCAGTAGATGCTAGATTGGGGAGACACAGGATCAAAAGAACTTAATGATACAACACATAATCTATGGATTTTGCTATCATGTGAGTGAATGGACATAAATTAAAACAGTTCTAAGGGATCAATAGCTTTCATAGCTGTATATCACCACTGGAATCAAACAACAATTGCTAAGGAAGAATAGTGGGAAAAGGCTATTGCCATCATGATCTGCTTACAAGCTTTCTGCATATAACTGGTTAGCTACTATGACATAGTTGCCCTGATTTAGCAGAGTTTTTGTTATATTCTTATAAGAAAACTGGAACTGGGCTGTAGAAGAAAGATTGGTAAGAATGTTCTCTTTGATTTTGGCAACATTCCACAAAATGAGAATGAGTCATGATGATCAGCAAAGCATGCTAAACCTAGGAAGATGGTTCACAATTCCATCAGTTGCACAGGTTGTCTGGATATAAATTAAACATCTGCTTTTGCAGCAAAAAAGGGATTTAACCTTTATCTTTTTCTTTAGATTTAAATGAAAAATTCATTATTTAAATCAGAAAGATTAATTATGAAATGCTTATTGATTTATATTTGGAAAACAAATTTATGAAATGTATCATTTTCGGTATTATACCATTAACTCAAGTGCTATTTACTTAATTGAAATTAATTTTGAGGGATGGCTTTGAATCTTGATACCCTGGCCCAACATTCACAATTATATATGCTACAAAATATATAATACAGTGGTACCTTGGTTCATGAACTTAATTCGTTCCGCGACTCTGGTCACGAACCAAATTGGTCGTGAACCGAATCAAATTTTCCCATAAGGTTCAATGTAAATACGGTTAATCTGTTCTGACCCCTATGAATTTGGTCGCCAACCGATTTTTGATCGCGTCCCGAATCAAATTTCCCTATAAGGTTCAATGTAATTATGGTTAATCCGTTCTGAACCATGTGTTGTTTTTTTTTAAACCGCAAAAATATGACACAAAGTACAGTACGAAGAGAGAGAAAGCTAACCTTGCTCAACGCGACTTCTGGCGTGGAGGACAGGAAGGCGGGTGGGGAGGCGGTTACTGCTTGGAGGGAGAGTCCCCCTCCCTACAGGAATCCGCAACCACGTGTCACGGGAGGGAAAATGGCTGCGGATCCTGTTCGTAACCCGATGCGGAGTTCACGAATGGAGGCAAAATTTTGCGACTGGAGCTGTTCGTGAACCGAATTGTTCACGAACAGAAGCGTTCGTGAACCAAGGTACCACTGTATTCTACTGAATAACGTAGAAATACACATACCAATGATGTCCCAAAATTTTGTCATGCTTCAGTTTTCCTTTTCATCTTATAAAACCTTCATCCTATAAAATCTTCATTTTAAGCAAAATAGCCCCTTTGAGTCAAAGCAGAGGACAGATCACCAGCACAATTAGAATGAGAGAAATACAAGGCAACTTACCATCTTGTTGGTTGCTTGTAGGACTAGGGCCCTGACTAAGCTTCTAGCAGTGGCTGGCTGCCCACAAATGTATCAGCCCCCTTGAGCTGGTGTTCAAAGGATGGTGGGCTTGGCTCTTGGGAGTCCTTGGGGCTAAGGGCATCTCTCTGTGTTTCATTCTATTTATAAATGAGGAGTTTTTAGTGAATCACTGGACTTTTGGTTATACAGGGATTAGGCGAATGGAAAATTGCCTGAAAAAACTAACCAATAGGAAAAATATATTTTGCAACTATTGGCCATTGCATGGAAGAAAGGGTAGACCACTGGCTAGCCTCTCTTTCTTTCAAGCTGCAATTTATGCAAGGAAGGGCAGGTGAAATGATAGTGGCCCCTCCAATTATTCTACACTTACAGTGCTAGTCAGTTGTTGGGAAAGTATTATCTAGGATTAATCTATTACACAGGATTAAGTTTTCATATTACATACCAGGTCACTGTTTTATCCAGGATTAAATCTGGATTAAACACTAACTTGGTATGTATCATAAAAATTTACTGAAAGAAACAGCAGAAATCCATCTCTCTTAGCTTTGTTATAGAGTTCCAGAAATCTTTGATTTGCTGGGATCTGTGAATGATGATATGGGTATTTTCAGTTGGCAAACAAACAGAGGATCAGATCAAGCCTAGAACAAATACCATTTGAAGGCAGAAGAATAAGTGAAGAGTGCTTACTTTTCTGCCTTTATTGTATCTGTACAGAGAGGCCAACATTACTTTTCTGTACTCTAAGGCATCTTCTCCACCAAGACATGGAAGAGAATCAGATGAAGGCTCACTGTGACCAATTTGCATTGTTCTTTGAGCTTAAAGTTGATCAGATCCATTTCAAGTTGAATGCAATTCTGAGGTGGGTCTTAGTGGTGTAATATTAGCAGTCACTTGTCTTGCTATTTTAGATTCTTTCAGATGGGGATCATCCAGAGTTTGCTGATGACAGCTCAACTTTATTGCTCCAACTTACTCATGGAAGTAATCAATCTCATGTAATACTCCCTAAATTCAATAGCTGAGAGAAAAGATTAAATCTAGCGAAGATGGAGGTGCTATAAATAAGAAACTTTATTTGGAGATTAAATGGTTTTAATCTGAAACCTGAAAGAGCAAATTTGCCATTCAGGAATACTCCATCCTGAACTGTAACTGTGGCTGTAATGAGAAGTGCTTTTGCCTGATTAAATGGTAATCAGCTGTAACCCTTCCTGAACTAGCTGGATTTGGCAATGATTATACATACCTTATACATGTCCTGCCTTGGCCATAGCATGCATTCTGTATGAAGCTACCTTTGAAATATGGCCAGAAGAAGCAACTGATGTAAAATTTGACAACATGGCTGCTAGCTAGTATAAGGTACATGATGCTTGTATTGATTTTCATCTCCTTAAAGGTAAAATCTCCTTTGAGTTCAACTTGACTTCTAGTGACTTCATGGATTACATGTCCATGTAACTTTCTTAAAATAATAAGGAACTGGCTTACATTCTGCTAGGATGCATTTTTCAATTTCCCAGCCTAGCCTACAACTCCGGTATTCCTGGTGGTTTCTGTTTAAGTACTAGCCAGTAGCTCAGCTTCTCAGTATCAGCCAAAGCCATATAGATACTGCTAACTCCTTACTAGGTACAATTTAAGGCATGGTCCTTTAAAGTCCTAAACGGCTTGTGGCCACTCTGTTTCAGAGATATTCTCCTCCATTATGAATCTGTCTGGCCCTTAAGATTTCCAGGCTAGGCACTTCTGAAGATGTCCCCTCTGTCAAAGTCTCATTTACCTGGGAAATAAGAGAGGTGAAGGTCTTTTCTTGCACTGCTCCCAGCCTTTTGAGTACTTTCATCCTCATGATTATGGCCTCCACATTCTTAGCAGTTACAAACTCTATAGAGGCATAATACTGATTTCAGTATTATTACCTTTTTAATCTTTTGCATTTTGTTTTTCTTAATTATGATAGCTGCCTTGAATGTTTATCTAAGAAGAAAGGCAAGATACACAGTGAATAAATAAATAGAATCTTATCCCCTTTTTCTCTTTCTTTCTTCTTTGTATATATTTGTAGTTCCTATTCTTGAGACAGATTTTATTAGTTTTTTTTTACTGTCAGATACAATAAATCTATACATTAATGTATTTTGATTTCTGATTAATAATCGTATTAGGAAATAATTTTTCCTGAAAACGCTTTGGAAGACAATTCTCTGGACCCCGTCAGTGTACAATGATAATTACCCTACAGTATCAGTTTAGAACACTCAAAATGCATACTTTCTGAAGGTGAATATTTTAAAATTGTAACTAATGGGTAAGAATTCATTTTGACAAATGCTTTTTAAAAAATTAGTTACAGAGAAATGCCTGTTATCTAAAATGGGACAGATAAGATATATATTTTCTCATCAAGTACAGATGTTTAGGGAAAGGAAGGAAGGGAAGGGAAGGGACAAAAACAGACCCTACCACACAAAATAATTTAAAAAGTGAAAAGCAAACACAATTTGTTTTTAACTTTAGCACAAACCAAGGAAGGCTTTTGCTGAATAATTTCATAAGCAGTTTTAAGCAGTTTCTAAATGTTCTTTATCTGGATGCTTATACTTAGTGAAAAAGAAATTCCAGCCAAATTTTTTCCAAAACCAGTGAGAGGCATTGCTGTGCTCCTTCTAATCAATGATTAACAAGACAGAAGACTGCTATGTCAGATGCTATTTCAGATATTCATTTTAATTACTTCATACCATAACTATCTCAAAATTTGCTGCAATGCAGGAGAAAATTGAGGAAAGGAACAAAACAATAAAACAGACTGTGCTAATACATCTGTTTCCAGATGGGACTCATTCAGTTCAGCACATAATAAAAGTAGAGAAAGGCTTCTCCTGCAAATGAGTTACAAAAATCCCCATGATAAAGGCTAGCTGAAATAAACATCAATCCTACCAAAAAAAAAAAAAAACCAACCCTGTATTATGAATGCAAATAATTTGATTTATCTTCACCACATGGAGAGTTTTTAAATCCATATAGTAAATGAGCTGCACATACAGTGATGCAGGGGGAAGAGAGGAACCTGCCAAATAAACAGAATCCAGGCCTCCCACCTCAGCCCCCAGCTTTCTCTGCTGGATGAGAATCTGCAGGCCAAAGGGTAAATTCATCTTCTAATTCCATGAGGTTGCGTTCTTACAATGTTACTGCCAGCTTAGAATCAATCACAACAGCCACAGCAGCAAAGGAAAGAGAGCAGGTGGTTAAGCTTTTGATTTCCTTTTGTTTTGAAGGACCAAGTTTTGATTTTAAAGGAAGGATTTCCCTTTGCTATCAGCTTTGCAGTAAAACAAAAATAATTCCACACTTAACACAAGATCTTGGAGTGCAGTTGGAACTATATCCCAATTTCATCACATCACACTTAACTGTTGCCCATTCCCTGCTTTGCAGATTTTTCTACAAATTCAAAAGTCATATAGTATCTTCAGGGGTTTGTTTGATATATTAAACATTTATATTAAGTTTATATTAAATCCTTTATTATCTATATTAAATATATATTTTAAATATATATTTTAAATATATTAAATCCTTTAAATTTCACAAATTTCAAAAGCCTATCTTCCTTTCTTCCTCCCTCGCTCCCTGGCATGTATGTGTTAAAGGATATTTATTGTTTTTCATATTGTCCTTTCTGCAAAATACTGCTTATTTTTCAAAGAATGTCTTTGGAATGACAGTAGCAATCTGCACATGCTCAAAGTACAGGTAGTCCTCAAGTTGCCACCATTCATTCAGCAACCATTCAAAGTTATGATGGTGCTGAATGAAAGGACCTACAACCAGTCCTCGAAGTTCTGGCCATTGCAGCACCCCTGCGGTCACAAGAACAAAATTTGGGTGCCTGGCAACCAGTTCACACTTAAGACCAGTTTCAGCATCTCATGGTCACATGATCACCATTTGCACCCTTCCCTGCTGGCTTCCTAGTACAGGTAGTCCTTGCTTAACGACCACTATTGGGACCAGTAACTCTGTTGCTAAGCGACATGGTTGTTAACGACATATCACATGACCACAACTTGTGATTTTACTGCCAGCTTCTCCATTGACTCTGCCTGTTGGAAGCTGGCTGTGAAGTGCACAAATGGAGATCATGTGACTGCAGGGACACTGTGACAGTTGTAAGTGTGAGGACTGATCATAAAGTTACTTTTTCAGCACTGTCATAACTTTGAACTGTTGCTAAACAGGGCAGTTGTTAAGGTAGTCCTTGTTTAGCAATCACAATTGGGACTGGCAACTCAGTTGTTAAGCAAAGCAGTCACTAAGTGAAACCACAACTGTGCTTACAATTTTACTTCAGTTCTCCTTTGCTTTAAAGGCCTGCGAAGATCATAAATGTGAGGATTGGTCTCAAAGTTACCTTTTTCATTACCGTTGTAACTGCAAACAGTCAGTAAATGAGTCAGTTGCTAAATGACAACTACCTGTATCTCTGTAGCTCAAGTACCATATCAGGTAAAGTTGCAAGCCATACAATTAGCCATACAATTTTTCATATTAATGAGATTGCCTTCATGAAGAGATAGGACCATACAATGGCAACAAATACACGTATTTCTAGTTTCATTAAAGGGAAGAGATGCAGTAATCAATAAATTCTGATTAAAGAGGAAGGGTTTTTTTTTTCCCTGCAGAATAGCCTCCATAAATTCTTAAACACAAGTCTATGTCCTTTTCTCATTTGCAGAATTGCCCTTCTACTTGGAAAATCCTGCCCCAATCCCCCCACTTCAGTAACTTTAAAGAAAGAAGAAGGCTACATCTGCATGACCTTTCCAGCAACATAAGCTGCAACGTGCTTTAATTTGAAATGTATTCATATTTTTTAAGAGGCTTCCCCAGGTCTGGTGCACGTGCTGAATGTTCTGGGAGTTGTAGTTCTAACGTATCTGGAAGGCACCAAATGTTGTTTTAAAGACACCAAACCTAGCTGTTTCCTTTACAATGAACGTTAACCATTCACACTACTGCTCAGATTAGAAACTGGGTATAAACATGCACTGCATGCATGATCCCAAGCGTAAGATATCTGATTCAACTGCCAGTTTTGATTACATGCATGTTGCCAAAGGAGTAGTCAGCTCTGAGTAACATTTTTATTTTTGAAAAATATATTTCTGCACAGATGTGAACATTATGCACTGCCAACCAACTTGAATAAAAAGCAATACCAATATCCTAATGTCCATCTCAGATTAGGGACCAGAACATTCGTATTTTGGAGTTGATGATGTGGTCTGGCTTTCTTGATTGCTGTGAATTCCCCTTTGGTCAGAGAAATGTGGTGAAATATTTGGCACTGTTCTTTAAAAGGCACCAGAACTGGCATAAGGCCAGGGCCAGGAATTTTCAAATAAAAATGTCCTGCTCAAAATCCCAGAATGTGATGAAAAGGATATGGGGGCGGGGTGTGTGTGTGGAACTGAACATCAGACTGGGTGAATTTATGGGTCAGCTTAAAGGGGAGCTGTAGCATTAGCAAATCTTCCTTAGATTTTGTTTTATATCATATTTTTTCATCTGCCCAGTCCTTGTGTTATCAATTGGGACCATGAATATTGCAGGTAGGATAAGACCCTTCCTATAATGGCATCAAGAAAAAAAATATGAGCAAATACTTTGACAAAGAAATTATAGCTCCATTATTGCTTGCTTTTTAATGAACCATATAGTACAGAAAATATTTTGAAGAGGCTTTTTCAGGAATTGCTTTTCAAATTGCTACTTTTAAAATAATTCTTTGCTTCTGTTTTTATTTTGAACAAAGGAAGCAAAAAGAGGCTATACGGTACAGCGATGCTTATTGAAATCAGCCTGCGTGCGCGTGCATGTATGTGCAATTTCTCTCTAATTTAATTAGCATTTGCATCTATTTTGGTAACATTTGTCTGGAAAGCATCACAATACCTTGATGAAAAGACAGAAGCATCAGAAAGGTGCTTAATTTGAGTAAAAGAAACAGTTGCACAGAGCTGTCCTTTCTAGCCGTTGGATTCAAAATGGCTGTGCAAGTTAACTTAACACAAAGAGATACTGGATTCTGACAATCTTACAGCCAAACCCAGAATTAATATTTAGTTTGGCTTTTTAGCGTAACTTTGCACGGCATGGCCAAAAGCATTTTTAAAAATAATCCATTCTGTCCTTGTGTTGCCTTCCAACTGACCTTTATCTAAATTGTTCACAGATTTCAACCCCTACCCCCAAGCACTGGTTTGTTGAGGCTGAGAAGATAATTAGTACTGTGGCATTCTTAACTGTTAACCCATGTGCCTGCAAGGGATTGTTCATTTATTTCATTTTTCTCTTAATTAATATGCTGGCATGTCAAAAATAATTTAAAGTAAACAGACGCCTGTTTTACGTGCAAAGTCACTTGGAACACATTGTCTACACAGAATTCCAAGTTTTCTTGAATTATACAATAAAAGAAGTAACTAACACTCACTCCTTGAACTGCTGACCTACTCAAAGTTTCCGCAACCCTAGGTGATTTTCCCATTAAAAACCAATGTAAAATGCAGTTTCTAAGGGGATATATGTTGTTCTGGCATTTTAAAAATCCAAATTGCATCAAATAGGGTATGAAGTGAAAATAAGAACATAGTCCTGAGGAAAAGCTCTCTTCTGGAGCCAATATGTGGGGAATCCACAGTTTTATTAATGGGACATCCAATCCAATTTATTAATGGGACTTCCGATCCAAATAGGATTTTCAGAAAATGGAATTTCTTTACAACCACATCAGAAATGGGAAGGAAAGGAAAGGGTTGGATTCCTCTCTTTCTGCTTGTTCTGATTTTCACACTCATCCCACCTTCAATCATATTGATTTGGGTGTTGCACCTATTTTGACCATGTTACTGAGTGGGTACAGTATATCCTACAGTTTAGGATTTCAGAATCACAGATTTATAAGAGGTAATTTAAACTGTTGAATCTTATCCCTTGCGTATTGCAGGAATTAAATGAAAACTTCCTGATCAATAGCTGTCCAGCCTTTGTTTGAATGCACAGAGAAAAGAGGAGCACGTTATCTTTTCAGATAATAGGTTCCACAGTCAAGCTATTTCTGCTGCTAGGAAATTAATTCTAGTGCCTGTAACATAAGATACTTACTGAGTATCCTGTACTCCAACATGTTAGAAAACAAATCGTGGGTTCTTCTGTATGACACTTCAGATACTTGAGGAGTACTCCACCTTCAGTCTTCTCAGAGTACAGTAGTCCTCATTTAGCAACCACAACTGGGAGCAGCAATTCAATTGTTATGAAGCAGTCACTAAGTGAAACTGCGACTGTGCTTATGATCTTACTTCAGCTTTCCTTTGCTTACAGACCGGCAAAGGTCATAAATGTGAGGATTGGTCCCAAAGTTACTTTTTCATCACTGTTGCAACTGCAAATGGTTGCTAAAGGAGGCAGTCACTAAACAAGGACTATCTGTAAAGCATATGGGATTTCCTTACTCTCTTATTTTAGGACTTAGTTTCTAATATGCTGATCATTCTTGTTGTTCTTCTCTAAGTCTGTTCAAACATCTCTTGGTTGATCAGTTGGATATTTATACTTTTCCCATACTGTACTGAAGCTAGTAAGAATTGCTTATCTGTCTATTTTTTATTGAATTTAGAGATAAGACTATGGGCACTGTGCAACATTAATTGTTCAGCATGATCTAGCTGTAACTTTCAGAACATTTCCCAAGAAGAAAAGGATATTTGAAAAACACAACTTTTTCATTTAACATGATTATCTTCTGCTAGATAAACTTTCTATTGGACAAATCCTAAAAATAAATGTTTATGAATAACCCTCCATCCTTCTATCCTTGCATCATTCACTGTGATTTTTCAGAGACAAATATTACTTCCAGAACTTGTATCACATAGCAACGGATTTCTGAAAACACTTTCAAAGAAATATGATCTTGCCATAAATGTGCCAAAGAAGCAAAAGTAGAACCTAGCATTTAAAAAATATATATAGTGAGGAACTCATACAGTATAGCAAATATAAATGTTCTCAAAAAGAGACCCAGGAATAAATGTCTTTGAAAATGCAGAACTAGCCAAAAGCGTGTTAATGCTGGCTGGATCGGCATGGATTCAGGAGCAGGTTGGGACTCTTGCAGGAACTATTGCTGCAAGGGCAAAGGCCATGGAAAGAGAATCTTGACCCTGTTAATAAGTTCTGATGGGCATCCAGTTTTGGGTGCAGAAATCTGCGTTGCATATGCCTACCAGATTGTGCCCCTGATCTACCAGGAGAAGCCAACAGGGTAGGTCACACAAAGCCAATAATTGTTTTAGGGTGTCATAGCACCATACATTTTGAGACCTCCTGCTATAGTGCACAATGGAAAATCAGTTGTGTGGTTTATTCATTAAAGTACAATTAAACAATTTAGTGCAATACATGAAGCTGCTATTGTGCCAATGCCGCAACAACACTTTGCCATAGAATTATGGCACTGTGTGGTAAACACTGATGGAAAAGATGCACTGGAATATCCAGGAAGGCTGTACCGCTTGACATTTTCTATTTAAGAATGGGTTGTGGTTTTTATTGTTGAATTTGACATTTTTCTTATTGTGATCCTCTCAGAAATTCAGGCTACTTTCTGAACTTGTACATCATGTTTTCCTGATATGCTTCCCAGCTCATGAAATTAAGCACTCTCCTTATTAGATAATAACAGAGTAGCCAGCGATGACTCATCTTGGCAAAAGGTCAACAGAGAAACAGATCTGGGATCTCAAATGCCATTTCAAATCTAAACTGAATACAACAAATCAAAACAAAGAACCAACTTCATTCTAATGTGGAGTTTATGTGTTAGGTTTATAATATGAGGCTTTAGTGCAGCCATGCCTTGAAAGTTACCCCCGAATTATATTGTTTAAATCAGTTCTTGCATGCTGTAAAAATCTTTCTTATCGTTTTATACACAGATGTATTGCACATACAGAGATGTGCTACAACACAGTTCTGTCAGGAAGAAAATGAGATCATATAAGGTTAATCATCCAAGTAACAAAAATGCAAAGGAAGTGCCAATTTTCCAAGAGCCAGTAGAAATAGCAACTTATGTGGCAACCTTTCCAATTCACTTTGCTTTAGGGAAAGCATCAGTCTCACACTTTCTACCTGCTTCTCACAAAATGTCACCACTGTGAACTGCATAACTATGTAATCCTTGACAAAAGTTTAGAGGGACTAGAAAAAAACATCAGGATGACCATTTCCATAGAATTTTAGTGGAAAGGATATTAGTGAAATAAAGTAGGCACTATATGCTCTATGCATCAACCCATTAAGCACAATATGCTTATTCACTTTTAATAAAATATATTATTTTTCAATCAAAAGCTGTGTTCACACAATGAGCAATGATTTGTTTTGATCTTTTTGTTGGCCAAAAGATAGCAACCTGGTTTGCATGAGGTATAACTTCAACCAAAGGGTTAAATTCTTAAACCAGTTAATATATATCTCATGAGCTTAATGTATCTAGTCTTTTACTTGCATTCCCTTGTATTGACATCTGATCCCAGAGTTGCTTAATCTAACATATGACAGCAAAGAATATGCTTATGGAATACCTCTGCTTTATGAATCATTGCCAGAAGAAGGGCTGAGCTGATGGGCAACACACATTAGAATGTTGTTCTAATGGACCAACTGATGTGAAATACCAAGCACAGAACAGTAGATTTGGCCTATTCCTTTCACAAAGCCAGCAGGGTGTAGTGGTTGAGATATTGAACAAGGGCTGAGGAGACAAGCCCATCCTCAGGCATGGACTCTCAGTGGATGACTTTAGGCCAGTCATTGGCTCTCACTGTAATGTATGTCATGGGGCTACTATTGTGTGGAAAGACTGAAGAAAGGAATACACATGTGTGCCTTAACTCCTAGAGCAGTTGTTTCTGTGGATGGAGGGCCCATTTAGAATTCGTAGGACATCTTCTAGGAACCCTTACCAGATGGCTGCTTGAGTGAATTTATCCATTCATAAAATAATAGCTATGGATATATTTCACTTACAAAGCATCAATTTCACAAAATGTTAACTGTCATTCTCTTGATCAACATTCCTGAAGATGCTTCCTATTAGAGAGGAGCAAAGTATGGTGTCTCAACTTCAGAATCATGCCTATTTTCTCTCAAAACATGCCATGATTTTCCAAATGGGCTGATCTGAGCATTTCAGGATGGTATTGCAATTCAGTAAAATCTAATTCTGTTTATGGTAGGAGTAATAATAAAACACGTCCAGGCTAAAGAAAATCAAGGGCTGATCCAATGAAAGCAGGTCGTATCTGGGGAAGCAAGTCCAATTTCTCAAGGACTGAGCACAGAAGTTCCAGAAGCAAACCAAGTGTCATATTTCATGCAGCTGGGCAAGATCAAGGAAGCAAAAATTATACAGATTTCAGTAAAGTATATTTAATGCAAGTTTGAGTATATACAGAACCTTGCTTAGCTTGTTGTGATGGAATGTATCTACAAGGAGAAGAGTGATGTGGGAGATCAAGGCTATCAGGAAGGAGGGGGTGCATTCCAGGAGGGGAAAGGAGGCAAAGGACAACACAGTCCACAGGGGGAGAATGAGAAGAGTAAGGGGTTCAGGATAGCCACTCCCTAGAATCTCCCAGAGTGTATTCACTAGTTGCTGTAGTATAGATTTAGTTTGGCAAGGTTCTGTCTATATGGTGTAAGCAAATAAAGGAACTGTACTCGACTGGACTGTTTCATCATTCTTGGGCTGGGCCTGACACTTGTCCTTTGTACTCTCTGAAGAAAGTACAAGATTATAGCCACTTATCCTTGTTCTTTTATAAGAAATTTTATGGAGCCCATTTGAAACCCTGGGGCTGCTTGTAAATAAACATAAAGCTGGAGGCTAGTGCTCTTCTTTGGACTGTCCAATTTTGTTTTAATTAAAAAGTGTACACACACAGATAACCCCTTGTGGGAGGGAGCTTAGAAGGTATCAGCAAACATCTCCATGGACATGTGTATGTCCTGAAATGCCATATTGGGAACCTAGTCCTAAACCAAAGGTGGGATATAAAAAAAAAAATTCCCTCTCACCCCTACGGGTGGTATGTGTCTTCCTCAATCTCGGGTCCTCTACCAGAGGCCTGGGAGTTTGAGGGTTCAAATCCCAGCTGGCACCTACCTTACCAGTAGGGGTCCTTGGGCAAAGACCCCCTAACGCTCCACCTGCCTACCTCAAATATGAGAGTGACACAAACTAAGAGAGTCCTGCCGGCTTGGACGTCGCCCGGATTAACAAGGTCCGCGTCAGATGTTGGGGAACCAGGACAATCTGATGTTAAGTGGGCTACTGGAACAAACCATACATGGACGAGACAAGAGAACTTGGAATTGATGGAATGCTACTACAACAGCAGACCTAATGAGAGGGGATATATGAAACGTATGAGGGAACTATGGATAGACAGAAGGCCTACATCCACACTAACTGAGAAACAACTAGTTACCCAGCGCTTCAACATAGTAAAGAGGAAGCTGCTCTCACAACTCAAGATAGACCAACTCTACATTACAACCCGGACTCAAGCAGACCTGGAAGAACAAGCAGTTGTGCAGCCAACACCTGAAGCTGGAATGTCACTGCCACCCCTTCCATTACAGAGCACAGCAGCTGATATGAGGCATAAGATCATGGATAAACTCGCTATAGTCAACCCTCAAGTCCGATTACCAAGGCTCAGTGGAGAAGTACCATCAGATAGTATGCTAGAGGATGCCAACAGAGCCCTCCAGACAATCCCTACTACCACCATAACTGAAACCAATGAATTGGTATATGCTACAGCCACTGTAATCCTGGAACTACTTGGCTACACGATCAAGAAGAACAGCAGTACATACCCACCCTGGAAAATGAGATTGAAGGCTAAGATCAAGGCAACTCGGAGAGAAGTCAGTCAGCTGGTGGAACTGCAGAAGTGTGTGGAGATTAAGGATAAGACTCGGCTACTGAAAAAATACATGAACCTGACTCCATCTGAAGCCCTAGAGACTGCTAAACAAAGGCTCACAGCACTGGCTGCCAGGCTAAGGAGATACACTAGAGAAGCAGAGGCCAAGAAGATAAATGCCCTGTTCTCCAAAGAACCATCCAAAGTGTACTCCCAACTGAGTACAACTGCAACCACAGAGTAACAGCTGAGCCACCAGCAGCGGAAACCGAACAGTACTGGAAGAACATATGGGAGAAAGAGAAGACACATAACACCAGTGCAAAGTGGCTGCAGGACCTGAAAGCAGACCACAGCAATCTCCCAGAACAGGAGCCAGTCACCATCACAGTAGCAGACATCCAACAGCAGGTCAAGAACATGAAAAGCTGGACAGCACCTGGCCCGGACATGATCCACACCTACTGGCTAAAGAAACTAACAGCAGTGCATGAACGCCTAGCAGCACAGATGAACCAACTGCTAGCATCAGGCTCCCACCCAGACTGGCTAACACAAGGAAGGACAGTGCTGATCATGAAAGACCCTCACAAAGGAACAGCACCATCCAACTACCGGCCAATAACCTGCCTCCCCACAACATGGAAAGTTCTATCAGGCATCCTAGCTGCCAAGCTACAAGACCATATGGGCCAGTACATGAGCACAGCTCAGAAGGGCATTGGGAACAATACCAGAGGCTCAAAACACCAGTTACTCATAGATAGAGCAGTCACCCGAGATTCAAGGTCTAGGCAGACCAATCTGAGCACAGCCTGGATTGACTACAGGAAAGCCTATGACTCAGTGCCGCACACATGGATCTGTGAATGCCTGGCGCTATACAAAGTCAACAGGACACTAAGGACCTTCCTCAAGAACTCAATGGGACTGTGGAAGACAACACTGGAAGTGAACTCAAGACAGCTCGCACAAGTGGCCATCAAGTGCAGCATATACCAAGGTGATGCACTGTCCCCACTGCTGTTCTGCATAGGCTTAAACCCCCTCAGCCAGATAATCACAAGGTCTGGATATGGGTACAAGTTCAAGAGTGGAATCACCATCAGCCACCTCCTCTACATGGATGACATCAAGCTGTATGCTAAGAGTGAACGAGACATCGACTCACTGATCCACCAGACACGGATCTACAGCAAGGACATTGGGATGTCATTCGGACTGGAGAAGTGTGGCAGGATGATAGTAAAGAGAGGGAAGGTAGTTAAGACCGATGGAGTGGAATTACCAGTGGGCCACATAGCAGACATAGAGACCAGCTATAAATACCTTAGTGTCCCACAGTCACACGGGAACCATGAGGAGGAGGCAAGGAAGACAGCAACATCCAAGTACCACCAAAGGATAAGACAGGTCCTGAAGAGCCAGCTCAATGGGAAGAACAAGATCCATGCCATCAACATGTATGCCCTGCCAGTCATCAGATACCCTGCCGGTATAGTGAGCTGGCCAAAGGAAGATATGGAGGCTGCCGATGTGAAGACCCGGAAGCTCCTCACAATGTATGGAGGTTTCCACCCCAAGTCCAACACCCAGAGACTGTACACCAGCCGCAATATATATATAATGAACAAAGAAACAAATCAATGTCTGTTTGTATATATGCATGAAAGATAGATTTCAGGAAGCCAACAAAAATAAATATTGTTAAATAGTAGCAACTTATCCTTCAACTTATATTTCAGGTTGAGTTTAATATCAGTTAGTTAGTTATCATGGGAAGTAGTGCTTTCAGAACAGTAATCTGGAACAGAACTCAAGAACAGCAATCAACAGAATAAAATATGACAGGAATGGAGAAATACACATTCAGCAGGACTGACTAGCAAGCTAGTACAAAAAACCACCCATTACTGTACTCCTGCATGACCCAGCATTTAGACAAAAGACTTCAACTCATTCCTCATGGTTACAAACATCAAGAATCTAAGGTTTATGCCATTGTGCATTTCAGTTGCTGAGAAAAGCAGCTGCAGCCTATAAAAAGGGGTCTACAGAAGTTTCTACTGTATGGCTGGTGTCACATCTGACACAGAAGAGGAAAGATTATATTTACAACCAGATTGATTTCTGGCCTGCCAGTTGCCTATGTTTTCATTTATCATATTGAGTGCAAAGGTAAAAGTATATTTTGAAAATTTGCTGTTTTGAATTTTGCTAGTACAATTATTATTCTGAAATAGGAATGCAGAAACAAGCTGGATAGGAATTCCATGAGTTGTGTGAGTTCAACACATCTGAAGGGCATCAGTTTGGTGAGAGTTGCCCAATAGCACTTTGCAATTTAGTGTTATTTAAATACTCTTCAGGATATTTAGAAAGCAGAACCAAGTTGCATAGGATATACTTTTGGTATATAACAGAATCTCTTAGGAAACTAAACCTTGAACTCTTTTTTTTTTTATGTCTATCCTCTCCAAGTAGCTCCTAGCTGTATAAATTTTTATTCACTCTATTTCAGGTTATTAATCAATTTCAGTATTAATCAGTTTTGAAATAGTTTTCCAGTCAGGCTTTTGTAAGTCCTCTCAGCTGCTGTATTGTATTTTGTTTTCAAAAGATTCCCCACCTTTTAAAAAGGAGTTAATGAATATTAAGAAGGAATATATTATCCTCAAATGCCTCCAGGAAAGTTTTGCACTTTCTGAAAGCTAATGAATTATAGATTTTGAATAATTAAAGTTTTCTGTCAAAAAACACTGTCATTATAGAAAAAAATGGATTTTGAATAATTAAAGTTACTGTCAAAAAGATACTGCCATTATAGAAAAATGTGTGGACACTTTCTGAAGACAAAAATGTCCTCATCCAGAGCTTCAGTATATATTTTGTGAGTCTAAGCAAGAAAGATAGGATATCGATTGTTGTTTAACTTAACACAAAAACTCATTCAGGATTAATTGTAATTCATTTAATGATAAGACTTGCATTGTCTACCTTTTCAAACTAAAGAACAAAGACAGATCTGAGACATCACTCAGATTCACTGAAGGATAAAATGCAAGTTCAATAAATGTAATCATAGAAAGATATCCCCATGTGTAATTTGTTTGGGCTCTGGTTCCTCAAATGAAATTGGAAAGCTTTTAGTCATAGGAAATAAGATAATGACAAATATGAATGATTAAGCCTAGAGTCATGGGACTATCTTAACTCTGTGTTGCAGCACCTACTTTCCATGCAAAAGGAGTAAGCTCCAATCACTAATATCTCTAGGAAGGACTGAAAAAGGCCCTCATCTGAGACTCTGAAAACTATTGCCTGATAATAAAACAGTTCTGAGCTACAGAACTGATTTTTTTCACTTAGCTTCACTGTGCCCTGAAATTAAAGTGTTGGAGACAAATTCTCAGAAATTTGAACAATAAATGTTGTTGTTGTTACAAAAATATACAGAACTCTTCCATGTACAAAGAAAGAGTGAAATTCTAGTACCTGAGTTGAACTAATAAGGAGGAAAGACAGCCCCAGCCTCTTTCTCCTAATGCCAGATTTGACCAAAGGTTTACCTCACTTGTCAAGAAAACTTTCTAAGCTCCAAGGCTACAGTATTAGAAGAGGATTGAGTAGATAAAATGACACATCACATGACACTGGGTTTATAGTCAAGGGGTACTTCACCAAGGTCAAAGCTTTCTTTCTCCTGTTAGTTCTCAATCTGTATTTATTAAGCCCCATCAAACCACTGTATAAAAGAGCTCTGGTCCCACCAACACAGCAGCAACAGCCCAAAGCAATGAGGAGCAAAACACAGCTTAACCCCAAAACAAGAAGGTATGTGCAAATGTCTCAAACAGACATCCCCCTAATTCACATGAGTATAAGAAAGGGAGGTGATAAAGTATTTATGTATGTATGTATGTATGTATTTATTAAATTTGTATGGCTGCCCATCTCACAAAAAAGTGACTCTGGGCGGCGTACAACACAATTAAAAACCAATAAATATATAAAAACATTCATTATAAAAACTATAAAAAGCAAAAGAACAAGAGAGGATGATGTTAGCTGCAGTATGGAAGCCATCACAGGATCTTCCTAGTTCTCTGGGGCCCCCAGGCCTGATGACATAGCCAGGTCTTGAGTGACTTGCAGAATGTTAAGAGAGATGGAGCTAACCTCACTTCTGCGGGGAGAAGATTCTATAAGGCTGGTGCCACGGCAGAAAAGACCCGCCTCCTGGGGCCCACCAAATTTAGTTCCCTGCCAGACGGGACCTGCAGCATGCCTTCTCTGCCACATCTGATGGGACAGGCATATAATCAGACTTGCAAGATTCTGTTATTGTAGTCCATCTTAAGAAAAGTAGTTTTATACTTCCATGGAGTTGTTTCTTGCTCTGGTCTACATTGTGGAGCTGACATAGGCCCATCATGCTGGGCCATGCTTTTTGCAGAAGGATGATGCCTATGATGAGAGGACAGCTCAATCGGGATGCCTTGAGTGGGAATATATGCTCAGTGCCTGGATCCAGCATGATACTTCCTAAGAACAAGTCCAGGAGGAATACTTCCTTGGAAGATGAAGATGAGAGTAGGTAAGAACACCTCAATCCAGGCTGAATTGTTTTGGGTGATGAACTAGAGCAGGGTTGGGGCTGTGGCAGGATCTTTTGGTGTGAAGGCAAAGGCCATCAAAGAAAAACTCTGGTGCCTCGATTAATTCAGTGCCAGCAGTCTGACAAAGGCTGCCCACGTCCAGGCAGAGTATGATTGAATGCAGCCCCCTCAAATTTGCTTACAATTCCCCAAGGGAATCACGTTCCCAATTTGAGAAATGCTGGACTAGTGAAAATAGAGTGTGATGATAACTCAAGCTAATTGGCCTAATGCCTGCAATTCCTAGATAAAAAGAATAAAATAAAATTCTTCTTACACTGGAGTGACTTCTTACACTGCAGTTCCACCTTAAAGTTGAGTTATATACTAGGTGCCATCCTTGGCAAAAATAAAATACAGCTAGTTAAGCTTCTGGCTTCTCTATTATTTTCTGAACAGAATGCATTCTTGAGTCAAAGGGTTAAGAGTTACATTATGGCGTG
The DNA here is from genome assembly GCA_030867105.1 of Liasis olivaceus. Taxonomy (NCBI): domain Eukaryota; kingdom Metazoa; phylum Chordata; class Lepidosauria; order Squamata; family Pythonidae; genus Liasis; species Liasis olivaceus. The sequence goes on along the minus strand of CM061352.1, from coordinate 88,083,880 downwards.
ACCTTCTCCGGTGCTGTGGGAAAATCCTCTTGTTGCTTCCTTATATAATTATTAAAAGCATTGAATAGCTACCCCCAGTAGACTCCCATCTCCTTATTCTCTACAAGCCACTGTCCTTGGTATGTTCTTTATATTGAAGGGAAAAAAAAACATTCACAATCATGTACAGTGACTCATGTAATGGCTCATTTGCCAGACCTTGTTACAACAAGATAATGCAGTAATTAATCATGTTCTATTTGATACATTTGATACAGATTGCAGGTTTCTGACATCTGAGGATCAGCTCCCTTGTTAAAATCAGCAATAATGCAGGAGATTTTTCAGATGCCTAAGGATGGTTTTGCATTAGGAGGGTGCTCTCCCCAATGCAGAGTGGTGAACAAACCAGCTTCCAGAGCACAGTCAAAAAATTATTCAACCAGTGTTCCATAAATCACAACAGATGGATCTTATTTCTCCTTCCTCTCTGCCTCAGTAATCAAGGTTAGAAAAACCTGGTGGTTAAACATGACACTTCTGATGTATTACATTTTGAAAAAGAAATCAGATTTTCCTGGCACTGTGTCAGCTGCCAGTCAGAGCATACCAAGAAATGTTGGCACAGGGAAACGAGGCTCAAGATAGCAAATTAAGATGACTTGAGATATACCAATATTTCTGTCTCAGACTAATTTATTTATTCATTTATTTATTATTAAATTTGTATGCCACCCATCTCCCCAGTGGGTGACTCTGGGCGGCTCACAATTAAAAATCAAAAGCCCATAAACAATAAAATACTTCATAAATAATTAAATTACTCAATCCATAAAAATCCACTATAAAACAAACCCTATACATAAATACTAAAGACATTCAAGATGACGTGTGTGTGTGTGTGTGTGTGTGTGTGTAAAATCAATTAGTACCTAATCAGGTACTATTCATCTTCTTTAATAACAGTAGGTTTTTTTTATGTTTTTGTATAGTAACTTGGCATAGACGTTATGCGTATGTTATATGGATGTGACAGTTATGGATCTGCTACCTAGAGCACCCTTAATAATATAAACAAATACATGTTTAAGGATGTAATAGTGGCAGAGCATGATCAGACAATATTCCCCACCATCCTGCTTCCACAATGGCTACCTAGATGTTTATGATATCCCTGTTATCGATTCCTCCCACCAGCCAGCATCTAGTGACATAATACTGACTCTGTGAACATGAAGGCTCCATTAGAGTGATCATCCTAATTGGCATTTTTAAACAGTTTTATTAAACAGTTTTGTCTTCATTTTTTAGCTATCAAAGACAACCTGGTACCTTTTTGATGTGCTGAGATTTCAACTCCCTGGGCTGGACTCTTCCCCCAACAAAGTCATTTCAGCAGCCACCCTAATAGGTAGAAGTTAAAGTCCATATATCTGGAGGATGCCCAGACTGGAGAAGACTGGCGTGTACTTTTGAACCAAAAAACTTGCGACCAGTCGTATAACTTCATAAGGATTGTAAAAGTCAGCTTTGACACAATCTTTCTGGCTTCACTTAATTAGTGCCTATTTATAAGGATTTTGAAGATAACACAACATGACTGTAGTACTCTTAATACAGCTTAATTTAATTCTCTTGTCCCAAACCATCATCATTTCAATACAAGAGAATATATGTAGCTCAGGGTTGAACTGTGGACTCCTTGGTGCTCTCTGAGCTTAGTTGTTTGCTTTCAGAGTCACAGAAGTGAGATGGGTGGCTATATAAATTTAAATAAACAAATAAATAGATTTAATAATAAATAAATAACCCAACTAGGTAACGTCATCAGTGCAAGTGAGGTTTACTGCCTGTTGATATATAGTAGCTTGCTAGACTAGAACATATCCCCTCCAGCAGCCAACACTTAGATAGACAGGGTTTATCTAAGGCAGAAAACAATAATCAAGGAACCACCAAGGAGGAAACTACCCCCCACCACCACAGCTGGCAGGACAAGCTACTGTATATAAATAGGGAGCAAACCCCACACTCACTAGCACTGACGACGTTACCTAGTTGGGTAGTGAAACATCTGCAAGTAAACAACCAAGTACAGAGGGCACCAAGGACTCCACGTCATCATTCACATGGATGTAACTGGGAAACGTATCTTAAAATTACCATCTTATACAGGCAGCAATGCATATATGGACAATGATATCTCCTTACCGCTTTCATCTAGCAAGAAGTCATCCTGGTAACGAAATTTTTCAGGACCACATGCAATAAATATGTCATCATCACCAAAAAAATCCTGAAGGCACATCACCTGCAATATGAAAATCATGTAATTAACCTCAGACATGGCAAACACAAAATATTACATTAAAATATTTTAGTATAGAACATCATATAAGCCCTCCAAACTCTTCTCCAACACCTTTCCTCTCATTTACATTAGAAAAACGTCTGAAGCTGGAAGTTTCCTCTCTTCATAGAGAAACTGGCAGGGTTCCAAGCAGTAAAAAAGTGCAGATGCTTTAAGGCAGACCAATTTTGCACTTCTGGGAGTTCCAAAGAATCTTTTTGGAACCAAAGGCAAAGGTGCAGCAAAGTGCCAATAATTACTATTTTGTTTCAGAAGGAATATATTTAAAGTAAAATTAATACAATGAGGGTTGCTAAGTACCTGCCAAGTCAGTCATCCACTAACTGTAAGATTTTTTTTTTTTTTAATTCTACAACTGGGATATATGAGTAGAAGGAGACATGTAAGAGAGAGTATAAGGCTGTTTTGGACTCTTTATCATGCCTTCATGTGTTTTTAAGTATATAAAGATCAGAAAGTGTGAAGTGGATTCCTTACTGTACTAATACAGTACATGCTTGTAACATGCTTGCAAATAGCTTTAAAAATAGATTTTAATGGAAAATACCACAAAATAGTATATGCTATAGTTTATCAGTAATGCAGTTGTTCATCAAGCTGAAGAACTGGCAAAATTCTTCAGGAGGAGAACTAAGCTAGATGTTTTCTAGGATATCCCATGTATTACAAGTATTAATGAGCATTAGTACTTTGTATTAACGTTTGTAAAAAGCATTCAATTACTATATCAAATATTGTGCAAGAACTGCCTGCAGAAGAAACCAAAAAAAAAAAAAGTCTTTTCACAGCAAACCTTAAAAGAGGTTTGATGACCTTAACTACAGCTACACAAACACACACACAACATAAAGGAACACTCTTTTTCAGTGTTATCATAGATAAATATATACCTGCCCCATCTTATGTATAGTGTTTTTTGCATTTGTTTCTGCTTTTGAGTTGGTCTTAACTCCTGGCAGCTACATGGACAAGTTGCAGTTTTCTTCACAATGTTTTCAGAAGTGGATTGGCCCAAAGCCATTTCTTTCATTCTCAAGCTTCAATTATGCTCTTCAAAATTCATGGTGGAAGATATACTTTTTTGTTGAAGAAGATCAAATTAAAATATAAAATGAGTGTCTGCCTTTTCCTTGTTACCTGTTAATGTTTTGCCATCTTTACTGAGCAATTACTATTTTTTTTCCTTTTATTTTGAACATGCCTCAATAATGCTTTTATTATTTTTAGCATCATTCACTACTCTCATCTCATGCCAATAAGGAGGAAAATGGAGAACAGCAAAAGAAGTCAATGTACAAAAATTAAAAACAACAAAAACAAATAAAAAAATTTGAACATACAAGAAACATACAGGAAATAAAAGTTGAGTAGGTCACAGTGAGACAAGGAAATGGAACTGTAGAGATGCTGTGAGGGAAGAAAAGTTTAGCGAAATGAGCTGAAAATGACAGAACGAAATTGAACAGAAACAAGTGCAGACTTCTTCAGCTGGGAAATAAAAATCAAATGCACTGGTAAAGGTTGGTGGATACCTGACTTGGTAATGGTATTTGTAAAAAATATATTGGAATAACAGAAGAACTGCAATCAGAATATTAGCCAGCAATGTAAGGATGTTGCAAAAGAGTCAAACGCCATTTTAGGCTGCATCAGCAGGAATATAATTTCTAAATCATGGGAAGCAGTCACTGCACTTTATTCTGCTTTGGCTCAGATCCCACTTCAAAGTACTGTGTTCTCTTCTGGGCATCAGAGTTTAAGAAGGATGAATAGAAATTGGAAAAGGTTTGACGAAGTGCAGTAGGAGTAATCAGGACACTAGAACCAAGCCTTATGAGGGGAGATTGAAGGGGCTGGCTAGATTTATTTTCAGGAAGAGATAACTGAGGATGGATATCATAGCATTCTTCAAACCTGTCATATAGAAGGTCAAGGCCTATTCTTTCTTGTTCCCAAGTCCAGGATCTAGTATTATGGATTTGAGTTGTTGGAATGCAGATTCCAACGATGGTAGAAAAAAACTGTTCCTAATAGTAATCACCCAGGGAGGGGGGTGGGCTCCTTTAATCAGATACGTTCAGCCAGATAGTTTGGGATGTTTTAATTCGTGCACTGAATAGGGACAGACGGGGTGGATGTAACTGCCTAACCCAAAAGAAACTTTTTAAATGGAATTACTTAAACTGATCATGTTAACATTTTTACCCTTGGAAAAGAGTTTTGGTTTGACTATTTCAGAATGCAATTGTAATTGACACGTTTTAACAAGTTTAGCTATTGATCTTCGGATACATTACACACATACACAGACAAAACATAGCTGGATATTGAATTTTGGAGGATATCATTTCTTCATAGATATTTTGTGGGGAGCCAACTTGACCCAGCATTTGTGCTACATCAGTTTCACATTATCATCTCTTGAGCCTGCTTTCCTTGCTGTTATTCACTGAAAGGTCATTTTGTTAAGGAAAATGACATCATGATGACTAATAGAATAACAAATAAATGCTTTTTATTACAAACAAACAAATAAACTATATTACAGCTTTGGGCATAGATGTTTCAAACTGCAGAAACTTTACTGAAAATATTAATATCAGAAACTGCCCTCAAGTTCCATACAACATAATAGAAAGATTGTTGGGAGGGGTATAGTCTAAGCCTATGCATATTTTATTCAGAAGTATGTTCTGCTGGCTCTTCATATTTACTCAAATGGCTTAAGGGTCTCTGCATGAAGCCTACCAGCAATCAAGAACCATCCCAGAAGCCTGATCAGGTGGATATATGGGACTATAATTAATTAATTAATTAATTAATTAATTAATTAATAATCATTAAATAAAATAAAATAAAATGCCAGTCTGGTGTAGAGATTAAGTGTGATGGAATGTATCTAGGAGAAGGAGAGTGATGTGGGAGAGCAAGGCTATCTAGAGGGAGAGGATGCATTCCAGGAGGGGAAAGGAGACAAAAGACAACACAGTCTCCAGGGGGAGTGTGGGAAGCAAAACAGGTTCAGGATAGCCACTCCCTATAATCTCCCAGAGTATATCCACTTGTTGCAGTAGTATAGATTTAGTCGGGCAAGATTCTGTGTATAAGGTGTAAGCAAATAAAGGAACTGTACTTGACTGGACTGTTTCACTGTTGTCCTTGGGCTGGGTCTGACATTAAGGTGCTGGACTAGAAGCCAGGAAACCAGATGAACTTTTCCCTCCTATCCACAGGATCATTACTATCAACATGGGGGAAGCATTCCAGAATGTTATTTTTTAAAATATCATTTATGGTATAATATTATTTTTGCTATGTTACTTTTAAAAATATTACTTATTCTGTTTTTATGATTGTTGAGATTGTTTGTTAGTCATCTGAACTGTATTCTGAAAGCTGGATTACAAACATGTACACTCTGCAGAGTGACAATTACATTTTAAAATCTTTGAACATGGAAAGTATACAGACAGGAAGCATTGGCCCTATTAATATACCTCTGCTATTTATTTGCTAGCATGGTGTTCGGTCCAGCCATGAACCACAATTTTGTTCTGGAAATCATCCTGCAGAAAGTCCATGGTATCCACTGGATATTTTCCATATTCAGAATTCTTTCTCTGCAGTGTTTGATGTATTTCACCAAAGAGAGCCTGATACACACACACACACACACACACGAATTCATGTTTTTTTTAAAAACAATTTAAATTTAAACAATTTAAACATTTTTAAACCATGGGGGAAAAAACCCTAAAGCACTTGCTATCATAACAATTCTTCTAAAGTTGTACCATACGTCCAGAAAGAGATCAGTTGCATATTATCTCTCAAAACTACCGAGGCAGTTGACTGAATCATCCTCTCAAATTAACTAGATCACACACCCCCTCTCTATTGTGTTTGACTCAGTCTTTTATTCACACACCCCACTTCATTAATTTGTCATTACACAAGTGTGTTGCTACAAAAAATAAAATAAAATAAAATAAAATACATGTGCCATAGATAAATATGTACTTTCCCTTCTTAATTTCTGGTCCAAATTGTAAGACAAGGATTTAGGCAAAGACCATGGAATGTATCTGCATTTCACATGTTAAAGTAACAACTGCAGAGAATTTGTTCTTTACGTTGGAAGGAAATCTCCATGGTGATATTTGCATCATCAAGCTGCAAGAATTTTTTCAGTAAAGCAAAAGTCTTCCTTTTTTTAAAGGTTGGAACAACTGAGATTGTTTTTAGAAGGGTGCCCTCTGTAAATAAATGAGAGGCTCCATCCCAGCTTGAGAAACCTTCCACAACTAGGTCTCAATCAAAGTATGAAGCTGTACAAGAGGCTCCACTATCAGGAAAAACCACCTGCTGTAATACAGCATTAGGAGAAGAACAGAGGTTCAAGAGATGAAGCTTTTGACTTCTGTTCTATGCTGTACTGATTACTTGCTGTAAATAATTTCTTGATTTAATACTAAAAAATTAATGGCAATTTCATGTGGCTGATTGTATTTTTATTCATTTCAATTATCATTTAACATAGTAAATAACCACTTTGTTATTTTGGGAAGGTAATAAAATGTATTATTTTAATTTTTTAAAGAAAATTTAAGGTTGCCAATCACCCTGGGAAGAGTAGGGCATGATCTAGAATATGGTAATTCCTGTTCTATTTCACTTCCACTCCTAAAAATTCCCTCTCCATTTACAGAACATCATGATAAATCACTTAAACCATGAATTATTGTACCATAAATAGCATTTGCTTATCATCCGAGAAAAAACTGTCTGAACGAAAAGACAATTTCAGATCCAACATGGAATCACTCAGAATTTTTTTGATATAATGACATAGTAATGGTAATGCTCTTTCTTCTACAGTACTAGAATTTCTCTACCCTATCTTTGCATTCTGTTATTGACACATATTATTGTAAAATATTGTATATGCATTAAATTAATTTTGAGCCTTAGGCCTAATCCACCTGAAAGAGACCCTTCTTATCTCTGGTTTTCATTGAGTCATCCTACATAAACAATTGAGCAGTCTCCAGCCTTTAAAAATTTAAATGTAAAATGTCAATTAGGACACCATAAATATGAGTAATGGTAACACCTATCTTGCTGACCTCAGGGAAAAATGTAGCTACTAATCCCAAATTTGCCTGAGTACTTGTGCTTTGCTTGCTTGCCTTCTTACACATATATTAGAGATGGTGAGGGCTACAAATTGTAAAAAAAAAATAAATTGAAAATAGTATCTAAAGCACATATGCTCAGCCTGAATCACTAAGGCCACATAGCTTCCAGGCTTAAGTGAGCACTCCCCCTCCCCTTTAAAGGTGCTACTGAATTGAAATTTTTCATATGAACCACAAGGAGAATAATGACATTAGTCTCAGAACAGCAGCACCTGGTCAACCTGATGTGGGCTCAGAAGTTAAATTGTATCAGGTCTGGTTAGCACTTGGACAGGGGATTTCCAAGGAATTCCTGGGTTTTTGACCAGTCTACACTAGAAAAAACATTCTAGAAGAAGGCAATGGCAAACCAGTTCTAGATTGCTGCCAAGAAAACCAATGGACATGTCCATGAAATCACCAGGAACCAAGCTCAAATTGAAGGATTCTTTATATTAATAATGTTAACTTGTAATGAATTAATGTACCCTGGCCTCTTGGAGTATGGTCCTTGGCATGACAAGTCTGGCCCTCAACCCAAAAGTGTGAACTTATGAGCTTATCTTGCCTCTCTCTCTGGAAGTCAGATAATGTGTGAAAGAAAGAATCCTGACTTAACAACAGAAAATACATAATAGAACGGAGGGTAGACTCAGAGTGTCAGTAAGACAATTCAGGAAGGAAATGTGTAATGTTAATTTTTAATTCCTACAGGTAGGCTTCTGTGACTGATTTTTTTTTTTTTTCCATCAGGGAAAAGCAGGCTCTTACACATCTAGATTTCTCTTTGTTAATGGTAACTCAATGTCATAAACTGAGATTTATGTCTGGTGGGGGAGATCAACATCAGTAGTTTGCCTAAGAACATCCACTGAATGACTCAAGATTTGAACTGTTAATTTTTTATGGGACAGTTCTTATTCCTAGTGATATCTTAGAGACCTGCTGTACATATTGCCAAATTTAACAGCTAAATTTTAACTTACTGGGCATTTATCTAGGAATAATAGCAGTGTCTGCTAGCACTTGATTCCTTTAAAACCTGTCCAGTCTTTTTTTTTTTTTTAATCCGTTCAATTGTGTCCGATTCTCAGAGACTGCCTGGATAAGTCAGTCCCTACAGTTTTCTTGGGAGGTTTTTCAGAAGTGGTTTGCCACTGCCTCCTTCCTAGGGCTGAGAGAGAGGGACTGGCCCAAGGTTTCCCAGCTGGCTTTGTGCCTAGGCAGGACTAGAACTTATGGTCTCCCAGTTTTTAGCCTGATGCCTTAACTACTACATCAAACTGGCTCTCTTTAGAGTCTTTAGAGTCTAAAAACTATAAAAACTATAAAAATTCTCTTTAGAGTCCAGCCTTTAGAGATGCATTATTTCAACCAAATGTTTAATAATGAGTCTCTAGGGAATATCAAGGTGCCAGATACCAATATTTCTTAGGTAGTTTGGCTGAATCCACATATTCTCAATTACAATTGCCCTCTCTATGTATGAGTACGATTTGGGGAGGCAGCCACAAAGCTGAGCCACTCTTCCATCTTCCTGGCTTTAACATTTAAAGGAACTGAGTATCTTTGATTTAAATAAGAGAAGGTTAAGGGGAGGTATAATAGCAGACTTCCAATGCTAGAAGGGCTGTCACAGGGAAGAGGTGTGGATTTTTATTCACCATTGCTTCTGAGGGTAGGAGAACATGAATCAATGGATGGAAGCTTCCCAGAGGAAGATCCAAACTTGAAATAAGGAGGAATTTTGTGACTGTGAAAGCTATTAAGCTGTGGAACGGCCTGCCTCATGGAGTTGCAAGTGGTCCATCACTGGAGGTTTTCAAGCAAAGATTAGACAGATAGTTGTCTGGGGTGGTCTGAGGATTCCTGTCCTGGGCAAGAGATTAGACTGGAAGTCCTCCAAGGTCCCTCCCAAACCTATGATTCTATCATTCTAAGTTGACTAAAATGTTTATTTTAAGAAAAGCTCAGACTTCAACAGTTTCTCTGTTGAGCCCAACTCTCACTTAATATTTTTGTAATTCTAGTAGATGCTTAAAAGTTTTGGCTACACATCTGCCAATCCCTTCAATGAGGTTCCACAAACTGCTAAGCAGTCAGATGACATCAATAAAAGGGCTGCTACAAAAGTAGCATGTTATGGGTTGTGCTCCACAAATGTACCTTATGCTCTTTGTATCATCATTACAGAAACAGCAATTCGTTTTTGTAAAAATCTAACAAATAGCTCACCAACGTGTCTTCCCAATAGTGATTCATTTGGTCATGTCCATCATGACGTTCCTCTGCATTATGGGAAAACTGAAACCACGCTTTGTGCTCTAAAGTATGCTCATTTTATTGCAATTCAATAGCCAAGCAACCTGGCAATTCATCAACATATGGCTGTGTGTGACTGAGACTTCACACACCTAAACAATAAAAATGGAAGGAAGAGCAAAATACCACATTGCTAGGAGATGATATTTCAACACAATCTGCTCTAGAATACATCTGTTATAACAGCACAGAGCATTATAGGCTGTGCACTGCTAATGTTCCTGAATTGGAGACATTAACATTTTCTTCCATTTCCATGTTTTATCCTCTTCCAGATTCACACTCGGCTTTGCTTTTAAGAGCAGAACAAGACTGCCATTTGGTGGCCAGACTCCTAAACTGATTAAATCCATGCTATGCAAACCAATATTTCTCCACAATAAATGTTAATAAAATGACTTCTGTTCATATAACAGCACAGAAAAAAATGTGAACACTAATATTCAGTTTTACATGGGGGTCTACCTGTTGCATCACCTAAAACAGACTAGTTTTAAATACGCATTAATCTTATATTTCAAAGAGAGAGAATGCTAATACTTAGAAGAGAATAGATCTACTTGAAATATAACTACATCTGTATATAATCCACAGTCTTTAAGTCTGTGCTTGCAACAGTATTCTTAGCTACTTCAGTTTAAAAACAGAAGTTTAATTTTTGTTGCTATATTACCCTTTTAAGTTTATCATTGTTTTTTTCCCAGGTTCAGTTTGCTCCAAAACTCAGAACTGTGAATACTATACTTAAATGTTACATGTTTTAAGCAATTATTTTTAAAGTAACTTTGCAAACTTTGCATTTGTCCATATACATTGAGAATGTAGCCTTGTATCAGGAATTCCCCCAAGACCCATATTCCTTGGAAGCCATTAAGGGCTGCATATCACTGATAGGTGGATTCAGCTGTACTGCCTAAATTGGACAAGGCTGTAACTGCAGGAACTAGTCAACAATGACTCAAAGGCACCAAAACAAAACAAAACAAAAACCCCTATTCTTTTAAAATGTTATTTTGTGCAATGGTTTCATCTGAGGTACCAAGGGATACCCAGAAGTTTGTTAACATGATAGCTAGGAAGACAGATGGCAGAAACACTAAAGAGAGTCAGAAGAAGTAAGAACAGTTAAAAAGGAATCCAGCACATTGGAGATGAACTAAAACTACTATTTAATCAAAGGTAACACCATGAACTCATGTTTGTTGCTTTTGCCTAACTTCTATTGCAGCCAGGAAAAATACATTTATATCCAGCATAAAGTGATCTGGAGATTGTGGGATTGAAGGAAGGCAGAACAGCATTAGTAAGGCCATGAGTTAGAAGGGAACATAACTGTTGGATTTGGCCAAAGGCCCAGTTGTTCTCCAACCCTGCTGCAGTTCCTGGGGGATCTTCTGGCTTCCGCACATTTATCTTCCGGTTGCTGATATCCCAATGAACATATAAGCTGTCTTCTTCAACTTATTATAAGTACAATTTATATTTCTAAAGGGACTACACAAAATACTCTTTTACATATATATGGTTTCCCTAACAAGAGGTCAAGCCACGTCTCTATCTACTGTTCCGCTGGCAAATTAGAGCTTTCTTATTTTTTATGTGTAAGTGGCATTAGTAAGTCATTTTGATGTTTTCTTGTTTTTATGGTAAAGTCTTTAATTGTGTGGTAGTTACATTATTGCTATTGCTATGCTTGTTTGTAGTATCTGATCTTACACATATGTCTATTATCTCCTTTTAACATTAAAAAGGTTTACATTGTATTATAGAAATACATACTAACGTATTTACATGCAGCAACAGCAAGGAATAGCTTTTTGTGAGTCTTGCGAAGGATGCAGTTGCTTTCATGATTCAAAGACAGGAACTTGATTTCTGTTCCCATGCATTGCAAGCACCTTCTTCAAATGTGCTGCACAGCTATATTATACAATATCCAATATTGTTCATATATGGGGGGGGGGGGGGAAACTATCAAAAATGGAAATTTTTTTAAAAACAGTAACACCAACAGTTCCTGATCAATTTTTTTCTGGGTTCAGTAACTAAGCAGGCTCAGGGCTGGTTAGTGCTTTGAGAGGAGAGCTCTAGTAGGCAGTAGGCTGGATTGGGAGTAAAAAAAAAAATGAGAAAGTAAGGACAAACTATTTCCATATTGCTGTCAAGAAAATGATATGAACATCATCTATGAAATCTCCAGAATAGAGCTTGATTTGAAATCTTATCTGAACCCAGATTAGGCAGATAAAGATTTTTACACAATCTTCCCAAGTTATTTTGCAACATTTCGTAACCTCTATGAACCACATTATACAGTGCAATTCTTCCTGATCTTTTGAACAGAAGTAAAATACTCAACAATGTTAGATTTTAAACAGAATTTCAGACATGGCCACCAAAAAAAAAAATGCACATAAAAGTATGCAAACACATTTTGAAAAGAGATTAATTGCTCTTTAGAAGTATTTTTGTAATTGTAGAGTAACAGCTACCAAAGGTCAAGATTTGACATTTTAATATTAGTTAATTTCTAGACTGAACATTACCTTGCTAACAGTTTTGCAAATACTCCTTTTCCAAGAAGACATTTTCTTTTTGTCATTTCTCTTCCAAAAAGACATTCATTTTTTGGCCAATTTAGGAACCAACATACCACAATAAACAAGAGCATCTTGGATATGTTAATAGAAAAAGGGCATTAAAAATAGAACATAAATATCAAGGTTTCAACAAGTCCATATAGACTATCCACAGTTAGCACAAAAGCAACACACATGTTGCTATTGTAGCATTTCATGGAATAATAAGGGCAATAAAATCAATTTAAGCATAAAGCTGTGGACTGTAAGACACCTTCAAATTCCAAAATGTCCTACATTCAGGCTCTTCTCTACTTCAGAAAAATGAAAAAAGAGATGTCTCTCATCTCTGGACATTTGGGGAAGTGGGTGGAACAGATGAGGGTGAGGTTCTTTGTAAGCTTCCTTCTCTGCTAACTAACATTTGATCCAATACTGAGGTTGCAACAGGTTCCTGGAAGTCAGTTCAGCAGAAGTAGTCGCAGAAAGGCAAGCATGGGCTGCATAATCAAGAAATCAAAATAGAATTATTCTGTTTCACAAGAGTTGCACAGAACACTAAGCAATATTTCCATGACCCAGATGAGCTGCACAAAGCCTTAATACTGCAAACTTCCCTTTGTTTCTCCACCTTCTATAGTACTTCCAATTAGTTCACTACAGTTACTGTGTCACCTGTCCCCCATCATTTTCACGATGGTTTCTTCAAAGACAGCATCATACGCAAGCCACCGTTTATCAAAACAGAATATAAGGCTTTCACATTTTAGCTCCCCCTCCTAAACCAAAGCATTAAATGTGAATACTCTCATCCCTCAATCTGCCAAGGTAACTTTTTGTTCTACAAAAAAAGAACAAGCAAAACCAGGTCTTTCACATATTCCTTACCCCTTTCAATCCCTTCGTGAAATGTACAAGTGCTGATTCATTTTTCTCTAATTTTATATTTCCTTCACAATATTTTGAATTTTTAAAATTTGTCCAGATTGCTGTTTTATTCCTTCTTTGATCTCTTCCAGATATACAGTATATTTCACTCTTCAAGCTTTGCCCAATATATTTTCTTATACTCTGCCTCATCTTAAACATAACTGTATTTTCAAATCTATTTAACTACGCTTCTAATATTTAAGTTCTTCCATTACTATACTATTTGACTCCAATATTTTTCTTCTTCTTAGCTGTTATTTTTTATTACAGAAGATAGTTATTGATGCGCCTGGTAAAGAATATTTTGTCCTTTGTAATATTCTACTTGTACACGAGGTGGCACTGCAAGCTAAAAAGAACCATCAATTTTTAGTAGACTCCAGCAAGCAGAGAGATATACAATCTCTCAAGTGAATGCTTTATAAATGGAGAGCCCCCTCTATGAAAATATTCTCATATATTACTGCTATTTGTCTTAGAAAATAAAACATAAATTCCAAAAATGTTAATAGTTCTATATATTATATTGATTAGAGAAAGAAGAAAGTGGGGAGGGAGAGAATCTTTCATAGCAGATGTCTTTAAAAGTAATTGATTTTAGAATATCTGCAAATATATCCAACTGCAGACTGTTTAAGCCACTTTGATTTTGCTATCAATACATAGAATAGGGGGGGCATGTATCCACATGCAGATAGCCAGGAGCAGTTTTCAAAGCAACTGAGTGAGCCTGGCAAAAAAAGCAGCTGCTTTAATGATTTCAAGAGAGGGATGTTATTTGTACAGTGTGGTGTTCAGGCACACACACATGCATGCACACGCACACTTGAGTTTTCAGGAGACAATGAGTTAAAATGCAAGCAGAGATCACAGGCCAATATAGAAAACAGTGATTGTATTGGTGCTTTTAATCATATTATTTCAAACTTTTTTCCAATACCGTTTAATAATGTGAGACTCCAATTTTATTTTATCAAAGATTAATAGCTTGCATTTCAGTGATACTACAAAGTACATGGTACATTTTCAACATAAGGGAACAGGCAACCACTGAGTATAGTATTGTAGGTTAATACACTATACAATCATTTTTCCTATTTAATTCAATCTTCCTTAGCATTCACATTCTAGCCAGGTATCCCAAAATGATACCATGTTCAATGGTCCTGAACATCAGAGACAATTTCAGGAGAACCAGCAATGATCTATTCTCCCTTGTCTTGCTACTAGTGTGGACTTCCCACTATGACAACCAAACACAGTTTCAGATTTGAAGCCAAATTGAAATGGATCAAATAATTTATCTCTTCCAGAAACATATGGAGCTAAAAGGCTAGCACCTATTGATAAAATTTATTGAAAACAAACCTGTGAGAGTCAGGACCAGGGGGGTTAAGAATTTACTCTCGTCGCCAGAGCAACGAGGAACTGATAAGAGGATGAGACTGGCCCCTCCCTAAAGAATGCAAGGGAGGTTGGGAGGGTGACCCTGGAATTTGCTCTCACTCTGAGAAGATTTCTGTAACGGGAGAAAGGCCATTAAACCTTGCTGGATTGAATCTGTACTGTCTCCTGGAGTTTCCTGGGCTAATCCTGACAAAACCGTAGTGAGGATTAGAGAATCAAGAGAATATATGTATCTCAGGGTTGAACTGTGGAGCCCTTGGTGCTCTCTGAGTCAGGCAGTGAAACATCTGCAAGCAAACAGAGAGCACCAAGGACTCCACAGTTCAGGAAATGTTATCTTTAAAAGGTCTCATTATCATTTTTATACGTTTTGGAATCATATTTTGTTGCAAAATATATTTTACTACTATCCTTATTCACTTACTGCATATATAAATAAGGAAGGACAAGTGTCAAACACGCATGTGGAACAATAATCTTTTTTTTCCCAAAGATCCAGTCACACTCTTGGGCTGTGTAAGCTGAGGGGAAAATAAAGATTGTTACTAGCTAAACAGAAGCCAAATTTACATCAACTGGATTTGTACCAACTATAGCATCCAAAGCGGTTTAGATATGAGTTTTGGTGTAATCTGCAAATTTGTAATTAGTAATCTTTCTACTGGTTTGTCAGTCATTTATGAAGTTGTTAAATACAGAATTCTGCTAAACTAACCTCACTTATTGCTTTTCTGAGGTCAATGAGAAGCTCTTGATGGTTTGGGGTGCAGGTCCATGAACTAGCTACCAATCCATCTGCCATTAGCAAAGTGCAAATCTCCTGTTATCATTATCACAACAAACAAAGTCATAGAGAGCATTGATTTCAACATGGCTGAAACCAAAATATATTTTATCTACAGCATTCCCCCGATCTATTTTATGATCTACAGTGTATATTTAAAAAAGAAGAAGTTAATTTAGCAAAATTGGGCTTGCTCTTTGTAATCATAATTCAGATATTTTTTTTTTTAGTAAATTTTCAGACTGAAAGATTTTTTCCTAGATCTTTTCCAGTCAATATCACATTGACCGGGTAGTACCTGTCATCCATCTTGCAGATTAATCTATAACGTGTGTTGCCTAAACCTCTTCTTTTTACAGGAGATGCAAAACTCAACAACTGGTTATTTTCTTGCTATAACATTAAGCCACAGTAGCTTGACAAGTAGCTGTTTCCATGGAGATGGCAAATGAATATTACCCATGTTACAATGAGCTTCTGATTTCATCTTGAACCATTAACCATCAAGCCATAACTCATTTATTATTCATTTGCAGGAAGGAAATGGATAAAACCCTGAACACTACAGCAGATTAAAAATCTCTTCATGTGTGGGGAAAATAGGATTCATTAGATTCAAATAACCACTCTTAAAAAAAAAAAATCCTAAATTTCTCATGCAGGACTACTGCGTGCTGAACCAATCTAACAGAAACACACTTGCCAAAAAAAAATTTTAAAGATCACTTTTAACATCAGATCCATTTTAAAAGCTTGAGGAGCTGATGTAATACTGAAATACATTTCTGACCTGTATTTTAGTTTGAGCGTTTAGCTTCTATTTCTGATCCCGAACAAATTGAATCCCCACATGCAGTTTCATTATGTTGCTGTTCTGAGATTTAATATTCAGATATGAGTATTACTGAAAGTGTGTCTGTGTGTGTTTCAGTGGATTTGGGTTGTGTTTTCAGAAAAGTGCATGACTCCAGTCTGATTCTCCCGTGCCAAGGGAACAATTTCACTTCAGTCTTACTGCCATCAGTTTTCAGACTTCTAGAATAACTAATAATTGTTTGAATAAAACATCTCAATCCATAATTATGATATGTGTATGTCACAAGGAATATTACAGTTTTGACTGACAGATTCTCATTTAGACTCATCTCTAAGGAAGATACTATTTTTTTCATATTTCCACATATTTACAAGAATATAATCATTTCACTGAGCTGGTACCCATCCGGATGTTTTTAGTGTAACTTCAGACATGCTGGCTGGCAGTTCTGGTAAGTGTAGTGCAACTGAATGAGCATCTACTTGGGAAAAGCTAAACTATAGTTTCTTCTAAGACCTATTGTTGCCCTAAAAGCCTTGATATTACCAAGAAAAACAGCAGGAATTCAAATATTTTCCAAATTTTCTCTTATAAGAATAAAATATGGATTATTTGGGGAAAAAATCTGCAATCATTCCTTGGTCCTTGATAAGCTGCTCAAATTTCATCACCAACACTCAGTTTAAACAAGATTACACAGTATGTCTTTAAAAATTGCTTATTAAAAACTAATCTATCTCCTGCATGGTTAGTTTCATGAAATGCCAAGTGTGTAGATACACTTTTTTTTTCTTGCTGTGGAGAAGCAGGGATTCTTTTGAATACAGCACTGATTTCCTTTTCAGCTTTGGTACTTAAGGACATAGTGACCATATTTTATTTCTTGAAGATTCGGTTGACCTAACATTTTTGTCACTTTTTAACAAATCTAATTAGTTTAGCAGTAAAATGGCTTAATGGTAAGCTTAGTGTATGTTGCCAATCATACCATGAGGTTAGAAATGTTTTAAGCAACTCTTTTATTTAGCTTTATAATCCACAAACTTCAAGCTAATTTTAAAAACAAGAAAATATTATATAACCACTAATCAATCAATTACTGAAGATAACTCAAAAACAATATTACAAATGTCTCCTTTAAAAACTGAGGGAATATATTTCACAGTTCAAGAGGACAGAGTAAGAATGATCATTAACAGTCCTTGACTTGCTCATTCTATAGCAAGACAAATTTGTAACAAAACTGGCAAGTGCGTTAAATAAATGAATCTCAAAACTTGAATTATTTCTGGAAAATTACTAGCAACCAGTGCAGTCTTTCACTTGTTGGTGTGATATTATTTTGGTATTTTGCACCAATTAACCACCTAGCTAATGTTTTTCAGTATGCAACAAATCTTCTATTCATGATTACTTTCTGTGATCACATTCTAAAATATCCTCTTTAATAAGAAAAGGGGTGGAAAGTATGGAAAACTTCATGAATGGTTGACATTTTTCAGTTATAGTGAAAACTTCCTTGTGGAGTCCTTGGTGGTCACCATGAATGACAGATAGGCAGAAGACTAGCACAGCATGTCCATGAACACCAACTAGCAGTCAGAAGACACGATGAAAACTCCTTAATCTTAAAACACATGGACAGACTCAACCATAGTTTCATGTCTTCATCCTAGACCAAGCTAAATCCAAAAACACTAGGGAATTCCTGGAAGCTTGGCATTCAGACAAATCAATCATCAATAGACACATAGAAATAAACCATATTTAGATACCATTCAAAAGAGACAACAAAAAAGCTAACAAGAAAACAAAAAGGCCAGAACACATACTGTCCAGCAGCCAAGATCCAGATAAGCAGGGATTAACACCAGACAAACAACCAAGCTGAAAACAATAATCAAGCCTCTACCAAAGAGAAAACCATACCCCCACCAACACTGGCAGGACAAGCGACTGTATATAAACAGGTAGCAAATCCCACACTCACTCACACTGATGATGTTAGCTAGCTGGGTAATGAAACATCTGCAAGTGAACAACGAAACTTAAATAGCACCAAGGACTCCACAGTTTAACCCTGAACTACATATATTCTCTTCTATTGGAACTTAATTCCTTCTTTGGTATTTTTTTTCTTCCAACCCAACCAAGCACTAGAAAGTAATTATGTAAAGAGAGTGGGGACCCTCTGACAGTACAGTAACTCTTAGAAAAGAGAACAGAGAACCAAATTTAGTGTGAGGGGAGAAGTGGCAAAGGAAAGCCCAAGTCTGAAAATGGACTAGATGAGACCCATGGTTACAGAGAAAAGATGTCCAGAAAAAAAATCTCAGTTTAGTTATATACACATGGTGGCACTGAGCTGACTTGGCCAATCTCAAAAAACAAAAAAAACCCCAACAATGCCAGGTTGGTCCCAGTTAGTATTCAGATGGGAGACCACCATCTGAAATCCTGTCGTTGTAGGATAAAGTTGAAAAAAATCTCAGAATAGAGGCAAATTATAGCTGTATTTTTACCAAGAAAATTAGTCTTTAGCTTTTTATCAGAAAGTTACAATTCTTAAATTTATTCCATTGAATTTACAGTTAAAAGTCAAATTAAATATATAAAAACTTTCCTGAAAGAAGAATGTTCTGGAGAAATAGCATATGAAAGGTATCCTGTTTTGCCAGAGTGAACTATTAAATGCTTTGGGATGATTCAAAGAAGAAATGGAAGATATTTATATTACCAATTAATTTTCACTATGGGGATAAGGGAACATTGCTATTGATGTTTAGAATCTGTTTGACAGGAAGTGCAATAGAATATTGATGATGCAAACAGAATGTCAGCAACTAAGATTTTCATAGATTGCCATTTCCCCTCTCCATCATCAAATGGAAGATCCAACTGCAGTGAAGTGCACAGAGTGGGGAAAAGAGTCAACCAAGCGTGGCTGATAGCACTCAGCAAAATCCTTGCAGAATACTGTTCACCAGGGGACTCATAACAGCAGAGTGCCTCCTATCACAAATTTTATCAGCTCTTTCACTAAAGCAAAACTAGACTGCCAGAATAGCACGTTGACAGGCCTTTGAATTTGCGTTTTGTTATTAGAACTAGTTCAAAGGCACTGAGCAACATTTAAAATTAACACCCCATTCATGAATACATTTTGCAGTGTAGCCAAAAATAATCAGCCATATTCTGGCAAATGCTGAATACTGATGCTCTCTTGATTGCACGAAGAAAGGCAAATTTATAGGCTTAACTGATGCCGGATAACACTTGATGCAACACTAGAATGCCAAGCAGACTGATCAGCATAAGTTTCAATCCATGGAAGGAGAGAGCCAAAAGGACAGAATTTGTCTGCTGGTGTGGCAGATGAATGGATTGTGTGAGGGCTTAGGAGAAGAAGTTACATCTAGGAATAATGAATCCACAAGGAAATCTGCTCACTGAGGTTTCCAATATTGAAAGAGTAAGTCCTCACTTTACAAGGATACACAATTAGAACATGAAATGTGACTAGCGTGACTCAAGGAAAACTTGAAATTTTTGAAGCAGAAATTAAATATAGTAGAGTGGTTGTTGTCAAAATAAATGAATTTCAGTAGATTGGAATGACTTATTTTAACTTGGATTATATGACATATCATTTAAGACATGATTTTAAATAAGAAAAGAAAGCAGGAATGATGCTGAAACAGGACGTTGGTAAGTATAGGTACAGTTAACCCACAAAAGGATAGGACTGTATCTATTATTAGTAGTAATACATAAACAATGAAAATGCTGAGGCTACAGCAGATGGCACAAGGTACTAAATGCAATATCAAGAATGATATGCAACTGGAATGAAAAAGTTGAAGAAACGGAGAAATCTGGAATCACAGGAAGAATCACTGGGTATGCACAATATTGCTACAGATAGCGTTGCAAATAAAACTGCTTATTGCCAACATCTTCCTCAAGCAATATAATGCAGACTGTACAAATGGGCATCATCAGATGGACAACATATAATTAAATAGATTACATAATTGGAGAATTCCAGAATATCTCATTGTCTTCATGAGAAGCCTATATGCAGGTCAGGAAGCCACAGTATGGAGAACATGGTGAAACAGACTGGCTTCAGGTTGGCAAAGGAGTGAGACAAGGCAATATATTCTCCCCTTATTTATTCAGCCTATGTGCTGAATATATATTAAGGGAAGCTGGACTGGAAGAAGATGAGCATGATTTTAAAATTGCAGGAAGACACATCAATAACCTGTGCTATGCTGACACTACTCTAATAGCCAGAAATGCAAAGGATCTACAAGGTCTCCTAATAAAAGTCAAGGAGCATAGTGCAAAAATGGGACTCAAATTAAATATAAAGAAGACTAAATGAATGATAACAGGTACAACAGCCAGCCTTAGAATTGGCAATGAAATATCAAAAAGATATATAGCTTCTGCCTTTTAGGATCAACCATCAACGGTAAAGGAATAAGCAATCAAGAAATACACAGCAGACTAACACTCAGTAGAGCAGCCATGAAGGCCTTGGAAAAGATATTCAAATGCTGTGATGTGTCTATATCTACAAAGAGCAGAATCGTGTAAGCCATGTTATTCCCTTTGACATTCTTTTATATATATATTATTTTTATTGAAGAAATTTTAATGGAGGTAAAATAAATTATGCAAATCAAAAGAATTTTGAATTTACAAATAAGCCAGGGAAATGGTTGGCATATAAACTGAGGAACGAAAAAGATAAAACAATGATATTAAAACTAGATGGAAATACCATAACAACTAATAATTTAAAGATGCAAAAAATATTTCATCAATATTACTCTAAATTATATAAGGGAGAAGAAATTTCCCTAGCAAAGGTTGATGAATACTTAAAGGAGCAAAATTTACCGAAGATCACAGAAAAACAGAAACAATTGATGAATGAACCTATAACAATAAGGGAAGTTTGTAAAGCTATAAAAAAGGTAAAAATAAGGAAAGCACCTAA
This sequence comes from Liasis olivaceus, assembly GCA_030867105.1. Taxonomy (NCBI): domain Eukaryota; kingdom Metazoa; phylum Chordata; class Lepidosauria; order Squamata; family Pythonidae; genus Liasis; species Liasis olivaceus. Next base: position 88,062,503 of record CM061352.1, on the reverse strand, counting down.
ACCAGATGGTTTACCAGCCATTTATTATAAACATTTTGAAGACGAACTACGACCATTGCAACACATGATGAACTCTATTTTACAGACTGGAAAGATACTGGACAGTTGGATAGAGGCTAATATAGCATTAATACCTACAGAAGGTCAAGATTTGACCTCACCCCCAAAATTATCACCCAATATCATTACTGAATAATGATTATAAGTTACTTACAATGATTTTAGCTCAGAGAATGTAGATGGGACTACAACTATACATTTATAGAACTTTATTCATGAAGATTAATGTGGATTTTTACCTAAAAAACAACTGAGGGACAATGTTAGAAACTTATTGGATATTTTGGAGTACTTGGAACAACATAATAAAAAACAAGCAGCATTGACTTTTCTTGATGTGGAAAAGGCCTTTAACAATTTGAACTGAACTTTCTTGTTCAAAATTTTGGAGATATGGACCTTGGTGAGAATATTATCAAATGAGTAAAATTGATCTACACTTCACAAAAAGCACAGATAATTGTTAATTGGAGGCTTAACAAAACCTTGTGAGATATAGAAAGGGACTAGTCAAGGATGTCCCTTGTCACCATTGCTATTTATTTTAGCTTCGGAAGTACTGAATAGAGATATAAGGCGAGATAAGAATATTAGCTGGAGTAAATATTAAAAGAGAAACTTATAAATTCCGGGCCTAGCCCAGATTTCTCACTAGAGGCACAAATGGCCATGTTCAAATTATCTGACTATGGACACATTATGTAAAGACCTAGCTCGATGGAGAAGGCTCTAATGCTGGGAATGGTAGAAGGAAAGAGAAGTGGATGACCAGCAGCAAGATGGAGAGATTCAGTTACGGTGGTGATGGGTACACTGTTGGAAGGCCTGAAGGATCAGGTTAGGGACAGATAGTCTTAGAAAAACTCTATGTGGTAGTTAAGAGCCAAGACCAACTTGATGGCACATTATCAATCAATCACTCAATCAATAATAGGAGAAAGAAGATAGAATTGTGCAATCTAATACTTGCAGGTACAATTCTGGACAGACATTAATTACTGGTGTAAAAAATGAAGGTTAAAATTAAATATAAACTGTTGGTAAGTGTAAAGAGTAAGGAAGATGTCAGTCCCATAGCTAAACCAGATGAGGAATTCACCTCCACAGGAAAGCTAAAACTACTTTTATTGAGATTGGCTATAATAACAGAATTTTGCAAGTCTTGTTGTGCTGTACCTCCTTCTCCTTCTTATACTCCAGTGAATTAGGGAGGTTTCTGCCTAAGTCACTTCTAAATGTTATCTTGTTGCTCTGGACTTAAAAAACGTTTCAGACCCTTTTGCCTACGTAATGGTTCTTACAAATTTTCATCGAAGTCATCTTCCTTACTCTCACAGTAAGCCAACAGGATTTGACCTGGATGACACACAATTGGTGTGTAAGATTAATATGGAAAACAGATTTGGTATACTGAACATATGAAAAGACAACCTGAAAAGGCACAGGAAGAGTAGGAAAGATCATGAAAATTGAAGTGGAAAAAAATTCCAAAACATTCAAAGGGGAAAAGATCCATATATTTGCAAAACACACTATCATGATAATCAGGGAGAGAGAGATGATGAAGCCAAAACAAGGAATATATACAATGACTGAATGCAAGCTATGAATTCATAGATGTATGAATTCAAACAAACCATTCTTAATATGGTTCTCCAATAGAGAAAGAAAAAGGAGAGATCTTTTTAAGATCAGATAAATTATGGGAAAATTTCCAGCTAAGGTAAGAACACTCAAAGTAGGCATGAAAGAGACATTAAAGACTGTATTGGAATGTCCTTGGAAGAGGTACAAGGTGATACCTGAGGAAGGTCAAGAAGATGAGCATTTCTCCACACAATTACTAGGAGAAGCCCAATTTGGTGATACCTACTAAATAATTGATAGAAAACAGGGTTGTTAATGCTGTGACTCTCAGGTTATGCTGAGCCTAGTCCATATGAAAATCTCACAGAAAAGTCTCTAAATGATGATAATTTATGCAAGCCCTGATTAGTGCTGAAATCCCTACAGCATCACTCAGAACTAGAGTACACAACTGTAGCTATAAATTACATTATACCTCATTTCCTTGACATTAGGAATGCCTTGACACTTGCAGTGCATAAATCAATTGTATGTTATAAGCACTTGAAACTATGAAGAAGCTCACAGTGCTACTTTATTATCATTTTATTTAGAACTTTCTCTCCTCTGAGACATGGAATGAACAATCACACTCGATGGTCACTTCATCTGTTTCTACTACTTGCCATCAGATCATCAGAAGTGCAGAAAAGAAGACCTGCTGTTCACTGGCTTACAGCAGTGAATTTTCTTGGACTGTCAGGACCAACGTTTATCACTAGTTTATATATAGCAACTTCCCCCCTTCCCACATTGCCTCCTTGTCAGTCAGACAATTGGAACCAATTGCCTTCAACAATGGCAGGTGTTCTTCCCACTCATTCCTTCCAGAAAATACTTCCCACCTAGTTTAGGACAAGGGAAGGTTCCATAGTGGTGGTTTATCAGCAGCAGCTGAAAATGGAAGACAACTATCCTGCTCTGAGATTCATTTTTGTCTGATGAAAACAGGCATAATATAGTCAAAACACAGCGCAGGATAAAAGTTACTCTCATTTTAAAGATGAAAGGAGGTCTTTGAACATGAAACTAAGAAATATTTGAGATAGTAAGAAAAATAAACAAGAACCATGCTACTTACGACTTTTTATTTATTTTAATATATCATTATTTTTTAATTTATGTCTGCAATTGCTGACTGCTCTATTCCATCGCAATCACATGACATAAGACAGCTGCTAATAAGGGGGTAAAAAAAGGATGTATTGATTTGATTTGATTTGTGCCTGCCACAATCAGACAGACTCTTGGCAGTTCACAATAAAACATCCAACATACATTATAAAAGTAATAAAAACAATAACCAAAACTCCTCTAAAAACTGATAGCATCATTTCATCTTCCAGAAAGTCTCCAAAATAGTTGAATTTCTAAAAATGTACAGAAAGAAGACACCATTGCAGCCAATCATATTTCCAGAGAGGCGATTCCATGATGTAGACCACAGAGTACTGGTACCCATGAGCGTCAGCACCCCTTGCAAATATGGGGAACCTACAGTAATTTTTCCAGGAATGTGAGAAGCTGTGCTCCACATGCTTTCCGTATGCAGCCCACTATGTGCTTCTCAATACACACATTTATATTTACCCACAGGCACAACATGAAGGGAAAGCAGAAATACACACATAAGGGAAACACACACACAGACCCCCACGCAGAAGAAACAGGCATACCCACACTCTTATTAGGTCCTGAAGAACAAGCACACACGTGTTGTCAAACACTTGCAGGCACAGCTTGTGAGGAGAGTATGAATGTGCACAAACAGAAAACACATTTGCACATACCCAGAACAGGACCTAGGGAAAAAGAAAGTGCACACATACAGATAAATACATGCAGGTGCAACCCATGGAAAGAACAGGAACATACACATACATGCAAAATATTACAAATAGAAATAAACACCCGTCTCCTATGGCTACTACAGGAAAGGGAGAATCACAGAAATGGTGGTCTCCATGCTTTCACATTACTGTTTATACTGAAAATTCAGTGTACAGGATCTGATTTGGATCAGCATCTTAGGGTAGGAAGTTAAGGGATATTTAATTGTTTACCCGCGTTGGTTTCAATCCAGGCTAGGGTTATAGCTTACGAGGGCACAGCTATAAAAGCTCCAACTAAACCAAATTCCAATCTTTATCATACTGCTATTTTATTTATTTTTTGTTCTGCAAAACTAGAAGGTACTAATGATTCTTGGATCACTACTGATGTATGAATTCATGGATTATATTCACTATAACTACTTACACTAAACAGCTAACATGGAAATAAGTACTTTTCACCAGCTGTCTCTCTTCCATACTATAAATGAAACAAATTAACCAACGCAATCAGCAAGAGTTCTCCACTTTGCAGTTGTACTAGAAATTGTTGAGGCTCAAACAGCAGCTGGTCAAAAACTATTTAGCAGATAAGACAGGTGTAAAGAGGAATGTAGACAGCAAAATAATTCCAGAAATATATTCTGGAAACTCTGCATCACTGATATGTCATTGGAAAATCTCAGTAGCTCACTTCAGCATGTCACATTCAACCATAATATGGTTAATCTGGTTTTGACTTCACACAATGTGGGGACCCTACCACTATGATCTGTTTTATGGTTTGCTGTTATGTGAGAAACAAGCCCATACAGATTTCTCAACATTGTTGTTTGCTTACACAGTGTGGGAACCTAGCCACTGCAGTAAGTCAGAGCAACTTGCAGGACACTCTAATTAAAAATGAATTTTCATTATGAAAATAAATTCAGTTGGCACTGTATGTTAGGAACATCTGCAGGATGACTTTAAAAAAAAAAAAAGCAGGATCACCAAATAGTTGTACATGTGTATACACATTTACACACAAATACATTTAAAAACCTTACAAGCAAAACAACACACGGAGTAGAGAAAAGGAGGTACAAGGAAAGATTGGATTATCTTTCAAAAATTTGCAAGCAGATATTTGAAAAGCTACAATATATTTTACTTTTCAAGTTCAGTCTGTAACATTCTCTTGAAGCACTTTGGTTTTAAACACTTTATAAAATAGAAATCCTTGCTATTGATTAGAGCGTAGACTATGACTAGGTACATAGGATTTCAATTACAACCAAGTCAAACTGTACAAGAAAATTTGTCAAACAGCTTCTGAGTTTCACACACCCTGTTGCCATCAATTACATTATAGTACCAAGTATAAATTTGCACTCTCCATCTAAGAAAAAAAAATTACTATAACAATAATTAAGACTTTTGTTGATGTAATTTATTTATTTTTTAGTCAGAACTCTGGGCTCCCACAGTGTTTACTATTATATAGGAGTAAAATAAAATATTCAAGGGTAATTATTTAAGAATCACATGAAATTATTTTGTATTGACTGTAACTAATATGCTCCTTCGATCAATGAAGTACCATGGCAACTAATTTATGTTAAAAATCAACAGTACCATTTGTCTGGACCCTGGGGCTGACGTTCAGGACCCTTCAGCGAAGGAGGGGGATCAATGGGGAAGGACATAATGGGATCCATTGGGACAGATGCTGTTTGCCACAACATCTTTTCTTTGCGCATGCAAAAAAGATTTTATAGTCACTGGCTGGCTGGACACATATACACCTATATTCATTTTTACACATTTCATGATGCTACTTTCCAATAATATGGCTTTCAAAAGAAGCTCATCCTATGCCAGCATTTAAAATAATGTTCTACTGATTAGAATCCCTACAGCACTTTTTCTCAACCTTGGCAACTTTAAGATGTGCGGGCTTCAACTCTTAGAATTCTAAGAGTTGAAGTCCACACATCTTAAAGTTGCCAAGGTTGAGAAACAGTGACCTACAGCCTGGGTCACCAACATTCATTCACTGGTGCACTTTTATAGCCCCAATCTGGGCATAAGAAATAACTAAAAGCAAACTTAAGTGTAAGCATAAGAGAAACAAAATGGCCACTCAAAGTCTTCATCCCAGGCCAACAGCCTGCTGAAAAAAGAATAGTCTTAAGTATCTTCTAAAATACTAGAAAGATAGGGACCCTGCATATCTCTGGTATTCCACAGTGCAGAGGCTGATACAGAAAAGGCCTTTCTTCTGGTCCATACCTTCATGTGGGGGTGGAACCTTCAAGAACCCCTGTGTTGATGACCAGACCAGATATCAATGAAGGAATAGGAATGAATGAGCATAGCAATATATCTCTTGGCATCTGGCGGCCTTTTCCTTTTCAAAGTTTTATTTTTTTAGCTCAGGGTTGAACTGTGGAGTCCTTGGGGTTCTGTGAGCTTGGTTCTTTTCTTGCAAACATTTCATTACCCGGCTAGGTAACATCTTCAGTAATGAAGCATTTGCAAGAAAAGAACCAAGCTCACAGAACCCCAAGGACTCCACTTTATTTTTTTTCCAGATTCTTTTACTTAAAATAAATAAATTGAAACCTAGCATGCTACAAAGCAAATGCCAGCACTAAGCCATCATGTTTCTTTCCAAGAAGCTCCAAAGATGTCCTTAAAAAATGAAGTTCATCAGTGGCTGCTGCTTAGTAACGTATTTGAAATTATATGCACTGCACAAACAAAGGCAAAGGTGAGCTGACATAAGAAAGAATGTATCTGGAGAAGTGTGTGTGGTGGTGATGGGGGAGTGCTCAACTTTACTAGTTTATCTTCTGCCAAAAGGGTGCTCTATAACTGGCTATGCTTTCCACAGGACCTATTCAATGAGTGTACTATGAAATCTTCTCAAAATTCCAAGTGTGTCCCTTGGTCCAAATGCATTTGGACTTGTTACTCCTCTTCAGCAAGATGTTTCTTGTGAACCCTATGAGACTTCTGACATGATCAAACTGATATGATAAATTTCTGGATTCATGCAGTATAGACATCTTAGAACTGCCAAGCCTAGCTTTGTGTTAGGAAGCAAGAAAGACTGAGATCATAAATTATTGGATGAAAATATGTGGAATATATAGGTATGCTGCAGATAGATAAAGCAGCAGCCCTTCATAAAATAGAAGGAGCAGACTGAACACCTTGTAGCCCATACATGAGCAAAAGAGCAATGGCATATTTCCTAACTTATTTATTCATCCCCATCAACTACACAGGATGATGGCTAAGCTTTATCGGCTTTTTCTGACACAGACAAATGCACAGACTCATTTTGGCATAGCTTTGAACTATATTAGTTAAAAAATGTTGCTTCAACTATTTGAACTTCTGAACTCAGATTAATGCCATTTTCATTATTTAACAAGTTTTGGATCTATGTATTATCAGCCAGCTGAAAATCTTCCTGTATCACCCCAGCTGTAAATACCTTTGATCAATTCAAAAGGGGAAATAATGACTGCAAAGATTATGTGAAAATTGACAAGACAATTAAAAATATGAAATAGTTTTACATTTTTAAAATTAGAACAATGTTATCCTTATTATTTATGACAGTCTTGCAAGGTTATAACACTGCAGTTATAAACCAAATGCTATACAATAGGATTATTTGCTGTTCAAGTAACTATCTGAAGAAGAAAATGGTTCCAAGAATCTAGGCCAATATCTACTTACTGTAAAGGTTTCCTTTGACAATTCCATCCTGTTAACACAGAAACAAAGCATTCTTCAAGAATAATGTGTAGCTATTCCACAGGTTATGCACAAATGTAAAATTGTGGTTTACATACCACATTATAAGAGCGCCATGGATATTCTCTTACTCTTCTATGCACACACCCCAAATCTATTCAATCAATTAGGCGAGTTCTTCAGGATTTGTTAATGTGGAAGCTCAGAGGGTAGCAGTGGCCAGAAATGTTTTTCATTAGCTTAGGCTGGTGTGCCAGTTGCAGCCCTACTAAGAAAAGCCCAACCTTGTCTCAGTTATCTATGCACTAGTGCAGGGTTTCTCAACCTTGGCAACTTTTAAGATGTGTGGACTTTAACTTCCAGAATTCCCTAGCCATCCTTCAACATCCTTCCTCTTTCCCCAAAAGCCATTACTGGTGGCAACTTCTACTCTTACCAGTACTCCAAACAGAGACCCTGAAAGTGCAGCTTTGCTTTCCTTATGAAAAAATACTAAAATACCTGGTACAGTTTAACTTTAAAAAAAAAAGGCAACTGAGAGGGGACATCATCAAAGGCTCTAAAATCAAGCACGGCATGCAGAAAGTGTAATGGTATGTGGGAATGACCTTGGGAGATGGGGAAGAACTGCAGCCAGGGCAATGGTCAGATAAGAGGCAGCTTAGCCCACAGCAGGAATGTGGGCATGGCAAACATCTCAGAGGGGATCCTCCCTAGTTTCTTTGGCTGTAAAGGTGACTGGGGAAGAAATGTACTTTCAGATTTGCAAGATTCTGTTAATGTAACCTTACAATAAAGTAGAAATAGTTCATCTGGGCATACTTCTTGTCTGGGCTACCTCACAAGGCTGACAGAAAGTGAACATGGATAAATTTGTGCCCCCCTCTCAAAGCACTAGGATCAGGAGTTATATTGTATGGCTCTAAAAGGGATTAGATAAATTCATAGATTACAGTTCTAGCAAAGACTATTAGTTCTGAAGACTATCTGGACTGGGAGAATTATACCTTCAAATACCAGTTACAGGAGAACAAAAATGGACATTCCAGAGGCACCTGGTTGGATATTGTAAGAAAAGATGTTGGATTAAGTTGGGCCTTAGCCTAATCTAGACGAGTTATTCTAATGTTCATATATTCGGTTTTCTGAAACTTCATCCTCCTGGAGAAATCGTGGGATGGCAGAATCCAAGAGTTCCTTTACATACTGATTCTCAGGGAACAACTGCTTCAATCTACTTTTGGTGCTTTGAAGTTACTTCTATAAGACAGCTGTTGCTCTGGGGGTGGATGGAGACTGGGTTTAGCACTGCCTGAAATGACACCATTTGACCAATGGGAGGAAATGCCTGAAAGCCTAAAATGGTTTGGGTAAAATAATAGACAGACAGACAGTCTTGTTTAGGGATGATTTTTTTTTTCCTTCGAGCCATTGTTGACTCCTGATGACTGCCTGGACTAGTCCCTGCAATTTTCTTGGCAAGATTTCAGAAGTGATTTGCCATTGCCTCCTTCCTAAGGCTGAGAGTGAGTGACTGGCCCGAGGTCACCCAACTGGCTTTCTGCCTAAGGCAGGAGTAGAACTCACAGTCTCCTGGTGTCTAGCCAGGTACCTTAACCACTACACCAAGTTGGCTCTCAGGGGATGAATAGGGACACATATTTTCCCAAGAATATGAATGAGGATAGGTTGTATCTTTCTATTATAATTAGCTGCTGGAAGCAGACACATTAAAAGCTGGTTGTGTAAAATATCAGAAGTGAAGGATGAATTTATCAGATACTATAAACACTCATCCAGAATTTGCCTTAAAACTTCACTTCCTACTCTTCTCCAATCTTCTTCCACCATTTCTTTTAGACTACTGAAAATGAAATGCAGTTATATTTATGTCAGCTATTTATGATTTATAATTGCAGAAGTAATATACCTACTCTCTCTGATGGCCAAAGTAAAAACGGCCATCCATTGATGGCCAAAGTAAAAACGGCCATCCATTGATGGCCAAAGTAAAAACGGCCATCCATTGATGGCCAAAGTAAAAATGGCTCCATGACAAGATCAAAGGGGACAGTTCTACTGCAGGCCAATTGGAGCTCAGCAGGTCACCAACCTATTAGGGCTCCTCCTCCATATATACTGGAATGTTCTCATAGGAGGTTTTCCTTTGGAAAACACTAATTCCCTGCTTGAACATTTTGAATATCTTCAGCCTGCCTTAGCAGATGGCTGGCAACAAGATGGAGTTATGCCTCTGCTGTGGAGATACATCTTCAGTGAGTGAGTCATCTTAGAGCCAGGGCAAAAGAGCTGTGTAAATATGGCCTGTGGTGATCAACAATTAATTACTGGCTGTTAAGCACTGCAGTATCTCATAGCATTTACAGTAGTATGTCTCTTCATAGGCTTTTGAATGGAAAATCATAATGTTATTTTGATGTATATAATAACATCATAGAACCAAAGTTTCAGGAACATATAAGTATGGCATGAAATCACATCCTGTCATTTATCTGCCACTAAGTACCTAAGGACTTATTCTATTGACTCTAAGGACTCACACATGGCAGATAAATACAACAGGTACTTGCATTGTTATGCCACTTGCCTTTTTTTACACACACACACATCAGCAGACACCACTGCCTAATCTCCTTGTTTCTAACCTTGGCAGTTCCAGCTTCCATATATATATTGATCAAACTTTGAATTTTATGTCCAGTTCTTGCCATCACACACTAAAAAGGATTCAGACAAACTGGATCAATTCAGAAAAGGGCAACAAGGATGATCAGGGGACCAGAAGCTAAGCCCAAACTTGGGGGAACTGAAGAATTCAGGAATGTTCTGCTTTGAGAAGAAATGGCTAAGGGAGATTATGATACCATTCTTCAATTACCTAATAGGATGCCACACAGAAGATCAAGATCACTAATATTTCACAGTGGAAGATAAGGAATAATGGATTTAAGTTTCAGGAAGGCAAATTCTGATTGAATGTTCTGGGAAACTCTCTAACGTTAGTTCAACAATGGAACCAACTAACCAGAGAGGTAGTGAGGTCCTCTTCACTGGATGTGCTCAAGTAGAGGCTAGACAGGGGTATTTTTATTTGGATTCCTGCACTGAGCAGCAAGTTGGACTTGAAGGCCTAGATGGGCCCTTCAAACTCTACCATTGTATGATTCTATGCTAGGAAATCTTTCTACACAAATCCCACTGAAACTAATGTGCTGCTTTAGTCATTGCCAGTAGAATTTCTCATTAGAAACATCTTCAAAATATACAGTATTTAATTAAACTATTACTGGCTGGAATTTGCAGTTCTGAAATAAATAGAAAAAGAATCTAAATATTTTATATATCTATATGGGACACCAGGAAGAATAACAGCAAAGAGAGTAATGAAATATCTATGAATATCTAGTAAAGTTAGCAGCATCTAACATTCAATCAACCAGTTTTCTATTCCAGGATTGTACAGCTGTCCTTGTGGGAACCCAAACTTCTCTGCTATGGCCATAAAACTTATACCCATTCATGAACATGAGCAAAGCTAATTGAACCCCAAAAATATTTTAGCTCTGATGTGGCACTCAAAACTAGCAGCTGTTCAAATGGAAGAAGAATTGGTCTGCAAAGTAGCTAACAATTTTGTATGCAGAAAGATGCAGCAGTAGAAACCCACTGGGTTATTTTTTCCAAATTATGGTTGTGGTCATTTTTTTATAAAAGCAGCACATATTTTATGGGTTTCTCTTCTCATTATCTATTGTTAGCACTTCCCCTTGTTCATAAGACAGACAGCTTCTGCTAATATTCTGAATGTCATTTAGCCATGAACAAAGTAAGTAATTTTCTATATACGTTCAAATACTGAAAGGATGTCACAGAGACTTATTTATTGATTTATTCTCTGCTGCCCAAGTTGACAAAATTAGATCTAACGGGATTATGTTATTGGATATAGATTTTAGGTATACTGTAAGTTAAACAAAAGCATTTTGACCAAAACTATAAAATGAATCAGTGTAGTGATTAAGGCATTGCCCAGGCTGAAGTCCCCACTTGACTAGGTACAATCTGGTCATTGATAGTATTTCACTATCTCTCAGCCCAACCTATTTTAACGGGATTGTTGTAAATAAGAGGATGTCACATTTGCAAAAAAAAATGAAGTTGTTGTTGTTACATTTGAATGGCAACAAAGTCCATTTCCATTCTAAAAACCAGCCCTGAGAAGGTACAGCTCCAGAGCAAAGAAGAATCAGAATGGCCCTGGTCCATATTTCAACTTCTTCAGAAACTCATTAGCTGGTCTTAGATAAATAGTTCAGTCTCAACTCCATTTGCCTCATAAGTAGCAGTTGTATGAAAAACCCTGGTTGCAATGTAGTTAATGGTTGCAAAAACCCTGAAAACGTGGTTTTTCCAGCAACTTTGGGGATCCCATGTGGACCCTATGCAATGGTTATATTGGTTTAGATGGATGTTATTCTCCTTCAATCTTGGTTTTATTTCTTTTCTAAAGTTTTAACAACTGTGACATTGTTTTAATTGTTGGTTATATGCTGCCCAGAGTCACGTTCAGTGAGATGGACAGCCATAGAAATTTCTTAAACAAACAAATAAATAAATAAGATCTTTATCATAACCAATTTGACCTTCAGACCCCATCTGATATATAGACTTAGTAATATTGATTGACTTTCACAAGGTTGTTATTGTGAGAGCTGCCAACTTAATTTGTGTGAAACACTGCACACATAACAGTTAATACAATACATGCTATATCATTGGCAATTTAATTATATTTTGTTGAGATTAATTTTGACTCTGTGAATTCTTAAAACTGGGAAAAATTTTGGCAGGATTTTCCCTTTCCAGTCTCTCCAGTATAATGACACCAAATTGTGGCTCACTTTTTAAAACAATCCTATATGCAGATTTCCTACGTGCCATGGGAAAAGAAAAAAGAAAAGAAACCCAGCACACAGATCTACCTTATATTTCCAGAATAATCACTTTGTTTTTGATATACATATTGAAAAATGGCATTTCCTCCTCTAGCATCAGTGTGAATTTTTTGCTAGATACTCTTGTCTTACTCTTCTAAAAAAAAGTAACTATTTAAATGGTTGGCATTTTAACAATTTTTATATATTGGAAGTTTTGTGAACAGAGTTCATATAGAACATATTTGTTATTTACCTTAACCAGAAAACTGAGGATTTGATATGTGAACTCAACTACTAGATTCTTCCACCTCTGTAAAAACATTTAATTATTTAAGCATTTGGAATCTTAGCTATGCAGTTATCAGTTACACAGAGGTAATATAGAAAACATATGCTTTAGGAGCAGCATAAATATACAGCATTACTGAATTTGATAAAATAATAATGATGTGGGGGGGAGGGAGGGGTTGTTATGCCATAATACATTTTGTGAGTTTATTAGTTCTGGCTTCAGAGTACTTCATATTCTTTTTAAGGTAACAGCCTCTATCAAGCTTTCTTGGGACTTTTTTTTTTTTTTTAATAAAAATAGCTTTAAAAAAATAAAAAGCTAGTTTATAGCCTCAAACAGAAACACATGGCCTGGTACATTTATAGAGATTGGACCAAATCCATTCATGCCTCCTTCTGTTTATCCATGATTAACAGATGTCCATGTGATACATTAAGATGTATCTACATCCCTCATGTAAAGAAACACAGCTAAGGATATGGGGAAAAAAGTTTATAGAGACATATTTTTCAGAAGCATGAGTTTCACATAATCTTAAATCTTGGATTAAGATTGTGTGTGGAGTTTTAGCATATAAGAAATAGCACTTGTGTTCTAGGTAAATATTTGATAGAGCATCAGCAAAAATAATAAATCTTAAGTGATATGACACAACCACATTTGATTCACGGAAAGTACTAGTATAATCTTATTTCTCATTGCACCTGTTCTGAGTATTTAATATATGTATTTTGGATACGAAAGTATTTAAAAATGGTGTTTGCATATGTGAAGAACATCTGGCTTGTCCACCAAGGCCCTGAAATAGAGACTGCTATTCCAGTCTCTTCTCTATATAATATCATGTACATAAATTCATACACACAATACAAAACAAATTGCCCAGTTTCTACATTATTGTAATGGTGATTTTGGAAAAGTGCAATATTTCCACAAATATGCAATATTTCACTCTCAGATTGTGGAATGCTTTCCATCTTCAGTATCAGACCAAACTATTAAAGGTATCAGTTAGAAAAGATACTGAGAAGTAGGAAAGGCTGACCAGAAATTAAACTGCAGTTGCATTCATGGAGGTGATGCACTGATCAAGGAATAAAGTAAAACTTCCAGATCATGTAATGACCTGCCCAGCAGGCAGTTTCCTGTAGTCCTGATCAGCCCTCCTTTATTTCAAACCACTCTACAAGAGAGTGATTCTGACTTCATTATCTGGTTCTTGTTGCCACCTCTTGCATATTTCTTTCACCAATATATACAGCTGCCCATTTCACAGTTGCATCTCTGGGCAGAAAACATAACATTAACAGCATAATAGTTATGTGATAAAGGGGGATACAGTTGTGATCTGCACTGTTCTCACCTCTGACCTCTATTGATTTCTTAGATCTACACATTTGTTGATTGCTGGTCTGCCAGAACGTCAGACTTCTAGTGATTCTAGTGCATTCTTTGTTTTAGGGCAGATTCACACTTTTTGCTTAGCCCATTGCCAGTTCCCAAGTACAGAAATGGATAAGACCGTCTTCTTCCCACTCCCAGCATAATGCAAATGCACCTACATCCAAGGCTTCCAGTGCTTCTGATTGGCTGGAGAGCTTGGCAAGCCCTCCCCCTGCAGCTGCTGTCCTGGTAGCTAATTTGTCCTAAGTTGTGGGGTCATTGGGAGTCAGGTGGCATAAAAATTTAATAAATTAAATTCTCTGCTGGTTGGCAGTTGCTCCCCCCACCAATAACTTTGCGATTGATCCAGTGATGGCCTGTTAAGTCACTGAACATTCCTTAACCCTAGAAGATACTTACATCTCCCAGTTGGCACTATTTCTGTTTCAAAACAAATTAGCATTAAGGCATCACTGCTGTTTTGAGCATTACACCCCCAAAAAAGTTTTTTGTGTATTTAAGTTCCCTGGTAAAACACCAATAACAAGAAAAATAAAAGTAAATAAAAATAATTAAAATGGCACAATGTTGTAGGTCATGAATATGCCCTCTGAAATCATTTGTTTTTCAATAACTTCATGAAAGCCATCAGGAAGAGGGCAAGTCTGATCTCCAAAGGGTGGCCATTCCAAGAAAAGCATCATCTCCTGTACATACCCAGTGCCAAGCCATGAACAGCTCTATAGGTCAACATTAGCACCTAAAACTATATCCAGAAACCTACTGGCAGCCAGTGTAGGGGCCACCAAATCAGGGTTATTGTGTTCCAATAGCCAAAGCCAGCACATATGGAGGCCGCTGTATTCTGGAACAGTTGCAGTTTCTGAACAATCTTGCACTTCAAGGAAACCTCAATGCCCCCTTGCCATCTCCTTCAGCCTAACACTACCAGAATACAACTGCTTCCATCACCCTCCTGCTGGGGGCACAGGGTACAGTATCATTAGTATGCTGATGATATCCAGATACACATCTCCACCCCTAGCCAACCAAGTGATGCTGTCCCAGTATTGATCCAGTGTCTGGAGGCTGTAAGGGCCCGGATGGGGAAGTTGTTCCCAGTTATATGCTTACATTACATTGTCCACATTATTTCATTTATGCTTTCATAACAAATTGTAGAGTAGTTTACAGACTAAAAATATAAATACAAAAATAATATGGCATTTTTAAAAAGGAAACACGGAAAATCTAGTGTACTTATATATAAAATTGTTGCCTGGCTTTTATTATAAAATAATGCCAAAGCATTATTTATACAATATATAAAATACATTTTTATACAATATATAAAATACATTTGAAATTGCTTTACAGAGAAGCCAATTCCAAAGCTCGTTCCAAAACAAATAATTGTCAATAGATGAAAAGTGCCCTTTTATTATGGAATCTATATTACCTGTCCCTACGGGAAAAAGTATGGATCCATTATTTAAAATATTTAACGAGGCTTGATTGGCACAACAAGCTAATCTATAGTGTGGCTTGTTTGGTTTTAACTTAGTATGTTCTACAAATCCATCCATTGGCATTTATAAGCCATAATTTATGGTTTAGCACATTGTGTGAACACTAACAATGATTTATTTAATACTGCTTAGTATGATGCACAAAGTCAGATAAGCGAAGGAAGCAAATACTCTCCAGCTATAAACATTTTATTATTTTTTCCTGTGCAAATTTAATAAATACTGCATTTGTTTCTGTACATACTGTATTGCCATAAAAATCCAGATAATCTCACAGTTGCCTTTTTGCCATTGTAGAAACCCAACAACCCTGAAGTATTTCACCCTTTAGAATCTGATATCACCCAGCAAATTACAGTTTGTATTGATCCATTATCTTTCTGCCTGGAACTAGTTGTCTGATTTTGGTCTATGTGTCTTTCTTTGGAAGACAGTCTTAACTCACTTGGCTCGATCCTTTGCATTATTCCCAGAGACTAAGAATGTAAGTGTGTTCCCTCTACATTATTAACCACCAAGACCCCACAGTTATATTAATTTATTGCTTATCCATCACAGCCGAGAGCTTATTCCCAAGAAACAAATCAAAGGCATGCCTCTTCAATGGCAACATCCAGATGTAGTTTGACACAAAATCTGTTTGACCTAATGAAATTATAACAATAATGGTTAGTTGTAAAATATCACAAATAGTACACAATGTATGAAACAGTAAAATATTTACTATCACACATACATGAATTCTATATTAAAATGCCTTTCATAGTAAACTTGGCACATCTTGACCCAAGTGGTCGTGTATTTATGAGGCCAAATGAACGAAGTCAAATTATCAACAAAGTAATTATTAATAATCATAGTAATCATTTTAAGATTTAAATACAACATCATAATTAGACTGATTAGCTATGAGTTTTAATTTTAAAAAATACTATTAAAAAAATTTAGACAAAAAACCCTGTCATATTCAGATTTGTTGAAATATAATATAGTCACTCTTCACTTAACAACTACCGCAGGTAGTGACCATTCACAAATACTGTATGATGGTAATAAATGGTAATAAAAAATTCATTTTCCAACCAATGCACACATTTATAACCAAATTTCATGTGCCTGACGACAATGTACAGTAGAGTGAGAGTAATGCTGGTATAGCAGTACAAGAGAACTTTATCTGAATGAGATGACAGCAACCAGTGATCTTCGCATGTTTCTCTCAGTCATGTGCACACTTAGCTACTATTTTGCTTAATTACCAAGTTGTTGGAACAGAATGTGGTTGCTAAGCAAGGAGTGGCTGTATTAAAGTACCGTATTTTTCCAACAATAAGACGCCCCCATGTACAAGACGACCCCCATTTTTCCAACCCCAAATTAAGAAATCAATATTTTAAAGATAGTGCAGAACGTATTTAGTAATTAGTTAACATTTACCTGATACACTCGGTGGGAGGAGGTCCAAACCGTCTCTCTGCAGCTCTATTTCCAGGCTCTTTTGCATAACTGATTACATTCAAGCACGAGTGAAACTGCCAATAGCTTGTCTCTGCAGACAGCCTTCCTCTAATTGGTTTGTTCAGCATCAGTTGATGTCAGTTACATAAGGCTCGTGATTGGAGGAAGTCTGTTTGGGAGACAAGCTATTTCACTCATGATTGGAGGCTAGCAATAGGAGGAAGCCTCTCTGCAGAAACAAAGTATGGGCAGTTTTGCAACCGCGCGATTCTCGGCTGACTTCCTTGAATAACACGCCCTTCAATTTTTAGGGTAAGGATTTTAGAAAAAAATAACGTCTTATAGTCGGAAAAATACGGTAGTTTATTTATGCCCAAAGAACTTCATACAGATAGATTTTAAAACTTTAATGATTTGTATACATTATTAATCTGGATTGTAATATTTCACTTACCATCTGAAATAATTACAGTTACAAGAGAAAATGTCAAGTAACCTTATGGTATAATGATACTGTATACAAGCAAATGAATGTTCACATAATGAAATATCTCCAGCCTCCCACAATTTTGGACAGATAGAAAACCTGATGTCCTGGTGTTAGTTTAGTCTTCTCATTTACCAAAGGCTATTTTAATATGGAGGGATGCTAAATCATTCACACCTGCATTCTAAAGAGATACATCCCAGGTACGCCACCTCTTCTTTGCTTTGCCTGAATCATAGTAAATTGAAGCCTCTCAGGTTCAGCTTTCCCAACCTCAGCCTTTCTATCTATAAGATCCACATACCCACAGGTAGCCTAGTCCTAGTCATCAAAACTTCTTTGATTTTTCAGACCAGCTCAACTTCATACCCTGAAACATTTGGGAAGCAGACATTTTCACTCCTTTTATTTCCAAAATCCATCCCCTCAGCACAATTAAGTAAATAAGGAGGACTAAACGGGACTGCCTGACGGTAGAGTTACTTCTGTAGGAGTGTAGGACCCTCTTTCATTCTGTTTCTCCTACATTCAAGTGTAAGAGCAGAGCTACTCAAGGTTGCTCTACAGGGTCACACTAGCATACTTGAAGCAAGACAAGTTGAGGTAGATGGACTATATATAAATTAAGAGTTCTAACAAGATTTGTTAATTAATAGCTGTTTTTAAAATGACACCATACTAATTGTGAATGTATCTTTTCATTGCCTCATGTATTGATCATATTGAATGTAGCAGGAATTCTTAATATGTTTGAGTTGGTCAGCATGTTTGAATTTTGAGAATCCTAGGACATATGCTCATTCATAAATGATCACTGATTTGCTAGAATATTACCTGTTGCTCCTTTTACATCATCTTTATTTTGACGATAGACCAACATACGATAACATGACATTCCACGAGAGCCACATGCAGGTCTCACATTTTTTAAAATTTATGCCTTTAGCAAATTTATATAGTCACCCATCTACCAAAGGAACTCTAGGCAGCAAACAGAGATAAAAACAAAAACCAAATTCATAAAAATTAAAAGGAATTTAAGTCAAGGACCCTGACAAAAACTCAAAATAAACCAGCCACACAGACATAATGCCTAGTTGAAGCTTCTGAATGCTCTTTATGGCAGCCCCAAGTATAGCATATTTCAATAGTCCAATTGGGAGGCGACTAAAGCATGAGTGACTGTGAGCAGTACCTCCTGATCTAGGAATCTAGCAACTGGTGCACAAGATGTAACTGTGCAAAGGCTCTCCTGGCAATGGCTTCTATCTGCTCCTTGAGCAGGAGCCATGAGTCCAGGAGGACCTCAAGTTTATGCTCAAACTCTGCATAGGGGAATGTTAGCCCATCCAGAATTAATTATAGAAAATCATTAGATGAGGAGCACCCTAAAATCCATAGCCACTTTATCTCACCGGGCTTGAGCTGAGCCAGTTCTTCTCCAAGCAGTCCTGCACAGCCTCCAGTCACTGGGAAAGCAACTTGATGGCATCACTTGGGCAGCCCAGGGCAGAATGCAAATATCATATTGGTAATATTTCACCCTGAGCACACAGATGACCCTTCCTAGCAGTTTCATGTGGAGTGGGGAGAGAATTGCAACTTGTAGCACCTCAGAAACCAGAGCTCATGGTTAGACCTCTCCCACAATGCTGACTAGAACTAGCCCCAGAGGAAGGAAGTGAATTACCAAAGAACCATGTTCCTCCTCTCCACTAGTCCAGAGGTGGAGGTCTTCAATATCCATTTTTCTTCCAAGATCCACTAAATAATCTGTGAACACCTTTGTATGCTTTCCTAATTTTTTTACTCTTTTATCATACACAATCAGATCAATTATATATTTGATTCATTCCTTTTCCATTCCCATCTATTCAAATGCCACCTGCCACCTACCACAACAGCTTGTCCACATTTCATTTGGAATGGTACACAATATTTTCCAGAACTCATCCAGTTCTGCCATTCCACTGGAGTGCAATATGCAACTATTACTAATCTATATATTCCTACTTTCATACAAACCCATAACTTAGATGACACCAGTTTATATGACACACATTGCAGCCTTTTCATTCATCTCTAAGCTTACATCTTCACTTCCGTGTATGTATTCATTAACTCTACCTGATAAGATCAGATCAAAATTCTGATCTATTAATCCTTTATTTTTAGTTTTAAAAAACACTTTCTCTTCCTTCCTTCCTTCCTTCCTTCCTTCCTTCCTTCCTTCCTTCCTTCCTTCCTTCCTTCCTTTCTTTCTTTCTTTGTTAAAACATGATCTGTAACATTTATTCTTCTTGTATTCCAAGTCGCAATCTTTCATATGCCATGATTGTCATTAGATGGGCCCATAGGTATTAACCACTTCACATCATGGCTTTTGTTAATCAAGACTTTTATATAATGTTTTTTGGTATGATAGAGAAGATGTAAAACTAGGTTACCAGCCTTATTCACATCCATATGCAGCATACCTACAAACTAGAGAATACCAGCTAAGAGGGTATGTGTATTTTACTGACATACATTCAAGGTATTTTTATTAACTTTCTAATCAATGCCTCTGAAAGAACATATCAGATTTAATAATAAATTGAAATTACATCTTAACTATTAAGAATGGAGAGAATAACATGCAAAAGTATATTTATTTGGGGACTAATGGTAAAAAATAAAACAAGATCAAGTGGAGGAAAGCTATGGCTCAAGCAAATGTATCCTCTTTAAATGTACTGTCTAAATTAGATTCTGAAAAGCATTAAAGCCATTCATGAGATGGTAAAAATGTGTATATGGAAAAAAATGCAAACATATTAAACAAAAGGCTAGTAGATCAGTACAAACCACTCTGATAGCTCACATAAAGAGGGTGGGCATACTGTACTTGGGCAGTAGCCAGAAGGCATTTGAGATGACAAGATACAAGAGAGGTGAAGACCCAATGCTAAGATGCTGAATGCAAAACCATCAGTGTGAATGACCAGCTGATATTCAGCAAGAATTCTTTAAAAAAAGCTGCAAACAGCTGGCAACTTCCATTGCCTGTAAAGCCCTGAGAGAACCCAAGAGAAAAGATGGAGAAACTGTAATAGAGAGACTTCCAGGGGAGGTACGTAGAACTGAAGACAGCTCTGTGAAAGTGGAGCAGACAACCATTGGAAAGACCAAGGAACCAGTGAGGAGATTGGTTCCTTGGAACCTCTCTGGATAAGGAGAGGATAGGAGATCATTTACATGTACTTCAGATGTCTGCTCCTCATGAGGAGACTACAGGCAGTGGTTTTCCATGGGTTTGAGCACTGGGAGATGACAGGATCAGCCATCTTGCTCACAACTGCAGCGAAGCCTTTTCAAAGACACTAAGTTTGCAAACCTCACTTTCAAATCACTTTTGACAATTGCCTATTAACCATCTTAAAGCTATTAGAGATCTTAGGAACAACAAGCTTAAAAAGTCTTCCTTGGGAGAATTTATCTTCAACTTATTTCAAATTCTTTAAGTTCTTAAGCATATAATTAATTTTTATTTTGTTCAGAGTTGAAGATAAACTCACCAAACAGATAAAGGCTAAATAAGATTTTGATATAAGAAAGTTATAAACAGATTAAGGGTCCAGATAAATTTGGACTATTGACTTTTACTATAAGGTTTTGGAATTAACTATAAAAAATAAATACATTCTCATGGGAAACAGACTTATTTTGGCTATCATGGCTATTGCAAGTCATAACAAATAATAAAAGATGATTTTAGAAACTGGACACTAGAGGGGACTAAAGATTTTAAGCAGAAGAAGAAAAATGCAACCCTCTTCTTGATGTCAGTTAATACTGGGACTTACAAAATGACACAAAATGTTATAAGATCAGAAATATTAAAGGAGATCTTTGAAGAATGGAGACAGAAGTTAGTAACTACAATATCAACACTGTCAGTAATGATGTCTGCTTCTATGGATAGACTATGTCTAAAAGATGTTAATGAATGAATAACAGATGTGGAACAAATTTCATCTGACAAGACAGAGAAAGTACAGAATGTGGCACTACAAATGACAGACAAAGAGATGATCTAGAAAAGGACGCTTTACTGGATATACAAAAGAAAGTGGCTGAAGTTTTAAAAATTAAAAGGGAAATACAAATGATAACCAAGAGAATGACCTGGAAAATTGGATCTTTTCTTATTGGATCTACAAAAGAGGCTTGTTAAAGCCTTGAAGAAATCTGTGTGATGGGATAAAGAATTGAAGAGAAATCAAACCTACAATATTTGATTGAATTAAAGGTTAATACTATTAGAAGTAAAAGGAAGGAATAGACAGTAAAGTTGGTTATTTGATCAAAGTTAAAATAAGACTTTTTTTTTTTTTTTTGTAATGTTCTGGCAACCCTTTATGGACTTTTTGCTGACACCAGGATTGAAAAATTGATGTTTTATGGATTTGCTTATAGATAAGGGACAGGATATGGGATGAAGAGATATCTGTTTAACCTTATGGGGTTAAGGAGTTATTAAATTTGCTTATACTTGTGATGAAGGATGGGAGTCACTTCTTTATCACACATTTCTTTTCTTTTTATTATACTCTTTTTTTCTTTTTCTTCTTTCTTTCTCTTTTTCCTGCACTTTTTATTCTCTCTTTATATTCTCTTCCACAATTTGGAAAAAGGCAGAAGACACAAATTAATTTCCATTAAATTGTATATTTGCAACTGATGATGCACTCAAAAAGGCCTCTCCTGCAAATGTTAATGACTGGGAAAGCTTATAACGAGACGAGTAACACCACAGGACTTAGCAAAACTCTAAGCCATTTAAAGCTTTAAAAGGTAAAACTAAATGCTTATCTTTGAACTTAGAAAACAATAGTCAATTATCAACCAGTTACTGCAGATCTTTATATTAAATGCTTACTACTGGGTAATATAGCAGCTTAGTTAACACATGATATTCTTTCACATTTATTTTCTGTCATATGTCCTCCAGAAGAACAGGATCAACTTTACCTACATTCAGTATCTGAGTAAGAGAGTTAGACAATAACTTGTTTGGCAATCTGCTTTTCAGCCAGTGTCAAAAAAGCTTACTGTATGTGGACTCAAGCTTACTCTGACCCAAGAAGAGGAAACTGTCAATGTGCTTGGAGAAATATGCTTCATGAAATTTGCAGCAAGCAAATTGACATTGACAGCAATGAATTATTAAAATACTGGTAAGTGCAAAAGCAGCAGGAATTGTTCACTTGTGATCTCACTTGGGTTGGGCAGCTATTCAAACTTCTGTTCTGAGCATTTGAAAATGAAGATAATTCACTCTGACAAAGCAGGAGATTATTTTAAAAAATCTCTAAATGCTTCTAGCTAAGCCATTTCAATTGTGAAAAACATTGTTAACATGGAAGCTACATGGGAACTCTTAAAATTGAGGCACGCTCTGGAAGACCACAAAAAATCTCTGCTCGAATTGCCTGAAAACTGTTCAGATCTGCAAAACAAAAACCACACATCCCTGCAAACCACTTCCTAAAAAGCGTAGAGTAACTGTCCACAATATCGCACTGCTTATTCAATAATGATCAGCATGGAAGAGAGGTCAAAAGAAAACCTTTTCTCCAACTTCACCACTGAAGTAATTATCTAAAGTACGCAAAAGAAAACCCTTAATAAGCCTGAAATGTTTTAGAACAAAGTGCTTAGGACTGGTGAAACAACTATAGAAATGTTCAGTTACAGTTGCACATGATACATTTGGAGAAAGAAGCGTGAAGCATTTGAAGACCTGCCAACAGTTTAGCATGGAGGTGGCTCTATTATGCTTTTGGGTTGTAGAGTAGCCAGTGGCGCAGGAAAAGCATGGGTAAAAGGATGAATAAACTCAACTACATATCAATGGGCACCCCTATGTCTCTCGGGATATGTCCATGTGGTGATGCCTCAATAACTTTAAGCCATACACTTCTTTGCAAGGACTCTAGATAGACCTTCATTTATCTGACCTTAAATAAATTTCTTTAAAAAAAAAATGCTTTTTATTTACTGTTACTTCTTTTGGATAAGGATTCAAAAATATCCTCCCAGGTTGCCCAGTTTTGTATCACCATTTGTACAATATGACACACTATTAACTAAGATTGGATACTTATCTATACACCACTCATTATATTACTATATTTTATTTTATTATACATATTTTATTAATCTTTTGATCCTGTTATACTCATTTGCTTTTCTGTTACACATAATAGATGTATGCAACAGTTCTGTTATAGGATATATTATTGTATCTGGCTGTAATAAACAATTTGAATTGATTTAACTAGATATCAACATACCCTCACAACAAACCCCATGCTGCATACTAACTTTCTGATAGCATTTACATGCTTTAAAATGGATACATTTTCCCACCTTCTGCAAATATGCAGCTAAGGTCACAAATTAATTTACTTGCTCTAAGTTTTAATCCTAGCATTTTCATTAGTGGACATAAAATTTGGAAAGAGTTTAAAGAGACGTTGTCATAGTCAACCATTTTAGACTAGACCATCACTGATATGTAACAAGCTGCTCCTTGTAACATTGCTTTTTACAAGCTATCTTTCATTTGAGATCCCTCAAACTTACCAAATTTATCTGCATTTAGATTTCCCTGTGATTCATCAGTATATTCAAGTCTACCAGTAAATTTTTAGAACTAGTTAAAAATGCAAGCCCTGTTTTAATTCAAATCTCTCTGAATCTGCATAATTAAAACCTTTAATTAGGGAACTGTTTTTACAGAAGGGAGAATTAGCTTTTTATAGAACTAAAGAACTTGCCAATGCAGATGTGCCCATCGTAAAGGTCAGCTATTAATTTTGTGAGAACAGCTTGTCATTTCATCATCTGAAGGAATATATTTGTGAATCAAATTTTTAATTATAGCAACAGTTGAACTTACCTCATTTTTCATGAAAATAGACTTGGGGGAACACCTACATTTTTTCTGTCATATTGTTTGAAGTTATCTATTGGGTTATCCAGTGAAACACTTCATCAATACATCTTTTTTTTTCCATAACACAAAACACCTCCACTGTTTACAGATTAGACAATCTTAATGGGAATTTTGAGTTATACTGATTTCCTTCTGTCCATTCACAATGCGAAAAAACTAAAGATAATGGCTGTGTTGACAACTATATTAAATAATACAGAAATATTCAGGAATAGGAAATAAATAGAAATATTCAGGAATAGGAAAGGATTCAAGGAAATGCAGTGTCTTCTTATGAGTAATATTTCTTAGATCATTTCCAGGAGAAGACATCTTTTATTCAGTAAGCATATATCAAGTTATATTGATATACTCAAACAAAAATTCTATCTATGTATAATAAATTGATTGTATCAATTTATTGTATCTATGTGCAACAAATTGATGATACATAAGTAACAGATTTACTACAAAATTAAGAGGTTTTGTGCAATAATTTACATTATTCTGAATAATCTTGATGAAATTCAATAAATGAAAGCATTGCTATCCAATATCTGAATGCCTCAGAAGATCAAGCTTTTTGGAAATTATAATACAATACTTCTTACCCCCAGGATAATTTCATATACAATCTCAGTACCAAACCACAATAGGCCCAAATGACCCTTACTAATGATTGCTGGTTTTCCTGTAGCTAAAACCGTGCCATCTGTATTAAAGAGGGAGGTTTCAGCAGGGTTGGAAGAAACAGCGTCTATAAACCACTAAAGAAGATAGGAAATGAAACATTTCAAGGAAGGCTTAATGTGTCTACTGGCCTCAGAACACTCAGAATTTAGATGGATTGAAAACTTGGAGAATAATGAAATGGTAGCGATGGTATGCCTGGAATAGAAATTTTAAGAAAAATAGACCAGAACATCTAAGGCCTAACTGGGGGACAGGCTATTCTGAAAAAGGATACAGCTAACTAGGTACAATCCCAAACAGAAGATAACATTTCCTCACTCATATCATATGGTTATCATTATAGTAATTGAACAACTATCCAAAGGATCTTCATGTTCTGGAAATAACTTGCTGAATCAGCAATTTACCCTACAGAAAAAAAAATTACAGAAAGTGCCACTCAGGCATGGGGAAAAAAGAAATCCATTCAAGAATCTGGAGACCATGGGGCAAGAGAAATATTCAACTTGACTTGAAATAACAGTGGGGGTCTGCTGGAACCCAGGCTTTTGAATTCATAACCCTAAAACTGTATTACTAGTTTTGCCCACTTATGCCCACTGTGCCTTGCTTGTACGTTTGTGCATTAAATAAGTATTAAAAAGATAGAGAGATGTGCAAAAGCAACCTCCCGTGAGACTCATGTGGCATGTTTTTTTTTAATAAAGGGACTTGGTGAATGGATATCAACCCACAACAAGCTTGCACTTATAATTTACATCTATCGAATCTTGGAAGTTATTAACAACTATTTACAGTGGTACCTCAAGATACGAACGCCCCATCTTACGAAAATTTCAAGATACGACCAGCTCCGGCCGCAAAAATTTACCTCAACATGCGAACTCCGCCTCAAGCTACGAACCAGATCTGCGGCCATTTGCCCTGCTGCCACGTGGTCGCGGCTTCCAAGAGGAAGTGCTAATGAAATCTGAGTGGGAGGACAAAAGCCCAAGGAAAGCAATGCAGAAAGAGGAACTGCTAATGAAATCTGAGCGCGCGGGGGGGGGGGGAAGCTCCCGCTCCCGGCTGTGCGTGCGCGCTGATATTGCTTTCACTGTGTTTTTGTCGCTATGGAGAAAGGAAAAAGGAAAAGGAAAAGCCATTTGCCCTGCTGCCACGTGGTCGCGGCTTCCTGTGGGCGAGATCGCGGTAGCAAGGAGGCGTTCGGTGAGGCTTGTGGTGTTTTGTGGCGTTTGGAAGGTTTTTGGTGTGCTTGTCAGCATGGCTCCAAAGAAAATGCAGAGCGGGCGTGGCAAGAATAAGGCTTTGCAGCTAAGAGGCAAAGAAGAGAGGAAACCCCTGAAGGAGATCTCCCCGAAGTCCCTTTGGAGGGGAACTCTTCCTCCAAACAATAACTGCCTCCCCACCCCATTCTCCCTCTTCATACTGTGCTTTTTTTCATGTTTTTGTGGTTTAAAAATAAAATGCATATGTTTCAGAACTGTTTGTATTTACATTGAACCTTATGGGGAAATTTGCTCTTTCCTTTGGCCATAGCCCTTGGCCTGGTGATTGCTTTCACTGTGCTTTTGTCGCTATTGAGAAAGGAAAGAGCGTGGAGGAATCAGTGGGGGGGGAAGCTCCCGCTCCCGGCTGTGCGTGCGCGCGACATAAGCCTTCCCCCCCATTGCTTTCACTGTGGTTTTGTCGCGCGCACCAAGGGCTATGCACAGAGGAAAGAGCGCGGAATTAAGAGGAATCAGTGCGGGGGTGGGGAAGCTCCCGCTCCGCTGTGCGCGCTACATAAGCCTTCCCCCCCCCCATTGCTTTCACTGTGCTTTTGTCACACGTGCCAAGGGCTATGCACAGAGGAAAGAGCGGCGGAATTAAGAGGAATCAGCACGGGGGTGGGGAAGCTCCCGCTCCGCTGTGCGCGCTACATAAGCCTTCCCCCCCCATTCCTTTCATGGTGCTTTTGTCGCGCGCGCCAAGGGCTATGCACAGAGGAAAGAGCGCGGAATTAAGAGGAATCAGCGCGGGGAGTGGGGGGGAAGCTCCCGCTCCCGGCTGTGCTCGCGGGAGCCTTTCTCAGATTTCATTAGCACTTCCTTTTTCTGTGGTAGGGCTGACTAAAGCGCGCCTGGGGAATTTCCTAGCCGTGCAACGCCGGCTGACACATTGAACCTTATGGGGACATGTGCTTCAGGATGCGACCAAATTCGGAGGGCGGATTAGCCGTATTTACATTGAACCTTATGGGGAAATTTGCTTCAGGATGCGACCAAATTCAGAGGGTGGAACAGATTAACCGTATTTACATTGAACCCTATGGGAAAACGTGCTTCAGGATGCGACCAATTCGACTTGCGATCAGAGTCACGGAACGGATTAAATTCGTATCTTGAGGTACCACTGTATATAAACGCTACAAGAGAGAGATCTCTCTTATTAAAATGAATTTGAATTGTCCTTTTTATTTAAAAGTTACATTCTTGAATTTGCCTCCAGAATTGATTAGTGAGAAGAAGCTAAGGACTGTCAAGTATATTTAATTACTGGCCAATTACATCGAGGTTTTAGATCCTCTGCTTATGTTATTCAGTAAAGATAATAGTCAGAAATGAAGTTTCTATCTAACAAGTTATAGAGCAATATTTGCAGCAAAAGTTTATAATATAACAATGGAGAGCCCAAACTGTCAACAAAATGAAAGATTGTAAATAAATGTGGCTACTGAGAAAACTTAAAAAGTTAGAGATCTAATTTTAATTTATCTTAAAATAAAGCAATATATTAATGTTAGAACCATTTAGTTATACACAACCATACTCTTAAACTGAAATCTATAGGAAAGTTTGTACTGTTTAAAAACTGTACTACATTTATCAGTTATTTTAAGGGGAAAAAGAAGGTGAAAAAATATTTTGTTTCTTTCCTTATTTTATAGGTCAAAACAAGGTTGGGAAAGGTGTCTTAATTCTATAATAATTGACTTTTTAATATATTCTAAAGCTTTATATTTTTAAAGCATACAATTTTACAGTATAGAACATCAGTTGAAATCATTTTTTTAAAACAAGGCTCCTTTCAATTTATTAATCCTGGATATAAATTTCTAAAACAAAATAAAACCCATATTATTAGCAAGTTACGTTAATTCTGCAGACTAAGTCTATACATAAGCCCTTTCCTTTTGAAGATCTCACTCATCAGGCTTTCTATGCAGAAATTTTACACCTGGTCTCTAATTAAAAGGACCAGACATAACTCTACCCTATCTACTAGCAATGCAGAGTCATATATTGCAGATACAAACCTTTATTAATTGAGGAAAGGTAAGTCTCTGGTCAAAATATAACTTTCCATTTGCCTTAAGCTAAAATCAATTAAGAGCAAACTATATTTCCTCTGTGTGTTCAAAGAAAATTTCTAGTTAGAATTAAAGAGTTCCATATTAACTACAGTACTGCCAATTTGGCACTAAGATGGGTAGATCCCCATACATCAAATGAACTTCTGTTTATGGTCCACAATTGCAGTAGTCTGTAAAAATGACCCATCAAATTTGGGGGAGGGGGGAAGATGGGGAAGCATTCTGGAAGTTTACATACAGGGATCCAATGGTCTACAGTATTATCATTAATTCTGCAAGTATACAGAAATAATATATTTATGCATGCCATTTTTTGGTCAAGCTTGTAAAGTTCTGAAACTGAACAAGGATTATTTCTCTTCTGCTTACTGTACAAAATTTTCAAATGCAGTTTAGTATTTAATGCAACTTTTGTTTTTTATTTATTCACCATTAAGTAATTATCTAAAACATTAAGAGTGTCAGGTAAGATGCAAGCATTCATAGCCTCCTCTTACTCCATTTTCAGCAGATTTTCCCACAGTGGGTATTGTATAAATTTTCTTAGAAGGAAATGGTAACTAAGCAAGTGCTGGATTAGTGGAATGACATAATACAATAGACCCTTGTATACTTCCTTCTTCGTAATAAAAAAAACTAGTACTACCACAGCCCAGTAACTCACTTAACATCTCAACTATTTTCTTCAAAGATTCATAGTGATTAAGCTATCCTCTCAGCAGTCCTTAAAGCCAAGAATTACATTGTTAGTGTAAGTTTCTGGGAAATTAACAAAGATCAAACTAGCAGTTATAAAGAGATTCAAAATCAAGATCTAGATTTATATTTTAAATGCTGGTTACAACTGGGGGGAGGTGAAGAGGCAGATTGAAAAGGATTTAATTTTCTCAGTGCTTGCATGAAAATTGATTCTAAACAAAAGTGAAACACAAGTGAGATCCTTTTTTCTCCATGTCCTCACTTCAAGATCAATTAATATACACTTTCTGGATCTTCTATAATAATGCAACAATATTAGCTGGTAATTTAGAAGAGTTTCCAGCAATGCCTCATAGAAAGCAAACTTATGAGACTAGGACAATAGGGCAACAAAATATTGTAGTAATCAGGAGTCAAAATGTGTACTACATTAATGAAGCATAAAACTCACCCCGCTAAACCTCTTTTAATTAAAGGAAGCATGTGTGGGCTTCCAGTTCTGATTAGGACTTAGCTTTGGGGGTTAAGTCTCCTATAAGCTGATTTTAGAAGAGGTTCCCTACCCCCAGCCCCACATTTAAACAAAGAAAATTAACCTCCTTTGGCATGGTTGGGGGAATGAGGCAGTTTAAGCCAAAACTCGGAAACTGGGATTTGAATCTGATGTGTATCAAATACATGATGCTCGTTTTATTTTAATGTATTTGATATGTATGAGTCCAAATTCACAATATGTACTAAATATGTGTTTTGTCCCCTAGCTTTCCTTAGGGCCAATTTTAAGAAAATGGTTGGGGTGTGGGAAGCCAAATAGCCCAAGATTCCTAGGTGACAGCAGCTTTATAAAGGTTTCCTTGTCTTCCAGAAAAGTCATTCTTTTCTTTTCTGCTGTTTATCTGATGAGTAGAAGAATCCAGGAAGCTTTAAATGATAATTCTTCTTTACAGTTGGCTTTTCTACATCTAGTTCAGAAGTTTGAGGAGGAAAAGATAAACAGCTGAATCAAAGATGGTGGAATGACCAAGAAGATAAGAACAGCTCAGGTTTTACTAGCATTTAGAATTATTATTCATTTCTTTGCTTTCGCTACAAAGCAGCTGTATTCTTTTCATATTCATATTCTTTTCCTGAAAGTCTTCATTTCAGTGCTGATTGGACTATTGTCAACCAAACAGAGTATGAAGCATGACCATCAAAACTTATTTGTGTTGTAAGGACATGGCTGCAAACATCAATACGGATAGTAGAAAATCAAGGCAAATGTATTTGCATAATGAAAGACTTATTCTTCCCCAGAGGCTAGCTTGATTTTAGTGTTTCATACAGATGGGGTCACATTCAAAATAGCTTCTTCAACTTTGGTGGAACAGCATAATGATACTGCATATCAAACAGCCAAACATTGAGTGTGCATGTACACAAAGAGAGAGAGTTATAAAATAGTCTGATTCTTTACTGATAGGGTCAACGAATTGCATTCTTTTCCTCCCGACTCTAAAGCACAGCAAATATTAAAAGAGTCAAGGCACAGAAAACACAAAGTCAGATATTTGTGTCAATGTAAAGACTCCCTCAAGTGAAGCTTAGCTTCTGGCGACCACATGGATGTGTCCATTTTGTTTTCTTGGCCACAGTAGACAAGTGGGTTGCCATTGCCGCCTTCTGGGAATTTTTAAGACTTTCCTTCAGATTTCCTGATGGTTGCTTACTCAAGTACTGATGAGAGACTGGTAAGCTGGTTATTATAAAAAGGGACTCCTTAACCTACACAATGCTGATCCCATTCTGTTTAACATTTTTCCTTACTTTCACAATCTAACCCATCATTTCCTCAATATTTTTTTCCCTTGGTAAAGTCTGAGCTGTAATAGATTATAAATGGACTTAACCTAAACTTGATATACACTAACAATTGTATGTGCTGGCATATCATAAGTCTTTAGTTTTGTTCCCATGCAAAATTATAGAAAGCCATATTGATTTAATAATGGAGCATAATTTCAATGAACCAAAGCAATATGAGGATCGATTCATAGTAGTCATTATTTTATTCCAAAACAGCATTATATCAGTATAAGCTAGGTCTTACTTGGGTATGTTAAATACTGAATTTAAATCCAGGATTCCCGTTTGACAACTGTGAATCTCATCTCAGGCAGCATGCAACACAGTCCCAGCACGTTACCGTCTTACACAAATCCAGCCAATGGCTTCTTGCGATATATCAAATCAGTAAAAGCTCTTCGTTGCTTATTTCCAAAGCAAATAAACTGCTTTGGAAACAGGCTTATACCCTGTCATTAAAACATGTTCTGAACTTTCTTTTTTTGTCAACTTTGAGTTAAATTTTATTCCTGGCAGCTACTTGCACAAGTCCGTACAGTTTTCTAGGCAACATTTTCAGAAGTAGTTTGCCATTGCTTCTTCTTAGAACTAAGAGAGTGTGACTGGCCTGGGTCATGCACCTGGCTTCCTGCCTAAAGCAGAAACAGAACTTCTTTGCTCATTGTCTAGCATCTTAACCACTAGACCAAACTGGCTGTCTTTTTGCCTTTGAGGCAGACTTGACTCTTAGCAACTACAAGGACAAGTGTGTGCAGATTTCTAGGCAACATTTTCAGAAGCCATTGCCTTCTTCCTAGAACTAAGAGTGTGGGATTGGCCCATAGTCATCCAGCTGGCTTCCATGCCTAAGGCAGGTCTAGAACTCAGCTTTCCCTGTTCCTAGTCCAGTGCCTTTATCACTAGACCAAATCAGCTTTCACTTTCCATGTCAGAAGGTTTTTTTTTAAATTGCCATGGCATATAATTCTTCTCTGAAGAAATTACATTATCTCATACATCCTCCCCCTCCTCCCCCGCTTACACATTGAATGCTGAACACAGAATTTCAGTCCACTGTGGAAGCATGATTTTCTATGAAACTTATCAATTTGGGACAGAGTTAAATTTTGAAAATTTTTGCACTTGAAATTTCTAAGGGAAGAATTGGCATTTGAATATAGGCTATTGGATATACTTGTTTAAATGAGGCAGTTGAATAGTATTAAAATCTTCCGTTGCTTAATAGCGCCAAGAACCAAATCATTGGGTAGCAGAGGCAACCTTGCAATCCTTTGTGCTACAGAAGCTAGTTCCTTAGCAACCACTGAAGACAACTGTGTTGCCAGGGAAATGTGTAAGACATTTATCAAATGTAGAGGAAAAAAAGCAACAGCAGAGAAAACCATGCACGCACACCTTCTAATCTCTTTTGTATTGCATGCAATAAAATTTTTCTCAGCCATCAATAAAAACCATGCTGGGTCTATGGAAGATACTTTTGACTTACTAAATGTTTTGTTTTATAATAAATGTTCCCTAATATTAAATTACACATTTATAGACACAGAAAATAGTTTGCCTCTTCCAATATCTGAAGTATTGCCTGGAAACTCAATGCAGCTTTAGATGTGCCTTAAAGCAGTGTTTCACAACCTCAGCAACTTTAAGATGCATGGACTTCAACTCCCAGAATTCCCCAGCCAGCAGTTGAAGTCCACTCATCTTAAAGTTGCTGACATTGAGAAACACTGCCTTAAAGGACTTTGCCGTATCTAATGGAATTTCTGGTTGTTCATCCTCCAAATAGAAGGACTCTCTCTGCATTTGAAAGCTTCCTTCTGGGGTTTCCAGATATGAGTTACAAAGCTTCAGATTACCAATACATGGCAACAAAGCAATATAGGAAATGTGAATTCTCTTCTACCATGCAGTGATCACCTGGGTTTTTGCATTCCAGATTGGGTATCCCTATACAGTACCCCCTCATCCTGAGTGATGTTGTAAAAAAAATTTTTTTAAAAAGCAAATCTCCCACTACGCTGCCTTTAACAAAGGAATTAATCGTATGGTAATTTGGCCTGCAGCCATTGTTGTCCTTTTAGATGCCATACACACACACACACACACACACACAATGTGTCCAAAAGTTGAATGTCATATTGAAAAATTCTGTTAAGCTTCACTGAGCTCTGTTGCTGCAAGCATACAAATAGAGGACTTCAATACGTATAACACATATTATGCTTTAGGCATAGCATATGTGAAGCCAGTCAACTGTGGTATATTCAATAAATGATAAATAAATATTAGCATTTTGTGAAGCAGTCAGTACTTAAATACTATGGCTCAAACCACTAACAAAGAAATGTGTGTGTGTGTGTGTGTATGTATATATGTGTGTGTGTGTGTGTGTGTGTGTGTGTGTATATATATATGTGCCTAACACGTATTTTTACTATGTGTCTTCTCATTTATCTCTATTACTACAAATGAACAGGGCAGGGCATTCCTATTGCTCCAATCTTGTACTTAAGAACTTCTTAAACCTTTCAATAAACCCCTGAAAAAAATATAATTGAAAATATGTTGGTGCTGCTGAAACAGTGGGTGGAGGTTAGCTTAATCTTTATACAAGTATTCCGAGTTGAAAGCATAATCCCTCTGAATACTTAGAGGTGTTGATTTTTTAAGGTTAGAGGTATTCATTTTGTATTGTGTTGCTCATGTATAATGCTCAGAATCATGTGGATTGGAGTGACTGATAAGTACTGTAATAGTAGGAGCGATAGCAGCAACAACCTTCACTAGCAAAGGATAGCCTTTACTGCAGCTCAACCTGCATTATAAGATACGTCTTCACATCAAAAATAAACACTGTTCACAGAACCTTTTATCAGTGAAATTGGTTATATTTTTGCCAGTAGTTGAAAATCTGCTAGAGATGTTTAAAGAACCTTCCAGAATGTGAAGTAAGCCCAGGAGGAAGAGGGAATCAGAGATAAATTTGCAGAAAGCCAATCATGGATCCAAACCATTGGGTTACCATAAAAAATCACCCCCTCCTTAAAATGCAGCACCCTGGACTGGATGTGCTATCCAAATAAAAAGCATGACTAATGCTGAATGAAGCATAACTATTGCCTCTTGTGTCTTAAACACCATGGTTCCATTGATGTGAACCAAGCTACATTTACCTTTTTTCACATGCATATTTGACTGTAGCCATTTAGTCTACAATCATCTCAATAAATGGTTTGGCAGGATAAACAAAGTAATTGTGCTGCTTTTTCATGGGAACATCACAGATGAAGCCAAGCCGCCACAAAACTGGTATTCCTAGAGCACACTAAAGTTCAAACTTTTCGTCAAGTTAGTAACAAGCTGACAAAGTAAAACTGCCTTTTAATTGACTCCATCTCTTAGCAATTACCATGTCAGATTGCTTTCAACAACCATGTCCAAGCCATGCTGATTCTGAGAATATAAATCTCCAAGGAAGCACAAATCACACACATTTGAATTTTCAAGCTTCAGAGCTGACTATGCGTTTCAAGCAATATTTTTAAATGTATTCCTTCCTGTAGATAGTTTTCTGGATCCCACTAGAAGTTTTCCAGCATTTTACCAGAAGAGAAAGGATGCTGAGATAAGAAATATATCTGAAAAACATGGACATAACAGTTGAAGCGAATGATAATCCATTTTGTACAACAAGCCTGGATGAAATCATCTCTCTTCTGTACAGGACTTATTCTCCGTCACTATCTGAAGATATTGCTGAATTCTGAATTGCTCTTGAACATAAAACTGCAGGTATAGCAGTTATAGTGCACTCACCTAGCAATTGTCATTTTTGTCTTAGTGATTTATATAATGATTTCAATATATATCTCTTTCAAATAAAGTTTGGAAATTAAAATAGTGAAAAATGCTTCTTTTCACATTTTCAAGGACTCAGTGACTATTCTGGAAATGGCACACTGGCTGACATCTCATTTCTAAGTCAATCAAAGTCAATAAATCAAATATTTATTTATTTTAACCTATAACAGGCCTGGAAATTGACAAATGAACCCTTAGTTCACATTCTAACTTGCAAAGATGGTGGTCTTTAGAAACAGGATTTTTTCCATCACATTCTCAATATTGTGAAATGCATGCATAACTTTTCTTACTTAGCCACATTTCTGCTAACCAAAAAAGATTCGGATTTCAATGGCTACTTTTTAAAAAATCTTCTGTTTTTTTAGTAAGGGGACTTGTGTAGCCAAAATGAGACACAACATTTCTAAATGTAGTCAACAGTCTTGCACAAAATAACTATGTACTAGGCTTTTTGGGGGGAAATGATTGAGAAGTGATCTTTTTTCTTTAAATCAAACAGAAATTAGACATTTCTCTAAAAACTTTAACAGACTGCAACAAAATTATAAAGACTCTGGGCACATCTTGCTCATTTTCAGCAACAGACCAGGCCAGTAGTAGTGTTGGAAGTCCACATTAATCATTACATACAAACTGGAAGTAGATGAATTTTAATCTTTTAAAGATCAGAAAAGAACAAATAAAAGTTAGCAGTGTGTCTTCCTGTTTTTGACATATTTCAGAGGTGGAGAACCTCTAATTTATGGGCCTATTCTGTCCAGTATGCTGCTGAATCCAACCTGTAATGCTTTTCATGTTGGATATACTGTATTCTTCATATTGCCCTCCTTCCCTGTTTCATCTGTGAACTGCTGGAATGTCCTTTTGTACATATACCATTTTTGTTCTACATATGTAAGACACTTCAGGGTTGTTCAGCTTTTTGCAGGCATTTCTGTTTATTGGGACACCAGAGACTATTTAAAATGAATCACTGAATTTATTTTGATCTGCATTTTGAGATGCTATGTGATCGTGCAACTTGGATTTGATTATTTCGGGGAAATGAGGAATTTATCCTTATTCACAACTTATGTATTCTTACATATAAGTACCACTGAATTCAAGAGGACTTACTTCTTTTGACTGCACTTACATAAATCTATGTTAAAAGAGAGAGTAACAAGCTTTCCTTGACTTTGGATAGCATTAATGGAACTGTATTTTGGTTATAATAACATTGTCTCTGGCCATTGCAGTGCAACCATTTACATACCTTTCTCAAAGCCAAATACAGCCTTAACCTGTCATCCATTCAAATGTTACCACAGTGCATAGTGTGACACATCTCTCCCCCAATCCCACATATTCCCATGAATTTTTCATATGACCCATTATCTGTTATATATAGCACTGATTGTGTGCCATCAAGTTGGTGTCAACTCTTAGCAATCACATAGATATTCTCCAGGAGGATCTGTCCCCAACCTGGTTCTTTAGGTCTTCCAGCAGTGCAACCACCACCACTGTAATTGAGTCCATCCAACTTGCTGCTGGTCATCCATTAGTGGTATGGAAAGAAGAACTACACGTGCAGGTCAAATGGCATTTGTATGATACATATGTACACACCAGCCCTAATAGAATGTAGGAAATAGAAAAGAGATACTTTTCCACTACTATTTACAGCAGAGGTAAGGCAACCAGAAGCCCATGGGCTACTTTTAGCCCACAGACTCTTTCTGTAGCCTTTGGATCCTTTCACCAAGATTGTGCCACCAAAGCTTAATAGTACAATTTTTCTTTTTCTTAGGAGAATAAAAAGTAAAATAGATGTGTTGAGCTTCTTCTACACTTAATATACCTGGTTCTTTTTTTAATCCCACCTACCTCTAAGACCAAGATGTTGGTCTCAGTAATATCACCACATTGCCACCATGGCTGCTGCTACCCTTGGAGGCTAAATTTTAATTTTTTAAAAAAGTGTGTCCTTCGTTATAAAACATTGCCTCTCTTTATCTATTTATCTATTCTTTTCCAATAAACATGTTGTTTTATCAGAAGAAAATTGTAACAGATTTGGTTTCCAGTAATGACACGGGAATCTTATCACTGCCTTTCACTAAGTCAAAATGCTTGTCCATCTAGGCCAGTACAATCTTCCCTAACTAGCATTAGATCTCCAAGTCTTTTGCACTCAAAGTACCTGCTTTATGTTTGGTCTTTCCCCATTGCAGTTCAAAATAGTGTTTTGATCTGAAAAAGAGCAATGTTGGAAAAAACAAGGAGGAAGGCAGGCATCTTGCACTTACTATTTCTCTTTCTGTACTTAATATTTGGCCAATGTGTTAAACAGCAATGAGATGTAATTTAGAATGCTTAATTATTTAACAAGGAAATTAATATTTCCAATGTTGAGGGTCCTATTAGGTTACACACATCTTACAATTTCCTTGAATGCTTACCAACTCCATATAACACTGCATAGGAACACTGTTATACGAGCTGTAAACATAGAGAAGAGATATACAATTCTGTACCTCAGCTTCATAAACAAGCGTCTTTTCAAATTAATTTCCACATTTCATTATAAAACCTTTTCTTTGTAACTGACACTGTTCACATCAAGACGTATGTACAAGTTGGGTCTAAACCTCTAGACTGTATTACTTCAAAGCATTGTCCATAGTGCCGTTTCAGAGATTTTAGTCATAACTTATATATTGCGCCACCTGGAACCACCTAACTTAACTTTCCCAACCTGTTGGCTTCTGTATGTTTCTCACTAAAACATGATCCATGGTTTTTACTATGTGAATTGTGGATGATGACAGCTATAGTCCACAATATCTTGCCAGATTGTTTAAACACAATGTAAAACTCTTGTTATTACCTATAAAGCCATAAATTATCTAAGACCTAATTACTGGATCACATTTTATATAATAGGAAATTTATAACCCATCTTTCAGTTTAGATAGATATAATTTTGATCCTTTATGAACACAGAAAAGCACAACAGTGGACAAGTGCCTTTCCTCCAGGTCATCTCACTTATCTGAAGTTCCTAGGGAATAACCTTTTTAGCCACAGTGTTGCATAACAGAATGCCCTGTTCAATAAAGGACACGTTTTGCCAATAACAGTATTTTTTTAGAATGCTTTATTAATGATTCATGCATGCAGCTGACCTTTTTTCACCCTACTGCAGAAAGGCAACTCAGCACACAGGGTGGCTTTACATTTTTCCCATAACCACCTCATTTCCGAAATCTCTTTCTCTGTAACACACACCACACTCACTTAGTGAAAGGAAAAGGCTTCTACTGGCATCAAAAACATGGACCTTTTTAAAGCACCGTTTTAAAACCCTTGTGTAGATGGGGCAATTCAGGAAATGAAACAGCTGAGTAACAGTGACAAAAAAATTAATCTTTATGTATCAGGGACCAATTCACCTATCCTAAACATTAAAAAATGTCAGGTATATGCTACAGAGTTAACATATAACATATAGTTCATGCCTCTAGAGCTTTGCTAGATTTTTACTAGGCTACTGATTTTGTTGTTTTCCCTTCATCTTGAATGATGTGCTACCTTGAGAGTTTTATCCTAAAGGGCAGTCCACTATCTTGAACTATTATTAGTTTAAACAAATAAGCTCTTTATGGGTGCATTTGCAAAGCAGTTTACATATACAGTGGTACCTCGGGTTACGAATTTAATCCGTTCCATGACTCTGATCGCAACTCGATTTGGTCGCAACGCGAGGCAAATTTTCCCATAAGGTTCAATGTAAATTCGGTTAATCCGTTCCGCCCTCCGAATTTGGTCGCGCCACAAGGCAAATTTCCCCATAAGGTTCAATGTAAATATGGCTAATCCGCCCTCCGAATTTGGTCGCTCCGCAAGGCAAATTTCCCCATAAGGTTCAATGTAAATACAAACAGTTCTGAAACATGCATTTTATTTTTAAACCACAAAAACATGAAAAAAAGTACGTACAGCACAGTATGAAGAGGGAGAATGGGGTGGGGAGGCAGTTATTGTTTGGAGGGAGAGTCCTCTCTTCTTTGCCTCTTAGCTGCAGGCTCAGTTCTGGGGAAAAACCTGTCTAAAGTCAGTTGTTTTTTCCTGCGCTGCATAACCCTCCGGAAATGAGAGACCACGTTATCGTTCATCATGTTCAACACTCTGTTCGTTACAGTTATGTTGGGGTGGTGCTTCTCAAAGAAGTCCTGGCATGCATTCCATTGTTTCATAATGGATTTAATCTCGGCACTGCTCACCTCCTCCCTGTCTTCCTCTTCCTCAGTGGAATGCTCCTCACTAAGCGCTTTCTGTTGCTCACTCTGGAGCTCAGCAAGTTCTTCTGTGGTCAGCTCCTCCTCATGGTCCTCAACAAGCTC
Source organism: Liasis olivaceus (assembly GCA_030867105.1). Lineage (NCBI taxonomy): Eukaryota > Metazoa > Chordata > Lepidosauria > Squamata > Pythonidae > Liasis > Liasis olivaceus. The sequence goes on along the minus strand of CM061352.1, from coordinate 88,023,299 downwards.
CTCTATGTCTGCACCATCGACAACCAGACCCATGCTCTTGCCCATGGACACAATCTCCTCCACTACCTCTGCATCAGACCCTTCACGGTCATTTTCAGCAACACATTCTGGCCACAGTTTCCTCCAGGCTGAGTTTAAGGTCCGGCAGGTGACATCTTCCCAGGCTTTGTCAATGAGGCAATGCAGTGGAGGACATTGAAATGTTTCTTCTAAAACTCTGCCAGAGTCAAGGATGTTTCCTCAGTGACATTGAAACACCTGGTGAAGAGCACCTTTGTGTAGAGCTTCTTAAAATTGCAGATCACTTGCTGGTCCATGGGCTGCAGAAGAGGTGTCGTGTTGGGGGGGAGGAACTTGACCTTTATAAAGTCATACTCAGCATCCATATCATCCACCAAGGATGGAGGGTGTGCCGGGGCATTGTCCATCAGAAGAAGGCACCTTTCAGGCAGCTGGTTCTCGGAAATATATTTTTTAACGCTGGGTGCGAACACCTCGTGTAGCCATTCCATGAACAACTGCCTTGTGACCCACGCTCTCGCATTGGCCCTCCACATGACAGGCAGTCTGGCCTTGTTCACATTGTGTTCCCTGAACACATGAGGGGTCTGGGAATGGTACACCAGTAGCGGCTTAATCTTCAGGTCGCCGCTTGCGTTCGCACACAGCAAAAGGGTCAGTCTGTCCTTCATGGGCTTGTGCCCTGGCAGTGCCTTTTCCTCCTGCGTGATGTAGGTTCTGTTTGGCATCTTCTTCCAGAAGAGCCCTGTCTCGTCGCAGTTGAACACTTGCTGAGGGACGTATCCTTCCGCCTTCACGAAGCCCTCAAATTCTTCCTTGTAGGCTTCTGCAGCAGCCTTGTCAGAACTGGAAGCCTCTCCATGTCTTGCCACATTGTGGATGCCACTTCTCCTGTGGAATTTCTCAAACCAGCCTCTGCTGGCTTTAAATTCCTCACTTGCTGTGCTGGTAGAGGGGTTTTTCTGCAGTAAATCACTGTGCAGTTTCCTGGCTTTTTCACAGATGACAGCTTCACTCACGCTATCACCTGCCAGCTGTTTCTCATTCAGCCACACTAACAACAGCTTTTCCACCTCTTCCAGCATTTGTGTCCTCCTCCTCGTTAACATCGTTACTCCTTTTGCCACATCAGCTTCTCTGATGGCATCTTTATTCTTCAAAATAGTCGAGATGGTCGACTTCACCATCTTGTACTCCATGGCAAGATCAGTCACACGAACACCACGATCGTGCTTTTCTATAATCTCCTTCTTCAGTTCGATCGTCACTTTCTTCTTCAAACCCTTATTCTTGCCAAGCCCGCTCTGCATTTTCTTTGGAGCCATGCTGACAAGCACACCAAAAACCTTCCAAACACCACAAAACACACCACAAGCCTCACCGAACGTCTCCTTGCTACTGCGATCTCGCCCACAGGAAGCCGCGACCGCGTGGCAGCAGGGCAAATGGCCGCAGATCCGGTTCATAGTGTGAGGCAGAGGTTGCACGGCAAGGCAAATTTTTGCGACCGGAGCTGGTCGTATCGCGAAATTTTCATAAGGAGGGGCGTTCGTAACCCGAGGTACCACTGTATAATCTAAAAGAAGCCTGGTCTGTTATTTCTGGGTTGAAACTTTAGCCAGATGTGTCTGTAAATTGATCAATGATGCCATCTTCTCTTTTAATCAAAAGCATGACTTATTACTCCATTATTGGCCTCTAGGTCCTTCCAGTCTGTCAGCTTCTCTTCTATTGGTGTCAGCTTTAAGAAAAATGACTGCTTAACTCAAGTTGAAAAGACAATTAAAACAGTTCAAACTGAGGTTTGATTTTCCATATGCTTGATGGCATATCTTGATACCATTATGCCCTAAAGCCTCAAAGGCAATACTTCCAAGCTGTAGCACTTAACAGAAAAACCAAATTCTTCATAAACAAAAAATTATGGAGGCCAGGACACCAACATGGTCTACGGGATTGTGATGAATTCTACTTCTTGTTCTTGTCTATCATTTTTGAACTTCATGGCCCTATTCCCCTTGAAAGCTCACATTAAATCTTAGAAGCCAGTATTTTAACAAAGAGGAACACTCATTTGAACATTTATTTCAAATTTGAAATTCAAATTTCAAAGGATATGGTAAAATTTATCTAATCAGATGGAATATTTAGCTTACAGGTTTTGTTGTCATCAGTCTTTTAACCTGACTATCACTAAAAGAGAAAAACAGGACAGGTTAGATTGGTTAGCAATTGGTTAGCAATGGTACTGAATTGTCTAGCTTTAAAGTTTAGATGAGAGATGGAAACAACTGTAGAAAAGTATTTTTTTTAATGAATTTGGAAATCTGCAAATTCTAGAAGCAAAATAAAAGGTGCCTTATGCCCTCAGATTATTGATATATCTAACTGTAGTATATTAACTGAATAACTGAGGATCATTTATACCAGTGTTGTCCAAACCTGGCCACTTTAAGATGAGTGGACTTCAACTCCCAGAATTCCCCAGTCAGCATGGCTGGCTGGGGAATTCTGGGAATTGAAGTCCACTCATCTTAAAGTGGCCAAGTTTGGACAACACTGATTTATACTAAGCCAGAGGTGCAAGAAGTACAAGCTGCCAGCACCTCTTTTGGGGTCCCCACAACCCAACTGGGGGGGGGGGGCAAAATTTTTGAACAGGTTTAAGAGTCAGAACAAAATAAAGAATAAGAATAAAATAGTTAAAGAAAAATAAATACCTCCACCCACTTTTGGAGTTCAGCCCTCAGCAAGCCACATAACACCCAGTGCAACTCAAATAGACGGAAGTTGCACACCCCTGGGCTTAGCATCTTATGTGTGCACTGAAAATTCAGAAGACACAAGGCCAATTATTACTTAATCATAATCAAACAAGTACTGCCAAAGCACCATAGATGTCTCCTCAGGAACTGAATAATAGTTATGGATGAAAACTTCAAGAAGAGGAAGTGCTTTGGCCTTGCTCAATAGTATCATTGAGTCCTTGCATTTTTAATTTGTGTTAATTTTATACTAATTTGTTCAAGTGGAAAGCTGTCAGATTACTATATTTGCTAGACCACACCAGGGATAGTATAGCCTTTCCTGGAAGTCAGCCCTCTGAACCATAAGTTTTCTGTGGTGTTCCAGATATGGAGTTGTGAATGAAACAAGCCTATTTTAGGGCCAAACCATCACAAATTACTTCAGCTCAAAGCACCGGAGAAGATTAAAAGATGCAGTTGAAAGTAAAATGAATAGGCAGAAGGTGTAAATGACTGCAGACATTTCTGATGAATGCTTTTAAATATGGATTCCTTTAAAACTGGATTCAGAGGCGCTGCTTGTCGGCTCATTTTTAACCCATTTTATAACACCTAAACAAGACATCACTCTTTTCTCTTCCATGCTCCAGTTACCTCTTCCCTGTCAGTTTTATTCTCACTTTTCTCTTTCCTTTCCAGACCAGTTACCAATTCTTCCTTTCCACCCTCATTGGTCTCTCTATCCTAAATTGCCAAAGCGTGGAGGATGTGTGTGCAGAGTCGATGACCGCAGCAAAGACCAAGGAATCAATGAGTAGACCAGTTCCTTGGAACCTTTCTGGATAAGGAGAAGATAGGAGATTGTCTACATGTGCTCCTTATGAGGGAACAGCAGGACAGCAATTTTCCGTGGGTTTAAACACCAGGAGATGACAGGATCAGCCATCTTGTTCGCAACCATGGCAGAGACTTTCAAAGGACACTTTGCAAATCTCACTTTCTAATCACTTTCTGAAATTGCTTATTAACTACTTCTAAGCTATTAGAGACCTTTGGACCTACAAGTTTGAAAATGCCAGGTAAGTCTGTCTTCAATTCTGAATGAAAGAAAATTTTAATCATAAGTTTAAGAATTTAAAGAATCTGAAATAAACAATAGCAAATAAACAGCAAAAAGCTAAATAAGATTTTTATCTTAGAAAATTATAAATGGACCAAGTGTCCATAGAAAATTTAAATGCTTTTACAATAAGATTTTGGAATTAATTATAAAGAACAAACAACTTCTCATGGGAAATAGATTCTGTTCTGGTTTTTACAAGACATAACAAAGATAAGCAATTTCATGATTTCAAAAACTGGACATTAGAGGGGACTAAAGTGTTTAGGCGGGGGAAAGATTTACAAGCCTGTAAAATGTTGCAAAATGTTATAACAATAAAAATAATGAAGGAGTCTTTTTAAGAATGGAATCGCAGAATAGTAGCCACAATATCAACAATGTCAGTAATGATGTCTGCTTCTATGGATAGACTGTGTCCAAAAGGTGTTATTGAAGAAATGACAGATGTAGAACAACTTTTATCTAACAAGATAGAGATGGTATCAAAAGTGGATTTACAACTGACAGGCCAAGAGAATAACTTAGAAAGGACTTTTCACTGGATCTACAAAAGAAACCGGCTGAGGTTTTAAAATCTAAAAGAGAAATACAAATGATAAGCCAAGAGGATGTGTGTGTGAAAAATAATATTTATGTGCTTTTATGTGTGAGAGTGTTGTTTGAATGTGTGAGACATAGGTTGTTATATACAGATGGGGATAAATTTTGCAAACAGAATACCTTATTTTATAAGCAATTTATTTTAATCAGCAGTTATTATTAAATTATATGTGTGTGTGCGAGTGTTTGCATGTGCGTTTAGAGTATGGCTTCTGGAGGATGTATACATGTTAGCATACGAAAGCACACATGCACACACAACTGAACAGAGTTATTGGAGTGGGAAATCTCCAGGATTGGTTTCAGCTGAAGTTGGCAATGAAGAAGCTGAGCACTGCACAGGACTTTTCTCTATTTTTTTTCCCCTTACCTTCCTGCTCTCTATGGGGAATCATTTAAAATTCAGGTTGTCTGTCTTTGGGGTAATGTTGGTATAAACTGGAATATGCTGATCATATCATGCAAAAGTACTGGTTCTTAATCTGTTTAACATAATAGATTTAAGCAGCTTAGACAAATACGTGAATTGCCTTCTCTACCTCCTAACCAATTTTAAGGTCCTGCTCTATGTAGCTCAATCAAGCAAAAGTTAAGCAGGCTACCACCAAAATAATCTTTTAATCTTGGTGCAAAATTAATATATTTTATTAGATTTCTTTTTTACAACTCATTGGATTCTCTTATTTTTAATTTAAATTGCTAACTGTTTAATTACGCTGCCTTGATTAAAATGATGCTACCAGTGCTGTATTTTATTTTGTTCTTGATCTTAATATATTTTGAATGTGTATTTTTACATTTTGTTTGCCTTAACCTGCAAAATATGCATATATTTATATAAATTTAATAAATTAAAGATTATAAAACAGGCAGTTTAGACCTATTCTTAAGCAAGTGTGTAAAGCAGCATACTAAGTTCAAACACACAGGTAAATCTTCTAATTTAAGTAAAGTTCTATATGTAAATATGTTTTAGAATGCGTCATGAAGGGAAAACACCAACCTCCTTGTGAGTAAGCCACAGCACAGAGTGCCTGTAGATTCAGCGCCTGCTGAGCATAAAAGCTGTTCTGAAGAAAGGGCAGGTGGTAGGGGTTGGAAAAGAAGGTTGAAGGAGATAGTAGATGCCAAAGGACAACAAAGAGAAGCCTTCAGAGAAAGCCCCTGCTGGATGACCCTTATCAGGCCTGTAACTCCCCTACCCTTCTATGCTGCCTGGACTTAGCTCATTGCCCAGGCAGAACTGGTTCCTCAAGCTGGAAAGCCTTCCTCAGAAGAAAAGAAGGGGACAGAGACTACACAAGCATGGTGTGTGTTTATATGCCCACAGTGGAGGCTGGAAGGTTTATTGAGATTGTTGAGGTGAGAACAGAAGAACTAGCCTCAAACTGCTGCTGCCAGATCCATTTGTTTCCTTGGTTAGACATCTTATTTTGAATGTTACTTTGAGTTCTTGGTTTGGACTGCTGAGGCTCCAGAGAGTCTGTTTTTTTCAAACCCCGTCTCTGAATGCTCTGTGGAGACTGTGGAGAAAAAATTCAACAGGTTCTCTACATCTGTGAAGAGTCCAGTGTTTGCTTTGTTACTTGCTAGTCAGCTCCCCACTATTCTATCTACAAGGGTCTCTGCCACAGAGTGCCATACTATTATTTATTTAGTAATAGTAATCACTCACCCTTCTATCACCACCATTTTGTGTGCTTACATAAACTAATACTAATTAACATATCAAAACAATGAAATAAACCATATATAACCATTTTTTTAAAAAAATCAGTAAAAAAAAAGCATGCAGAGTGTGAAAAGCTAGGGGAAAAAATCCATCCTTGTACTTCAAATGCTATATAAGAAACAAAAATTGACTCTGGCCAAGAAAATGGAACATCAGTTGCTTAATCCAATAGATATCATTGACTTCCTTTATGCATACATACAAGCTGAACAAGAGGTTACTCCTGCTAAGGATAAAATCACTGCCTGTAGTTTCTGATTGATAAGTGTCTTTGTTTACTCACCAGCCATAGCAGTCTCTGTTCAAGACTAAGAGATGTAACTTTCTCCCATCCCTTTGCCTGCTAAGATTAAGCAGCAGATCCTATTACTTTAGCAGGACATACTAAAGAAGGCAATCACGCCTCATGAGAAATGTCTTGCAGCAGCTCAAGCAGGCACAAATTTCGAAGAGTTTTTAAAACTACGCTATGGTTGACTTTGATCTAAATTCATTCTCTTAGAAGAAATGAAGTCTACTGTTCTGTAGTTACAAACCATGATTATTTTCCCTTAGTTAAGGATGAAAAATTAACTACTCTCAATTACTATTGTATACAATTATTATTAATAATAATATTTTGTTAGAGTTAGACCTCACTGTTGCTCCAAGAGTTCAGGTTGGATACAACTTTGCATGAACTGCCTTTCTGTACTTATAAACCTATGGTCCAATAGGGGCAATAGATTTAGAGTTTGCAGAGAGACTCTCCACTTCAATGTCCTTTCCCTAAGATTTACTTTTCTTGTTTCTATACAGCATGTCTGCTATTGGATAGATTGATACTCTTGGGGCTTTCATCACTTCCTTCACCGCTCACTTCATTTCTTCTGTCCCTGACCTTTGCAGTTCAGGTTCTCACTTACGTTATTTTCTCTCCACAAATGGAGAAGAGCATGCAGTAGGCTCTTAGCTTTAGAAAGATTTAAGTAATTCAGGTGTTACTTTCTTTCATGTAAGCACCAACCTCAAGGCAGCTTTCTTTAAAAATGTATACTTTTCTATAACTTTAAAACTCATGCTCCTAATTTTCAGCCATGCTTCTGTCTACATGGCTCTGTTATGATAATGTTATTTTACATTACCAGGCATTTGGCCTATCAAATGCTAGCTTATATCCAAGTTATCCCAAAATCTATATTTTAGGTAATATTTTACTTGATAGCTTAAAGAATTCTCTTACCTGTTTCCCATCCAGTGTGTAAAGACGCTTAACTACTCCTGAATCAAGTTTGATGGCATCAGTAATATCAGTGAGAACCTGCTCAAATGAATGTGCTGTTTTCTTGTTCAGCAGAATCCGAACTGCTTTGCGTGGCTTCACACCACTCCTGATGATTGTGACCAGTTTAGGTCTAATGAAATCCTTGTTCTCCTTTGTATCTGAAGGGCTTCCTTTGGCCGTGGCTAGAGAGGGCACTGTGCGGGAAGTTGAGGTGGTCTTAACATTTACCGACCAATTAGGATTTACATTCTTTGTGTACTCCAGCTTCTTAAAAGGCTCTATTGAACCACACACATAGCTCTCTCCTACAAAAAAGAGAAAAAGGGGTGGATGGGTAGAAAGAATTACAAATCATTAACTCAGCCAAAGCCATATACAGTTCTTTCTACAATCATTCAAGCCACTTCCTTAATATTCTCTTCAATGATACTGAAGACATGCTACTATTCCAAGGTCTTTAGTTATCAGATTTGAAAAAAATGGTCTGGCTTGAACATTACCCTGAGCTATACTTTGCCTAATCACATTTATTGAATAAACCACAGTTGTCCTATTCATACAACTGTTAAGCCAAAATCCAATAGACCACCTAATGGCTTAGTGTATTGCATTAACCCAGTCATGTTCTAGAAAAGGTGGAAATTTTGAAAAATAAAATGCAGATATCACACATAATCAAAAGCCATGGAATCTCACAATTTATGGGAGGAAGTTCCTGAAATGACTTTAGAAATCATATAAAAATATGCAGCTCTGAAAAATTATTTTCTAACATCTCTAACATTTGTGTGATTGTAGGCAAATTGGAGGTGAATAGGCAAAAAGAGTGGAGCCACTGTTACTTCTTCCAATTTCAGCTGCAGAATTACCTACAATATCTGACAAAGAAAATTAATCTGTTTAGGAAATACATCCTTTAAAAGAAAGAAAGTTTTAGCCCCAGTGCATTTTCAAGGAAACAGATATTTTACTGTAAACCGCCCAGAGTCACTCTGCAGTGAGATGGGTGGTGACAAATTCAAAAATATAAATAAATAAATAAATAAAATTTAGCAGCTTCTATTTATGCAATGGAATCTGAAGCATCTTTTTAAAGCAGTTTGTTCTGGAAGAAATATAGTACATCTTAAGGGCCAAGTGACAAGGCAGAGTAATGATTTCCAAATGATCAAACAGGACATATTCTCTTTAATCTACGTTGCCATGTACTATTTTTAGTACCAACCACAAGGTTAGATACCACAAAAGTGCTCTTTCTTTATATGCTCTTCCAAATTTCATTAACGTTCAAGTACTATCATTTGTTTTTGGCAGAAAATGTTTCCTCAATAATGTGGTATTGATACACTGCAGGGCTCTCCAAAGCAATTGAATTGCAAGATAGTGAACATCTTGCTTTATCCCACTAAATGAAATTGTTTGCTATTACTAGACATACTGACAAATAGAATGGCTGAATTTAGGCTTCTTTTCAACACTTCTCAAAGTCTCGGAAAGAACGGTTTACTTTTAATATTTGCTTTCATTATTAGTGTTCAAGTGACCAAACAGCAGCCACTAGAAAAGGAATGTAAATGTATTCTGAAATAATAGATTATCTCTGTTGGGTAGCCACTAAGGGCTAAATTACTGTGGATTCCTAAAATCCAACAATTGCTGGCATTCAGAAGCTAATTCAGAAGCTGGCAACCTGTTTTTCTTTTGATGTCTACATTCTCCTGGAGTTGAAGCTGCATGGTAGCTAGAGCCAAAACAACCTTGACACAAGCCTCAAACAAAAGTGGACAAAAATATCCATTCTTTCTTATACCCCTTTTTCTTTTTATTGTGCTTTCTCTCTTGCCTAAACACTAAGCTGCAGGGAATGGCTAGATAATACTTTACAGAGGTAAGAGCTATCTCTTGCCCTTGGAGTGTAAAATTAGGCTGAAGGCTGCATAAGAATTTGACTAAGGATTTGATTAAGGTACAGACTTAGGATTCTCTGACAGTATATGATGGGTCAGCTGCAGGAAGCAGCCGCCATTGGTTTTAAAGCAAACATAATTACCCCCTCCCAATTCTCATGTAAACCTTGGATAAAAGGCAGCTGGAGAGGGTCTTCCTTAGGTGATTGCACTTTTTAGGAATAGGAAGGACAGTTTATTCCATTGCTTGTCAATTATATGGGTTCATTGTATTGCTATTCCGTTAATTGCTATGGTCATCAGCAATTGGGGGTGGGGAGACAGAATCACAGATTTTTTATAAACCTGATCAGAGGTTACAACTTGCTCTAGATTTTCCTCTTCATTTTGCCTGCACAAGTTCAAAGTGACCAGTTATGGTACTTCAAAGTTTGAGAAACTCTGGGAAATATAGATTAAAATGTCATATCAAAAGTAAGAGGTATATTGATTTCTTGTCCAATCCTAACTTGAATGAGACCATTCATTTTATTTGAGGAAGGGGCATATACATTGATTTATCCCTGAAGGGGGTTGCAGCACTGCAATGTTTGGGAAGCCCTGCCTTCATGCATGCCAAGCGCCAAGCCTTGTAGGCCTTTAGAAGACAACCTCTGAATAGTGCCTAGGAGCAAAGTGCATGTATTAGAATTTGCAGCATGTGGTTTTTCCACTTCCAATCAAGATAAACTCAAGGTTCAATAAACCCACAATCATCTAAGTAAAAATCCCAAACAAATAAGAATTCAATTGAAGATCGGCATTGACAAAAATAAAGATGTAGGAAACAATAATGATTAACTAGTTGCAAATAAGTGCCTTGTTTTATAAGAAGATTACTTTCTATTTACTAACAACAACATAATATATATATATTTGTCTTTTGTGTTTAAGTATGTTGTATGTTCCTTTCATGCAGGCTACAAATATTATACAAAGGGTATATTTTAACAGCCGAAAATTCACTGAAGGAGAGATTGAATATGTATAGAATAAATAACCCCTGAATAGATTTCCAGTTCAGCAGAAACTGCTCTTTAAATCACAGCAGATTCAATTGATATGTAGCATTAACTCTCGTTCACTTTTTCTTTGCATACTTAAAAGATCGACAGTGATAAAGCTAACAGAAGTCTGGCAGAAAGAAGGGACAAGCAAAGAGAGGAGTGATCAAAAACTCTGTGTTCTAAGTGACTGAGGACAAGAGATCATCTCATAAAAAGCTACTGACAAAAAATGGGTGTGTCCTGAAAGACTCTGACCTCAGTGAGTAATCTGAATGATTGCTTCCTAAAAATAGGAAAAATATAAGACAGCCAGTATCCAAGGAACAAGTGCACAACACAAGCAAGCAGGGAAGGGTAACTGCAGTCTACCAGTACAGATAAGGGGATGAGCACTTAACCATTTTTTCCTCTAAATAAGCAATGCGTACTTAGCTAATCTGAGTTTTAGCATTTTTCCTGCGTGTGCAGGGCCTGCTTTATGGATCACTGAATGTTGGTCCATTGGTTGTAACAGGAATTGACTGACCAGCTTGTCACCCGAGCCTGACGTCATGGGCTGAGAGAGAGTGACAAGAAAAAATAAACTCTTGCCTACTTAAACAGAGGATGACAGAGCATGAGTGTGTGTTGTGTGTACCTATATCTATATCTATATCTATGAGCAGGATATAGGAGAACAGAGGATACACCACTAACTTTCAAGAAGGCAAAAGGAAATCACAGTAGGTGATGACTCACTACTGTATTATAAAGAACAGAAACAAAAGCATATCAGCCAGACTTACAAGCTCATTCAGACTACTGGCTGACACAAACATGGATCAGGAATGTAACAAAACTATTTACAAAACCTATTAAGTCCATTGATAATTACCCCCTCCTGCTAATCACTGGAGGAACTAACGATACTGCTCGCAACAGCTATAACATATACCGTTTGAAAATCTAGGAAATTCTAGAATCTTGATGTTTTTATTTATCCTTCCAATCCATAACATAGTACTGCAGAGGTAAAGAAATAATACTACAGATGACTGATTGGCTTCAGAAATGATGTAAACAGGAGATATTTGGTTTCTGGAACCAAGCTCTGAATTACAGGGATGGTAGACTGCTGGTAAAAAAATGTGTTTGGAATTCATTAAGCATGGTGAGCTGGAACAGAATGTCTTTAAACTGAATTTGTGGGACTGGAGACAAAAATCCTGAAGAATGGACCTCAGATAAAGGACTGCACACAAGAAGAAAGTAGAAATATTGTTGTAATAAAGCTTGTTAAACCACCGGTGAAAAATCAGAAGGCTCACTGGCTGCAGTTTCAAACCATCCTAATGCTCAAAGTATGGGAAATAAAGATTAATTTGAATGGTTAGTACAAGGAGGCAAAAATGATTTAATGGCATAACAGAATTGTATTTAACTATTGAATATAAGCAACAGCAAACACCTATAGAGAGAGTTGTTCCAATGTCTCCTGTAGTCTGTCTTTAGAAATCAAATCAAGGGTGGATTTGAAACCTATAAACACTACCAATAAAGTTTCATGTTACACATGATACAATTTTTATCAAGGTTCTGCCCTAATAACTTCTTGTTGCTCACTAGGAAGTTCTTTCTGTCAAACCAATCTAATACTTTCCAAGTCTTACATAGGGCTTACTAATAATACTTAGTAACTTATTTGGTGCATAGCTAGTAAGTCAGTTTTGTTCCTTCTTTTAAAGAGTGGAATAATAGTTACATGTTCAACCCTTTAGAGATATTTGCCATAAGATCTATATGTTCAAAAGGGATTAGAAAAGATGGAAGCCCACCATTTAATATTAGTTTTTAGCAGCTTAAAAGGTATGAAATCTCCAAGGTTGCTTTCCCTGCTTTTTGACTGTATTATGAGGTTAGTAGTTACGGAAGCTGGAACTGAGAGTCTATCTAGCAGGACATCTGGAAGAGGCCTAGATTCTGATATACACTCAGAGTTAACTGCAGAAATGAAGTAGAAGCATGACTCCTAAACAGCAGTTGATACCTGACAATTGATCAAAGTCTATATTTCATTTAGACTGCTTTTAACAGGTGCTAGAAAACCATAGAATTTCTCCACCTAACAGCTATGACTAACCCTTGCAAGTTTTCTACTAAATGTTCTTTTTTATCCTTACCAGAGTTTTAAACTATTTTCCTCCTGCAGATAAAATGTTCATGGGAAGGGTTCCCCATTACTTGGTTTTTATTTGTTTTATTAAATTCTCTTTAGTTCACACACATTCATGGTCATAACTGTATTTTGATTTAATTATTGAAACCCAGACTTTGCTATGAAATGGTTAGATAATAGACCCTGCAAAACTGGATTAATACATTGCTGAAATATTGGAATCAGATTAATTGCCTCTTAGGATATGAAAATAACTTAGGGAATTATTACAGAAATTGTTAAGAAAGTACTTATTAGTTCTTCATCAAACTGAAAGAAGTATCCAAGCTTCTGTCTTGAAACTCTAGTTTTCCATATGTTTGTAATGAATTAGATGAAAAGGTGGAGGAAATTCTTAACAAATGTGTAGATGACACCAAAGTGGGTGGACAACTAATAGCTTAGAAGACAAAATTTAAAACATCTTTGATATGTAAGAGAAATAGGCTGAAAATAAGTAAATGAAATTTAACAGTCAGATGTAAAGCTCTTCACTTAGGAAACAAATTAAATAGGTACAGTATAGGAGGAGGGATATCTAGCTTGCTAATAGTTTTTGTGAAAAAGATCTTGGAATACTAATTGGTTACAGACTGAACGTGTTAGCAGTGCAAAAAGAGACAAATGCAATTTTAGGCTAAATAAAAAGAATATGGTTTCCAAATCCTAGAAAATAATAGTTCCACTATTTTGCTTTGGTCATTCCAAACCTGGAATAAGTTCAGAGAATAACATGAGGATGATTAGGGACTAGAAACAAGGTCCTAGGAAGAGAGGTGGAAGGAATCTGAAATGTGAAGCCTTGAAAAGAGAAGCTTTAAATCACTGGGAAGTTTATTTGTTCAGGAATGATAACTGCCCAGGAAATACCCAGGGCTAGGATGATATGTTATTTGATATATAAATATGTTATTTGATAACGTTATATGATATAAGAATATGTTCATTCATTAAGTATTTGAATTTAAATAGAGTTTTGTTTACAAGGGTTCAGCCAAAAGTGTGACCTGTACAAAGAGGAAATAAAGGTATTTTATGTTTTTACATTTCCATGAGATATTTTAAAAAGTCAAGTAAGTAGGCAGATAAACGTAACAGCTTAATGAAACCAAGAACTGGAAAATTCTTTGCTATTAAAATCTATGAAGCAATAATAATCCATGGATATATAGAAAGAACATTCAGAAAAAATATACATAACATGGAAACTACTATTTGAATCATGTACAGTGCATGCTACTATTGCTAAACTGAAATTTCAGATTTAAATACCCAGTGAAGTTGTTCTAAAACAAACAAAGGGAACCCATGACCTTCCAGGTGTTCATGACTACACATCAGCATGACCAATAACGCAATTTCCAGTGGAACAGGACTGAGTTACTTGCAGGACCACCTGTTCCTGGTCATCCCCCAGCTCCCTCCCAGGTCCCATTCTGAAACAATGTCCATTTAACGGGGCTTAGGACACATGTCTTATCTGTGGTTGCTCCTGCCATTTGGTACAAGCTCCCACCAGAGATTTGGATGGCCTTGACTCTACCAGCCTTCCAAAGACCTGTCTTTTCTCCTGTGTCAGACTGGTAGATGAGCCCATTCGGTGATGTGTATGTAGGTTTTTATCACTAGCTTCAATTATATTTTCAGTATTTTTTTATTTTATTCCATTTTTTGGTTTTTGTATTGTTATTTTTGATGCTTCTCTTTTGCATATCACCCCAAGTCACAAATTGTGAGAGGGGCAGTCTTATAAATCTTACGCATAAATGAATGAAATTGATGTTATATACTAATCTCTGCATAATATGTTCTTGATTTTATGTATCTTGCTTCCCTTGTTATTGTTGGAAGACAATTCCATAAATAGCTTCTATAAAACCAAAATAGGAGAGGCTTTCTTGTTAAATAGAAACTGCCATACACCCAGGATCTGAATTCAAAAGTTAGATCTTTATGTTTAAAACAGAGGAAAGTAACACAGGGCATTATCCCAAAATAGCTACCATGGGAGAATCAACAATTCACAAAATGACTTCCATGGTGGTTGCAGTCATTCACCAGAAGGCAAAATGGTGAAGTTGTTTCCTGATCCTTCAAATGACTTTTTCTTTTTTCTTTTTGTCTGATCAAGAGAGCATTTTTCATGTCAAACATTCAACTGCAGCTACACAAGATCTTCATTTTCAAACAGTGTCCACAGGAATTATTTTGAAAATAATAATGTTGAAGGCCACAGCTTGTTTGTGTGGCTGCTACCCGTTTATTTACTCCCTTGAAGAAAAAGAAAATCAGGTGGGAGAGGAAGTTTAGCCGGTGTTAGACGTGTTCATAAATACCATATTATGTTTAAAAACTCCTTGTATTATGACTCATTTGCCACTGTTCTCTCCAATAAAGAATAAAATGAGGCCCAAAAAGGTAGAGAAGCTGTACATATAAGACTCTTTACAACACCATAATTTCCCTTATATCATTAATGCTGTTACCAGTGTGGCTAAAACAATACCACCCATATACAGGCAGGAAGGATCAGCAAACTTAGGAACCTTGAGGCCTGTTCAACCTTTCCCCAAGTGAGGGGGTATCAAAAGCAGCCCAGAAAGGAATATGATACTCAGCAGCCACAAAATATTGATGGATTATTGTTCTGAGACAAAAAGAGGAATGAAATGGAGAATCATAAAGGAGAGCATGAACAGAATCATGAACAATTTACATGGGAACATTTTGTTGCAAGTCTTCCTTGTACCCTTTATTTAAAAACTGACCTTCCACAAGTTGGTCTAAGGTGGTGATCTTCTTTGCTCCATCAATAGTATAGATGGTTCTCACACCCTGGGGCAGATTGACATTATCAGACAAAGTTCGGGTCAGATCAGCCAGCAAGGCTTCATAAGATCTAAAGCGATCAGGAGATATGGCATATACAATCCCTTTGAAATAACGGTCCCCATTGCGATAGAAACGGACTTTTTTGGCTTTCTTCTCAGAGCTGAGGGTTTGTAGAGTGCGGGTTCGGTAGAAACTGCAATGGGCACTATGGGTCGGGCTAGGGAGACCATTCACCCGCGACCCTCGGCTGTACCGCTGTGCTTTATCACGCTCATCAAAGTGTTCCAGCTCCATATCTCTCCCAAAGGACATTTTCAGAGTTAATCTGGGAAAAAGGGGGAAAGAACAAAGGAGAAGCTTATCAATACAACTGTAATGAAATAGTTGCTTTATTAAAACTGGGTAGCAAGGGCTTTGCTATAACCAAGCTGAATCTGTCCAATTCTTTCAAGAATGCTAGCTAAAAGAACCAGTAGCTAGCATAATGTAGTTTAGATTATATATTCAAAAAAATTGGAGGGTCATTTTTTTCCCCAGATATCAGTTAAAGACAACAATTTTCCTTGGCTTTTTAAATAATCTACTTTCCTCCCTCTATACACCCAAAAGTTTTCTCCATTACCTTCTAGGATAACCATATATTAGTATCTGAGATTATTAAATACGGTTTTCAGACCTAACTGAAGGACACAAATTCCTCATTCTTCTACTTCTGTTGAACCAAGGACTTATCCAGCTAATTGATCTATAACACAATCAATGCACAGATTTAATTCCAGTGATGCAGTGACTAGGTTTCTTCCTCAAGGTAATTATTCTGTTAATAGGAATATTAATAGAATGTCACTTTTTTGGACTTCAAAGCAGAGTTTCATAACTGAAAAAGTTCAAGTCATCCAGAAGCGGTACATTCAATGCTCTTCCAGTCACTGTTGTCAGTTAAGTCTTGCATAGCAAAATGTTAAGATTGGCGACTATATAGCACCAGCAAGACAGCAAAAGTGTACGGTTATAATCCTTTCACTCGCTCCAGCTTGGGTGACCTCTAGATATGAGGACTTTAACTCTCACAGTTGCTGAGAACTCTGGGAACTAAAGTCCACATATCTGGAGGGTACAGAGCTTGGGGAATGCTGCCCCATATTATTGTGTAGTTTTAAAATGTTACAGTATTCATTCCTATATCACTAACACCTAGAAGTACAATGCAGCCCTAAAAAAATCAACAAGAACACACACTCAGGTCTCAAAATAATCCGGTTACAACAGTGTTCCATTCTTTTCTAAGACTTCACTTTAATCCTTCTTTTGAAATCTGTGTTCTCCTTCTCATCCCACTGACAAGGCTACACCATATAATCTATTTTGCATGGATAAATTTAGGAGGTCAGGCTTCTTTTTTGATCAGAATTAACATACTGAATTACAGATACTGTTATTTAAATCCTGACTTTCCTGTTAGTACGGTAATTGGTTAAAATGAATGAGATTTTTCCTCTACAAATCCAACTGAATAAAGCAAGGTGACAAACCTTGCTTTTGTTAAGATGACGGTGGACAATCATTTTCTTTCCCTTTATTGTCATTCTGTTACATTAGAACTGCACTGAAGCCAAAACATGTCCACTCAAAAATAAATTCCATGTATGACACTTACTGTATTCCCAGAACAGTATGTAGTGGACTGCGTCTATATTATATGATTGAGGCTTAACATATGAATAACTTCTAGGGATATCTTTTAAAAAAAGGTTTCTTAGAGCAGTACAAGGGCCGCATACACACATCAGCTCGGAGTGGCTAATAATTCAGAAGCCTGATTCTAAGAATATAAAATCCCCGTCTCTCAATGGGATTGGGCTTCCCCATGGAGAACTGGCCTGCAACCTGGGGATTTTCCTGGACTCACAATTGCTGACTGAACAACAGATGGAAGCTGTGACAGCACAACCTTTGCCCAGATTCAGTTATATGCTAATTGCGACCTTACCTAGAACAAAATATTCTGAGGATAGTCAACCCTTGACTATCTTCATAATCCTGTGCATGGATTACTCTAATTCTTTTTCCATGGTGCTGACTTTAAAGACCTATATGCAGACTTCAACTGATGCAAAATGTGCTCATTGTTGAGTTGTGGTATTGTTACATTTCTTTCACAGGAAATGGATTAAAGCTGGTTATCACCTATATGGTTTGGGACTGGAGTATCCACCTCCCAAATAGTTTCTGCTTACCTAACCTGGGTGAACAGAGAGTACCTGCCCCACTTATCAATAGGTGAGAGGAAAGGCCCCCCCCCTCCGATGGAATAATTTGCTCAAGGTGAGGACAGTTCCAACTTTCATGGCATTCTGGACACTTGTATAAAACAGTTCTTTTGGAGGACCTTTGGTGAATATGATGGTATTTTTGACACCTGGTTTTGGCACAATATTTTTATTGTTTTGTAATATTAATATCTCTCTATATTAATGTATTACTACTTTTATTTGTGCACAGCTTTCAGCCTTCAGAGTTAAGTAGTATATCAAAATTATACATAAATAAATACCTACATACTCCCAATATAGGGAACTCTCTTTGAGCTACTGGTCAAACTCACTTAGTAGCTAGGTTCAAACAGTACATGTGCCATGATTTATTGAATAAAGCACAATTGGCTGATTCATACAACTTGTCAAAGCTAAACAAACTATATCACGACTTAGCACGTTGTGTGCATCAGGCCAGTATGATCTTATTCTGTGTCTCTCCCAATTCCAGACAAGGTTTGTTCCTACTTCAAGATGCCAGGTTTCAGCCTGGGACCTTTTTCTGCAAAATGTGCACCATGACACTGAACAACAGTGAGAAAATGTTGACAAGCAAGCATAGTCTGCAGCACAATGCTTCAAGGCTGCAATCCTAAACATATTTACTAAGATATGTTACATATTACTTTATAAGTTTTATAAAGATATAGTTATAATCTCAATGTTACTTTGGAGGAAAAAAAATACCATATCATACATATGTGAATTTTTAAGTCTCATAGGTTTACACCCAAACAATCTTTTTTTCCCCCTTTATTGAATAGAAAAGAATTCAAACATGCATTTTCTCATATATAACATGGCAATACCATGAAGAAAAAGCTTAGAACTCAATTCTATTCATGCATAAATTGGCCTTGGATTCATTGCAGCCTACTTCTAAATCAACAGGTACAAAGTAAGGCTAGTAAATGCAAAAATAACACCAAATATCAATAATATACACATCTGATTTGAAAGTAGTTTCTCTCTTATTCTAATTTCCAATCAAGAAAAGAAAAAATAGCAGAACAAGGCTTTCTGCTAATATTAGGTGACAGCTATATGCATGATGGGAATGGGCAAAAAAATGTATTAGGAATTTCAAAATGTTTTTCAAAAAACCATCTCCTTTAAACGGTATTTCAACATTATTTTCAGCCACTTGATAACTATGCTTAGAACTATAGCTTTTACTATTTTCTGCATATAGAATTTACAATCCAGTCTTAATTTTAACATTAGATAAGAATCCAATTTAAACCCAATCACACATTTTTTTCACCTAAAGTGGGCATTTTACATTAAAAATATAGCAGAAACATACCATTAGCTGAGTTCATAATGTAGTTCGCTTTAGTTTAGCATTATGTGAAGCCAGACATTGTAATTTATAAAGAATGGCTTATGGCTTAGTGCTGTGAGAAATCAGACAGTTGTGACTTATTCATCAGACTGCAGCTACAAAAAACATAAGTAACTTAATATGATGTGCAAATCCTACCACTAACTTCTCTCTTAATACACATAAGCTAGGTACACAAAGGTCTGGATGCGTACAGGTATTTGTCATTGTGTACATCCACAGTCCACTTTTGAATAGTGAACAGGGCTATCACTAAAATTTGACTGACTACCCAATAGGTGGGTTCATAGATGGTTCCAAGTCATGATTTGTTCAACCATAGTTTACTGAATTAATCACAGTAGCTTGGTCTATAAACTAAACAACCAAAAAAACCCCCTCCCATGTTATAGTTTTTCATGGTGTGTGAATAAAATATTCCTTATTATTATTAGATTTTTATCCTATACACACACACACACACACACACACACACAGTGGTACCTCGAGTTACGAACTTAATCCGTTCCGTGACTCTGATCGCAACTCAAGTTGGTTGCAACTCGAGGTAAATTTTCCCATAAGGTTCAATGTAAATACAGTTAATCCGTTCCGCCCTCCGAATTTGGTCGCACCACGAGGCAAATTTCCCCATAAGGTTCAATGTAAATACATTCTTGCCAAGCCTGCTCTGCATTTTCTTTGGAGCCATGCTGACAAGCACACCAAAAACCTTCCAAACGCCACAAAACACACCACAAGCCTCACTGAACGTCTCCTTGCTACCGCGATCTCACCCACAGGAAGCTGCGACCGCGTGGCAGCAGGGCAAATGGCCGCAGATCTGGTTCGTAGCTCAAGGCGGAGCTCGCATGTCGAGGTAAATTTTTGGGGCCGGAGCTGGTTGTATCTCGAAAAATTCGTAAGGAGGGGCGTTCGTAACTCGAGGTACCACTGTATATATACATACACACACACACACACACTTGGTCAACTCAAGGCAGCAAACATATGTAATACTCCCAGTTCCCGTTTTCCCCACAACAACAACCCTGTGAGGTGGGTTGGGCTGAGAGAGAGTGACTGGTCCAAAGTCACCCAGCTGGCTTTCACACTGAAGGGAGGCCTAGAACTCACCACCTCCTGATTTCTAGGCCAGCACCTTAACCACTACAGCAAACTGGCTCTCCTGAAATTTTCTCCTTGAAAATGTATCAGTAGGAACTGAAGAAAAAAAATCTTCCCTGTTGCTGATTTCCAGCAGCATGACTATAAAGATCAGTTTTAGCTACCAGGATATTTACTCCAAATATTGCACTGGGGAATTTCCATCTGGTGTTCTCAATGGGATTGCACTGCCCTAGAAAAAGCTGGTGTGCAATCTGGAACCCCTTCTAGACTCATGGCTCCTATTGGAACAGGGCAGGTAGAGACATAGCCAGTAGAGCCTTTGGTGTGTTTGCCATTCCTGGACCAGAAGGCACTGAAGACAGTGACTCATGCCTTTGCCATCTTTCAGACTATGCAATTTATTCTATGCAGTGAGGCCCTTGAAAATGACCCAGAAGCTGCAGTTGGCACAGAATGCAGCCACTCACCTGCTGGCCAGTCTAACTGGTTCAGCAGAATAACACCTATTCTGCAAGAGCTGCACTGCTTGCCATTGGGCTTTCAGGCCTCATTCATAGTGCTGGCTGTTACCTATAAGGTTGGGGACCTTGCTACCTCATGTAAGGTAGAATCTGTCCACCTTACATGATCTAGCTAGGAGACAATGCTATGGGTACTGTCTCTCAAGAGATCAGAAGGGTGGGAACTTGTCATTCTCAAGTGAAATAGCTTACCTTCTGAGGTTAGGCAGGTCTGCACACTTTTATAGGAAAGAGTTGAAGACCTTCCTTTTTTGCTGGATTTTGGGGGGGGGGGGGAGTTTAGAAGACAGCACCAGATTTTTAAAGATTTTTTTAAAAATATGGACATCTTTAATATATGATTGTAAATCATCTAGAGTCATTTGAGTAGGCTGCATATAATTTAAATATATATTATGGCACTCGAACTTCCAGAGTTGCCAAACAGCATGGCCAATGGCATTTAGGCTTGCTGGGACTACTATTCCATAATTGGTACTACTGATTAGGAGTTCTAGATATCTGGAGATCAATTTGAAAAGAATTGTTTAGGGAAGATAGAGAACATAGCTCTCCAAATGTTGTTAGATTACAACTCCCATGTTCTCTTACCACTGACCACACCAACTAAACTAGTCCAATAACATTGTGAGGGCCATACGTTCTTCATCTTTGTTTTATCAAGACTCAAGATTTCTTAAATCTGCTTAAAGGAACTAATCAATACCATTGCTACCAATAAACCCAAAGTTAAGATGTCTTCAAATTTAGCTTGATTCCCAGAGATTCCATCCACGCAGTTTTCTTGGCAGCATTATGGGAGTGGTTTGCAATTGCCTTCTTCTGGGGTATTTTTCAACTTCCTAGTCTAGCTTCAAAACTGAAGATGCTGAAACCCTTAGAAAGAAGAGCAAGGATTTACACATCATACTAGCCTATAAACCATAGTTTACAAATCATAATGGCTGGGTTCAAGCAAGATGCTAAATCATGGTATGAGTTAATGCATCATGTGAATTCAGCCAAAGGCCATTTAGGAGAATTCTTGTCTTCTTACAATTGGCAGTTCATGTTGACTTAACGTGGATGTACTATTATCTTGAATTAGGCAATGAGCTATACATACTAGTACACGGGGATTCTCTATTTTTGGTTTCAAAAGTAAAACTACAATTTGAAGTCCTATCTAATCAAAGATGATGATGAGATGTAACAATAACTATGACACAGCAATTATGTTGTGTCTGGAGGCTGAAGGGCCAGGTAAAGCCCCAAGCTAAACCAGTAGTATTTTCAAAGCATACTTCTAATTCCAAGAAGGAGATTATACAGAATACATATAATATTAGAAAGGCATTTACAACTACAATTCCAAACAATAGTGCTGAAAATGTATTCTGCAAATCAAATAAAACTGCAGAAGATTAATACTTAAGATGAATTACAGATTTTAAAAGATCATAGAAGTTCTATGAGGTGATATTCCCTTTAGTAATGAATCATTTGATTCAGTAGGAGCTCCTAAAATGGAAACAAGATACCATTCTACAGCTATGTCATTCCTCAAATCCTGTGCATCACATGAGAAGACAAGCAACAATTCTTAAGGCACTTAAACCAAAGTAGATCTAAAGACTTTGACAAATTTAATCCCAAGAAGAGGGTTTAATGTAATCTATGTTTTAAAAATTTAAATTTTCATATGATTTATCATTCTCGAAACTGATCACAGGTTACTGAACACACCCTGTAGAGTGTCTGATACCCACAGTTCACACTACATACATCTATTACAGACGGATTTCACACCCTGCAAATGTGGGTGGTGATTTCATAAATCCGTCGAACACAAACCCAAATATATGCCACAGATCAGCAACAAATCATTCAGAGACACTGAACAATAGACAGACACTCAAAAAGCCATATCCTCAGTTACATAACGTTTTTGTTTTATTTAAGGCATCCATTAAAATGTGGCGCAAGAGCTTTAAATATAGAATAGAAAGCCACGTGGACCACCTAGATTCACGGACAGATAATCCGTTGTCTGGCCAATTAATTGGGGAGGGAAAGAATCATTTTTGCTCTCTTCTTTTTGAAAAGTGTCGTTATTTGCCACCATGTTAGTAGATGGGACACGTTTTCCTTGTCTCTGCCTGCCCATTTCTAAAACATGCTGCAGCTCTCCAAGCCTAGCGTAAGTCTCCTCCTGTCAAGCTTAAGATAGGGGTAGACACATTTTTACAGCTGAACTTCCTTTACAGTATCGATTACCAAATAAGGCAATTAAAAAACAAACAAACCCCGAACGTTGATTCTAAGACGCAACCCCTTTGCTTCCTACAGGAGCGTTCCACACAATGACAGAAATCTTCCCTCCTTGACAGAGAGGAAAACCACCACCACCGCCTCCATCTCTCTGCTTTAAACCAACCAGCCTAAAATGGTGCTAAAATTACACAGCACTACCTCCACGCTGCGGGAGGCAGGAGGGAAAGAGCCCCCCCCCCCGCGCCACCACTTCTCAACCTCCTCCAAGCCTCATTCTTCCAAGACGCGCATCCCTAAACAATGGGGACAGGTAGGTGAGCCACCCGCGCACGTTCTCTCTGCCGAGCATCTGCCTGCGTTACAAACACGAAGCGAAGGTGGAAGGGGCCCCGACGCCGGTCGCTTTCTTCCACAGTCCTCCGAGTGGGGCGGGGAATGGCTTTGAAACTATCGCAAACGCTTACCTGTGCCTTGAAAATTTCACGTCGTGGTTCTCTCGCGGCTGCAAGCAATTGGACTTGTTTGCTGCAAAGGGGGTGGGTACCTCCGCCGCTGGTTCTCCAAAGACAAAGCCCAGCTTCCACTGCCACCGGCAGCCCTGTGCTACCCGACTACTTAGCCTGGCAAGTGCGGCTGTCCAGGGAAGGCTTAACTGGCTTTGGCTTTGTTGTGCGGCTCCGCCTGTCCCCTTTCTCCGCCGGCTGAATCCGCTGCCGAGCCTTTCTTCTCCTGCCGCTGATGGGAACGATTTGCATTAGCCCGTCCCTCCTGAAATGCGGCTCTTCACCCAGGCTGGGCAAATCTAGCACGCTGCATCTGCCAGAGGGCGGTGCCTGCGCCTCCGCCCTTATTCTGCCCGCTTCTCCGCGGGAGGAATTGTTAGAGACCCCGAGGAACTGGGAGCGCGGGCAGGCGTTTTCCCCACCCAGTTCGGCCCTGGGCATCATGCACTTGTTCTTGTTTGCTTGGAAGAAGATACCATTTAAATCAATAAGTCTTACTCCTAAGTAAGTGGGCACTAAACTGCTGCCTGCCATACTCTTCAAGCCTTATTTAAGGATGTGTTTATCCATGGTAAATTTAATCATAGTTTATGTGGCCCAGCTTTCTGGGTTTGCATGAGGTATGGAACAAACCACCACAGGGCTGGGTTCACAAAACATGCAAAGCTGTCACAGTTAGCTAGTTTGTGCTTTGCATTGCATTGTGCTATGCAAAGATACTGCCTGGCAGGCTCTGTTTTACTACTATAACTAGGCCATGATCTTTGCACCCTTCACTTGCTAGTTTCCATATTACAGAATATCAGCCAGCTACAAAATACAGAAGATAATAGGACAGAAATTTAGGGCAACCTATAATTATGTTGGCAAGCATTAAGGTCCTCTGCTATATTTCATGGTTTGGGGACATCTAGAGAGCTACAAGGGGGACGCGGTGGCGCAGTGGCTTAATGACGCTGAAAGTTGCCGGCCAGAAATGGCTGACGCTTCGGCGGTTCGAGCCCAGCCTTCGCGTTAACAGGGTGAGCTCCTGTTCCCCCCCCCCCCGGCTCCTGTCAACCCAACAGGTCGAAAACTCATGTGAGTAGATAAATGGGTACTCTCACTCCGGTGGGAGGAAAAATGCTGGCAGCGCCTTGCACAGAGAGACGGGACCAGTTGCCGGTAAGCGCGAAACCACGCTCGCCCGAAAAGGGCACGAAGCAACAGAAACCCCGCCTCCTGCACTCACCAGCTGGGCTCTGCTCTAGGAAGGAGGCTCTGGCAAACCACTTCCGAAAAACAATTGCCTTGAAAACTGCAAGGATTCGTCAGGCAGTCACTGCAGGGTCAGTAATGACTGAGCGCAGACAAAAAAAAAAAAAAAAAGAGAGAGAGCTACAAGGGGAGAGTGAGAACACAAACTGGCCAGATTCTCCAAATTAAATACTAATTACCAACTTCAATTAGCTGGTACTTGTGTAATCTCTGAATAGCTCCCAACTTGTTCCAGTACAATTAAAGCAAATGGTAAACACAAGACTCCATTGTTAAGCTTGACTCTTAGAGTCTGCATGGAGATATCCATAAGGTTTTCTTGGCAAAAATATGAAAGTGCTTGCCATTGTCTTCAACTATTTTTTTTTCCACTTTACAAACCAGTCTATAGTCTGGGTCCTAAGTACTAAACAGTCTATGGCCCAAGTACTAAACTGGTGTGGCCCTACTTAGCTTTTTTCAGGATCAGTCCAGATCAACTAGGCGCTGCCATCTGGTGTGATAAGCAAATAATGTAATGTCCTGACTGAACATCCTTTTTACAGTCTAAAAGATAAATAACTTGAATGTAAGGCAGGGACAAGGTCTGAGTCTTAGGACTCCACTGAATCTGCAATTTTTGCTCCAACAAGAGTTCAGGTCACAAAAAGGAACTCTTCAATACTGCATATAAAGAAACTTGCCCAGGAATTTGAAAACCAGACAGATATGAGGTCTAAGCCCCGAAACTCTTTTTTTACCAGCATTTCTCAAATCGTTTTTCTCACCTCACAGTTCTGCTACATAAATTCCACTTCTTTTAGAGATAAATTAGACAATGTATATATTGCTTATTATCCCATCCTACTTCCAGCTTTAATTTAAATTATCACAGATATAAGCACTCTGATCCAAATTCTGGCTGTGTTGAATGTGGTTAGGGAGCCTAATCCCTAACTTCAGATGCACATTTTTTAAAACATTGCTGATTGAATGTTTAAACCCTGTGTAGTTGCATATGTGTGAATTTTTCTTAGAAAGAGTGCCGGGGCAAGGATTCTACTCTACAGATAGTGGTTCCAGTCTGCCCTGGACTTCTCTTCTGATGCAGTTTTTTAAAAAGAAAAACCCAAGTTACCAGTTAGTTTCTCACTTATCCCATTATATATCCAATCCACACAACACACTGAGTCAAATCAGTTAAAGACCCAGCAGTATATACGTACCTTCCTTAGATTTTTGTGTGTGGTAGCCTACTTGGCTAGCTCATCATTCAGTGTATTGTTCAAACTCAGATAATAGGTTAATTCAGTATCCAGGTTTAAGTATGATCTGTGAATGCAGCCACTGTGGGTCTTCCTGCTGTCTCTACCCTGTCAAGGTGCTTCTCAGTGTATTGTCGAAGGCTTTCACGGCCAGAATACGATGGCTGGTGTGGGTCTTCCGGGCTGTGTGGCCGTGTTCTGGAAGCGAAACGTTAGGAAACAAAACTTCCAGAATACGGCCACACAGACCGGAAGACCCACACCAGCCACAATGCTTCTCAGTCTTTCTAGCCCCTTATGTGGCTTTCTCTAGCCCCCTGTATTACCCAGTGTGATGGGGGTAGGGTTCAGGGATTGGGCTGACACAACAGAGAGAGGGGAAAACAAAATTGAGACCCAGCCTGAAGGGTTCTCTTCCTCAGGGTCAGGATCTTACGGCCCTCTAAATGTTGTTGTGGATGCCAATGATGAAAATTTCAGTCTAAGCATAATATTGTAAATCCTGTGCACAGAGTTTAGCTGAAAAAAGAAGTCCTTTCTATTGCTTTCTAATCCTACCAAGGAGTCATTGTGGCCAGTTTGAACTCATGGAATCTGGGAAGATCTAGAAGAGAGGTGTCCAGGAGGGGAGGATGACAAAAGCACTACTGCATGGTTGTATGCAAGCTCCACCCTTCTGGATGCACATACAAAAGAGGCAGAACATATAGTGCAAGGCTGCTTTCATCATTTCAGCAAAAGACTCTGTCTTGAAGGTCCTTCCCTAAGGAACAACACAGCAATTTTACTATGGACCACGTGAGACCACAAACAGAAACTTTACTGGAATTTTCCCTCATGGGAACAGGTTTTTACCTCCTCCACCTCTATGTTTTAAAGTCTTCAAGAAGTATTCATTCCACTCCAGTGTATATTAATAATTTGGGGCAAATGTGTTTTTTTTTAATTGCAAGTACTTACAATTTTGTAGAATGCTTTTTATAGGTGGCTTAGATGAGTTTGTTTTATGCTGCTGGTTTACATTTACTATTGTCACTATGTAAACTAACGGTGTTAGTTCAGTATTTTTCCCGGGAGGGCAGCATCTGTGAGAGAGTTTGGAAAGAAAATGCTATAGATTATATAGAAGTACGTTGCTGTCCTAAATTATGCAGGACACGTTGACTTCATACTTTGGTATTAGAACTCTAGATAAAATGTGTACGTAGGGATGGCTTCCAGGGCCTGTCCCACCTTTGTTTTGACTGTCTGCTCTTTTAACAGCTGCTGAATAAATGAACATTGCTTTATACAGCAGACAGCTACTCTGTATCCAAAATGCAGATCTAAGGCTTTGAGAGTGCCTAGTTCTGTTGACAGAATTTTGGCATGTCTGTTATCCTTATGGATTGTTGTTCTCTTCTTTTTATTGTAAAAGTTTGAAGAAGAATTGCCACATTACACAGGACAACCACATTTATCAGGAGAAATATTGGCTTCCCTTTGGATGCTAAATTCTATAAAGCCAGGAATTATAGCAATAATGGCAGAAGAAAGAAAACAAGCATATCCCTGCCCAAATAACTGGATAGCTTTCAGCAACTTCTAAGACCAAGCAAAGGATTCTCTCTCTTGGAGATATAAATTCAGCAGGACCCCTTGTTAGAGGATATATTCCTGAATGTAAGCAACTTGATGAAAGATTAAGTAGCAGAAGGACCCATTACAAGCTCATCTTGGATGGGTGTTGCCCAGCTAAATGAATGGTAGTGGATATTACATTTGTTCCTTGAGTTGACCAAAAATACAGGTGGGATAAATATCTGATAATAAATAAAAAATAAAAGATTTATTAAGAAAGCCTCACTGCATCATAAACTACATCTTGAGGAGAGAAAGAAAAGGAAGTTCCCTTGATTCTTAAAAAGAGAGTCATTTAGAAACAGATAACAAGGACTGGTTCCCCTCATCTATCTCTCATCAAAGATTCATAAGTGCAAGGAGGTGTTGCAGTCTCCAACATTCACTCACTCTCTTATTAAAATATACACAGACTGGATTTGTCTCTTGCTGTAAGTCAAAATGAATTTGTGTGAACTTGGTCGCTTGTGGCTTCTTCAGTAGTCCATGGTTCAGCAAACCACACATTGGTATAATGTATAAATCCATGATTGAAATACCAATTATATAAATACTAAGCTATACTTTACAGTGATGGTTTGCTTATTGGTTTGCTGAATTAATAATAGGCCTCAGGGATACTACCATAGCAATATTTCAGGATATAGTGATTGGACCTGAGAGGCATGTGGTAGAGGAGGGCATATTACTACAGTGTGGGAAGTAGCACTAAAATAGGTATTGACCTAACCATTCTGGGAGAAGAAAATGGGAAATGTTGGTGTCAGCCCTAGCCTCAAACCTGGTAGCCTTCCCCACAGGTTCAGGATGCTGATTACTGGCAACTGTGAACTCAAGCTGCTTTTACTGAATACAAGTCTGTCTATAATACATGACCTGGTCAGGGAGGAGCTAGCTAATATATAACCAAGATCTGGTTGAGTGAGGATGGATAGATAGTCCTATCAGATATTTGCCAAGGTTTTCTGGTGTTTCAAGACTGGAAGTAGGTGGCTGGGTGAGTGATAGCAATGATCCTATGAGAGACTTGGATGTGATCAGATGCTCTGCTCCATAGGTGATTAGACGTGCATGCTTGTATTTGAAATTGAGTTCTAAGCACATTTGGTGTGCTGCTAGTACGTATACTGCCCTCAGTAGCAGGATATCTTTGTGAGCTTTTGGACCTTATAACCAGACTGGTTTTGGATGCCCCTGCCCCCTCACGCCAACTATTAGTGTTGGAGATTTTAATCTCTATGTCCTTAGCATGAGTTCTGACATAGTTCAGGAGTTCATAGCCTCCAGAACAAAGGTGGTCCTGTCACAGTTGATATCTGGCCCAACTCACAGGTGGTCATGTGTTAGATCTAGTTGATTAGTTAGTTCATAATTTGAAAGCAGAGAACATTTACTGTATACTACTCTTCTTTTCATGGTTGGATCACTTTCTGGTCACAATGCTCTCTAAAAGGGTTTAGGTTAGTTAGGATGGACCGTCCCAGGTACCTTATGGGTCCAAGTGGTATCCTGTAGGCACTTGGATGGTTTTTCAAGCAATTTATAGGGCAGTTCTCCCATGGATCTGGTTTTCTTTGGAATTCAGAGACCATGGGGGCTTAGTGTGTGGAGGAGAGGGGTTTTTTTTAGCCTAGCTTGCTCTTTATATTTTACTTGCAACTTTACAGAAAAATCTTTTATTCCTTGGACTTCACTTTTACTACTGCAGAAGTCTACCATATTATATGGCATGTGTAGGCAGTTCATTTTGTTCAAACAATTTACATGGCTTTTCCTATTTATCAATGACTATATCCTAATATCAAAGCACTTATAATTTTGGAAGCCTCAGCTTTGTTATGCTCATATCAGTGAACCTACAACTAATTGAGATAGAAAAATTTCTTTATTTTCAAACATGTTAGGTAAATAATAAAGGATGGCCACATGAATCTGTTTGTTTATGGCACATAACTGGAATTGATTTTGGAAATGTAGATTTCATTTGCATTGTAACAATTTTTTCTTTTTAATGTCCTTCAGTTAAGTGTGGGAAATTCAGCCACTATATCCACATAACAGAAGCAAAATGGATACATTTATCAGTGCTAATCACACCAGAGTATGTCAAATCAAGTTGGTGATACAAGAAAAAAAAGATCTGTCTGAAGATGTCAGGCCTAGCCCAAGAACACTGGTGAAACAGTCCAGTTGGATAAAGTTCCTTTATTTCCTTACAACTTATAGACAGAATCTTGCCAGACTAAATCTATACTACAGCAACTAGTGGATATACCCTGGGAGATTCTAGGGAGGGGCTATCCTGAATCTCTTTCACTTCCCATGCTCCTCCTGTGGACTGTGTTGTCTTTTGTCTCCTTTCCCTCCCTGGAATGCAGCCCTCTTCCTAGATACATTCCATCACAGAAGAGAGATGAATAGTACTAAACACACACATTGCTTATGTTGAGTGAAAGACGTTGGAGGAACATGTTCTTATTTTGGATAGAGTTTAACAATGGGCAATATAAACTAAAAAGTCTTATTTTGGTTCTTGCTGTTGAATATTTGGTGCTTCTCTAAATATTTTGTGAACCAACTTCTACTAAAACAAATTTAATTCAAATTTTCAAGGGCTAAACTGTATACAGTTTAATATGCCCTTTATATGGTTCCCCTGGATCTTTTAGGAATTGTGAACTAAAGAGTGGTTTTCTTTTGTCACTGAGCTTTTCTGCCATGACTACAGTATTATATCAGAGTAAGAGTAATTATTTCTAAGAAATAATACCCCAGACCGTTTAACTAAAAGGCAAGCTCTCTGTAAGCCATTTAAACTGATTGACTTGTCTTATCAGCAAACTAAATTAAGTTGCAGAGCTCTGTATCACATATGTTATTGTTTGAGGTTTTAGAACAATAGCTATGAGATACTGTGGAAGTCATGTTTTCTTTTTAAATAACCTATGAAGTTGGGTTATGAAACTAGGAGTTGTTTATAAATGGACTTTTAATAGATTATACTTCTTTAAGCAAAAAAATACTTTCTCTGAATGACTTTTTTTTCCCCAAAGGATATATTTGCTCTGTTATAGTACATTCTCAATACAAGAGTTAGGGGAACCCTTTTTAAAAAGAACATTTAGAAATAATATAACTCTCCAAACCAAGAAGTTAAAGAGGTGAAGAGGATAAGGAATGAAGTAAAGATTGACTTCTGTATAAGCCTGTTCTTGTTTTCTCTGACCTCAAATCTTTTAATCAAATGTGGCATTAACACTGTATTGCTCTTAAACTCTTATCTGCACAAAAGCTACAGGATAAAATAAAACAAATTATTTTAGTATAAAAGCTGTTGCTTGTTCAAAGTACAGTCTCTTTTTAAATTATTTTATCTTAATAAACTAGCAGAAAAGATATATAAATATGGCTACATTAATAGGCTGATATAACATTAACTTTAAAGGGGGGAAAGGAAGAAGGGAAAACCAAATTTAACAAAAACATTTAAAATAATGTTTAGCATCAAGTGCATAAAGCTGTTGCAAAATGATGTCACTTGCCCCTCATGTAAATACCCATGAGTAGGTTGTTTTTAAATCTCCTCAATGTGGAGCTAAAGCAGGTTGTGCTGCACAGATAAGATGAGGCTCCCCAGTCTTCTCGCATTGGTGAGCACATCTGGCATTCTGAAAACATGTTGTGGATGCATTTGCAAAAATTATTCTTCAATTTAAAAATGGCTGTGGCTGTGTAGAGGGATGGGGAGACTTGCTTATACAGGGTATTGTTGATGACCAGGCAGTAGTGAGCCCAGTGGAACCCAGCAGCATAAACATCTAATAAATAAATATTGCCCTCTTTGGTGAACAACAAAAAAGGTAAAAATTGAATGCTTATTAAAATGATTTACTGTATACATGAGCCACTTAGATTGTATAATCAAAATGTATGATTCTAGGATGCATAAAATATATGTAATAATAAGCTAAGTTGCAGGAATGACTGAAAGGGAGTCATATTACACAAAGAAGGTAGAAGGTATAAAAAGAGAAGTAAAAAAGGAGGGGGAAACTAAGAAAAGAGAGAGTCAGGCAAGATTATCCAAGCCAAAGTCACAGGAACACTCTTGAGAGATTGATCAAGGTCTACTGACCAGTGTTAAACCCTTGAACTGTTTTAAAAAAATCAGATTGTTCACTTCCACCTAGGGGAATAAACACCACTGTTTCTGAAGGCACATTTTAGAACATAATGGCTTTTCTTTGGATTTACAATCTGTAGGTAAGAATTACAATTGTGTGCTATGGCATTATAATCAATAAAATGGAATTGTGCCTCTTTCCTTTTCATAGTCAGACTACCCAGTCCAAACTACATCATCTATTGAACCATGGTAAACAATTGTGCTGACAAAGCATTAACTCCTACAAATTTATGCCAGTAACAGCTCACTACAGATACTGTATACATGAGGATGCAAAATAAGTGGCTGTTTAGCCTCAGCAATGGCAGAACATCGCTGACCTTCACTGATTTCGGAAGCTAGGCACCTAGGGTCCCGACTAATGCTGGGAATTCCAGTTTTGTTTTGTTTTTTTGACAAGATATGGGAAATTATAAAAAGAAAACCATAGTAAAAAACATAGTAAATATTTTTAGCTGTTTTTATGTTTTCCCTAGTTTTGTATGCTGCCCAGAGTCCACTGAAATTGGGCGGCCAATAAATTTAAATAAATCATTTCCATAAGTCTGCCCTGGAAACTGCATAAAAACACTTACAAGCTATCAAGTTCAAGCTGAGGGATCTTTCTCTTATTTATTTGGGTTTAGCATCATGAAGTAAAAGACATTAATTTATGATGCTAATTCATAAATTCATAAATTCATATTGTGACTACAGTGGACTTAATGAAGTGTTGAGCTTAGAACAAGAAGAATCAGGTTCAAAGCCCAACTCAAGTATCACACTAATTGGATGACCTGGGCCAGCCATTCAGTCTAATCTAATTCAAAGGGAGGATAAGAGACAAACAGAAGAGCAGCAAGGTCCCTTATGGAAGGAAAGGATGAAAACATAACCAAGGTTATGCTGGAAATATTAACAAGAGAAGAATAATATTCCAGATAAAAGCCCAGATGGTTGATTTGTTTAATGGTGTGCATTGTGGTGAAGTATAAAAGTGAAAAAAGAATATTCAAACTCATGAAAGACAGAATATTAACCATTCTTACTGAGAGAATTGAGGCTTGTAGTCCTTTTACAAAAAGTTCTGCAAAACTTTAGATTACTGGAATCAATTTAATTAGGGATGTGGGAGATAATGAACTCTCCTAAAGTATCCACAATAGTTAGGTGGGAGAGAGGAGACTGACTGCCGTACCCAGTAATCTGACCCAATAATTCTATTATTCAATAAGTGATTCAATGCATGTAACAACAGTGCTCCTTCACACATTTGCCAGTTGGAAGAAATGCTGAATCCCATGTGAGACTTTATAGCAATTTTTGAGGCTGATTCTAACATTCACTGAAAAATTACTTCTCACCTTCTGATCTCCGAAAACATTGGACACTGAAGCAAATTGCCTTCTAAGAAGCAGTGCTAGCAACGGACTATTAGTTTCTCTTCCCCCGCTGCTGCACACACGTGTGTACCTCCATTTATTTTGATCCTGTTCTCTCAGTGAATACAGAATGTGCATTTGAACTTTAAACGTCTTTTCTTCTAAAATCAAAAAGGATAAAAGAGGTTTAACAGTGAAACGTAACTGTACAGTCCAAGCTAATTCAGTACGAAAGAAAAGAACACGACATTAAATGTTCCTGGATGCAAAAGCACCATCTTTGATTCTAAAACCTCAGAAAGCACCCACTCCCGAATTGCACTCCCCACTCCCACCCTCACCCTCACCCTCAGTGCTGCTATTAACAGAATGGAGGGAGGAGCCGTATGGGTGGCTGGCTGGCATTGCAACCAAGATGCTATGGCAGAAGGTTCCCTTTCTAAAAGCTGCTGTCTGTGGGTGGATAGCTTCACCCACATAAAGAAATTTGGTCAGGAGAAGACTGGTGAATGCATAAAGCTAACTGAAATCACCTGTGCTGCTCCAAGACAGAAACAAGCCCTGCAAATGGAATACTACTTAAATATAGTCCCATGAAGGCTTCAAGCGACACTCTTACTCACTGATATTCAGTGACTGGGTTCACATATTGTGCTGTTTTTACAATGGATTGCTAAATAATCCATGTTACATAAACAAGCTTGTTTGGGTTTACTTTAGCATTGCATGTAAGCCCTGTTAGAGGTTGAAGCATCTGTTTCTGTATACAGGTGAAACTTGAAAAATTAGAATATCGTGCAAATGTTCATTTATGTCAGTATGGCAACTCAAAAGGTGAAACATCACAATTATACCAAAGTAAGGCTTGACATATCTCGCTTTGCATGTAATGCGTCTATCTCATATATTGGTTTCACCTTTTGAGTTGCCATACTGACATAAATGAACATTTGCACGATATTCTAATTTTTCAAGTTTCACCTGTATGAGCATTCCTGAGAGCAGGAATTTGACCTGAGGAATTCTTAGTGAAGCAGGTTTTAGAACTGTAAGAGAAAGAATATTTATTTAAGGAGATACATTGTGGTGTAGGCAAAGCCTAGGACCTGGCTACATCCTTCCAGGAGTCATCTAAGAGTATATTCTGCATGCATTTTTTGCCTGGGAATAAAGGCAGAAAGAAGCAATATCAGATTAGACAAAAGAGGGGACACAGGGTAAATCCTTAACACACTACTATCCTCTGTAGTCATGTAGTGTTGAACAGCCAGTGCAATTAGATTTGGATCTTCAGCACCCCTATTCACTGGCTTGTTAATCCCCAACTCCCATCATGTCTCAAAAAGGTTCTGTGTTGATCTCTGGGCAAAGGCTCAATAAGTCCACCTGCCAGGATATCTTCTGGTGAGTTCAATGAGTTATTCGTCTTGAGCACCTATGAAATAGTGGTACTTGGTCTATCTGCTTTGTTCTAGATGTAGTTTTCTCTATCTGAAGAGCTGAGTACATCCTGAGTACAGACTGTTGACATGATGCCTCTATCCCAAAGTTCATTAAAAGTTTATGTAGCCACCTAGCCTTTTGTCATGTTTGTGCCTTTTAAGCATTTGATGAAGATCTTCTTCAAAGCTTGTGGTTGCTGCTTGCCCGGATATAGGGAATAAATCTGATACTTTATGGTGTCAGTCCTTCAAGGTAGTCCAGATAGGAAACCAAAATCATAAGTAGTAATACTACCTTTATTGTAAGGTTACAGTAACAGAATTTTGCAAGGCTGAAAGCACTTCCCCCCCTCCCCTGCCACTACTTTTCAGAGAACTAGGGAGTGTCTCTTCTGAGATGCTTTCTCCATCCTCATTCCTTATTTGGACTCAAATTTCATTTATCAGACCGTTATCTAGGCTGCAGCTCTCCCTCCTGTCTCCCAAGGTTATTTTCACAGCCCATTACATCTAGTTATTGTTTCTCCATCTCATCAAAATATGCAATACTGCGTACAATGTGGCAGGATCCTGTCTCTCTTGAAGTATTGTGAGCGCCTAACTGTAATAAGGGAAAAAACGCTCTCAGGGTCAAACCAGCCTCTCCCTCTGAGGTACTTTGGTTCTGAGGTAACCTGCACCTAGGGGTGAATAGCAACTGGTAAATTAGGTCCCATTGCTGCCGCCGCCACCACTTCGTTCTAAACTAGTTTCTTCCTTCCACACCAGCCCTCTGGGGAACTAGGAGAGGATTGAAGGGGAAATAGCCTCACCCTGGGTCTGGCTAAATACAGAGAGGGAAACCAAACAAAAACTGACATTCAGAGATCAAATGTTTCAGTATTAACAATATATCAGGTATTTTTGAAGCTACTAAAGCACCAACTCCATATTGAGCCATCAAAACATGTTTTAATTGCATATACCTCCATTTTTGCATTGGTGGTAGAGAAATTTCTGTTTGCAGTCGCTGAAAAGATTTAAAGTAATCATTAAGCAATAACTGATCTAGTGTAACTATATCCTTTTGTGCTCATTTTTTCCAGTAAAAACTTTTACCACACAACAGTTCCAGGGCTTGGCACCTCGCTACCCACATCCATGTGCTCTGTGCATGGATGCCTAGGAAGAAAGCCAGAATGAAGTGACCTCAGGTTAGCAATCTTTTAAACAGCAGGCAGAGTGATAAAAAAGGGATACAGAGTAAATAGTTAATTAACTATCGATGCTGTACTGTTCCCTTGTGGTCAGTAGGTTATGAGGTGCTAAGGAGTCTGTGTCATTGGATTTCGATGTCCAATACAATTCTGTGGAGTCCTTGGGGTTCTCTGAGCTTGGTTGTTCGCTTGCAGACGTTTCATTACCCAACTAGGTAACATCTTCAGTGCTAGGAGCAGGGTTTGCTCTCTGTTTATATACAGTAGCTTGCCCTGTCAGTGCTGGTGGGGGAGTTCCCTCCCCCCGGTAGTTCCTAGATTAGGCTGTTGTTTACTGCTTGTTTGTCAGCTATATAGCTTCCCAATAACATGACAGTTCTGCCAACTTCAAAAGAAATGGAAAGGGAAAAACATGTTCTGGATTCAATTTCTATGTAGTCATGAAATAATGTATACTTCCAGCACAATTCTCTATATGTTTATTCATCCAAGAGCAAACAATTACCTTATGTCTTAGTATGATGTTTGACCCAGTCACAATTAATAAAGCTTACTCTAGAATAAATGAGTTTATAGAACTCAGTAAACCATAATGGGGACTGTTTTGTTTATGACTTAACGTGACTGAAAGATTCAGTTATTGTAAATTGTAAACCATGGTTTATCTCAGAATGATATATGAATTAAACCAGTGTAATCAATGAGAATTTTGTTCTGTAATGTTTTTTTAATGTAACTTGAGATTTTCTAGGCTAAACAATGATGTAAGAACTATTGCAAAATCTTTCCCAAATTAACTACTGAGGGTTCCCTCCCTCCCCCAATAATTCCACATTGATCAAATTCCTTCTATTTTGTTCTTGGTTTCCAGAGTTCTTTAATGAAGGTCTGGCTACAAAATAGAAACATCACAATGGTTGGATTCACACAAGAACAATCCAGATTATATATATAGATTTATGACAATGATGTGAATATAGATTATAACAATCCATATTATATTAACAATTCATTGTTATATTATGGCATATAACAATGGATGAACCAGGCCTTGATTTGTTTAGCATGATATCCAAATCGAAACTCTGTGCTGTTTATTGTCTTCCTCATAAGACAATAAGAAGGCAAGTAAAAAAGTATGGCTTCTTATTTTGATTCAAAATAAGAACCAACCAGAGTACTGAATCTGCACAAGTGATTGAGGAAGTTTTAGGGTTGTTCAGTCACTCCCACTCTGGAGTATCTAGCTTGTGCAAGGCACATCTGAATTCTGGCTCAGCATGGAAGACAGTTTTTCAAAGACAAAAGAAAAAACCTGAACCAGACGACTCCATTATCACAACAAGGAACAGATAGAAATGATCCCACCTGCCAAAAAGAGTGTGGCTTCAAGACATATATAATGTGCAGACATATATATTGTGCAGACTGGAGGAAAAGAACTGTAAGAATATAAACCTTGATTTCACTATAAACAGAGCTTGCATTCAATGCACAGCCATTGCTGAAATTCTTTCAGGCTTCACTGGCTTTTCTATAATAAATCTACTTTTCAAAAGCTCTTGTGTCCCTGAATGCCTGTTGTGCCTGCTTCCAGTTCAGCTTGTTGAAAGAAGGCCAACTACAGTGTGGAATGCAGACACATAAACATCTCTATAACTTCTTGCATTTCAACAGCAAATAGAGGCTAATTGTACATGACACTATAAGCCATAAAGTAGTTTGTTTCCTTTTAGATTAGCATGATGTGTTAGACCTGGATGACATCTAAAAGGGCAGACCCAATACATTTGTAATCTACTAGAACGCTTCATTATATTGTTCCCATGTGTAGAAAGTATCTCTTGTGGACTATGCCATAAGATTTTCTCTTTCTCAAGGCAACTGAATTCCTTTTGCTAGGAAATACACACCAAGATGAGAACTATAAACATGAGTTGCCATTGAAAATGGCAGCCTTGTAGCTAATTTTCACTCCTCATAGTAGCATACAATTCTAAATACATCTGACTCGCTTGATAAGCTATCATGTTATATACATCATTACAATGTTGTCTTAATCACTTTTGTTTCAGGACCTGCTCCAACAAGTTCAATGCTGCCTACAGAAGTCATTTTTTTCCCTTTCATATTATAACAATGTTAAGAGGTAGATTAGGCCACAAGAGAACAGCTCAAGAGTGATACCAATTTTCTGAAAAGTGAAATTTAGCCAGAAGACTTTCCAAATTCTTGAAGAAACTAATAAGACCCACTTTTAATAAAATTAGAAAAAGTATACCATTTTTCCAATAGCCAGAAGTTGCTGAAGTGAAATAGTTGAAATAAACAGTGGAATAAAATGCAGTTAATATAATTTGCATATTTTAATCAATGAATTAAAACATTTACTTGGAAAGTATTTTTAATTGTTGCTGGTACTGCAATACATGACAGATAAATAGAGCATACTTCCTTACATTATTTAAATTTAAGGGGAAAAGGTGTTGATCTTCATCTGTATTTGCCTGTCTTCTAGTCAGGCAAAAAACTGTACCTTTGTTGAAATAATCTGGATTCTTATGGGATACCATGCCTGTGAGAACAACCATGACAGCCACTGCTGCTGTTGGGGAATATTTCACTCTTCCTCCATATATGGTCTGTGTGCTTTAGGAAAAAGGAGAAGATTCTGGAAGTAGCCACTAATTTATAATTGAAAGCATAATAGCAACAGTTCTTGCTTATAAGTCACTCTTGCCTGAAACTACCTCTGCACATGAAAAACAAGCAAACAGTTTTTCTAGAAGAGATTTCTTTTCATAGAACCACCAGATCTGGATGGCAAAAAAAGGGATGATCATCAGATAGCTCCAAATTGATACAGGAAAGTCTTCTTTGCTGTCATCTGGATTTTTGCAGACCAGATCTGGTAGCAGTACTTTTTCAGTAGTGATGAATATACTGTATTGTACATCTAAGAGATGTATAAATACAGTCACATGAAGAAGAAAGTACACCCTCTTTGAGTTCTATGGTTTTACATATCAGGATATAATAAAAATCATCTGGTCCTTGGCAGTTCTCAAAAGTAGGTAAATACAACCTCAGATGAACAACAACACATGACATATTACACCATGTCATCATTTATTTTACAAGAAGAAAGCCAAAATGGAGAAGCCATGTGTGAAAAACTAAAGTATGCCCTTACTGCTTCCATAGGTATGAAGAGGCTAAGTAACAGCCAGGTACTGCTAATCAAATGCCCTTGATCAATTGATCATCAGCAAGTGTGACTACCTCTATAAAAGCCAAAGTTTTAGGAGTTTGCTGATC
The DNA here is from genome assembly GCA_030867105.1 of Liasis olivaceus. Lineage (NCBI taxonomy): Eukaryota > Metazoa > Chordata > Lepidosauria > Squamata > Pythonidae > Liasis > Liasis olivaceus. The sequence continues at coordinate 87,984,162 of CM061352.1, read as the reverse complement.
TCAAGCATTGAGGTGTGTGTTAACACAATGCCAAAGAGTAAAGACATCTGCAATGATCTTAGAGAAGCAATTGTTGCTGCCCATCAATCTGGGAAGGGTTATGAGGCCATTTCCAAACAATTTCAAGTCCATCATTCTACAGTAAGGAAGATTATTCACAAGTGGAAAACATTCAAGACAGTTGCCAATCTTCCCAGGAGTGGATGTCCCAGCAAATGCACCCCAAGGTCAGACTATGCAATGCTCAGAGAAATTGCAAAAAATCCAAGAGTTACATCTCAGACTCTACGGGGCTCAGTTAGCATGTTAAATGTTAATGTTCATGACAGTACAATTAGAAAAAGTCTGAACAAGTATGGTTTGTTTGGAAGGGTTGCCAGGAGAAAGCCTCTTCTCTCTAAAAAGAACATAGCAGCATGGCTTAGGTTTGCAAAGTTGCATCTGAACAAATCACAAGACTTCTGGAACACTGTCCTTTGGACAGACGAGACCAAGTGGAGATGTTTGGCCATAATGCACAGCGCCACATTTGGTGAAAACCAAACACAGCATATCAGCACAAACATCTCATACCAACTGTCAAGCATAGTGGTGGAGGGGTGATGATTTGGGCTTGTTTTGCAGCCACAGGACCTGGGCACCTTGCAGTCATTGAGTCGACCATGAACTCCTCTGTATACCAAAGTATTCTAGGGTCAAATGTGAGGCCATCCGTCCAACAGCTAAACCTTGGCCAACATTGGGTCGTGCAACAGGACAATGATCCCAAGCGCACCAGCAAATCTACAACAGAATGGCTGAAAAAGAAAATAATCAAGGTGTTGCAATGGGCCAAAGTCCAGACCTCAACCCGATTGAAATGCTGTAGTGGGACCTCAAGAGAGCTGCGCATAAACAAATGCCTACAAACCTCAATGAACTGAAGCAATGTTGTAAAGAAGAGTGTGCCAAAATTCCTCCACAACGATGTGAGAGACTGATAAAGTCATATAGAAAACGATTACTTCAAGTTATTGCTGCTAAAGGTGGTTCTACAAGCTATTGAATCATAAGGTGTACTTCTTCACACATGGCTTCTCCATTTTGGCTTTCTTTTTGTAAAATAAATGATGACATGGTGTAATATGTCATGTGTTGTTGTTCATCTGAGGTTGTATTTACCTATTTTTGAGAAATGCTAAGGACTAGATGACTTTTATTATGTCCTGATATGTAAAACCATAGAACTCAAAGAGGGTGTACTTTCTTTTTCACACGACTATATACTCCTGCTAGCAAAGCATACTCAATAACTCCTGTGGTTGGGTTGAGGGACCTTACTTTAAAATACTATTTTAGAATAACATTTTGTGTTTATTGTGATTGCAAGTGGGAAAATAAATAATAAAAGGAGAAATTCTAGAATAAGAAATCAGAGTTTCAGTTTTGGAAGATGCTTCACTCCTGCTGTTTTTTTAATTGGTCCCTTCTTTGGGTCCAATATTCTTTGATTTCTTGGAATATTACACCTCCTAAAATATAAAAAACATAGAAGAAAATTCAGAAAACACACTTTCACTTGCCTATGTTGCTATAGAAACTGACATTTCTTCATAATTGCTATACCACTACTAGATAGCAGGACTCTAGCAAAATGGCCAATCTCATTTGCAGATGGCAAAAAAAAAAAAAGAACTATTTTTTGAGAAGGGAGACAAAGTAGATTTTGGCTGGTTTTGAAGAGATGTGTACAATTTTACAATAACAACAACCTTTTTATTTCCTTTTTTTTTAAAAAAAAACCTTTTAACACTGCTGCCTCCAATGGTAGTAAAGCATGTATTCATTCCCCTCCCCATCCAATACATTTTTACCATTTAATCTAAGACTGGATTGGATCAGATCAATGTTTTATTCTAAATCCTCCTAGAATAATGCCAGCTGTGCAATACTGGATTTACTCTTGGAGAGAAGCACTTAGGCACTAAACATGGACACCAAAGTTTTCCTTCTATCATGGTTTAAACAGGTCTGGGACCCCAGTCACACTAAGCCATGATGATATTGTTTGATTTAGGCTTATTGCAATCTGTAAATCCAGGCCATTATGGTTTATAAACCTTGGCTTATGGCTTAGCATATAGGAACAAGACTGTGATGGCTTGTTCAATAATCCTTTGTTATAACAAACTATGGCTTAGCATGGTATGAGAATCAAGGCAGTAAAAAGAGAGTGCTTTTAATTGCCTCCAGTGAGGCACTAAAAGAGACTGATTTTTAAAAATGTCTTCAAGTATTCTCTGCAGGAAATATTCTCCCAAATTCTGTGTTCTTGCACATAAGTTACCCATATTCTGAGCTCTTCCCAAGAGAGCATGCCGCTTGTTTGAAAACTAGGTAGGCCTATCAGCATATTCCATTATTTCTCATATAGAAGCTTGCCTTTAAATTTAGCATTCATAGTTGGCTTATAGGGAAAAGCAGATTTACATGAGAAAGTAAGAGCCAAGGAAGTTGAACATGACTACGTTTACACACAACACTCATAAAAACTTGAGTAATGCTGTGACCACCCTTTTGCGGTGCCTGGAGGCTGTGGGGGTCTGGATGGGGAACAACAGGCTTCAGCTGAACCCTGGTAAGATGGAGTGGCTGTGGATTGGAGGTCCCTCTGTATCCGAGAACGTACCATCTTTGGTTTTGGATGGGGTTGCACTGCCCCAAACAGATCTGGTGTGTAATCTGGGGGTCCTCCTGGACTTGCGACTACTGCTCAAAGAGTGGCCAGGAGGGCCTTTGCTCACCTTCGAGTGGTGCGCCAGTTATGCCCCTTCTTGGATCAGGAGGCTCTCCAGTCAGTCACTCATGCCCTGGTCATCTCTCGGTTAGACTATTGCAATGCGCTCTACATGGGGCTACCCTTGAAGAGTATTCAGAAGCTACAGCTGGTTCAAAATGCAGCTGCGTGAATATTAGGTGCCCCTAGGATGGCACACATAATACCTTTGCTGTGGGAGCTGCATTGGGTGCCAGTTTGCTTCTGGGCCCAATTAAAGGTATTGGTTATCACCTTTAAGCCCTACATGGCATGGGTCCAGGTCACCTGAGGGATCATCTCATCCCCATTATATCAACCCGTCCCACCCGGGCAGGCAGACAGGGCATGTGGCAGATCCCATCAGCAAGGGAATGCTGGCTGACAGGGCCCAGGAAGAGAGCCTACTCTGCTGTTGCCCCCACCCTTTGGAATATTCTCCCCCCAGAGGTGCGGCGGCCCCTAACCTCCCTGCTTTCCAAAAAGATTTAAAGACCTGGCTCCGTCAGAGTGCATGGGGTGATATGGTCTCTAGCCACTCCTGGAAGTGGTTAGACCCCTGATGAAGCTCCCTGGAATTACTTGCCAATTTTCTATCTTCTTGGAATTTATTTATTTTTAGGATTGTTTTTATGTTGTATTTTAATGAATTTTTATCTTCTTGTAAACCGCCCAGAGTCATTTCACGAGATGGGCAGTGACAAATGTGATGAATAAATAGATAAATAAATAAACAAGCAAATAGGTGGAACTTTGATCACATTGTTATAGCCAACATCTTGACTTTTTAACCATACCCTGTGGACACCCTTGTTATGACAACATTCGAAACAACTGATTTCTACATCCCAAGGATTTTTTTTCTCAGATTGTTGCTACAAGTGCTGACATCTAACTTGTTCTAAACAAACTGCTGTATAGGTCCCTAAAGAAAAGTGTTACATTGATCTCTGATTTTGTGAAAGAGATGTTCACAAAATAATAACAAAATGTCAGCTGTTTGAACTGTGTATTTGCTATTCTACTATAAATACACTAGTATACCTAATTAGAAAAGCCCAAACAACTGACCAAAAAGATCTTAATCTGTGCCGAGCCAGGCTTTTAGACTATAAAAGGCAAGAGGATTAGATTTGGTTTTCAAAATGGGACATTTAATTCTAGTTCTAAGGGTAATCATGAATGTAATAATTATTTGCTTTAAGCAGATCTGGCACACAAATACCACACTATGTAAGTCTTGTATTCTAGGCCCCTCAGATGGGTTGGCTCTCTTTTCACGATGAATATTTAATAATAGAGAAAGCTTTTTGTGGTACCTATATAATTAAAAGACTGAGTCTGACTTTTACAAACCTACATAAATTAGGAGGTGGCATAGTGCCATCTTAAAATTATCTACATTATTATATAAAAGGGATTTGTGCCATCTCTATAATGTTAAAGATAAGGTAGGAACTAATGTCTTCAAAAGTGGGAAGCTGAGATAGCATTAAGGAAGATAAATCTTGATTTTGGTATCAGCTGTTTCTAAATAGAAATGTAAGCTTGAATTTACCATCATATCAGGAGATGCATAAAGCCCAGTTTTTGCCTTGTACTAAGACCAGTTTTAACTTAAATAAATATACTGAATTTTATTTCATGATTTTGCAAAAGAATGAACTATTTCAAAGGTAATACAAAGTTTTATGGACACAAATAAAATCAGGGCATTAGGACTGAGAAGCAATACGCAAGCCAGTTTTAAAAACAGCTTATTACACACTGTATTAAGCTGTTTTTAAAATTATGGTTTGCTGAATAAAACATAACTGAGCTTATTTGTTTACTTCAAGTTTACTCTGCCTTTTTTGAACGCTCAAGGTTGTGTATTTGATGTCTTTCCTAATTTTAAACCTACAACAAGGGCTAAGAACAAACGACTCATTCCAATGAGTTCTGGAACAGGAACCTGAATCTGTTCTCCTTGGGTCCAAGTTTAACCATAACTAACTGTAACAAAGAGAAAATGAAACAATTTGCTTTCTAGTTTAGTGTGCTGTGTGAACAGTATTAGACAATTTTGTGAGATAGACTGGGCTAAGAGGAAGTGCCAGGCTCAAAGTCAAGGTAACTTGGAGATGTATTACCCTGCTCCAAGTCCAACATCTTACCATGAGTAAAAAAACCACTAAACCAGTAAAAAAAAACCATTTACCTCAGAACTTGGTTTTCCCTCTTCATTTCAACTGCATCTATTTTCTGCCTCTCTAATGGTTTTAGTGATCCCGATATCTGCAAAAGTCAATATATGTTAAGTCCTACTCTATGTGAGCTTTCCCCAATAGTGCCTCCATATATTTTGTATCTCCAATGGTCTGGAATTACAAGGGTTAAAAAGTATGGCCAACAGTCAAGGATAAGGAAATCCATAATAGTTGTCCAGAATGCTTGGTTTGTGAAGGCTGCTCTACATGCATACTAGATATACTTCAGCAGTACTTGAACTGTGATCCAAAAACTGCACAAAAAATATCTGGCACATGGCCCACTTTTAATGGTTATTGCAGGATATTACTAAGGATTAGTTAAGATAAGCCCCAATCATGAACTTGTGAGCAGAAGATAATGAAATAGATCCTTACCTAAGATATCGGGGTTTCTAATGCTGACTTGCAGAATAAGCACAAGCTACTTCAGACAAAATGGCATAGAGTAATACTATTCACTTCAAATTTAAAAAGGAGGAAGAAAATGTGGTACATTGAATAAGAAGGGAATGGCTACAACTGCTAGGCTCAAACAAAACCCAAGCCAAACTAAACAAATTTCATAATGGTTGGGGCAATGTGTGAATCTAGTTAGTCTGGGGATCTTTTGAGACCAATCACCATTTGGTGTTATTTGTAACCGCCTGATATAATGTACATTTGTAAATATGCATTAGGAAAATGATGACACACCAATACAAAATTAAAAAGAACACTTCCCAAATGGTTATGAATGAGGAAAAAATAAGGAAACAGATGGAAATTAAAGTCTACCACTGTCAGAAAATATATTCCTTTGCTTTTGTTGTTCAGTCGTTAAGTCGTGTCCGACTCTTCATGACCCCATGAACCATATTGCACCAGGCCTTCCTAACTTTCACTGCCTCCCTGAGTTTGCTCAATTTCATGCTCATTGCTTCAGTGATGCTATCTAGCCATCTCATCCTCTGCCGTCCTCTTCTCCTTTTGCCTTCCATCTTTCCCAGCATCAGGGTCTTTTCCAAAGAGTCCTCTCTTCGCATTAGGTGACCAAAGTATCTGAGCTTGAGCTTCATTATCAATCCTTCCAATGAGCAATCAGAGTTGATTTCCTTTAAGATTGACTGGTTTGACCTCCTAGCAGTCCAGGGTACTCTTAAGAGTCTTCTCCAGCACCACAGTTCAAAGGCATCAATTCTTCGGCGTTCAGCCTTCTTTATGGTCCAGCTCTCACAGCCATACATTACTACTGGAAAAACCATAGCTTTGACTATGCGGATCTTTGTCGGCAAGATTCCTTTGCTACCTGTCATTAAATCAACAGTGCTTCCCTATATTGCTCTGGTTCTCAACAGTGGTGTGTTGAGACATACCTATGACAGAAATGTTTTGGGAGATTTTAAACAGAAGAAAATATTTCTGGAGACCATGAGTACTTGGATGGTGAAGGACTTGGCATACAGATACTTTCATCAATCCTTCCAGTTGAAGGTCATAGAGCAAGAGGAGAAAACAGGATCCTGAAAGTCAACAGCTGGTGCACAGCTGAAGTTGCCAAAATGGGTTTGGGTTCTACAACAGTGGTCTATGCTGTTTTCATGAAGGACTACTGGGAAAAGATGGGATACATTTTATTAAAATGAAGAAAGGGGCTCACCAAAATATCAGAAGGGTATTAAATTAGAATAAAAAGAGGAGTATAGCAAAAGCGCAGAACTGTAACACAGCCAAGGACCAGGGACCAGAAAGCAGAACACAAAGAGACAAGCAGGAGATCAGGATCAGTACCCAGTTTACAGGACACTATAACAGATGGGCACTCAAAACCTCAGATATTTACATACTAATGAACAGAGTATAGGAAATACTAGAGAACTAGCAATCCTAACTTAGGAAAACAACTATGAGTTCACAGCCATTACTGAAACTTGGTGAGATGATACCAATGATTGGCTCACAGTACTGGAAAGCTACAATTTACTCAAAAGGAATAGGCCCAATAGAAGGAGTAGGTATATTGCACCCTACATAAATAGAAAATATCCTTGCACATTCAGGAATCAGTTGAAAGGATACTGTTGAAAGATTTGTGTAAGAATAAAGGAGAAATAACACTGTTATAGACCATCTAGGCAGGTTCATCAATAGAAACACCTTTCTAAACAACACTAACAGCAGATTCTACTTCTGTTGAAGACACAGAACACAGAACTATTTCCTTTAATAACAAGGCATGCAAACTGGGAAGGAAAAAAGAATAAAGAAGACACTATTTAGATCTCAACAGCAATCAGCCATTAATCCAGTTTACAATGCTCAGGCATTAGAATGTTCACAGATTAAACCAAATGCTTTCAGTGATAGTTAAGTGTTTCCTGAATGCAGAATTTAAATAGAAAAGATGTCCATTGACCAGATACAGTACTTTATTTCTCCCCTTTTCTTTCTTTTCTCTCTGCAATGTATGTGTATTTATTACAAAATCCAAATACACTGAGAGCTAGCCTTACAAAGGGAAATGTTTTTCAGTAAATGCACCTCATTCTATAAGACAAGAGATAATTATACAGAGTGAACCATTTGCCTGCTGGTTTAAATACATGGATTCATGGCTAATTACAGCCTTCTCTCTGCACTAGTATACAATGAAATGAATGGCAGTTGTGTAATAGAGGTAAACTATATCTATTTTCTTTTAACACTATTTAAAGAACAATTTCTTTCATACAATAGGAAACACAGTATATCTTATATTACACAATAACACATATACACACGTGTGTGCATGTATATATACATATATATATGCATACATATACACACACATATATATTATTCAGAGGCTTACTGATTCATGTGAAAGAATATTATTAGACTAAAGATCTATAATTTTGAACACTAAGATGACATTCCACTTACAAGAAAAACTTAGAAACTGCTATTTATATATTTTCTCATAAAACAGAAAACTTTAAACCTATCCCTAGACTACTCAGGTTGGCATACCAAACAATTCTAGCTAAAGAAAGGGTCTGAAAATATGATATTGTACGCCCACACATCAGCTTAATATTAAATGAATCTGACACACAACAAAATTGCATGCTGGACTTCAGATATGGGAATATTAATTTCACTTCAGGCTTGGATTAGCAAGGAGGGGATATTTCCAGTAAGTACTAAAAACATGTAACAGTGGCTGCATGTGTCATCTATAGCTCCTAGCTAAAACCATTAAAAAATACTGTATAATCAATATCTACAACCCACCCTATGATAGGAATGTCTAGTCAGTCCTGGGAACATGGAAGAAACAGGATTGTTGCAAATGAGACACCTCAAAGTGAAAGGGGGAAGCATGAGAAATATAAATTGAGCTGGATAATGGTTTTGACAGGTTTTCAGGATTCTCTTAAGAGTACCCAACTACTAATAAAAATCTTTTTTATTAGTTCTTGTTTTCTGAACTTATCTCCCTTGAAGGGCCTGACACATCCAGAACAAAATCAGTTCCTTTCCACAGTTAAGTTGGTAGGCTTGTATTAAGCAGCAGCAGCAAATCACATCGCAGTGTTACAGTCATTAGGTCCAAAGACTGCAACAGACCTACCTGTACATGCTAAATTTCCTCTTTAGCTACTCTGGCAACAGTTGCAGAAGCTAATTATCTAACTTGGAGTTTCAGGGAACTAATAATAAATACATTTGCTTGTCCTCCAATATACTTTGCTCAGCATTTCCTCACAACACTTTATACTGGATGAAGCATCCAATTTCTGTGCAAAAGAATAAATGGACATAAATCTATAATCAGAAATTACAATTACCAAAAACTAGCAGGGGAGTATTTCAAATCCTCAGAACATTCTGTCACCGACTTCAAGGTGGCCAGCATTTGGAAAAAGAAGTAAACTGATTCCCCAATAGGGAAGGATGGACCACAGGGCCACTGTAAGGAATATTAATGCTGGAAGTAGCCCAGATCTGTTCAGAGTTGGACTCTGACTGGGCAGATCTACGTAAGATGCCAACAGCTTGATATTGTGGAGTTATTTGGACTGTTTGATCCTGTGACACCTGAGGAAGTGGACAAAGCCTTCCAAACTTTGAGTACAGCCACCAATTTATTAGATCCAAATCCCTCCTGAGTGTGAAGTTGGCTCAGGAGACAACCTGTAGTTGGATCCATGAAATGGTGACTGAGAGAGGGGGTGGTCTCTCCAGCCTTGAAGGAGGCAGTGGTGCTCAAGAGGCCATCACTGGACCCAACTTTTCTGAATATTGTCCAATCTCCAATCTTTCTTTTGTTGGGAAGGTTGTTGACAAAGTGATCAAACAACTGTTGCAGGGAGGAAACAGATTACCTGGACCTGTTCCAATTGGATTTCAGGCTAGGATACAGTATGGAGTCCACATTGGTCATGCTTGTTGATAACCTTTGGCCGAGCTAGGATAGGGGTGATGCATCCATCCTTGTGCTCCTTGATCTCTCAGCAGTTTTTGATGCCTTTGACCATGGTATCCTTCTAAAGCAAATGCAGGGATTGGGTTTGGGAGGCATTCTATTGTGGTGCCTCTCCTCCTTTCTCTGTAGTCAGTGTTGACAAGGGGAGGGAAGGTCATGCCCATTGCCCCTCACTTGATACACACTCTCGTCCCACCCTTTATGTAATATCTACATAAAACCACTGGGTGAGGTCCTGTTGGTTTGGCAGCTTGACATGGGCCTGCCCTTGAAGATGTTGTATAGGAATATGGGCACACCTTAATATGCTCATATGTCATCAATGCTCCATAAGTTGCAGTGGTTGCTGGTTTGCTTCTGGGTACAATTCAAGGGGATGGTTGTCATCTATAAAGCCCTTCATGGCATGGCACTGGGCTATTTGAGGGACTGCCTATCTCCAGTAGTTTCTGCCCATCCATAAGATCAGGCATAGTGGGGATGCTCCAGGTATCTTCTATCAAATAATGTAATCTAGTGGAACTCTGAAGTGTGCCTTGTCCATTGCAGCACCTGCCCTCTGGAATAGCATTGCCAAGGGTCCCACCCTATAAGAGTTCCACAAGTCTTTGAAAACATGGCTGCACTCCCAGGTCTGGGGTTAGGTTGGTTATTGAGCTACTGGTGTATTTTTTTATCATTAACATGTCTTTTGTCTGGGCACACATTCTTTTAATTATGTAAACTGCCCAGAGTCATTTGGCATTTGGTTGGCTTTCAATAAATAAATAATTTTTTTAAAAAAATTATGTTACAGTACTGACCTCAAGGTGGATATCCTTGAAAAAACATAATAGACTGATTTTATTAGGAAAGAGCGGAGTTAGAATTCATCCAGAGAATTAATAACATTTCTCACATATTAAACAGAGATCCACAACTTTTAACATACTATGAATCTTCTCCAGTTCAGGACCTGGTTATCTATGGGCCACCTATTTCCAGAAGTCTTTGCCCATCCATCAAGACCTGGAAGAAAGGGCCATCTCTGGATCCTGATCTTTAGGGAGTGTCATTGGTAGAGATCTTGGGCTCAGACCCTCTTGTACACTGAGCCACTTCTCTAGAGCAGCATTGCCACTGACATCAGATAGTTTCCACTTCTTTTGGCTTTTTCAGCAAGTCCTTAGAGTATGAGAGGTTGCACTGGTTATTATTCCCCCTGATGGGTGATGTCTTATATGTATGGGTTATTCCAAAGTATTTATGCTGATATGGCTTTAATCTTATTAAAGGCCTGTAAGCTGCTCAGAGTTAGTTATGTTTGGAATAGACTATAAATGAAGTAGAAAGTATGATGTTAGTCAAGACAAGAAAGTTACCCAGCTCCCTGCATCCTCCTTCCCAGGGAAAATTACTGTCACCAAAGTTCAACACTTAGAACATAGATTAGGACACTAAGAGATAAAAACAGTATTGATAAACAAGATCCCCGGAGGATGAAGTAACCCATCAATAGCAACTTTGTTGAAAGAACATAGCCTTAGTCAAACTCAAGTAGTATACTTTGTAGTACTGCCACATTACCTAATCATTCTGTCCTCACCGAACACACGATATTCTGCTATATCCAATAAAATATGTTATTGTAACCAATTACTAATTTTAGTACACCAATCATAAGTATACCATAATTTGCATAAGTCTCTATGAAGAGGTTGCATCTCCAATCCCTTTTAGTAGCCTCAGCTTTCTCTGGTACTATTAATAGTGTGTCTGATCCCCATTACTAAAGAACTCTCTAGAGAAACTTCTCCTACAAAAGTGTAGTAAATACATTAAGTAATAAAATAACATAACACATGAATGTGATTGTCATAACTACTGCTTTGTTTATAGTCACTTAGATAATTTTGCCTCTCCATTCACAATTTCCCTTCCCTTCCATCCCTTCCTTCCTTCCACAGCAGTTGTGTATATATATATATTTCTGAAAACTATACTCTGTGCATCTGTTGAAGCAGGCTATGATTCATGAAAAGAATTACAATAATACATTTGTTAATCTTTGGAAAGTCCCAAGACGTTTTGCTGTTTTCATTTATGTGCACATTTAAAGAATATACATTTGCAAACAATGCAAGAAACAGAGAACATTCCGTCTTGAACATTTTTCAGACATTCAGCTTTCTACAGTTAAAAACTATTGCTCAAAATACAGCAATATATTGCAAATGCTGCTCAGAGTCAGTTGTGACTGAAATGGAATATAAGTCTAGTAAAACCAACAAACAAATAAACAAATGGGATTATCCTTCCCTCCATCTCTCCCAAGCAAGGCCTCATTGATAGAACTGGCTGGGGGAATACAAGTGGTGGCATGTTAATACTAACATATGGCCCATCTCTAGCTTTCACTATAAACATTTGTTTTTTTGAACATTCATTAAAATAATACTGTTATCCCAAGCTGATCAGTAGCAATTCATATGGTTCCAGAAACATTTCAAACTGCTAGGTTTGATATTTAAAGCTCTAAAAGGTTTAGGGCCTTGTCACCTAAAAGACTGACATTTCCAATGTGAACTTAAAACAAAAAAGTAATTAAAATACTTCTCCTGTATTTTAAATACTCTATGCTCTAGAAATAACATTTATGAATTTTGAAGCTTAGTCCTCTGTGGCTCTTCAAATGTTGCTAAACTTCAATTTGGCAGCTCCAGCAAAATGAGCAATTGTGAAAGATACTAGGAGCTATAGTTTCCTAACTTCTGGAGAGTCAGTGCTCTTCCTTTGAGAAACTATGCAGATGGCTATAGAAGAGATAACATTTTAGGTAGAAATAATATTCTACTAAAATTACTATAGTAACATTATTTTTATATTCTGTAATTCTGTTCCAGCTTTTCATTACAGGGGAAACTCGAAAAATTAGAATATCGTGCAAATGTTCATTTATGTCAGTATGGCAACTCAAAAGGTGAAACCAATATATGAGATAGACGCATTACATGCAAAGCAAGATATGTCAAGCCTTACTTTGGTATAATTGTGATGATTATGGCGTACAGCTTATGAAAACCCCAAATTCACAATCTCAGAAAATTAGAATAGTGTGAAAAGGTTCAATATTCTAGGCTCAAAGTGTCCCACTCTAATCAGCTAATGAATCCATAACACCTGCAAAGGGTTCCTGAGCCTTTCAATGGTCTCTCAGGCTGGTTCAGTAGGAATCACAAGCATGGGAAAGACTGCTGACCTGACAGTTGTGCAGAAAACCATCATTGACAATCTTGAGGGAAAGCCCCAAAAGGTAATTGCAAAAGAAGTTGGATGTTCCCAAAGTGCTGTATCAAAGCACATCAATAGAAGGTTATGTGGAAGGGAAAAGTGTGGTAGAAAAAGGTGCACAAGCAGCAGGGATGACCGCAGCCTGGAGAGGATTGTCAGGAAAAGGCCATTCAAAAGTGTTGGGGACTTTCACAAGGAGTGGACTGAGGCTGGAGTTAGTGCATCAAGAGCCACCACACACAGACGGATCCTGGACATGGGCTTCAAATGTTGTATTCCTCTTGTCAGGCCGCTCCTGAACAACAAACAACGTCAGAAGCGTCTTACCTGGGCTACAGAAAAAAACTGGTCTGTTGCCCAGTGGTCCAAAGTCCTCTTTTCTGATGAGAGCAACCTTTGCATCTCATTTGGGAACCAAGGACCCAGAGTCTGGAGGAAGAATGGAGAGGCACACAATGCACGATGCTTGAAGTCCAGTGTGAAGTTTCCACAGTCTGTGTTGATTTGGGGAGCCATGTCATCTGTTGGTGTTGGTCCACTGTGCTTCATTAAGTCCAGGGTCAACGCAGCCATCTACCAGGAGATTTTGGAGCACTTCATGCTTCCTTCCACAGACGAGCTTTATGGGGATGCTGACTTCATTTTCCAGCAGGACTTGGCACCTGCCCACACTGCCAAAAGTACCAAAACCTGGTTCAATGACCATGGGATTACTGTGCTTGATTGGCCAGCAAACTCGCCTGACCTGAACCCCATAGAGAATCTATGGGGCATTGCCAAGAGAAAGATGAGGGACATGAGACCGAACAATGCAGTGGAGCTGAAGGCCGCTATTGAAGCATCCTGGTGTTCCATAACACCTCAGCAGTGCCACAGGCTGATAGCATCCATGCCATGCTGCATTGTGGCAGTCATTGCTGCAAAAGGGGCCCAAACCAAGTACTGAGTACATATGCATGCTTATACTTTGCAGAGGTCCGATATTGTTCTATTTTCAATCCTTGTGTTATTGATGTCATGTAATATTCTAATTTTCTGAGATTGTGAATTTGGGGTTTTCATTTGGGTTTTCATAAGCTGTACGCCATAATCATCACAATTATACCAAAGTAAGGCTTGACATATCTCACTTTGCATGTAATGCGTCTATCTCATATATTGGTTTCACCTTTTGAGTTGCCATACTGACATAAATGAACATTTGCACAATATTCTAATTTTTCGAGTTTCACCTGTATGTTGCTAATTATATTTTTATAAGAATCTATTTTGTAAGCTGCTTGAAGAAAATTAAATTATTATGACAGGCTTTAATTTTAAGCTATTGCATCATGCATCCTATTTTTGTAAAGGAAAGCCTACTGGGTCTTTATATACTTTTAGATTTTGAAGATGGAGATTATCCTTAAAAATGGAATCCAATTATTGTTCTCACTTTCAAGGATTGTCCCCCTTTTTTTAAAAAAATGTGTGAACAACGGAAATATATTTTAAATTTTATGCCTTTTAATAAAACACGTTAGTCTTAAAAGCTGATACCACACTCCTCTTGATTTTTGGCTATCATAGTGTAATACTGCTGTCCTCCTACAATAACTTAGAGCATGTGTATGTGTATGTGTGTGTGTGTGTGTGTGTGTGTGCATATGTGTAATGCAATTTTGGTTCTATTAGGTGGAAAAGTAGTCTCAGGTTCCATCAAGGACTTTCACAAAGCATGCTGGGAAGATGAAGCAAGCAAATAATCATTGATAATCCCATTCTGGGGGATTTAAAAATATGCTTCCAAACACTGAATTTCTACATTAAAAAAAAAAAAAAAGGGAATTATACCCAAACTGACTTATGAATGAACATATATGAAAATATCATGGACTGGTGATATGTAAGATAGTAACATTTATTCTTACTTGCAATCTGAAGCAAAAATCCCAACAAAATTACATCTAAAGGTTCATTACATGACAACAGTGAAATAAAATCTTCCACAACATGGTGCTCTTGTACAGATGCAATGCTTCCACTAATTTTAATAGAGTTGGGAGAGAAAGAACCAAGAGCAGGAGCAGAAAAATAATGAATGATAAAATTTATGAGTGTACAAGCAATAAACTTTAATACAATACACAGATTAGTTGAGAGTTGAGGATCAGTAACACCATATATCCGATCTTTAAGTTTACAAGGGCAAAAAAAAAAAAAAAATGGCAAGACTGATTAACATCTCCCTCCAGCACTCCAGCTGAGTCAGCTTTACAGAATTTTCTGGCTAGGAGGTGAATCAGCTTAAAATAGACAAGAAAAGTCAGAAAGAAAAGAGTAATAATTGGTTGAAGACAATTTTTTTATCAGGCTACACAGATTTTTACACTTACTTGTGAAATCATTGCTAAGTACGCACGGCGTTCATCATTGGCTTTATGGTAAGCCTAAATTCCAAAAGAACAGATAAGTGAATACAACAGAAAATTAGAGAATAGGCATAGTCCAAGATTGTATGTGTGTGTGTATGTGTGACTATGTATATTATACAATGACTGAATTATTTTGATCAATGTAACAGGCAATCATGAAGCACCAGAAGATGGGTGTGTTTTAAAAGAGCTGTGGTAGAGAATACAAACCTTTGCCTCTTGTTCCAGTCTAAGTTCATACTCCTTCAGTTGGTTCTGGAGACTCTTCTTCTCCTCTTCCAGTTTTTTAAGAAACTGATGTAAAGAATCCTGGCATTAAATATGTAAATAAAACAAAGTACGTTATTCAGTTTTACTGCTATTCTGCTATAGAATGAAAAAGGCCATTAGCACTTTAGAATCTGTCATTACATGCTTTAAACCCAGTGATAAACTATAATTTCTAAGTCTCCTATTTACTTGCCCAAAGAAATGCAACGACAATACAACAGGAGAGGTTGTGTGCTACTTTCAATTCCTCTCTATAAAGTGTTAGTGTCCAAGTTTTAATAAAACAGCTTTACCTCAGTTTGTTATTTTTTAGTCCTCTCCCAGTTGTGTAAACCATGGTGTTTTCCATAAATAAATCCATAACCCCTACTGAAGTAAATGCTGCATCACAACACAGCAGCTATAGAATTTTATATTTTTCTTCCTTATACAGGAACAGCATATTCATGCATAAAACACTGCCTTGGCTCTTTCATTTTTCAAAGTCTCATGGATAGCTCTTTTCAGATCAACGGGAAACCATGAAATATTGCAAACTGAGAAGACACCGACTTCTGTGCTCTCCCTTCTTTTTCCACACAGTAAGTCAGAAAGATAAGTTTTCCCAACAGTTCCCTGTTATGTGCAATTTCAGGAAACTGCATTTTATTTAAATTGTCATTTGACAGCAATCCATGATCTGAAACAAATTTGACCATGATCTGTTCTCACTAAATGTAGTTTGGAGATTTACACACCTACACAAAACCCAAACCCAAGAAAAGGGAAGAAGTACTACACAAGCCTATTATCACTACTGTTTGTTTTGAAGACAGTTAAGTGGAAGGAACTGCTGCCCTTCTGACTGTACTCACTATAGACACAATGATCACCATTTTACCACTATGGAAGTAAAGAAGTGGAATCCTATAGATATCTACTCAGAAATAAGCTCCACAGAGTTCACTAAGACTTATTTCCAAGTAAACATATGAGACTAAGCCCTACTGAATACAGGAGGATTTATTTCAAAGTAAACAGGCATTCTAAATCTCTCAATGTGATGGGATTTCAGCAGAAAGTTTATTGTACAACCCTTTACAATTTCAATGTTGTAGGATATATGAAATGAACATTGTATATAAATTATTTATGGGTTTATTTTATACTTTCTATCAAAGAAATCTGTCTATATCTGAATCATCCAAAAGAAAACAAAACGGTTTAAAAATCACAGAACAGAATTTACAGTGATATAGACAAAGATGACAAATTATTTAAAAAGATGCTGACGTACTGCAATAAATCCCCAGATGATTTAAATGTTAGGAAGCTGACATCAGAGCCACAGCTTTCAAGAGTTCTCTTACAATTTACAGCAAGCTGTTAATTTTAATCCTCTAGAATAAGGAAGCAATATACATCATGGAAATATGCAGCTATTTTTTTCCTCTTATAATAAACTCAAATATCACACAATTACAAATGATTCTCTTTTGAATAAAATAGAATATTCCCATTTTACAGTATTCCAAATAAATGTGCCAGTCTCTTTGATGTCTGCTAATACTCTCCTTCTAGTTCCCACACTAGAGGTGAGGCAGGAATCAACTAGGGAAAAGCCCTTGTCAAGCTTGATATATCTTGATTCTGAGAAGCTGAATGTGAACATCATTGCAATCTGAATGAATATTTTCCACGTGAACCACAATGAAAGCACTGGAAGGCAAAGAGCAGAATTCTGTTGCCCAAAATATTTGTCAACAAGCATAAGACAAATTATGCTTAAGGTAGGAAAGTTACTGTAAAGAGCAAAGCATATCAAATTCTACAGTGAACATTATTCTGTATCAAGGTCAGACTTTAGCATCTCATACCTTCCAGCACTGCCATGCTTGATGGAGTATTATGGAAGCTGAAGTGCAATATAAATGGAAGGCATCAAATTGGGGGAAGCTGATCCAGACACAGTACAATCTATCTCTTCAGTAACATAGATTAGCATGTCATTACTTTAAAATTCTGATCCGAAGGAAAGGGAAGGGAAGGGAAGGGAAGGGAAGGGAAGGGAAGGGAAGGGAAGGGAAGGGAAGGGAAGGGAAGGGAAGGGAAGGGAAGGGAAGGGAAGGGAAGATACTGATTTAAAACAGGGGCTGGCAACACTAATGCCACTAGATGGAGCCTCTGACCCACAAAATTTGAAAATTTCTTAAAAAATTAAAAATGGTCAGAAGCACATGAGATTTTGAAAGACACTATCTCCTCAAATGATATCTCATGCATTTCTGACCATTTTAATTTACAGCTGTTAAACAAAGTGAAAAGAAACTTAATGGGGTGAAGCCAAACCAATACACTTGAAGAAAGCATTTTAGATGTTGACAGATTACGGTGCTCTGGCTCAGGAATACTCTGAAACAATCCACAAAATGGTTAGTGAACCCACATTTTTTATTAGTTTGGAGATTTGGACAAATGACAGTGAAAGGACTGTTCGATATTTAGAGGCCCAATGACCCCAACACTTGTTTTCTAAAGCCAGATTTAAAAAAAAAAAACAGATACCAATGCAATGTGAGAGCCATTTTTAACAAAGATGCACTCTCATTTTACCTAGCTAAACCTGATACAATTTGGTCCTTGTATAAAGAACAAAAGGAATATAAACAACGTATGAGAAACTGACACAGGAGAGTCTGCCCTTTTGAACAATATGGAGAGAAAGCTACAAACTGAAATGAAAAATCAACTGCAACAGGGATCCTCAACTTTTTTGAGCAGAAGGCACATTCAGAATTCTGAGGGCATAGTATGGCATTCTCACAGAATGACTGCCATGACAGGCCCAGCCAGTCACAAAACACCAGATTGCTCTCAACCACCCCTTCCCAGTACCCTCTTCCATCTTAACAAATTGCTTTATTTATTTCTGGGTATGGAGGCACATTTTAAGCACTGCTGAAATCTGCTTTACGATTTCTCAAAAGTTTTCTTGCCTGATAATAGAGACCTGGGCTTTCTGCCTTATTCTCAGGGCACTTGCTTTCAGAATTCTCTTGGTAGTGTTTCTGAGCTCATACGATTGTTAAGAGAGGCAGCAAATGCTATTGCTGTTGTCGTCAGTTATTAATCTTTCCACCACACTGATGCCCCCCTCGGCTGCCTGCATTTCCTCATCTGAAAAGCCCTTCTCTCAGGATTTACAGGAAACACAGCAAGCCAGGAAGATGCAGAAGAGAACATTCTCTCCCAAACACGCTGTTGGCCACCTTTTAGCTAATCCATGTCCAAATACCACCTTCCGCCCATACAATTTCATCCAAAGTATTTTCTACTCTGAAAGAATTTTGAAAGCAAATTCTTTTTCATCGAATGGAATGAAAGCTGACAGAAAAATGAAAGAAAATTTTTCTACATTGAACTATTCCAAATAAAGCAGAGAGCACAGTATTAATTACCAAATAATGAGTTTATGTAGAGCCTAGAGACATCCTTGTAAATAAAGATTACACTTCAAGCTGATGCTTTGCTTTGTACATACTAGCTTCTCTTTTTAATAATTAAAAGAATCAAATAAATAAGGTGGGACAAGGATTCTGGCAGAGGATGCTAAGCACATTATTACCCATGAGTATCGCACTGGGACCCAAAATCTGGAGAGACAGCAGTGTGTCTATTTGGAAACATAATGTAGTAAAGTGGAATTGTTAAATATTACAGAATACTATAGGATTGCCTTAATCTACAGTGATTTCTTTCCCCAAATATAGACATGTCAGAGTTGGTATTAAGGCTTGAAGACAGCAAAATAGAACCAGCATTGAGAAAGTACATTCCAATCTCAAGGCTAGTAAGAGCCTTAGAAGGACAAGAGGAAAAGACTTAAGATTTAAGCCCTGGGCTGGCTGACTGGCTGGCTGGAGACACACACACACACACACACACACACACACACACAGTGCTTGATTTCTGTGTTCTGCAGGCAGATCATCTGCATATTTTTTTAGTTTATTTATTAAATGTATTTCTATGCTGCCACAATTAAAACAACTTTTGGCAGTTGACACAGAAAAAACACAATAGAAAGCATGCCCCATTAAAACACAGCACTACAACATTACAGGAGAATACGAAGAAGGCAACATCAAATCAAATCAGAGGAAGGCTGATTTGATTTCTAAATAAATCTTATTTATAAGATTATCTTATTTATAAGATTTATATGTCTTCTTTCCCATTTACAAAAAAAGCAACTCATTTAAGAGTTATCCAGTTATCGAAGTCTCTGCAGTTAGCTAGTTCCTGAACGTGGGGCTGAATTTCTGGAAGCAGAGAGATTTATAGCTTGCCTGATGTGAAGTCTCATAGTTCAGAATGGGGAACCATGCAATTAATAGTGTTAACCCCTAATATGTTCTGACCTTAGTTACAGGTTTATATTTGCACATGACTGAATAGGATTTCACCATTTCTGCAGTGTAGGCTGCTTAATAATTCTGTTACATGAAGTTTCTTATCAAGCACCACACAGCTAGGCAAGACCAAGGAAACAAGAACTATAGAGTTTTCAGTAAGTTATCTTTAATGCTTTAATAAAGAATTCTGGAAACTAATATAAATTTCTCAACCTCATTTATAATGAGTTAAGACAGAGTCCCTGAATAAGTCGAAATGCTTCTTCCCAGATTTCTCCCACTAGGGCTGAATTTCCCTTTTATCTCTTCCATTCCTTTCCTAGCTTTCCCACCGTCTCTCAAACTTCTACTTTTTAAACCCACACAGCAGGGGTTCTTAACCAGGTAGATTAAGATCAATAGATTTCAGGGGGTCCATGAACTTTTAATGAAAAAAAAATTATAATTTTATTTTCACTAACCTCTGACATTTAGTTTTGGAGTAGGCTTATCTTTGTTTTGTAAAGCGAGCTATGGATGCTTTAATTCCATTTCCAACATATATATGAGCATTATTGGTTTGTATGGATTTTATTTTATGCATTTAAATGCATATTCTGAAAAGACGTCTATAGGTTTCACCAGACCCTCAAAGGGTCCATGGCACAAAAAGGTTAAGGTCAAGCTACCTGCAGGACCGTTTTTCTCCCATTGTTTCTGTTCAACGCACCAGATCTAGCTACGTGGACAAGCTCCAGGTCCCATCTATTAAACAATGTCATCTTCTTGGACCCAGGAGTTGGGTCAGACCCTGCCTTGTGGTACAGCATCTCCTAGGGATCTGGATGGCCCTGACCCTGTTAGCTTTTCATAAGGCTCTGAAGACCTGGCTGTCTCCCCAGGCATTTGGGCCAGGAGTTGACAAGCTCTGTGGTTGATGTGATTTATGATTGGAAGGTATCACTTACCTCAGGCATCACGGGCTATTGTTTTTAACTGTTGGGTTTTTAATCTTTGTACACTATGCAGAGTCACTGCTTTGAGATGGACAGCCATATAAATTATTTAAATAAATGAATAAATAATAAATAACCCATACAGCATACAGTAATTATACTCTTAATAATGTAGTATATAATAGTGTAGTATATGTACAATGAGATGGGCGGTGACAAATCTGAAATATAAATAAGTAAGTATTCCACAACTGACAATATAAGCAGCATTTTGTAATTAATTATGATTAATATTGCCCTAGTATTCAAAATACAATTTAAAGGGACCTCCATGTAGGACTGCAAACTTGTCATGCTTTGGGAGAAAAAAAAGCTACTATAAAATTGTGAAAGTACAGTACTTTATTTAACATGACATTTGAAATAAAATGTAAATAGGTCAGAGATGGAACAATTCCCCCTCCTTGCATATGAATGGGCAATCTCTAGTTTAACAACAGTTTAATACTAGGCCCACTATTGCTTATATGATGTCAGCACTTAGATCTGCAAGATACTAAACATGAGGAGTTCTAAATGAAAAGAAAATAACAGAGGTGCTGGACTTCTCTACCACTAAAACTAGAAATGTATTTATTCTTCATGTAATAATCCTTATGAGAAAGTTTGTTTAATGTATATGGAACAATGTATGATAAAGTGAATTGGCTTGAATTGTGAAAGGTTTTATGTGAATATGGAATACAGGGTAGTTGCTGAATGTAGCAAATATGGTATCTGATGAATGTAAAGTATGCTGAGAATACACAAAATGCGTAGGAAATTGTTCAACGTTGAACGGAGATTAAGACATGGATATGTGATATCCATGTGATTGTTTAATGCAGGGGTTCCTAGACTTTTTGCCATAACACCTCCCTTTAGTGTAATCTTAATGTACACACCACCCCTAAAAATCCAAACACCAACATGAACACAAAAATGAACAATGAAAGCAATACAATGAAACTTTGGGAAAGGTGTATTTATTAATGAAAATGTTCTTCACACCTCCCCTGGACTCTGGACTCTTCCCAAGGGAGGTACACCTCAGTTTGGGAAACCTGGTTTAATGGATAAATGTATAAGTGCTTGCAGCAACATTAAAAGTGGTTGGCTTGGACACATAAATGTGTGTGTACTTTTGTATGCAGATGATGCCATGTTATAAGCAAATGATTTTAAGTGAAGGTTAGATACAGTATTATGCAATGAGGAGCGTGGATCTGAAAATAGATGTAACAAAGAGCAAGGTGGTTTTGTTTGACAGGGAAAATGATGCTAACAATTGCAAGCTATATATAAATGGTGAAAAATCAGTATAAATAGATGAATTTGTGTACCTTGGCAGAACATTTACTACAGATGGGAAAATGGATGGAGAAATGCTAAGATATGTAGATGCTGATAGAAAGGTAGTCAATAGTATATGTTGTGTTGTGAGGAATGACTGAATTTTGAAAAAGTGAAAATGAATATGTAGATAAGCATGCTTCTGCCCACTTTGTTTTGGAAGTGAGAGCCAGGTATATCATGAAAAAACATAAAAGTTGGATGCAATGGGAAACTGGTGCTTAAGAAATATGTTCAGTAAAGGAAGGAAAGATAAGGTCAAGAATTTATGGATTTTGAATGAATGTAGCTTAAATGTCAAACTAAGTGCTCAGTACAAAATAAATGTTGATTGATATGGAAAGAATAAAATGAGGATTGAACTGCAAAACAAATATATGAGGAATGAATGGATAAAGTGAACAGGGAAAGCCAAGAAAGTCACGGCTGGTTACGGCTGACAAGATTCTGAAAAAGAGAGGGCAAGTTTAAAGAACATAAGGCAATATATTAAGTGGTATATGGTCGTGATGCAGGTAAGGATGGTTTGCAAAGATAGAACAGAATGGAGCAGTACCGTGAATAGTGGCATAAAAAAGATTTAGCTGTTATTTCCTTTTCTTATCTCATGCCTTAATTCCAGTGGCTTACTATTTATTATTCCTTTTGTGTAGTTTGCATAAGGTTCCTTACTCCAAAGGAAAACAGCATTCCAGCTACATATGTATGCATGTAAAAAGAGAGATTCTCTAAATATGAAACACAAAAATAGAATAGGCATAGCACAGCTAATGGTAAAGTATTTTAAATCCCATGACTTTCACTCAGACCAATAGGACTGTGAAATGCTTAATGTGGCCTGGCTTGATCCCAGAACTGTATATTCAACCTACGTCAGGAGACAAAAGATTGCCGAAAAGCCTGGTACATATGTAAATACAATATGCCCCCTGGTGGATAACGTAAGCTTTACAATAAAAGTAGAATTCTATATTAAGCAGTATCTTTATTACGTCAATGAAGGTTTACAAACGACAAGCAAGAATTCAGTATCAAGCAAAATGTTAAACACCCAGGAACAAAATGGAAGTGGGGAATGCTGCATATGTTCAAATCATCTTTGCCTATGGTTTACAGCAGTGTTGTCCAAACTTGGCCACTTTAAGATGAGTGGACTTCAACTCCCAGAATTCTGGCTGGGGAATTCTGGGAGTTGAAGTCCACTCATCTTAAAGTGGCCAAGTTTGGACAACACTGGTTTACAGTCTTAGATGAAGAGTGGGAAAAGGCTGGAAACATGAAAATACATGGTGTTAAGATGCCAGAAAGAGCATTCAATGCAACTTAACTACTTTTGTACCAAAATGGCTCTATTCAAAACATAGATAGAACACTGTTTACTACTTTAGCCTTGGAGTTCTTATCACTTATATCTGAAGCAAAGTCTTGTTTGGCATAGGGAAGCATACATCTGCCCAGCGAGGATCCAAACAGTTTTCCCCAGCACAAATACGACACAAGTGGACTTAAAAATCTTATTTTTTATATGGTCTCAGAAATAGGTAGTGTAGAATAAATAATGATTAAAAAAACCCCACTGGCTATGAGGCAAATAACAGATATAAGGTATTGAGGAAAGGTAATTAAAGTTTGCAATCACATATTTAAGGTAAAAAATAAGGAAATAATATATTTTTCCTAGATTCAGTGAAAAATACAGGGCCTGTATCAGATGTAGGGAATGCCAGCCTGCAGACCTAATCCAGCCAACAGTGGTCTCCAATCACAACTACCAGTTTGCATATACCCTACCCCTTCTAAGGAAGTTCGACTCCCTTTCTCGAGATCCCCACCCCCATGATATACTTAAAGAACATGGCTGAAGAGGATCTTTTAACAGATACATGGAGATTACCTGCAGTTTAACACTCCAGCCTGTCAGTTTATAATCAGCTTAAAAACATGATTATCTTGTATTTAGGACAATAATTTCAGTTAACAGGGTATGGATTTGAGCTTAAATAAGTAGTATTAGCAAGGGCTAACCAACTCTGGAGAAATTCTTACTTTTAACTCTATTTTACACAGCAAATTCATGGTGAAATAAAGTGATCTATGTGTGTATGTACACAGAAAACACAACCTTATACTTGGGGTTATTAGTATCATTATCCCAGTCATTCTCCTTCTTGAAACCCAGATCCCGTAACAAGGGATTTATAAGATTTAGGCTTCCAGAAATCAGTAAATTACCATAATATTATTTATATCATGCATCCAGCTTCTTCAGCTATTTCCCACAAGCATGTTTTGAAGGTGGTGGTATTGAAATAGTGTCCATAGAAACAATCCAACACTCATATCTTTGTATACCAGTCTTTCTCTATTAAGTTGTTTTACTATAAGCAACATCACGTTAGAAAAAGATTAGTTTCCTCTGGTATTGTACCAATTTAATTTCTGAAGAATATTTTATATGTTTCCTGCAATCTTTCTTAATTATAGCAACATTTATAATGCAACAAAGTATGCTTCAAGGGATTGCAATGTGATTGCTTGATAATTAGATGATTACAAAATAAAACATATGGGGCGTGAAATAACTTTCCCATTAGATCTAGCTCACAACAAAGATGGTCTTGAATTGCCCTTGATACTAGTACAGAGCAGTGTCACCATCCAACCTGAATAGGCAGATCAGATTCTCCACACCTATTACGCCTATCAGTTCTCCTCCATTGACTTGAACCATGCGTCTAGATTCTTATTCCATACCACTTTTGGAAGAAAACAAGCTGAAAGGATGTCCTTAGAAATAAAAGTAACATTAATCTAAGACACAGAGAAAAAATGCTCAGAAAAATGTTGCTTTCATAGAGCAAACAGCAATTATGATCTTCTGCAATATGCTTCCTTATTTATCTTATTTATCATCCAAGAATTTTCATTACCATTAAATAATTATATGTTGATTCAAATATACTTATTCCTATGCATAAATTAAATGCATAAATTTTACTTTAACCAAAGCGTATTTACTTTTGCAGGTAAAATATCTATGGGGAAACTCAAAATGGTTTTTATGAGAGCAAGTTGTTACACCGCAAAAGCAAACAGCCTGATATTTGATCTGGCTGTTACCAAAATAATGAACAAGTAGAAGCTGTCCCTCTCCCGCAAGGGAGTCACTTGTAGCCTTTTACAAAGAACAGGCAGGAAAAAGAACTTAAGAATTTGAATATTGTTTGCAGTATTAATAGAACTCACACTTGATACACAACAATTGCTGGATTTCTTTTGTACTGGTTCCTTAATTTTTCTACAGTAAATCGGAAGGTCCTGTATTCTTGAATGCATGTTTATGTTCCCGTCCAGCTTTCTGGGAAGATGTCCAACATATTTGGAAATTCTGAGAAAACCAAAATGTGGGGGGAAACTAATTTCTTGTAGAAAGTTTGTTCTGATGTGGTGGTTCTAGTGTAAGTATGTATAATAGTCTAACTAGTGATTAAAGAACTACCT
Source organism: Liasis olivaceus (assembly GCA_030867105.1). NCBI lineage: Eukaryota > Metazoa > Chordata > Lepidosauria > Squamata > Pythonidae > Liasis > Liasis olivaceus. Next base: position 87,958,496 of record CM061352.1, on the reverse strand, counting down.
TCAGTTAGAAAACTATTCACACGAAAAGCAAGCCTAAAGAACTCTCAGATTTCTGAACGTTTTAAGAGGAAAAATGCTTTGTTTTCCTTCTCTTCAAATGTTTATGTCCATATATCCTGAACCAAGGCAAACACAACTCAGGAATGTTTAAAGGAGTTCTAAGGGGTTAGACATCAAAGCCTGTGGTGTTCTAACCCCCCCCCCAAAAAAAAACCCCTCAGAATTCATCTAACCAAGCCTGGGGTATTTTACTTCAATCAATGATAAAACAAAGTTTTTATTGCTGTTTTTGCCAGCTGTCTGCCTCGAAAAGACTTTCTGATTCTCAAATGGTGAGTTATGGGAAAGTTTTTTATTCAAATCTCTATTGATGCATAAACCATTCCATGCATGGAACAGACAGTATTCAGTGGTATATATCCAGACTGAAACATGCATATTTGGTCTGGATCTGGACCTCAAATACAGATATACTGGGTAGAAGTATTCTGGGGTGAGAGACAGTGTGGAAAACACAAGGCCACGGGTGATGCTATGCTACAGTGATTAAACAGAGGTAGCAGAAGACAGGCTTTCGGAAGATCAATGGAGGGGTGGGTGGACTGGCAGTGGCTACAAATAAGGATGGGTCTTGGAAGAAGGGGAAAGGGTAGATGGATCTGTCAGGTAAGCCATGCTTGAAATCAAATGTGGCAGCAAGTAGGTAAGCCACAGGAAAAATTGGTAGGTGGGCTGGTGCACAGGCTCTACTCACCCATAAGACATCTCTGAATTCCTCTTAGACAAAACCCAGAACAAACAAAATATTCCAGGTTCAATTTGACCAAACTATGACCCACATCAAATAGTCTGGCCAAACTTTCAAGTTGCTACATGTTTCTTTTGTGCATGAAACAAAACATATTTTCTGGTTCATGCACTTCTGTACAATCCTTCTTAACAACCATAAAAAACTATTTATGTACATTTGTTTTTAAAGAACAATACAAACAGGCAAATTTATATTCTGAACAATGTGAGCATCGTTAGTATCTTCACTATCTATCAGTGGGGTCAGGCAATTCTGTTTGTCTATTGAGTATACTGATCACAGTAATGACTGTACCATAAGGAGAGATGAAACATCTTTGAAAACACATAGGAAATATGGGTCCTTCGGGTCCTTGATGGAGGATGCTTGTTATATCATTATAATTACTTCATTATACGTTCATTCCCTTGACTCTGACCCTGCTGGCATTTTGTAAATCCTTGAAGACCTAGATGTTCCTTGGGTCTGGAGTCTGGGTGAGCCTGTCAATGTGATCTTTAATATGACTGTTGTATGAATTTGGTTAGATTGTCCTTAGGCACCATTATGTATTATTTTTGTTATTTTTTGTAGTTTTCTTTTGTTTGTGTTGGTTTTTACTGTTATGTTCATGACCCAGAGTTACAGCTGACAAGATATAAATCAATCAATCAATTAATTAAATAGTAGCAAGCTGGCAAGATATAAGTTGGTTGGTTGGTTGATTGACTGATTGATTGAATGAATGAATAGTAGCGCAAACCAAAAACTAAGATGGGTCAGAAAACTGCCAGCCTCAAATTATGATAAGGTCCAAGAAACTTTTAGTTATGCTTACCTGTAAAATTACTTACCATATGCATTTGATCAAAGGAACGAACGGAAGCCAATTTGTCTATACAGAAGAAAAATAAAGATGCCCTTGATAAACAATATGCAAATATTGAGAATCTTTGTCAGAATAATCATGACTTGACAAAACAGTAACAACTGCACCCCATACCTGTTGGGTTGCCACCAAGATGCTCCACCTTTCCTTGGAGAAATCCAATCTGCCTTTCTAGCTGTTTGTTCAATTCTATTTGGGTTTCATATCTGGTTTTCCATTCATTGTCTTAAACAAAAATAAATTTTTGTGTTTAATGCTGATTAATTCAGTGTGTAAAAATGCCTCCAATATTATAACTATGAATTTTTTTGCAACTAAACTCAAGAAGCATGTATTCATGTTACAATCGGAACACACCAAATCATCTAAAAATATTTGCTAAAATTCTTGTCTTAAAAATTAAAAATGCTACCTAAATCTGTATCATGATAGAAGATGGAATACCTGAAGAAGGAACAGACTCCTTCTCCTACTGGTAAGTAGATAAATTGATTCTCTTCTAGTACTGAGAAGAACTTTCATTGACATAGCTATAGCTCACTATTAGAACACATTTTGACTGCTGAAAATCTCAGTTCAAACTCTGGTAATGCACATGTGAAATTTGCTGTCAGTCAGGGTTAATAATCTATATTCTACTATAACTCTAGTGTCTGTAACCTTCAATTGGGTAAATGGTGCATCACAGGCCAACAATTTTTGAAGCAAGGTATCTCAAATAGGCTAACTTACAGAATGTTGGGATCCATTACTCTTGTAGGAATGAAATCTGGGAAAGTTGTGGCCGCTTTACTGCCACCGCTGCACTCAGCTATGGTCACGTCATCCTCATTTCCAATGCTCTCTGGCAGCTTCCCACAAGTCAATGGGGAAGCTGGCAAGGAAGGTCACACGTCCTTCCCCACACCTCCCTATGCTTGCACACATACACACATGCACATACCTGTGCCCTCCCTGCATTGCGCACATACACGCACCCCACAGCCTCCTTCCTGGGCCTTCCTGCACTTGCAAACATGCACACACCCATAAGCACCCTCCTTTCTGCACCTCTCTGAGCTTGCACACACCCTGTGCCCTCTTTCCTCAGCCTTCCTGCACTCCTGCCCCCACACACGCATCCATCATCACCCTCCTACCTGCACTCACACACATGCACACACCCACCAGCACCCTATTTGCCAGCCTTCCTGTGCTCACACGCACCTCGCACCCTCTTTCCCCGCATGCACCGCAGTACCCTCCTCCACCAACTCATGCATGGCTTACCAGGGCATCCCTCACCCACCTGTGGCACCCCCGCAGCAGAGGCATCTGCACATCACACCAAGCCAAACTCAAGGGCAGAATACAAATATGATTTACAACACAAGAGAGTGTGTGCATCAGAGAGAAAGGGAATGGCATTTAATGACATATTTAATAACGTATTTAAAACGATGATTAAACAGAAATATTAAAACTGGAAAATGTTTTAGCCTTCATGTTTTTCAATTGCTCTACTGTAAACAGCAAGTGTTTTTTCAGTCAGAGGAGCTGAAAAAGGCAGATATCAAACCATTTTTCTTTAAAAATGGGTGTGCAGATTAAGCCATTCCAGGAATTCTGTAAAAATTAGCATGAATGATAAAAATGTTTTCAATAAGCAAGTTAAATATTTAGCAGTGGATTTCACTGAATTTGATGGAATTTATGGAAAAGTGTTTACAGGTTTATTAGATCATACAGACAGCTTTTGTATGAATTCCAGTAGTTTATTTCTGCTATTCAGGATTTAAACTTTAAGTATAGTGAACATAGTTTTCAAATACAGTACTATGCAAAAGTTTTAGGCAGGTGTGAAAAAAAGCTGTAAAGTAAGAATGCTTTCAAAAATATATATTGTAATTGTTTATCAATTTACAAAATGCAAAGTGAGTAAACAGAAGAAAAACCCAAATCAAATCAGTATTTGGTGTGACCATCCTTCGCCTTCAAAGCAGCATCAATTCTTCTAGGTACACTTGCACATAGTTTTTGAAGGAACTCAGCAGGTAGGTTGTTCCAAACATCTTGGAGAACCAACCACAGATCTCCTGTGGATGTAGGCTGTCTTAAATCCTTCTGTCTCTTCATGTAATCCCAGACAGACTCGATGATGTTGAGATCAGGGCTCTGTGGGGGCCAAACCATCACTTCCAGGACTCTTTGTTCTTTACGCTGAAAATAGTTCTTAATGACATTGGCTGTATGTTTGGGGTCGTTGTCCTGCTGCAGAATAAAGTTGGGGCCAATCACATACCTCCCTGATGGTATGGCATGATGGATAAGTATCTGCCTGTATTTCTCAGCATTGAGGACACCATTGATCCTGACCAAACCTCCAACTCCATTTGCAGAAATGCAGCCCCAAACTTGCAAGGAACCTCCACCATGCTTCACTGTTGCCTGCAGACACTCATTCTTGTACCACTCTCCAGCCCTTCGGTGAACAAACTGTCTCCTGCTACAGCCAAATCTTTCAGATTTGGACTCATCAGTCCAGAGCACCTGCTAACATTTTTCTGCACCCGTTCCTAGGTTTTCATGCATACTTGAGTCACTTAGCCTTGTTTCCACATTGGAGGTATGGCTTTTTGGCCCCAATTCTTCCATGAAGATCACTTCTGGCCAGACTTCTCCGACAGTAGATAGGTGTACCTGGGTCCCACGGGTTTCTGTCAGTTCTGTGCTGATAGCACTGCTGGACATCTTCTGATGTCGAAAGGAAGTAAGCATGATGTGTCTTCCATCTGCTGCATTAAGTTTCCTTGGCCAACCACTGCATCTACGGTCTTCAATGTTGCCCGTTTCTTTGTGCTTCTTCAAAGAGCTTGAACAGCACATCTTGAAACCCCAGTCTGCTTTGAAATTTTTGCCTGGGAGAGACCTTGCTGATACAATATAACTACCTTGTGTCTTGCTGCTGTGCTCAGTCGTGCCGTGGTGTATGACCTGTGACATGAAGCTGTCTTCCACAACCTCACCTTAGTAGCAGAGTTTGGCTGTTCTTCACCCAGTTTTAAGCCTCCTACACAGCTGTTTCTGTTTCAGTTAATGACTGTGTTTCAACCTACATATGAAATTGATGATCATTAACACCTGCTTGGTATAATTGGTTAATCATACACCTGACTCTAATCCTACACGATCCCTGACTTTGTGCAAGTGTACAAAGTGTGCAAGTGTAAGAATTGATGCTGGTTTGAAGCTGAAGGGTAGTCACACCTAATATTGATTTGATTTAGATTTCTCTTGTGTTCACTCACTTTGCATTTTGTAAATTGATAAACATAAACAATTACAATATGTATTTTTGAAAGCATTCTTACTTTACACCATTTTTTCACACCTGCCTAAAACTTTTGCACAGAACTGTATATCACTAATACTGTGCCCAAAATCCTAAATTACAACCTGCAAATTTAATCATCTTTTTCTTCACTGAACTAGTTATTATATATGCTTCTAATATTGTATAAGTCACTTAAAACTCTCTCTTTTGGAGGAATAAAGCAGGATTATTATTTTTTTTTAAGTTTCAATTCTATAATAGAATTTAATTAGAAACATTAGACAAATTACTAGCTTTAGCTTTCTGGGTTTTTTTTTTAATGTACACATTTAATTTTAATGCAAATGAATAAAATAAGTAACGTTTTAAGAATAATTTAACATACATATGTCTATCTGTGTGTGGGTCCACACTTGCTATCTCAGTCTCTTCCTCTCACTTCAGTATTGTATTTAAAGTTTTGCCTGATCAAATATTCTGGATTGTGAGGCCTTGATGAATTCAGTTCATATACCCATAGCACTTTGTACCTCTGTATGTACAGTAGAAGAGAAAATCAGATATACAGAAAAGACAAGTCAAAATCTGGATGGGAAACATTTTGTACATAATCCAAGAAAGCAGGAGAAGGGATAATTATAATCAAAGCTGCAATGCTATATCCAGTTTAAAATTGAATTGTCATTAATTTACAAAGGTCAAATCCATTTTTCCATTAAAAAAGATCCAAAGCACAAAAGAAATGCTAATAATTTAAGCACTCTCTTTAAAATGATAAACAAGTAATTAAAAGCATTAAGGTCCCTAATTTTCATGATAACTCTGTTTAGGTAAGGAAATCTCTCTGAAATGATGACCCAATGGGCTGCTGTGGTCAGCCGCAGTTATGTGATTGTCATGTACTACACTCCCTGCCAGCTTCTCACAAGGAAAGTCAGTGTGGAAGCCGGCAGGAAGTCAGAAGTCGCTCCTGCTCCTTTTTTGCTCTTGGTCATTCTGTTTCTCTGTTTAGGTAAAGAAAAATCTCTGAAATGATGACCCAATGGGTCATGGGTTGTCTAGTCCTAGGCTAAATGTACCAATGGCCTACCCCAATATAAGACAGCTTCACAAGTCCCCATTCCTATGACTCCCTATTCCATTTGTAGTAGTCATCTTTAAAAAGGAGAAAGCCCAAGAAAATCTTTTGCTTTGCTCTTTCCTTGTATATGATTTAAAAAAGGTGTCAATATGTCCATTTATATGCAGCCTTGGATAAAGCCAGTTCTCTTAAGAGGATGTTGTGCCACCTGTCTCTCTTGGAGAAATCTGAGGCTTAAAAAACTGTAGAAGATCAAAGAACCATGGAGAGCAAATGGTGTGGTTATATCCAAAAACAGCTTGGAAGGGAGAGGAACAGAGAAAGTTGATAAACACAATTTCTGCAAATAGAAGAATAGCGGAAGTCAGGTCAATTGCCCTGTTCATTGAATATATAGCAGCACAAATTTTGTTTTAATATCATATTACTCCTCTCCATCTGCCCATTTGATTCCCTTCATGATAAGACAATTGTTGGATGAATAGGAATGTCTAGTAAGTGGAAGAGGGATATAAATTGAGAGCTGCGATCTGAGATCACATGATTAACTGAGTCCCTGTACTGCAAAATGTGGCCTAGAAACAGCTGTGAAGTTTCCAGAGCAGATGGTAGCCTCTTACCTGGAATAAAATGAGTCATCTTGGTAAACAGATCCACCACTACTTGAATGGTAAAACCATGCACTTCAGGGAAATCAGTAATAAACTCCAAAAAAAAAAAAAAAGTGTCCCATGGTGCAGCAGAGAAAGGAAGTAGCTAGAGCAAACAAGCCATCTCAGTAGGGACAGCCTTGGCCCAATGTCTGGCAGACAAAAGTCTGTTGGATTTGCTTGGAGTTGACTGGGCAAGTCCTGCTGAACCTGGGAGAAGTGTGGTCTAATCTCATTATCCTGCATGAGTTTGAGTGTCTGACTCCTAAGAAAGTAGAAAGAATCCTCAGACTAAGGAACCTAACCACTTCTGTATTACATCCATGCCCTTCCTGGTTGGTGAAATGCTCCCACGAGGTGACATTCAGTTGGGTCCATGTAGTAGTATCTGCTTCTTGGTGGAAGTGCTGTTTTCTACCTTGAATGAGGTGGTGGTATGCCCCCTCCTTAAGATGTTTTCACTGAACCTGACTATTCTGGATAATTTTCATCTAGTCTCCAACCTTCCCTTTCTAGGAAATATTGAGAAGATGATCAGGCTGCAGTATCAGAGGGCCCTGGAAGATACAGAATATCTAGATCCTTTTCAATCTGGTTTCAGACTGGGGCATAGTACCAAGATAGCATTGGTCACACTTGTTAAGGACCCTTGGAAAACCAGGATGGGGGTGGTGGAACAAGTATCCTAGTTCTACTTGATCTCTTGGTAGTTTCAATACCATTCAGCATGGTATCCTTCTGGACTGCCTGTGGGATTAGGAGTGAGGTGTTCCAGTGGTTCTCTTCTTTTCTCTATTGTCAGATCTAGTTGGTATTGATAGGGTGGGGAGAGACTGATCAGAGGCCCCTCTTATGTGGAGTGGCTCAAACTCAATGTTCTCACTCCTTCTGATTAACATCTGTATGATGCTGCTGGGTGAGGTCATCCATCAGTTCAGGGTCTGGTCTCATCAGTATGCTGATGATACCCAGTTATGTATCTCAACCCCAGGCCAACCAGGTAATGCTATCAAGAACTTGTCCCACTGGTTGGAGGACTTATGGGTGTAGATGAGGAAGAATAGGCTTGGGCTCAACTCTGACAAGACTTAGTAGTTGTGCTGTTTGGACCCCCTCCTTCCACAAATCTGTAGTGGTTCCATTTTCAGTTCTGAATGAGACTGCACTGCCTCTTTGGAATTGGTGTACAATTTGGGGATCTTCCTAGGCTCACAGCTCTCCCTTATAATCCTATGGCATAGCTTCATATACATGTGTAGTGGTTAAGCTGCTGGGCTAGAAGCGGGAGAAGTGCTGGTCCATCCTCAGCCATGGAAGTCCAGTCACTCTCTGCCCAAATTACCTTATGAGTTGTTGTGGTGGGAAAGTACCACTTTGAGGACTTGAATGAAAGGTAGGATGCAGAGCTAATAAATAGTTCAATAAATAAATGGGTGAAAATTGATTGTTGTCTTTATTATTCAAATTGATTAGGAAGATGAGTTCAGCCATTGGAAAATTTTCTGATCTGCTGACTAGATCCAGGATAGCAGAGTTGGGGCTTTTTGACTAATGGGCAAAGTTTCCCCAGAGACTAGTTTTCAGTTTTTATGCTATCATGGAAGGAGAAAGAAAAATGGAGGAAAAAAAGACTCCTTTCATTAGCACCTCAACCTTCAGAAGAGCAAGCTAGTAATGCTGTTGAAACTGTGGTTTACTTGCAGAAAACCTGCCAGACAAAAACAAAAATACCAGCATATTTCTGTGCTCTAGAGCATGAAGAAATGTATGGGTTGATTTTGTACATAAACAAATATCACATGCCTTTTATTTTTAATTCACAGAAGTTTAATTCACAGAAGGCCTGAAGACTCTTATTTCAGCTGAGGCTAAATACAATCTCTTACCTTCATCATCAATTCTGTTAAGTGTTTTCTCTAGTTCTGCTACTGTATTGTTCATTTCAAATATGGAGAGTTCTAACATTTCTCTGTATTAAAGAGAAAGCATGTATGGCAATTACAAATCCCAACGGTATATGAAAATGACATAAGTGTTGTAATATAAATTCTTTACAAGAAAATGTCTGCAGGATTCTATGAATACTTATAAAAGCACCATCAGGCACTCTCTCAAAACTCTAATTAACAGTCTATAAAACTGTGGAGCAGATGTCATGACAAACATATTCGTTCCTCAGTATTTGCTGAATATAGAGATTCAGGTATTAAGCTAGCTAGACAGATGGATGATCTGAGCTGGTGCTACTATGCAAAATGACACTTAAGACTCTGCAGGTGACCAAACAATGGGTTGCAGAGGCTTTTTTTCTGTAATTGTGTCCTACTGTATTACTCATGTTCTATTATGGTCTTTAAAACATATTTAACAATGAAATGTAGAGCTAACAGTATCTCAATGCCTAGCCAGAGCTATTAAAAGCATTTTGAAAAGGCCTTTTATTACTTCTCTTTAATGTTCTGAATCTGATGGATATCCAAAGCAAAGAAGCTGAGGACCACTCATTTATACACCCACATTATTCTTGTCTGCTAAGTGGAAGGCTCAAAAAAAAAAAGTCACAGGAAATCACCTGTCACAACAATGATAAAGGGACTTACAAGGATGAATCAGGTTCTCCCTCCTCAAGGCTGCAATGAGGGCTCCCAAAATATTGGTATATTCAAATCTGTCCTGGATCTGATCTAACTGTATTCCTTCCCACTGCTTACAATAGTTGTAAAAACATAAATTAACTCTGCCATTGCAAACATTTCTCCACATGCACTTCCACCTTGCTAGTGTGCTGCCAGCATAGTATAAGACATCTTAAAGCATTCTCTGAGATAGTGCTCTGGACTGAACTGTGTGCATCCTATGGGCACTTGGTTAGATGTATGGGGAAGAAAACTGGTCTAGATAAGGCTGTGTCTAATCAAACATAGCTTTCATTATATGTTTATTTTGGGCCCAAGTAGCTAGGAATAGTTACTTAGCAGCTAAGGATAGGAGGAAAGTAATACTTCCACACACAACTGCACAATTATTATCATGATTGTTACATCACTGACTACTAAAATCAATAGTCAGCTACAGCTGGTGCATAGCCCAAGTGAACTAGAGCTTTGTATAATTTTTAAAATACAATAAAAACATTAAAAACACATTATAGCTGTGATGTTGAGCGGGTTCATTGGAAGAGAAGGGTACCTCAGCCTTTTTTCTCAGTGTAATGTAACTATCCCAGATTCCTGTTTGCCAGTTGGCATTAGTAGCAGGGAAAAAAACAATCTGCTCTCCACTGCATGGAAAAAACATGGGCATGGAAAAAATGGGGAAGATGGCATAGTGCCCCATCCCAAGCACAGCTGAAGGCCCTATGTGGGCTGCCCTCTATTATCTTAGCAATAGAGAGATTATGCCAACACAAAATTAGATGAAAAGATTAACCAGGCATAGCTACTTATCTATGGCATTTTGTCTCATCTTCACATGACCTTGTGAAACAGCCTCATGTACGGATTGTAGGGTAGCTAAGAGCCATACAAAAACTACCAAGGAACTATTTAAATATTTCCATAATTTTAATATGTGTAGCTTAAGTCCAGTCACTGGTGAAACATGCAGGTAAGTATATTTGGGAAATCCCAGATTCAAACCTCTCTTTTGCTATAAATTCAAGAACAATCTTTAGCCCACTGTTCTACCCTACAGGGCTCTTGTAACTGAGATAAAACACTAAGTTTTCCTAACTCAGCTTTTAAATATTATTGCAACATATTAAGAATATTATATCAACTTCTTAAAAAAGCAATACAACGTTACGCTGCATGTAAAGTAGTAGCAGCTCTAGGAGAACTCCAGAACATGAAAGTGCACAGGGCGTGGCGATAGAAAAGCGCCTTCCATTCAAATGCCGTTTCCTCCAGCACCTCCTTGGGTTCGCATCAACCCCCCCCAGGCGCTTATGTGTCATCCACATCAGATGTCCGCAGCGCTGCTGGCAAGAGGACTCACTTCATTTGCTTCTCTTGAGTCAGCTCTAGCTCCACGCCTTCGAAGTCCAGCTCTTGGCTGGAAGCGCCTCCTTCCCCCATGGCTTCCTACACGAAGTTACCCCCGTGCGTCCTCATTGCCTTGGAGAGCGCCAGGGAGAGGCGCGAGAAAGGGCGGGGTAGTGCGCCAGCGCCGGTCACGTGGCAGAATTTTCGAACGCCTCCTTCTCCCACGACGGCACAAAGCCGAGGTCCCGCCCTCGCGCAAAGGGGGGCGGGGTTGCTCTCTGTGTCTTGGGGGGGAGCGCGCGTAGGCGCGCGAACACATTTTGGTTTTACGCATGGGGGCGGAGGCGTTTCCAGGGTGTCCGCTGCAAGGGGGCAATAAATTTCTCGATGGCTTGATGAGTTCTCGTACCTATTTTTGTGGTTTTAAAAGGGTGAGTAGAAGAGTTCTCACGGGGAAGGACAGAGGGAGAAAGCGGGTAAGGTTTAAAGCTGCCTGGAAAGCACCCTAAAGAAAAGGATGCCTGGAACCACTACCCAGTTCACTTACGCATTTTACTAGCAACAATGCAGAAGTGTTTGGCCGGGATGCTGTATGAACTTCTTTCTGATAGCTCTGGGCTCTTCTGGTGTTCTCCCATTCAAATACTCCTTAGGGCTGACCCTGCATAGCATTTTTTGAGATCAGCCAAGATCAGTTAAGTGCTACCAATTCATTGGTGGCAACATCAAGATGTTGGCTACCAGAAACTAACCAGGATTGTCCTTGCTGTAGAACTCCACTCTTTTCTGGCACCTAATACATTACTAGGTTTCTAGAGCTTCTACCCCATTGAATTCTTATATATCCCCCGAAGTCTGGAAATTACATTTTCAGGGAACATGTGAAGGTCTCTCCAGTGAGTCCCCAGTACAAAAGATGGAGGACTTACCTGAGTGTCTTCCAGTATTCTGTGTCTGAAATCAAGTCCCTTATTGGCTAACCCAGGAGGGGAAAGGCTCCCGGAGCCTTTCCTTATTTTCCCCAGAAGCATGGAAGAATAACATAGAGTTGTGGGCTCCACTCCTGGCTTCACTCTTCACCTATATTGATACTGCCAGATGTGTCCTCGAGGACTGGGGCCTGGCAATTATAGTTCCAATCTTTAAGAAGGGGAAAAAAAGGACCCTGATAACTACAGGCCAATTAGCCTGCTTAACATAATCATCAAACTTTATGCTAAGCGCCTCCATGATAAATTTAAGGACTGGCTGGATGAGGAAAATCTGATAGCAGAAGAGCAGGCCAATTTTAGAGAAGGTAATGGCATTATCAATTCATGTTTGGTCCTACAGCGCTTGATTGAAAAATATTCAACAGTGTAATATCATTGTACGCTGCCTTTACAGACCTTAAGGCAGCCTTTGATTTTGTATCCAGGACCAATTTATGGGAGAAGCTGGAAGCCTCATCAATTGACCGTACGCTTCTCTCTTTAATCTGAGCCCTATGCACTAATATGACTCTTAAGGCCAGGTGCAATATGCAAGGGTTTCCCTCAAAGCTGGTTAAAACTCAAAAGGGGGTAAAACATAGGTGCATTTTGTCCCCCCTGCTTTTCAATTTTTATATCAATGGTTTGGTGAGATGCCTAAACAATCCAAATTTCCATCCCCCTAAACTAGGGATTCCAGCATGGCCCAGCTGCTTTATGCAGATGATGCTGTAGCTCTTTCCAGAACACCAGTAGGTCTTAAAAGAGCTCTGAGAACTCTGATCCAATACTGCAACAATGATCATCTGGAAATAAACCAAGATTATGGCATTTGCCAAGAGGCCAAAGCTCCATCCATGGAGCATTAATGGCCATAGAACAAATGACTTGCTTTAAGGAGTAGTCATGCATGCCACAGTGGGAAAGCCCACTGTGAATAATGCTGCTTCTGAACGAAGATCTGCCAATGTCAACCTCGAATTTTCCTGCTCCAAGGGCTGATACGATGTTCCAGCTGCACTTAAGCTCTTTCAGGCTAAACCATTAGCCCAGCTCCTAAATGGGGCTTTGGTTGCCCCCCCCCAGCTACTTGCTTCACCTCCTTGGAGAGGATGTAATCTCAATTCATCAGAGCAGCTCTCCAGATACCTCATGGTGTCTCCAACACACATTTACAACTGGAGACAGGTGTGATAAAAATTGAGTCAAAAGTGTGTCTGGCTTCTATAAACCTTTGGTTAAAAGCTTAACTTTTATCCTCAAGGCATAGCACCATTAATTCTCCAGGACAATTGTCAATCCACATGGATCAAGGCTGCTGAATCTAAACGTTTAGATCTAGGCTATCTCGCTCCTCGGTTCTTAAGATGAAATATGATTAGGCAAAACCCTGAAGCAAAGGATAAAGGATAGAGGGCAAGCAGATCTAGGGAAGGCCCCAGCCTTCCTGTCACCAGTATGCAATGGATATATTGTCATTACTGCCAGCTACCTTACACAGCTAGAAACACCCAGCCATCAGAAAGCTTTCTCTCTTGCCCGATGTCATGCACTCTCCTCTGCAGTATTGGATGGTAAATATTAAAAAGTACCATTGGTGAAAGGCTTTGCCCCGGTGATTCCAGAGAGGTGGAAACTATAGAATGTTTTATTTGAATGAGATTCATCCTAGCTCTGACTAGTAGGTATCTTGGTCTCCCAGATTCAGCCTATGCCCAGATGTTTCTCATAGTCGAACTGCCTTTTGTTACAGCACACGTGGCTAGGTTTTGTGCAGCAGCACAGAAGATCCGCTAGACCCTGATGGACCAATTTTCTGCTAGCCAGATGCATTCTATATAACTAATTCGTTTAAATTTTAGATTTTACTTTTTTGTAATTTTAGATATTATACTTTATATAACTTTAGTGTCTACTTTATAATTTAAATATAGACTGCATCCTGGACCTCACTCATAGATGCTAGTTAGGATGTTTTATAAATGTATTTTAACTTTGTCTTACGTTTTATTTAATTTATTATCTATTAAGATAGATTTATATATATTCATAAAAAACTCTGCTTGTACTGGTCTACGACCATAATAAATTGATTGAAATTGGATTGATAAGCTCAGGAAAGGAAGGTGTGAGCAGACAGTACAGGACAGCAATAGCCATTCTTTCCTTATGAAATAAGATGGACTTCTGAATTCAGATCATTTGGCTATATTAAAGCATATTCTTGCCCACCAGCCTGGTGTAAAGAAAAGCAGAGAAGTGTTGCTTTCTGTAGCTGTCTTGACAGTGAAGACATTAATCAAACAAGCATAAGAACAGTTCCATTACCAGTCATCTAATATCTGATTTTCTTACATATTTTTATCTAATGCTAAAATGTATAATAATTGTTAAAGATCACTATTTGGAGCAATATGTTTTTCAAATTGAAAACACAAAGGTTATTGCTATTTTGCACTTATACTTTGCACATATTCATTGCTTTTGCTCCATTTTTTTTTAAATCTGCAAGAACAACTTAATAGGAATCATACTGCCTCTCAACTTATAATCACTCATTTGTCTACACCTGCTCCTTGTTTAGGGACCTCAGTTAGTAACTATTTGCAAATACAACTAATAAACAACAATTAAATTTTGCAATCAGTGTGCACATTTGCGACCAAATTTTGTGTGCCTGACAACACACGCTGGAGAGTAATGCTGGCATAGTTATACAAACCACTTCATCTGAATGAGACAGCAGCAACCAGTGATCTTCACACTCTCTTTCTGTCATGCGTTCATTTAGCTACTATGTTGCTTAATGACCTGATTGTTGGAATGGAACTCAGTTGCTAAACGAGGAGTAGGTGTATTTAAATAAAAATACAGGTAACAAAAATATGCATCTTAAGTTTATTTATAATTTTAAATTCATAAGTCATTTCAAGTGCTTAGCTCCTTAACCAGTGGATATGCTATATTCTTGCTATACAATTGATCAGCACTATTAAGTTCAATTTCAAAGTCAGAAGCAACCACTAAGAGCTGGAAGATTCTACATTAATAGCAATTGCTTTTTCATATTAGATAAAGAGAAGCAAATGTAAATGTCTAACATAAAATGAATTTCATTATCTTACAAGACATCAGGATATACTTCTGAATAATACAGACTCCTCAATAAAACATTTTATAATAAGTGATCTTACAATAAATATAAGTATAAAGCTTTTTCTTCACCATTAAATGAACCCTTATTTTTGTGAACAGAATTCAATTACATTAACATCAAATTTTGCCAACAAAAGTAGTCAAGAATTTTGCCATCTATTCCAATTAAGTTTAGGAGTCTATAAAGCTGGTTTAAACTATTATCATCACCATTATTAACAGTGACAATATTAATCTTTGGTTTCTGTAGAACTGGAACTGATTTTACTAGCTTACCAGGAATTTGTTAGCTTAATCAGTTGTTTGTCTAATAAAGTTCAAACATATATGCTCCCTAATCAAACAGTACAGTTTCAGTAACTACTGAAACAAAATTCAGACAAAAAGTAGAATTATTAAAACAGTATATATCAAACTAAATTCCAGTATTCCATTTTACATCTTAAAAAGCAGTTGTGTTTTCTTGTACAAGTTAATTGCTGCTGCAAATTCAGTTTTCATTTAAATTGGCTTTCTTTAACCTGGTGCCCTCCAGATGTCCTGACCTTCAAGTTTAAC
Source organism: Liasis olivaceus (assembly GCA_030867105.1). NCBI lineage: Eukaryota > Metazoa > Chordata > Lepidosauria > Squamata > Pythonidae > Liasis > Liasis olivaceus. The sequence continues at coordinate 87,943,105 of CM061352.1, read as the reverse complement.
AATGTTAGCTAGAAGTTGGTTTCACACATGGAAAGCACTGGACTGGGAGAGGCTGCAATACTAGAGTTATGGGAACAGAAATAATTTTTAGAAGAGATTAATCTTCAAGTTTGATAAATTAAGTTCAGATAGTTTAAGATTATAAAAATACCAAATCTGTTAGTTCATTTCATTTAAGTATATATTAAGGCTTTTGGCAATTCATTTGCACAGATTTAGAGTTCATCCATTTTTTCTCTTTTTTCTATAGCTTTATTTTCTTCATTTCCCGTAATCTTATATTCATCCAGGACTGCATGGCTTGTTTCCTTTGCAGTTTTCTTGACTATAGCTTTGATTCCAATATTGTCAATATTAAAAGCTGTCACACCAACATTGACGACAGAACTCACAGCATTATTCGTAGCATGGCCAGCATCATCTCCGTACCTTAAAGTAAGAAGGAATATGAAAGACTTATTTTTTAGTACAATACAATTAAGGAAAGCTGCTTTATACATATTCCCATACACTACACATTGCTCATCATTAATTAAAAAATCTATGCTCAAGAATATAGGAACTGGCTTGATTAGCCTCTTGAAATCTTTTGAAAGTAGAAAAGAAAAATTTTTTTTTTTTCCACCAGAGGTGCTAATGCATCCCATTTTTAATTAATTACTTCTATTTCCTTGCTTCAGGAAACTGTTTTACTTGGTGGTCTCATTAACACTTAATGCTACAGCATGATGTGGTTTATTTGATTTTGACACATGCTCTGTGAATCAGAAACTGCTGTTTATAAATCATGATTTACGGCTTAATATATGAATCCAGTTAGTTGGCTTATTGAATAGTAGTTAAAACAAATCATGGCCTTAAATGTTACACAAACATGGTCTTGTAATTCTTAAATACAATTCCCAAGTTTTTGCTTATACAGGCAGCTGATGAAAAACTTTGTTCCCTTCAAAAAAATGAAGTTAAATTAGATGTGGGATTTTTGTTAAAGCTGTTAGACATAAATGCTTTATGAAAATGAATTTTAAAGTTTCAAGGGCATTAATTAAAGGATTTTTTAAAAGTAGTACTGTGAAAAATAAGAGTTTCTTAATCAACACTCTAGGTATACAATACAGCTATTACAATTCAGGTTCATACTGGATCCAATTCCTTTGTTCTTATGAATTTTTGTTTTTCAATTATTTGCTGTATAATCTCATTTAATTCTCTCCAATCACTGCAGGCAATGTTTATTGATCTACAACAATGATCATGTGCTAGAAAAATACCTTTACCTTCTTGGATTCATCATGGAAGATTAAGTTAGATTTGCATATTGCATTAAGTCGTGGTTAATTGAATAACCAACAGTGGTTGGGTTCATACACAACACTGATCTGGTTATCACATCCAAGTCCCAACTAAGTTCTTCAGAACACATTTTAAAACTAAATGGAAAAGAGTGGATTGGAGTTAAAGATAATATTCCCTTCTTAGGGATAGCACTAAAGCCTTCTTGTTGTTGTCCAAAGCAAATTTAATCAGCTTAATTAGATAGCAAATCATTCCTTGTATTAATTTCACCTTGAAATGAGCCATTAACACCAACATTATAATTCAAGTACAGCCAAGGTAAGCATATTCACACCGTCTCAAAACTGTATACTGCACTTTAGTGGGTAGAAGTTTGCATAAATTAAAATATTTACATTTAATATGTGTGGATAGACAAAGTAAATGTTTAAAATTTATGATAAAAACAAGCAAAAGAAACTAAAATTAACACAAGTATTTTAAATAATCAACAGACTAATCTGTGTAACACTTATTATTGTTTGCCTTATTCTGAAACAAAGAATAAGATCAAAGGCATAAAATATGGACACTAGTCATATTGTATGCCAGTTAATTTAAAAAAGGAAGCCATAGTTTTCTTGCATGAAAGAAATGTTTGATGTGGCTGTCTATTCCAAAAGAATTGCTCATACATTTCATTGAGAAGGTGTGAATACTTAGGAGATTACCAAAACAATTGCTGTAGATAACTGCAAGTTACTTATTGCTTTTCACTCCTAATGACCACTGAAGTCTCATCTCCATTTTTGCTATTTTTAAATCTAAAATAAAAACAAAAATTAACATGAATATAGTATTATTTAGCTTCTTTTCCCCCCTCAAGAAATGCTTTTGGGCTATACAATTATTTTGGCCCAAGAGGATACAGCACAAATTTAATGGACTTTGGAAGCTCAAGTTTATTAAATAGCATTTTCAAATGTAACTGTTTCAATTATCTCAATTTTACTATCATGTCAATTACAAACATTTTTAAAAATTGTCTTCAACCCAGAAGAAAGAGAGCAAGTTTGGAAAACACTCTAAGTCTATACTTTTAAAAAAATCCATGTTCCTCCAACGTGGAGGAAATAAAAGATTCTATCTATTAGCAATATATATTTTAGCTATTGTATATTCTATATGGTGTATTTCTTTAATATTCGTGCCATAACTTACTTGTTGCCTTTGCAGATAGTCCTTGTTTAGTGACCACAATTGGGACCGGCAACTTGGTCATTAAGCAAAGTGATCACTAAGTGAAACATCACAATTTTATGATCTTACTTCAGCTTTCCTTTGCTTTACAGGGCTGAGAAGGTTGTAAATGTGAGGATTGGTTGCAAAGTTACTTTTTCATCACCATCATAATTGCAAACAATTGCTAAATGAGACAGTCACTAAACAAGGACTACTGTACTTCCTCTGACATTTTCAATTATTCCAAATTACTACAGAATTTATGTTTCTCACAGAATAGAAACATGGTCAGGAATGCTAGATCAACCACACTCTTATCACTAGTCCTTCTTCAGAGTCAGCTTGTTGAATAATAGCGAAAATTTGGTATGCTTGTACATCAGTGCAGCAACTCTGCTCTTCAAAGGATAACGCTGTAGTGTCTCCTTGTTATCTCACTTGCTTATCAGTTGTAAAGCAATTTCTCCTATTCATTTGGGATCTGTTAAATATGTGTACATGCTCAAACCCTCTTTGATCAACATCCTATATAAGAACCATGTAACCTTGAAGCCTCTGCTGTTGACTCATCTGAGTGCAAGAGACCAGTGACTCATTGTAGCCTGCTGGCCTTGGAAATAATAAATGATTACTGGATCCTCTCCAGCTGCTAGGATTTCTTTGGTGAGTTTTCCACCACAGAACTAAAGATGTAAGCCTCTCTCAAGAACTCTATCATTTGTTTTCTTTTAGTCCCATATGTTTTCATTTAGTATTTCCAGCTGTTTTTCAGGTTCAGTTTACCTCTCTTCTTTTTATTCCTAATGTGCAATTCATGGGCATCATCAATGTGTCCACAGAAACTCCCTCAGCACCCATCATGACCCTGTCCCCTCTGCTGTTTAGTTAATTTTAACTAGAATTAAGAAGGAAGCTGGTATGCTATGAAGCAGCTCTTGTCTTAGAATCATCTTGTTTTGCAAGCCTGCACTTAAATTTTACATGAGTCAGACAGATATTTTTGGGGGCAGCATCTTAGGGGGCTAGAAAAGGTGGCAAGAACAACCTCACCAATTGGCCATCCGGTAAACCAGTGTTTTCAACTGCATTCATTGTGACTGCTATTTTATTCCATATGGTCTCAAAATGCTGGTCACACATGAGCCAAAAGGATTGGGGATTCCTGCACAATTGCTTTATGTTATCAACTTTTTTTCCTATTATATATAATTAATGGACACCATTAGAGTTCCCTTATTTTATAATTTGGCTAAGACTGCGTATTTGTTTTGCATACTCTGCTTTTTGATCAGCCCAAAAAAACTTTTTAAACTTCAGCACATAACATAGAGCTTAATAATTTTTATTTATTTATTTATTATTAAATTTATATGCCACCCATCTCCCCCAGAGGGTGACTCTGGGTGGCTTGCAATTAAAAATTTGGCATAATATAACTTCAAAGGGAGCCCCCCTGCCCCAGTTTATAACTCTTTTGCCTCATCACATGACACAAACTCTTATCAACCAAACATACGATTTGATGGAGTCTGAAAGCTGTGATAATAGCTGTTCAGAAGCTTGACTTAATGTTTTGTACAACATCTCTTTTCAGGCCATTCTTTAGTTACCAGAGATATCTATTTCATGAATTACTACCACTTGTGAGAAGCTCAATTAAAAAAACATCAGCTATTGCTAACATTTTTGCATCTCTTTTAGAAATTAAGGAAATTGATATGATATGTAGTCAAAGCATATAAACATGTAAGCATATAAACACATTCATTTTCCTCTATAGATTTGATATACATTCAATATTCAAAAGGAATATGGCTGGTAGTAATCCCCAGTTGTGATGGGGAAAACCAAACATAAAGAAGGGAAATATTTTCAGCATGGAAACAGTTTATACAGAGAACACAGTGTAATACTAGACGTTACCTGTTCTGTCTTCATGACTTTTACATGATAGGTAGCATCATGGTTATAACTAAAAATACTTTAATGATATAGAAAAGGGCTGGGTGGTCCAATTTTAAATAAAAAGGCAGGGAGACTAAATTCTCCCTTTATCTACAGTGTATTACCTAGAGAGGCTCTACTGAAGGATTTTTGTTTCAGTCCATGCTATTTCTGGCATAGGAGAAAAACGGTATTTGGGGATAGGACTACTAAACAGAAAGCTTCTTCAGCAACAAAGCCTTTTTACTTATTATTTGTATATAATTGGGAAAACTATTATCTTTAGATACATGGCACCATCATCATGTGTAATTAAAGTTCAATAGAAACAAAGCATTTTTATACAATCGTAATTCCCTAACATTCATATATCATTATTTATCACAGAACAGGAAAAAAAAATAACTTACTTGTACTTGACAGTCTGAACTGTCTCTTTAGACACACTTTTAGCAATGCATTTTGCAGCACATTCCAAACCTTGCCATATTGTTGAAAACCCTGCAAAAATAAACTTATTAGAACCAGAAGATAACTAATACATAAAAAATTAAGTTAAAATGCATTGACAGATAGCCATGTTAATTTTGTTACCTTGAACTCCACTTGCTGCTACAACTAGAGCACCATCCAAAGTTGATTTTCCATCTTTGTCTTTCTTAAGGGACTCTGGAACCAGCTTGCTTCCATGTTTCTTCACATGAGGGGCTAACTCTCTTCCAACACAACTTGCTATGGAACAAACACCTTCAACTAAAAGAGAAAGCACTACTGAAATTGACATTTTTCGATACATACTTGATCCATTCAGTACTGTGTTCGGTCAAGCCTTATAAACATAATTAGGTTCAGTGCCATTTCTTTCAATGTTTTTATTCAACAGAAGCAGTAACAGAAACGGTGACATTTCAGCAGATATTTATCCCCATTGATTCATAATGCAACCCAGATTACTAAGGCTTCTGAAAGGCATCTATCTTAAAAAGGCATTTTAAGCAGAAAAGTGAAGTATAAATATTTTAAATAAATAAATGCCTAGCTGCAGATTAGATTTAACAGTTTGATTTTAAACCACTGTACTTTCCCAAGCTTCATTACATACAGAGATCATATTTGTTCAAGTAGTTGATGACAAGACCAACTCACAGTCAAAGTAGATTCAATTATTTGAATTACTTATAGGTCAGAGCTACTTATAAACCAGATGGATTTCAATTTCTACCAAGGCATGCACTGATTATGAATTATAGGAGATGAAGTTCAATACACCTGAAGAACACCAGGCAAAGGAAGGTTAGTCAACATAATATAATCTGGACTACAACAATTTGAGGGCACGTTTTCTTAGATGATAAATCATGGATTACTGGAGGCTACACTGAAGCTTAGCACTTCTGTAAATAGAGCAAATTACTTAAAAATTGCTGTCAAGATTTTACCATATAATAGATGGGTTTCCCCATCACATTAAGCTATGCTTTTGTTAGTCATGATTTGGTCAAAAATCACAGTTGACCAAATATATACACTTCAGTAAGCCATAAAGCAAGGGTGCAAAAAGTGGACCCTGTCAACACTTCTTTTGAGGCCCATAAAGCCCTCCAGACTGGTCAGGACTAATAATGTGTCTGGGTTTTTTTTTTTTTTTTTTAATATTGATGGGTTAAAGGGAAAATTACCAGAAGCTTAAGCTCTATTTCACTCTCTAAGAACACCCTCCAAAACTGGGGGCCTGGACCTACCTACTATTTGCATTGCAGCACTCAGAATGCTGCCTTCAAGCTAATGGAAATTTTGTGTTTTTTCCAAATACCACCCTCCAAGGCACATCACATTATAGCTTATTGGACTATGTGAACCAGATCTTTATGACATGATTAAGCCAACTAATGGATATGCCAACCCCTTCAAATTATATTCTTCTTAGCCATGGAACTCATTGGATAATCACAATCTCTCACAGCTGACCTCGTAAGGCTGTTGCAAAGAAATTGTGGAGTACCTGATTACAACATTCATTTGAGGAGAAGAAAAGAATGAACATGTGCTAAAATATGCTTAGTGGTATGTTTGTAAGCAACATAATGGTTATAAACATGAAGCATAAAATGATTTGAAACAATTATTAATGAGATTAAAAATGTCTAGTTTATCAGTGGAAGCTCACATGATAGTCACTTGATGGAAGTATAGAAGACCTATGGTCCAATGCGCTCAACTCTTTAAATTTTTTTCTTAATATTTATAAATAGTTAAGGACAAAAAATATGAAAATATAAAGCATAAGAAACATAAACCATGCTAAGCAACTCATGACTTTTCCAAGGAAATTGGATTTCCATGTCTTACCCAAGAACTGACTGACTTTGACCGCTCCCCCAGTAGCTTGCCTTGCTACATGTAGTCCCTTTGCTACGGCTGGGCTGACCTCCAAAGGTTTTTCTTCTGGCTGAATGTGTTCTCTTAATTTAGAGGCCCCTTTATGGATTGCTTTTCCAGTGTATTCTGCTCCTTTGACTAGACCCCAGCTCAACCAGGATGCTCCTTTATGAAAACATCAAACAATATTTATGCAGTAGCATTATCAAGAATTAGCCCCTAGGACATCATTTTGTTCCTCTTAAATCAAAGCTTTTATTATTCAAATTACAATATTTGAGAGATCCATATAGCCAGAAGCCTCCTCCATCCCCAAATGTCATGGTCCCAAGGTCACTCAAGAAATCTCTCTGCAAAATGAAAACAGGCATAGGATTGTTTCTAAGTCGTGTTGTATAATTTCTGCATCAGCAATTCCTAGAGATCTGACAGAATTGAGCATCTTCTAGATAAAGATCTTGTTTTAGATTACACTTGGTTTTTAGTCATTGATCTGTCAGGGAATTATTTTGGCTTACTTGTTATCTTTTAAAAAGAACTTTTATTACCTATTTGTAAACATTTTAATATGCAAATTTTAAAATAAGATTTGCACCAGTACAGGTAGTCCTTGGTTAACGGCGGTAATTGGGCCCAGAATTTCCATTGTAAGCGATGTGGTCATAAAGTGCAACGTCACGTGTCTGCATGACTTAGCAATGGCAATTCCGGCAGTCCCTATTGCTGTTGCTAACTAAATCCCAGCGGTTGTTAGGCGAGGACCCACTCTGATCCAAACCATTTCCAGCTTGGTCCCTCCCAGCCCCAAGCCTCAGTAAGGTAAGAGATTGTCTCCACTGCCTCCTCTTGAAATCCCCCCACTTAACTACCTCCCCATCTCTGTCCTTTTGGCCACCTGCCTACCCACTGCTGCCAGCTGCCCCCACCACCGCACCCCTGCACCACAAGCCACTACTGTACCAGCTTGGGCCTTCTTTCATACCATCTTCTTTCACACTGGTGCAGCCAGGGCTTCTTCTGCACATCAGCCAGGGCGTTCATTCACAAAAGAAGCCTGTCATGCGAAAGAAGGGCCCTTCTAGCGGGCTGGCACGTGGAGGCCCTGCACACGCTACAGCAGGCGCAGCAGAGGGCAGGGCCGGGCAGTGGGGGCAGCTGGTGGCAGCAGGTAGGCGGGTGGCCAAAAGGCAGTCATAAATGTGGGTGGGCCGAATTTTGTTCATGTGACCACCAGGACACTGCAACAGCCAAAACTTCAAGGACCGGTCAAAAGTGCCTTCATTCAGTGTTGTCAAATGGCTGCTAAACAAATGGACGTTAAGGGAGGACTACCTATGCTAACTATGCTAACTTTCTTCCTGCCTCAGAACCACACTGGTATGTTAGAATCAAACCTGAGTTTCAGCTCATGAAAATTAGCCCAAGAGAATTTTTAGGGAAGGTGTTCATACTGCACATTAATTTTTCTTGAGCCAAACCTGTAAGCAGCTGAAGAAGCAGACTGCAATACAACTAATGCTAACAAATCTATTAAAATAAATCTTACTCTCAAATGATAGATATTTCCACCAACAAGATGGCACTCTGGGACTGAAGTGAAAACCTGGAAGCCAACTATTTTTTTTAAACATATCTATTGATTATTTTAACCATCTTTGCATCTAATAGAATAATGAACACAAATCATGCTTGGCTGGAATTTCTTTATAGGAATATAACATGGTTTTACTAAAAATTGGATGCATTCAATTGTTTATTAGCTATTATGGTTTTAGGGGTGTGTGTGTGTGTGTGTATATATATATATATATATATATATAAAAGCATAATAGCACAAGAGATTAAGCTAAGCATCAATGCAGACTGACTCAACCCAGTACCTTACAGATACACTGGCCATACTTGGAAATTTGCAACATACAGTATCTGAAGGCTGATGTTTATTTCCAAGTCTGAAAGTACCTGATAAGATGCCATGAGCTATTTTCTCACTCCAGTCAGGTAATTCTCGGTCCTTCTCTTCAGGTCCTGGCTGAATACGTACAGTCTGACCAAGGTTGATCACATCACTTGAAGCCTCAGCAGGCTAACAGCATGAAATAAGTATCCACAAAAAACAAAAAACAAAAGCAAAATAATTATATATTAAATTAGCTACAGATCATGTTACCTTACAGAGAATTTACATTGTGACCATAAAGTTTTCTGATTTGCAATATGTAAAATTACACATTTTAGAATACTACCAAATTTGACAATGTATTGCATCACAGGCTTACAGACTTAAAAATCTTCCCCCCTCCTAATAATTTGATTATCATTATACTTTGATATAGTTTACAGACTTTGAAATCTTCTCACAGATAACATGCTTATATATTCTTCAAAAAGTAATGTTTCTCAGAGTTGCCAGACAGCTACATTGTGCGACTGCATCCTTGATCACATAATTCTAAATTATCATGATCAGGAATTTTATTTAGAATATTTTCATATAATATGTTCACCGTTAGAATCAATAACAACATAGCATTCTGAAATTCAAGTCCCACTACATCTGATAATCACCAAATCAGGGAAGGTCATTCTACACAAAGAGATACTCTCTAGGAGCCTTGATTTCGAAAGCTACTCAGTTACCTGTTACTACCTATTTTGCCCTGATTGCCCTAAGTGAAGAACCTACAGTCCTGCCTATGTCATTGACGGATAATTCCAAGCAACCTCATTCAACATGGTCAATGGGAAGGGCTGTTCGAAGTTTCAGTTCAATAACCTCTGGAGGTCCACTTACTCTCTATTTTTGTTATAATTAGTTTTACTTGAGAGCTTCTAAAATGTACAGAGTATATCTTATATATGTTTACTAATTGCTTTACATTTACTTATACTTTCTTAATTATGTACAATAGAAAAATTATATAGAAAGTATTATTTCAGTGTAAGGAGAAAGCCCAGTGTTATTTTATTTATGCTCTTATTTGTCCTTAAAACTGCAGGTCTTTGTTCAACTGTCCACAACTGGAAGATGACATTCTGGTCCCCCCCCCCCACCGCCCCCCAGAGCAAGAATAAGAAGGGTGAATGAACTTCTGTGTGTTTTGCCTTCACAAACAAAATAAAGCATTCATTCTATTTATTCTGGGTTTTTCTCACACTGGCACAACCACAAATAGAACAAATACAGTCATGTGATAGTTAGATGGCCCCTTTTGTCAAAGAAATTATCAGATGTACAGTTTGGATTAAGAATTAGACTTCAATAATAAAAATGTCTGGGCAAATTCATTTCAAGACAAATTATTTAGGCACTGAATATACTGAATGTGAGATAAAGTATGGAACCATTATCACTGCTATAATCAATTAAATCTCCAGAGATGCTACATTATTTTGGCATTATTCCTCCTCAAGAAAACAATGAGTATATACATCACAATGCAAATTCTATATAGAAAACTTATTTTGCACATTCATTAAATATTTGAATGTTCACAGAATATGGCTACTTAATTATGCTGGGTTGGTATCCTTCTCTAGGGATGATCATTGTTTAGCTTATATACTTATTGGTTAAAAATGGCCTTTAGGGAACAACAGGACCCAAACATAAGCAAAGTAGTGTATATTAATGATTAATCCTCTGTAAATTCACTAAATGAATTACTTTGAAACAGAAATAAATATTGGGTAAGCTAGACCAACATTTAATTAGGCCACACAGTTACAGCTGAAAAGGTATATTTATTGTATGTTAAAAACATTTTATTAGTTGGTCATTCAGAGTTTATAGGATCAGTCAAAATATTGTCTTTTTTATTTTATAAATGTTACAGTTACTGAAAAAGTATATTATATTGAATCTTTATTTCATAAACATTTTGAAAATTGAGCCATCTGACCAGGATTGTTAATGGCTAATAATTACAAGATCATTTTTAAAAACATAAAAGTGGACATTTTTCTAGAACTATCCCCTGAGTTTTGTCAAAACAGAACTGCTAATCCATTTTCTGAGTGGTTTTTAAATATGAACTATTTCAGGAAACCGGTTTAAGAAACATGTTAAGCTAAAAATAAACAAGCTACATTTAAATGTAACACAATGTGTGAACTAGGCTCCTAATCCATAACCAAACAGTGGAGGATGGAGGAGGATGCAGGCATAAAACTTCCCTGATAGGTCTGAGAAGATTACAGTATGATGTACTGTAGAAGAACATGGGCTGATGAGCTCAGTTCACATATCATGACAAACCATACATGATTTATAGCTTAGCATACCATGTGATCTTGGCAACTGACTTATTCAACAAATCAAGGTTAAAAAATGTTTTTATGATTGGGTTCACATATTGTACAAAATATTTTACCAGTCAATATTAATAGTGCCACCTCTCCGTAAACTGTATTCTAGTATTTAGAGTTAGATCTAGTTTGAATCTATATTCACTGAAAGTGTCTCTACTGAATTCTTACTAGCAATTTAGGTCCATCTCATAATTTCAATTTTCAACTCTTCTATGTATTCCATTGTGGTTGAAGTTCAACTATCTTAGACATCTTTTTCTAGTTGCATGTATTTTTCTAAGCATGGCAAACTTACACAGATTGCCAAACCACCATTCTCCAAATCCCCACTTTTCTTTTAGATATATCTAATATTTATTGGTTCAACAAAGTTGGCTCACAAAATAACTTTTTGGTGACATACATATTGTACAATAAGTAAATGTTGCACATTGCAAAACAAAGGCAATTTGTAAAACTTTGCCATCATCATTAAATCATAGCCCCCAAGTTTACCTTAGTTCCAAGATCTGATTTCTGTTTTAACATATCCTCAAAAAGCTCTTTGTAAGATCTTTGGCATCCTGATGGAAACCCTACTCCCTCACGGGACCTTGGAGCCTGCAGTACCATATCAAGGATATCAACAGTTTGAAGGCTCAACAAAGAATCCGTTCTGCATTCTTTCACAGTAACAGCATACTATAGCCATATAAAATTATCCTTTTTAAATGAGATGCATGCAAGTGAATTCATACATTAATAAAGATCTCAATTTGTTTGCATACTATGAAAACAAGAAAAATTCAGATTTTATGACCAGAATAATACCTAGGGTGACTAATAATCAAGTAAAAGTTAAAGTGTGAAGTAAAAAAATAAACTGTAATTAAACCAATTGTTGTTTACTATTAAACAATGGATTTCCAAATGACTATAACCAAAAAGGAGAATGTGGTTTTATATTTCAAGTTTACCATTTTCACCAATGGTGCATGGCAATAAAGTTAAAATCATTATTAATGATCTGCTTTTATATACATATTGGAAGACTCTTCCATTTGCCATCAGCTGGATTTTCTACCACCCTAACACTTCTAATAATTTTTCCTTTCACTTCATGAATGGATTAATAAATTACACCTTCATAATCTTGTCTAGAAATGTCTGGTTTAAAGAGATTTTTAAAAAAAATATTTGCAGTGAATTTGCTTAATCTTTGTTCTGTTATGATCAATTGGACAACTATTCCCACCATATTTATTGTAGTAGTATCTACCAGTACCTATCTGAAGAGGGTTTTTTGGGTTGGGGAGGAGGAAAAGAAAAATAATTTAATTATGTAAAAATGCATAATCTATACTTCTAGTGGCTTACTCATCACTTAGGCTAATAAACCTTGTAATAGAAATCAGTAAAAATAATAATAATAAAAAAATGCAATAAATTAAAAACAATGTCAAATTATAGAATAGATCCAATATTCTTCCACAATTTAGAAATCCCTTTGTCATGTTCTTGTCAACTGGGCCACTACACAACTGAGATATATAGAGACACCTGTCCAACAGCATGTATGCTGAGTGCTATGAAAAGAAATTCTAGTGCACTGTTTAAAGTTCTTCTGTGGAACAACTGCATGAGGCAAGCATTTACCTGTATTCTAAGGTCAGTCATCTGTTTTAGCAGATCTTCAAATAGTTCTCGGTAAGCAATTGGAAGTTCTGAAGACAACACTACTCCTACATAGGATCCGGATACCTGTGACATCATGTCGGGGAACATGTAGACTCCAGAGCTGCATGAGAGAACAGGTGACTGGCTGCACATAAGAGGATATAGCCAGTCACAAACCTGGAAGATAGAAAGCCAAATGGATTAAGTTTTTAATGAATACAAAAACGTTCATTGTTTAATTAAAGAATCAATGTAATAAACAATGCTGATAGTTTCAAGGCTGCTGCTTAATATTTTGGTAGGTCTCTGTTGAAGGAGACCAGGAATTATATTTGCAAGGATATTTTCAGAACTATACATGTACAGCTTTCAGTGTATGAAATGCTCCCAAAGTACTTAAACTGTTACAATTATGCCTCACTGCATCCTGGATATTTTTATTTATTTATTGTATTTATATAGCTGCCCGACTCACACAAAGTGACTCTAGGCAGCATACAACAATTAAAAAGATATATAAAAACATAAAACATAAAAACATAAAACATAAAAACAATTACAAATAAAAAACTATAAAAGCACACAAAACAGGAGGGGATAAAAGTAATAGGGGAGCCATCACAAAATCTCCCTGGTCCCCTGGGACCCCCAGGCCTGTTCACATAGTCAGGTCTTGAGGAACTTGCAGAACGTTAAGAGGGATGGAGCTAATCTCACTTCTAGGAGGAGAAGATTCCACAAGGCGGGCACCACGGCAGAGAAGGGCCGCCTCCTGGGACCCCCCAAATATAATTCTCTGGCAGACGGGACCCACAGCATGCCTTCTCTGCCAGACCTGATGGGACAGGCAGATATAATCAGGGAGAGGTGGTCCCTCAGGTAACCCGGTCCCACGCCATGAAGGGCTTTAAAGATCAAAATCAGCACCTTGAATTGGACCCGGAAGCAAACTGGCAACCAATGCAGCTCACGGAGCAGAGGTGTAACAGGTACCACTCTAGGGGCACACATAAATAAAAATAAAATAACTATCTGTGCTGCTGCATTTTGCACTAGCTGAAGCTTCTGGATACTCTTCAAGGGCAGCCCCATGTAGAGCGCATTACAGAAATCCAAACGGGAGGTGACTAGGGCATGAATGACAGTGAGTAGGTCCCTCTGATCTAGGAATGGGCACAACAGGCACACAAAACAAAGCTGTGCAAAGGCCCTCCTAGCCATGACTGCCACCTGCTCTTTGAACAGGAGTTGAGAGTCCAGGAGGACCCCCAGACTGCGCACAGGGTCTGTCTGGGGCAGTGCAACACCATTCAGTACCAAAGATGGTATAGCCCTAGCACCAGAAGGCCCCAAAACCCAAAGCCACTCAGTCTTGCCAGGGTTCAGTTGAAGCCTGTTGTTCCCCAACCAGACCCTCACAGCCTTCAGACACCGGGGTAAGACATTCACAGCATCGCTTAATTCACCAGGGGAAGAGATGTATAATTGGGTATCATCAGCATACTTATGATACCTCACCCCATGGCAATGGATGAGCTCACCTAGCGGCCTCATGTAGATGTTAATTAGGAGGGAGGAGAGCACCGAACCCTGCGGCATCCCATATAACAGGGGGTGAGAGCGGGATCTCTCCTCCCCAACCACTGACTGGAATCGGCCCTGGAGGAAGGAGGTGAACTAGCACTACATAGTGCCACCCACCCCCAATCGTCTGAGCTGATCCAGAAGGATACCATGGTCAATGGTATCGAATGCCACAGAGAGGTCAAGGAGAGCAAGGACGGATGTGCAACCCCCATCCCACCCTCACCAGAGATCATCCAAAAGCATGACCAATGCTGTTTCTGTCCCATACCCAGGCCTGAATCCCGACTGAAAGGGATCCAGATGATCCACTTCATCCAAGGATGTTGCGCAACCACCTCCTCAATCACCTTCCCCAAAAAGGGGAGATCAGATATTGTCCAGTACAGTGGGGTCTAGTGATGGCCTCTTGAGGAGGGGGTGAGCCAAGCATTCCTTAAGAGGCGAGGGACTCTTAACCCTCTCACTCAAAATGCATTAACCATCACTAGAACCCACTCACATGACACCCCCCCGGGCCACTTTAACCATACAAGAGGGGCATGGATCTAAGGAGCAGGTGGCTGAGCTCACGGCCCCAAGGACCCTGTCCACTTCCTCAGGTCCAACAGGTTCAAACTGTTCCCAGATAACAGGGCAAGATTCCTTCCTAGGCATCTCTACCGGACCTGCAGCAAAGCCAACATCCAGCTGAGAACGAATCCAAGCAATTTTATCTGACAGATGCCAGCAAAATTCCTCTGCAAGTCCCTGTAGAAGGTTCTCTGAACCATCCTTACCCAGGAGGATATTATCCCCAAATATGGCCTTCAGCTCTTTAATTATATATTTAACCTTCTATGCAATTGATACAGATTATCTTAAAAGTGCAAACAGGCTTTGCAGAGGCTTAATAAGCAGCTAGCATTATATGATAATGGTTTTTGCTGAAGCCAGTGAAATGTATATAGATGGTTTGGGGTTACAGAATAGTGGTCTGATTCACACCAAGTCAATAGTCCTTGAGTTGACACATCTGCCTGAACACCAGTCTTCCAGCATTTTCTCAATGCCCATTGAAAGCTGAATCCAGCACTTACAACTAGCTAAACAGATTGTTCACGGCTTCCAAAGAACTGCCATGCCTTAGAATGCTGCATGAAGACTGAAGTTCAAAGCAAAATGCAAATACTGAAGATGTTCACAGGTAGTAGAGAGTGGGGCAAATTTATCAATGATGGTTTAATACCAAGTCAAGATAAAGATAAACCTCCACATAAGAGTTTCACAATGGATTCTTTTACACATATGGGGCTCAGGGGTGCATATCAGCCTGCACAATGAGTTTGTTTTGGCCATAACTGTTGGCCTTCATTACTGCCTTACTTGAAAAACACACCTTAGAAAACACTTCTCAATGTGGAACTTCCAAAAAAATCTTCATATGAACACAGTTTGAAAATAATTATTTCCTAAAGCACAAGTACAGCATCTTTGGCCTCCCAACAACTGCTGGCACTTCCTCAAGAAATCCTGCCTAATGGTTTGGGAAGACTATGATCAAAGTACAAGCAGAGTAGGCATTACCTGAAGGAAAGCAGGAGGACGATTCTGGGCTGCTGCACCATCGGTATCCAAAAACTTTACAATGCGAAGATATCCGGGATACGAGGGAGCGCTAACTTGTCCATCTGGGGTGACATAGAAAATCTGCACACCATGGGGAATGAGGATTAATTCATCAGCATCTACTCCAAAATTCTCAACTGGAGGTGGCTGAGTGCATTTTCTATAGTAATCTTCTCCAACAGATGAGAACTCCCCAGACTCTGTCCCATAGGACACAGTATAGTGCCCATCAGTGGCCTCTGGAGTATAAGCAGGAGGTGCTTCATTGGTCATTGAAGATGATGGACTCACTGCAGCCATTTGCCCTGGGCTTGTAGATCCAATATTTCCATCACTTGCAAGTGGCTGAGGGGGTGATGTCAATGAGCTGGGCACAGGAGGCCTCTCAGTCTTTTCTTTGGATGGAATTGATGGGTATAACTTGGGCATCTCTATATTGGAACTAACTGCAGTGATATTTGCTTGGGAATTTTCATCTAGAAGTCTCAAACGAGCATTAACATTTTCTAAAGTTTCTCTCATCTTTTGCTGCATTTGCCTAACAGATATTGAATGGGTCTTGGTGCCTTTAAGACTTTCTGATGGAATGCTAACTCCTTTGAATAAGTGAGTAAGCCCCTGCCTATAATAATTCTTTGCTTCTTCTATTTGACCCAGTTCATCTGCATTCAAAGCTTTATTGACAAACACAAAAGCCTTCTTGTACTCATCTTCAATTGCTTTTGCATTTTCATTTTCTTGCATAGCTGAATCTTGTCCTTGATCCATTATTTCACACTGAAACACAGAATAAATTAACTAGAGACATTGAACAGAAGAGAATACATCAGCAGAAGGTATCTAAATCCAAATGTTAAAGTGAAACCAGGTACACATATATATAAAGAACTGTAATGTCAGATAAAACCTTAAATTAAAAGAATAGCAAATTATCTTTTTGTGAAATAGGCTTCCTTGTCTTCAAGGCTGGAGAATCTGCAATCTTCCAGATATTGCTCAAATTTAATAACCCAGCCATCATGATCAAAGGTCACAGATTTGGGAACAGTTACTCAGCAACATTTGGAAAGCTGTAAGTACTGTATTCCTGATCTACAGCATTATTTATTTAATCAGTGTATAAGCTTCCTTAGTCTCAACAGCAACTCTAGGCAGCTTACAAAGCATAAATAATTAGGATTTAAACAACAAGGCAAGAGAAATGATGCAAGAGAAATCATGCATATAACAATGTTTGCTAAAATCTTATTGCTGGGGAAATAACAAACCTAGTTATGCACCATAAAATGTAGATCAACAAATGAGTTAACAAACTACACTGTCCCAGAGACCGTTTTGAAAAACAGACCTTCAAGGCTTTCCGAAAATACCAGAGGTTCAGGGCCATACAGACTTCAGGGGGAAAGTTGTTCCAAAGGGCAGGAGCAGCCCTAGACAAGGTCCGTTCAAGGTCCTTGAAAGATGGCATCAATTTTACTGACAGAACCCAGAGCAGGCTTTATCACACTGATTTATTCCCAATGTTGCACATCTCTAATTCACCTTAAAACTTACAAAGTTTTTATGAGAGTTATGACCTGATGCAAGAAAGATAGAAGTGACAGCCTTCTCAAGTAAAGCCACCTCCTGAAACTATCTAGATGCATAACATGCTGTTTTCTTGGCAACAGTACAGAGGTAGATTACCGTTCACGTCTTCTGGGACTTTTAACTTACCTGTGTAGGCTACAACAGCCCTGGAATTCCCTGGTGGTCTTTCATCAAAATTACTATATAGGCCCTGCTTAGCTTCTGGGCACAGGCAAGGTTGAAAAATGGTCATATGCTGAGCTCTGATGCAAGAACAGACAACTTTAAAAACTGTTTATGTTCCATAAAAACTTATGGCAGAATGATTGCCTGAAAAATCCAAGTTCCTCAGCAAATTTAAAATAGTTGCCTTCTTAGCTCCTTGAAAAACAAATCTATGGCTAGACAAATGACACCCGCAGTATATATATTTATTGTACAAAAAAAGGAAAACAGCTGATTATCAATATATACTTTTATTCAAGTAGGAAGATATTACAAGTTATTAAAGTCAATTAGCAATAATTTAATTACAGGTAGTCCTCATTCAGCAACCATCTGAAGTTATGACGGTGCTGAACAAGGGGACGTATGACCGTTCCTCATAGTTGCAGCCATCACAGCATCTCCAGTCACAATTGCAGTTCAGACACTTAGCAACTAGCTTGCAGTTACAACAGTTGCAAATGGCAATCACGTGACTGCGAGAAGCTGCAACCTTCACTGCCAGCTTCCAACAAGCAAAGTCAATGGGGAAGCCAGCAGGAGGTTGCAAATGGTGATTATGTGACTGCAGGACATTGCAACAACATGGGATTTGCCTAACGACAGCAACTGGAACTGCTGCAACTGCTGTCATAAGTCGGCACACTCACATGATGTCGTGCTTTACGACCATGTTACTTAGCAACAGAGTTGACAGTCCCAATTACCATAGTTAAGCAAGGACTACCTGTATAGAATATATAGCAATAGCAAAGCTTTAGGAAATCAAAAATATAACTGATACAAAGATTAACTATACTAATCTATTCACATTACAGAAAGTAGTATTAACTTTTCTGCTGAGAAAAACTGACACTATCTTTGTTTAGGCAGGAATAATGTTTATCACTGGAGCCACCAAAGGGAAAGTCTTTAGCACTAACTTGAAAGGCTTCATATGAACTCATAATAGCAATTTGTTTTTGTTTTTTCTTTACTTTTTCCTAAAGTGGAGGATTAAAGTATCCCGTTGGGCTTCATGACAGAAAAACCAATGTTGGATATACCAGCACCATGAGGATACATAAACATTCTACAGATGACATAAGGTTACAAGTTCACACCAGAGTTAAAACTGATGTAAATATGTGTGGTTTTTGAAGATTCTAAGTTAGCACTGAAATGAAAAGTTATTTCTTATTTATCTGTGAACTGGGGATATCTGCACATTTGCTTTTTCAGCAACACTCCCAAACTAGGAGACTATTTAACAGCCGCCCTTGCCAATGTGAATAGAAAATGATAAGCTTCAATGGCCTGTCATCTGGAACAAAGACTTCTAGCTTCCTGATGGGTCTAGTTCAAAAATATACATTACGAATATGAAATTAGCCTTGCTGATTAAAAGGAAATGTTCATTAACTGCAGCTGAGTCAAAGTAAAACAACTATGATCTTCCAAAATGGTCAGGTCTTAGGCACCATCAAAAATTTACTCTTAGATAGCATCTAAGGACGGCTTATATGTGACAGAGACAGCCAAAATAATTACAGAACTCAGGTAGTAAAGCATTTAACTTTATACAGAAAACAGCAATGCCTAATAACCTACTTTTCTAAGTGCAGGAAGGTTGACCTCATTCACTGAAGAGAGAAATGGCATTTAAACCTCTTAGCTGTAGACTAAACTTAAATAGTCCTGCAGTAATTTTACAATTATTTACTATTTTAAAATTTGGCTTTAAAAGAAAAAATAATAATTGTTATCAATATCTCCATAGGTTAATTTAAACAGAACAACATTTATTCAGAAGAAAGTCCGCAATATCCTTATCACTGGCTACAGCCTTATTTCAAGAATCACTAAATTTTAGGCCTAAATTCTTTTGCGGTCAGGTAAAATTGTAATCACCATCCATGACTATATCTCATTGTTCATCCCACCTGCAGAATTACTGTTACTGGGTGGTATGAAAATTCAGTATAATTACATATTACATGTTTAATTATTTTAACTGAATAAATCACAATTAGTTATGTTCAGGTAATATACTAAACATAAGAACAGGCAGCATTTCTGAACAGAAGGCCATGTTTGGCCTTTGAGTGGTAGACCAGAGACTACACTCCAAAAAATTCTGCAGAGCCAAATAAAAAAATTATTTTACTTATATTCCAGTGTAATTAAATGTAGATAATAATATGCAATACTGAAGAGCAATCATATCCATTATATTAGAAACCAGAACTTCTGGGGTTCTCCAGGGATTGTACTCAATGCTTCCAGGGATCCATGTAGCCATGAGGTCAATGTAAACCTATATTTTGGTTTATAAATCACAAAAGCTGGTTTCACATATTATCATATGGCTTAATTCTGACTTACACATTTTGTAAACCTTCTGAGCTTAGGAAATGAGTTATTTCAAAACCCATTATGAGATGACTGATGCAATTAAAAGATTTCCTAGAAATAATAGTTGTAAGCTTGTTGTGCTTCAGGACAGAAAGAGCCTCTGAAATTGCCCTGAACTGCAGTCACAATGCAACATTCTGGCAACAGCAAACATCAGCAAAGCACTTGAGTAAGGAAATATTGTAGTCATAAGATTATGGGGAATTTAGCTACCTTCAGATTCCAAGCTACAAAGTTCAGCCTCAGCTATCAGTATCCTAGTCCATAAGAATCCACATGCAATAAATGGAATGGCTTGAGCAAAAGCAGGTGATGTACCTACCATACTAAATCCCAGATGTTGTAATTCTACATATGCAGAACTGCCTGTGTTCACACAACACCTGAAACTATGGCTTATAAATTGCTGAGCCAAAGCCAGAGCATGTTTTAGCATACAGACCACATTAAGGTATAACGCGATTTATTTTGGTTTAGCAAGTTGTATCAATAGGGTCGTTACAGTTTGCTTATGTTCCATGATGGAATCATACGTCTGGGCTCACATATAACTAGGTGTATGAGATCTTTTATCATTTTACTGCTGTCTAGGGGTTATCCAGATTTTTATAGCTCAGTTCTACACATCATACTAAATACAATATATTCTGAGACCCATAGTTTATGAATACTGAGATGTGTAAATCCTTCCAATTCTGATTTATTCAGAGAATTATGAAATGTAAAAGCTAGAAGGAATCTTAGAGATTATTTACTCCAACCCTCTGGCCAGGACATGAATCCAGTAGCGAGCAACTATGATTAAGCAAATAATGACTTACTGCAATCAATTAACCCAGTTTCAACAAAAGCCAAACCAACAATTAAATATGAAATGCAGTATGTCCTCATAAGAGCTAAACTTTTCCGCTTTAAGTCTGACGTAACGCACACTCCCGAAATCCTGTCCACAATTTACCCAGACAATAAGTACTGCTGAACCATGCGGGAACCAGCTGGTAAGCGTGCTAGTTTGAACATAAATACCACCACCGAAAGAGATCGTCTGAACATACCGACAGAATCAGGCTCCAAAGTAATTGTCCTGACATACCAGTAAAAAAACAGCGCACCCTCCTTTCAACACTGGAAAGTGAGGTTTCAGACTTCAGCGCTATTATTAATTATTAAACGCCACTACTTGGATTACCAGCCAAGCAACCGGATTCAAAACCTCCTGCAAGTCCACAGACCCCGCGCACCCCGGACCCAGTTTTAGCGGGGCTCGACCTTTAGACTCATTCTTCCTACAAGCCTGCACGGACCGGCAGGGCCTCCAACCGTCCGTGGTCCAGAGGTCACTCCCAGCAGCGCGACATCGCATCCCGGGCGAGCCAAAAGGCCGGGGACCGGAGCACGTCGCGAAGCGCTGATGCCTCTTCTGAAACGCTGGAAGCCCCGTCCCGGTCTACCCAAAAGTTCCCCCTTCACCTGGGCCAACGCTCATCCTCTCACTTCTCCCGCCGGCCGTCTCCGTCCCGCCTCTCCTCTCACTCACCCCAACTTCCCCAGAGCTTCGCCGCAGACGCACCTGTCCGAGCCCCCTTCAGGGCGGCCGCTTTAGCTGTTGGAGCCGCCACAACCCACGCGCGTCACGTGAGAGGCTGCCGTCAGCCGCCTGTTGACGGACGAGGTTTTCCTCCGCCAGAAGCTTCTGGTTCGCTTCAGTCTCTTATGGCCACCAGGGGGAGCTGCCGCCCCTCGCCTGAAGCCCCGCCCGCCCGCCAGCCAGTTACCGTAGTTCCTGTAGAACGCGGTGGCTTTTCCTGCAAGGAGTAAATGTTGTCCGGGTTGTTAGATTAAAGTAATGGTTTTGAAACCTTATGAAAAAGGGCTCCCAGCTTCTCTCATTTCCTTACATTTGAAAACCAAAGGGATAACAAGGAAACTGATGTTCATGAACCTTCGCACATTTCCTTCATTTCTGTTATGTTGAAAGGCTTTAGGCAGACATCCTGTCTCCCAAAGTGTCGAGGCCATAAAGATATGGGAGAAAGTGACCCCGATCTGCATTCTAGGAAGCAATAAAATTCAGAAGATCAAAGGGGGGTGCCCCAAACTCTGACTACTAGCCAATAGGTCATCAGGAAGATAAGTTTCACCCAATAATGAGGATCCAAAACTTATGTCAATTTCAGCCAATCATTTGTTAATTGCTGTATCTCTTTGTAAGAAACATGTATAAAATCTTCTTCTTTGGGTATAACCGGGGCTCTTCTCTGCCTTAAGGGGAGACGCCAGCTGACTATTGGCTTGCTTTCAATAAAACTTTAAAATCTCAGCTGGTACTTTCGTGTCTGATCTTCTGCCGTACTGAATCCTAATTGGGAAGAGTCAGAAACTCTCAAATGTTGCTAATAGTTTTATTCCTGGAGGCTGGACTAGAGTGTCCCTTCGCTTTGGAAAGCTGGGAATCGTACTTTTGAGGAAAGTATCCCACTTATCCTTAAAATATATGCTCCCCTCCAGATGTTTTGGATGCTAACTCCCATAATTCCCCTTGCTGGCGGGGAGACTATGGGAATTGAGGCCCAACGCCCCTAACTTGGGCTAGGTCACAATGTGGGTCTGAACGGTGGAATCCCCCTTACCTGCTGCTTCTCTGACTGCAGCCGAAGTTAGCTGCGTGCCTTGTGATTTTTTTTTCACGGCATGAAAAACTCCTGCTAAAGGTCTAATTATAAGGCCAGGTTCAAAGCAGGGCCTATGCCCAAAAGGGTCCTATAAAGCATGGTAGGACTGACAAATGCTGCAACGAGTGTTTTTAAGGAAATGTGATAGCTGCTATCAGCACAAGTGCCTATAGTTGGAAGGACATCAATCATATAGTAATTATGTATGAGGAGTCTTATGTGAAATACACTCTGATCAGCCTCCAGTAAGCCGGTTGATGGCAAAGACAGCAAGGCCAGTCAGCTCAGAATAATCACCATTTTAATTTCCTGCAATACACCAGAAAGGGAGTGACATAACCCATAAATTTGCCCCTTGTGGAATGTTGTCTGTAATCAATGTCTTTTATTGTTTGATTAACTATTTTCTGATGTATCACATAAACCAAATGTATGTATCATTTGTTTCTGTACCCTATAAAAAGACTCACCCCCCCCCCCTTGATAAACGCTTTTTGCTTTGCCTGAAATACTTGTGATTCGTATTGTTGTATAGGGGCGAAAAGGCCACTTTTGCAAAAGGTAAAAGTGTTTTTCTCTCCCAAATTCAGGGAAATAGGTTCCTTCAGCTCCATGCAACTCGGGGTGCCTGAGTTTCTAGGCAACAATTTGGGGACTCATCTGGGATCACAGCCTGGCACCCCTCAGGGCTTGGATCAGCTTGTCTCAGTCGCAGAACATGTGACAGCCAGCACGGTGAGTTCATCCACACGTCTTCGGAGGAGGCAGACAGCTGAGAAGTCAAGAGGGGTAAGCACTAGCTGGTAGTCCCTTGGGAGAGAACACAAGGTAAGGAAATGGTACAGGGGAGGAGCACACCCCTGGGGAGCCAGCTGGGGCTCATGGTCCACTTGTGGGACAGGTAACCCTGTCTGTCCAGCAAAGAGTGGCCAAAGGAGGGTGGTCATACTGTGCACAGGGGAGTGGACAAATATACTGGATACCTTTCATGGGGGGAGAGGTGGTTACAGTGGGGCTCCTTTTCACTCAAGACTCCTGGGGGCAGCCTGAGTGCAAATTGAGCAGAACCATCCCTGCCAAATGGACTTTGGGGTCCTGTAGGTTGATGTGGCTGAGCAATGAGTTGCCCAGATGATGGTTCAAAAGATTATGCCCTCCACCCCTTCCCTTGATCTGCCAGTCCCATCCTACTCTGAAGGGACAAAGATGACCTGACTCCAGTCTTGTGTCCTCCAAGGAGGAGCTGTGGGGGAGCAGAGTGGGAGTGTGGGACCTGCAATCATGTGGGCACTTTCACCTGTAAAACCATCTCCCATTGGAGAAGGGGCTGTAATCAGTTCTGACAAAGCAGATTAGGTATTCAAGAGGGAGTGTATTGGCATAGAGAGGGAAGCCCCTGGGGCTATCACAAAGTCAAGTAGACTTCAGACAGTGGAATCACAAAAACAACATGAAAAGCTAGCACAACTGAAAACAGTCAACATCATCACAGGAGCAGCTGGATTGTACCTTATCAGAATCATACAGCAAGCTTGCTTAAGAAAATTCCTGTAGGCTTGGGACGCTGGAAGCTCCTGGTTCAACTTGGAATGGGTAAGAAACCCATTCTTTTTTCTAAAGAGAAACTGGCAGACATTTTTGGAAAATCATGGTAAACAAAATTGTCCAGAATGGAGAACTTTTAATTGTTGTCAACTGAAACTTTTGAAAAAAAATTTTGGAAAGAAGAAGGAGGAGACAGTTACGGGTATTGTTGGGTACAATTTCCGGATGAAATTTGTCCCTGTAATCCAGAAGTTAATTGTAGTACTGTCTCGAGACCTCCTCGTAATTTGGCCAAGAGGCAAAATTAACCCTATTAAAAGTACTCCAAAAAAATACCATTGTTCAGAGCTCTGATGAAACTCGTGATGCATTTTACACCAAACATTGAAAGAACTTTTAAGCATCCACATTTTAGTGTTAAAAATGAAAAAGATCTTAAAACTCTAGCAGTATTCTTTTTGTGAATTAATTTGCCACTGACATTTGCATTTTTGTTCTTTATAAATATTGCTCAAGGTAGAGTAATAAGCCAATTGGAAATGATAGGGTGATTATTGCAAGACTATAATTTGAAACCATCAAAGCTAATAGAAAATTTGCTACCAAAAAAATACTACTGTCATGCCATTACGATCAGAATAATCAGCCTTGGTTTTATTTAAGAATATGTAAGTAATAGAACAATACAGTGGTACCTCGGGTTACGAACGCCCCTCCTTACGAATTTTTCGAGATACAACCAGCTCCGGACCCAAAAATTTACCTCAACATGCGAACTCTGCCTCGAGGTACGAACCGGATCCGCGGCCATTTGCCCTGCTGCCACGCGGTCACGGCTTCCTGTGGGCAAGATCGCGGTAGCAAGGAGACGTTCGATGAGGCTTTATGGGGAAATTTGCCTTGTGGTGCGACCAAATTCGGAGGGCAGATTAGCCGTATTTACATTGAACCTTATGGGGAAATTTGCCTCGTGGTGCGACCAAATTCGGAGGGCGGAACGGATTAACCGTATTTACATTGAACCTTATAGGAAAATTTACCTCGAGTTGCGACCAACTCGAGTTGCGATCAGAGTCACGGAACGGATTAAGTTCATAACTCGAGGTACCACTGTATATTTGTTTTTGTTTACCTGTCTCCTGTTGAGTGGTTTGCTTGAATTTCACATGAACTTTCATGACTATACACCAGGACTCTTTCTCCCAGCTGAGAAGTAGGAGGAGGAATTGCTGTGCTCCTACAGGACTGTGATAGATTGCATGCAGGAACAGGCAGGGAGGTGTTTTTTGTTGTATTGTCAGTGTTAAGGCACTGGTGTTTTCTGTTGGTGGGTATTTGTGTGAATTTGTGTGTGCATGTAAGGTTGAGAAACTGTTGTGAGTTGCGAAGAGAAAGTCTGGAAATTATGTGAGTGTCCCCTTTAAAAGCTGAATCTCCATGCCTGCATCCACCATTCATTCTTATGTATGTAAGCCTTGTGTATGTGTATTGTATACTGTGCATTGTGAGTGCACATCAGAAGAAAGTAAGAGGTTTCTGTGTTTATTGTTGCCATTTCTGCTTCCACAGAAAAGCTTTTCAGGATTTTTGCAATACTTTTATACACATCAAATGCAATCTTTTGAGTTTGCATGAAGATTTCACTGAGTGTCTCTACATGTGCAGAGTGCAAACCATGTAAGGTTGAGATTGCCTTATCCTTGCATTTGTGAGACCAAAAAATTGATTTCTGTTGAATTACGATTTTGTTTCCAGTGGCTATAGTACTTTTCAGGCCACATTATTTTTTTAAAGAAGACTACTGGAACTTCACTTCTCCACTGCCAGCTCCTCCAATGCAGCAGTTTCTTGTTAACCAGATGAGGATATGGGAAGGGAAGGAAACAGTTAATGAAACTGCAATTTTACCTGTTGAATATTCTGATAGAGATGAGGCTTATGTTGGGTTACAAATTGAGGGAAAAGATTGCAGGTGTTTGCTTGATGAACAGCTTCTTGTTCTTTGTTGGCTGTGCACTTGGGGAAAGGTGATTTTGAATTGTAGGGATTGGGAAGGATAATTGGAATGGGGGAAAAAAATGATGTTGAGGAAATCTGTGCATTAACTACTATTGATCCATTGTTTTTAAAGCATGGCTTTGTTTTACCTGACAAGTTTGTAAACAGAGAGCCGCCACCCACTGCATTCTAGATGGCCTAAACTTTTCCTTATCATCAGGCTTATCTGTTAGCTTTTCTGCTTGCATTGCCAATAGAACCTTTTCGACCTCCTCAGCTTGCAGATGTTCCTGAACATCTGGGGTTGGTCCTCTACCGATGTTATAGTTTTAAAACCTGCTGAAGCCTACCACAGAGACTCAAAGACTTGACTATTTAGTTCTGCAGATTGGGGTCACAAAGCTTCACCAGCCAAGCTACGGTTTTGTTTGCCTAAAGTCTCTTACCTGGACTATATGATACATCCAGGAACTTGCCAGAGTGGATGCTATTCTTCAATTGCCACTGCCTTTTATCAAGCGCCAGGTGAGAGCTTTACTTGGAACTCTAGATTTCTGTAAGCCTTGGATACCAGCATTTGGCAAGCTGACTAAACTTTGTGGCTCTGACTACTAAGGAGTGCCGCTGTTCTGTACAGCTGGGCCCTGTTGCTCATGGTGCAGTGGGATGCCTAAGAGCTTTGACTGCTATTGTCCTTCCTGTTCAAATACCAAAGGTGTGGAGTCCTTGGGGTTCAACCCTGAGCTACACATATTCACCTCTATAAATACCAAAAGACTCGGTTATGTGTTTTCCATTAACTGTTTTTGAGGTTGCTGCCGTCCTCCTCAAATGTCAGACTCAAGCCTTTACACATCAACGTTTAGACACTTACGAAGCAGAGCTTCTAGCTACTCCAAATGTGACTTTGAAGTGGTGTACAACTTGAATCCTACAACCCTGCTTCCTGAGACTGCAGGTGAAGGAAGTGACCAACATTGTTTGCAGACCATAAACCTGGTAGAGAAATCTTGCCCAGATCTTACTAATGTATCCCTACAAAATTCTGACTTTGAACTCTTATCAGATACGTCTTTCTTTGTAGTTGATGGAGTCCATTTAACAGGGGCTGCAAGGTGTTTTTTTTTTTTTAACTGCTGGGCAGAGCCCTTGCCACCTTCCTTGGGGGCCCAAGCAGCTGAACTTACTGCCTTAATTCAAGCTTGTTGTACCACCAGAGACAAACTGTGAATATCTTCACTGACTATAAGTATGTTTGATGTTTGCCGTGCTACAAGCGCCTTATGGAAGCTGAGGGGATTCTTCATCATAGCATTATTATGTATTTTTAGAAATTTAACACTGAAATTTAGAAATGTTATACTAATTCACCACTGGATGGCAGTCTTTTCATTGTTCCAGAGTAAGATGACATGAGTAATTCCTATATACATTTAGCAAATGTAGTCAGATGTAATTCAGGACACTTCCAGCATCTATTATTTAGCACAATATAAAATAGAAGTGATTATCAACCAAACTGTGCTTCACTTGAAATACATCAGGTAAAAGATTACTGAAAATAACTGATATCCTCTGCTTGTTTATCTTGCTGTTATTTGTATATAAAGAAGGCAAAGATTGCTTCCCACTCTAAAATTATTTGCAAAAACAAGTTGTAAACAGCATGCCATATCCTTTGTTTCTATCACTTTCCTGTTTGTTACAGATGCATCAATTGTGCACTGATGCTCAAATCATACAGTCTGCGGCAAATAGGAAGCCTGTGGAAATCACAGGTTCCTTGTGGTAGGAAACAAATAATAGAGTAAAAAGAGGTAACTTGGAAAAATTGAAAGCAACAACAATAGAGGCTGGCAGAAGACGAGAAAGTTAGATACTATTACAACAATCCCAGCAGTTCTAGTGACCTCTTGTCCATGTGATCTTAAAGAATGAGTGATTGAACAACAAAAAAGAGGAGAGTCTAAGGAATCCCTGTGCTAGCTTTATGGCTCATTTTGGTGTAGGCATCACTTTAGTTCCATGCTATGAAAATGTGCAAGTAGCAAAGCTTGTAATAAAATAGGTATTTCTCATTTTTATCCATTATTGTAAAAAAAACTTGTTTTATAAATATAGGAATATAGTCATAATAGCAGTCTCACTGAGAAGAACCATATGCTTCATTTTATTAACCAGGATGGATGAATAGATAAACTTTTATGTGGCCATCAGGTCAAATAAGCAATAACACTTTTTAATAAGATAGAGAAGGTATAGACTAATTTATCAGCTTTAGTCATATCCATGCCACGTGCAGTATTTCCTGCTTATGATAAGGACAATACCAGTCAGGGTTGATACATTTGGTCCAGTATGTCACAAGCACAACCAAAGCCCCTAACCATGTTCTTGTTATTTTATGCAGGCTGGGACCTTTAGTCTAGAGCAGTGTTTCTCAGCCTTGGCAACTTTAAGATGTGTGGGCTTCAACTCCCAGAATTCCCCAGACAGCATATTGCAAGCTAACATACCGTTGCCTGCAACCCACCAACTGGGAAGTATAAGCAATATACTGGTACACACTCAGAATGCCAGGATAGAATAGAAAAGAGAGATATGGAGAGAGATAGGAAGTGATGTTGGTGTAAACTAGTTTTAGCTTTGTTTATTTTTACTTAGGCTGTACAACGTTCAGCCTGTGGCCCGCCAGTTTTTAAGATGTCAATAAATTCACTACCACCACCCTAAAAGGTGCACTGCTGAGCTCCTACAATGCCTCCAGGCCTCACCACCAACACCAGCTCCAGGACTGCTGCCACTGCAGTAGCTGCAGACAGCTGATTGGCATGCCAGGTATTCCTTTGCAACTGCGAGGGTTTTTTAATTCATCAGAGTGGCCCTTCCCCCTGTTGTGCAGGCCTGTTTTAACTCATAGTCCTTTCTGCACTCTCTGTAATATTGCTTGCCCTTAAAGAGAACAGGGTGTATGCATGTAAGAAAATAGATATGATATACATAATGTATGCAACATACCTCTGTGTTAATAATGTCAGGATTTTCTCACGGGAAGAAAGTCATCCCGTTATCTGTACAACAACATTATTATGTCTACTGTATGTAGCTTAATGTAAACAAAGCATCTTGTGACTGTGTTGTGCTATTTACTGCCACCTATTGGCATGTGTATGCTAGTTATTCAGTGGGGGGGTACATGCTGGTAATATAATGGGAGGGCTAGATGCCTAGCCTGTCAGTCATGTATAGTTTCATCTATCATGTAGTTTTATAGGTTATGTAGTTGTAACTAATAACCAAGTAGTGTACCTCTTCTCTGAGAGACTTTAGCTAGAGACTTTGTTGTGGATAGGTCTTGGATGCTAAGATGAGAAGAAGTCTTTGTTATTTCCTATATTTTGTATGCAACTTGTATTTTATGGAGTTTTGCATTTTTATCAATAAAAATCAGTTAGTATATATTTTCTGACTGGAATTTCTTTGGAGAGCAAAATATGGACATTGCATTTTGCAAGCTCTCATGCTGATGTGTGGTTTTCCTGAGAGCAGAGTTTTTGAGAGCTTTGCTGCGCTCTGCACAACAAATAACTACAAGATGCATCTGTTACAAAATTTTGCAGAGTGGAATGTTCATGTGTATTATATTCCAGACAGTTCCATGATTTTCCATTCCAGTTTCTATTGTATCTTCTTCCCTCTTACCTATTGCTAACATCAAGAGTTTGTTCGGTTTTTGTGGGCCTTCTTAGGGTTAAATGTACTGGAGGGAGAACAATTGGACATTCTTAAAAGAGAGGTCTACAATCATTTCCCGTCGTATATATCAAAAACGTATTGGAATGGAGATGGGATTAGAGCTGTAAAGTTTTGTCATCTGTGTATTTTTCTCATCTTTAACATACTTAACCTTATGTTTCTAGAAGGTCTTTCAGTGTGGAGCCATAAGGAAAAGGATAAATCTACCTACTATTGCACATGAGAGTGAACTTTAAAATGGAGGCATTTGAAGACAGTCCCCTAAATGAAGGTCATTAATATTTAAAGTAGAAAAATAAATATGATTGGGTTTACACATGTCACTTAAGATAATGTGTTGTATGTCTGCTTGATTGTAGCTTATCATTTGAAACTCGATCTGTAAATTGTCATGGTGTATGAAACTAACCAATTATGAATTGTTTAACAAAATATAACAAAGCAAATCATGGCTTTACATATATGTATATCTCTATCAATATAGAGCATATGGGAGTGTATATAATTAAATGCTTATATATATAATTATTTTCATAAGAGTCAAAGCCACATCAGCTTTATTTTTATCAAGGTTATGTTCACCCAGCATAATACTAATTATGTTTAGCCTTAGTTTGTTAAACAAGCCATAACAGTTGTATGAAAAACTTTAGACACCTTTGGTCACACAGCATCATTCAATGAATTCCTAAGTGAGCAGAAGGTAGCACAATCTCTGCACAGTACAAATCTAAACATGTTTAGATATCTTTCTAAATAATAAACCTATTGTTTGTGTGTAGTTTTTACAGATTCAACATTTTAAAAAAATTAATATGGCAGGTGCAAAAGTTTGGAAGGGCAACCTTCCAATCTGTACTTTGTAATATCACCTTTGGTATAAATAACAGTTTCCTAATATTTCCTATAGCTAATTAAGAGTATTTCTATTCTTGTTTTTGGAATTTTTCTCATTCTTCCTTAGAGAACTGTCTTAGTTCAGTTTACTTTAGTTTATTATTATTGATTAGCCATTAGACCATATCAAGATACAGAGTATAAAACATATGAAACATAAGACATTATTAAGACCATATATTAAAAATAGGATACGAGAAACAAAATTAAAATTAAAAAAGAAAGAAAAAAGATGCAAATCATATTTCTGTATCACCCCTACAATTTACTCCAATCAGATCCAGATACACAGATCTCAACTGTACTGTTTTGTTCAAATAAAGGGCCGTATTACATGCAATTTTTGAATTCTGACCACACATTAAATATGTTGTTTTAATATAAGGATCCCAATAGTTCATTTGTCTAATGTGTGGTCCAAGATACTGATCCCTGTCTTTTTTATACAGTTGACATTCAAATAATATATGTGTTATGTCTTCTGTCTTGGGAGCTCTGCAAATACAAGTACGTTTATTATAAGGGACTTGGTTAAATCTTCCATATTTAACCATTGTGTCCAACTGCTCAAATCTTGCTCAACTAAATACCGCCCTAAGATATTTGGGCATTTATGTGTTTAAATACTTGGCAATTTGAAAGGTGCGTTTATAATGGCTCATCCATTTCAGTGAGCCAACCTTACTAAGGGTGGCTATATCTTTCTGTGCTTCTATATCCAAGATCCTTTGTGCGGCAATCTTTTTAGCTTGTTCTCTGGAAACAGTTGGGCATGAGATGGGGAGACCACAGCTCCTAATATAATTTCTCAATTGTACTATCCAAGAAGTCTGTGATTGAGATTTTGTCTGTTCTAACAAACACAATTTTGGGAGGCTGTCAGTTTCCATAGCATTGATTTTGTACCAATAATTATAAGCCCTGATTTTAGACAAAGGACAAATTGTATGGATTCCCAATTCAGCTCTAACTGCAGCAGCTGAAGTTCTTTCATCCACAGCCAGGATACTTCTCAGATGCTATGATTACATTTGTTCTAATAGTGATATGTGTTTTAAGCCCCAAACTTCAGTGCCATATAAGAGCATAGGAGTAATCTTGGCCTTGTATACTGTGATAATTGGGGCTAAGGAGCCTGGATAACTATGATTTATTAGTTTGAGCAGTAAGTTCATACATGCCCTTGCTCTAAGTGAGCTCCTTTGCTGATGAGGAAGCCAAGATCCAGTCTCAGAGAAGACTACCCCTAGGTAAGGGAAGGTATTAACTTGCTCTATTCTCTCACCATCTAATAGCCATCTATGGTTATGATGTCATTTGCCAAACACCATAATTTTTGACTTTGATTTATTAATGATTAGAGAATTATGACAGTAGAAGCCAAGTCTTCTTAACAACCTACACAACCCAACTTGCAAATATGATAGTAAAATCATATCGTCAGCATATAGCAAGGTGTTTATAATATGTGTTTAACACCTTAGGCATATATACTTCAAGGTCCTTCATTAGTCCTGGTAAGTCATTAACATATAGACTAAATAACAATGGTGCAAGTATGCATCCTTGTCTTACCCCTTTACAAGTATCAATCCTCCTTGTTATGGCTCCATTAATCCCAAACCGCACTCTCAGACTAGTGCTTGTATAAAGGGCTTTGATCAACACCAGCAGTCTGGGTTCCATTTTGAGGACAGTCAATTTCCTCCATAATATTTCTATATTTACTGTCTCACATGCTGCACTGAGATCTATAGAGGCAGCAAACAGTTGTTTCCCCTTACTGATATATTTTGTAACCAGATGGTTCAAGACAAAGCAGTTATCAATAGTAGATCGTCTCTGTCTAAAGCCGGCTTGTTCTTCCATGAGAATACACTTTTCATCTACCCAACTCTCGACCCTATCAAAAGGAACCTAGCATATATTTTAGCCACAATATCTATTGGGCTAATGGGCCTCTAATTAGGCTAGGGTCCTTTTTATTCCTTTTTTTATATATAGCAACTACTACTGCCAACTTCCACCCAGCTGGGATGAGGCAGGTATTATTTATATGTGTAAATAAACCTGCCAATAGAGGGGCCCACCAGTTGGGATATTTTTTGAATAGCTCAGCTGGTAGAAAGTCTTCCCCAGAGGCTTTATTGCTCTTTAAGCCTTTTATGATAGATTTGATCTCGTTCTGTAATACTGGTGGCCAAAGAGGTGAGGCTTCAGTAAGCGATAAATCACTACTTGGAAACTGTTTCTCAACAGGTTCTGATAGAGCAAACAGGTCATGATAGTAATTTTCTCGTTCCTCAGCAGTGATTGGTATATTGAATGCAAATCTCCATTCTTTCAGGATTCTGGCTACAGAATGCCAAAATATAGCTGAGTTATGGCTTTTTGCTGACAGCTCAAGTCCAGACCAAATTGAGGCAGCATGGCTTTTTCCTTTGATTTAATGAGTTTCTTATATTTGCTTCTTAGAGACAGCATCTTAGCTTGTATATGTACAGAGAGATGCCTTTGTGCAAGTCTCATAGCTGCCTTTAATTTCTTTTTCATTAAACAGCATTCATTGTCAAACCAAGAAGATCTACCTATAGGGAAACTTTTGGAGGAGGGTTTAGTTATTAGGTGTTTCTTTAACATACGGTACGAATTGGTGAATGCATTGGAGACTGACTTCCAGTCAGCCGTGGGTGACTGGATTATTAAGGCCCAACTGACAACATTCTCTGATTTGAGGTTGTTCAATATTGCCTTGGTATCTACTTTGGACCATATTAATCTTTTATTTTGACTCACCTCTGAGTTAATAGTAACCCACCTATCAGCCATGTTATATGATCTTAAATCTGAAGAAACTGAGATTTTCACACTCACTGGCTGATGATCACTTTCTCCTCTTGGATAGACAGTGACCTCTGAGAAGAGGTCATCTTTACCTCTTGATACACAAATAAGATCTAGCACACTGCTTGACTGGTCTGAATGAAAGGTGTATGGATATACATAATTATCCTTACCTCCCAAAATTTGAAGATTATATTTAAAAATCAACAATACCAAGTATAAACCAGCAGTGTTACTTTTGTTATCTCTTGAAAACCACTGTGGGTGATTATCAAAAAATTCATTTGGAAGTCCACTGTATCGAGTAAAATCATGAAGAATTGGCCTAAGTTGGCATTAAAATCACCAAGTAATATGATTATGGCTTGAGTATGCAATGTAATTATTTCTTCTAATATTATTTCTAAACATATCCAGTAATCAGAGTTATGATAAGAAGATGTATTTGGGGGGATATAAACATTTACCAGTATAAGCTCAAAACCTTTATATCTGAATTTCACAGCCAGTATATGAGAGAGTTTATCCCCATTATATAATTTCTCACCCTTCCATTGCAATTCTTCCTTAATAAGAATGCATAAGCCTCCAGAGGCTCGCCCTTTATTTTTAATTTTTGGGCAGGGTATACCAGCATTGAAAACCAGGGAGTTGTACTGGTGTATCCTCTCCTGTAACCAGGTTTCTTATAAGGCTATTATCTCAAACCCAGAAAGGAATCTCACCAAATCACTGTCAACAGATTCTTTCCAGCCAGCTACATTCCAGGTTACAATTTGTATAAATCTCTCTGAGACAAAATGTTCTGGGTAGGATGATTGGATGAAGGATAAAGATTCAGACAGTTTGTTTCTGGGGCTGGAACAATGTTGTCAATACTTCCTGTGTATACACAGTTGTTATAAAGTTCAGCTTTCCTTTCTCTAGGTTGTGATTGTTGATCTTTTATCATAGGAGTCATCATTCAACAAACTCTGATCTGGTACTGATGATACTGTATCTGTGAGCCCTGTGGCTACTGCTAATGACAATAGACTCAGACCATCCTTCTCATTTTCTAATTGCTGAGCCTGAGGACAAGTAAAGTCAGATTGAGAGCTGATAGCAGAGAGTGCCCCAAATCAGGGCTCCTATGGGTAATATTGGCTTGCAATGGTGAGTGGCAAGGTGTGGATGGAATATCTCCTTGAGAAGTAAGATCAGAGTTGTGGACAATGCTGGGATCAGCTGGTGGAAGCATTTCTGGAGATTGCTCAGACTAATTGATACTCAGGAGCCAGCAATATTAGGTCATCAGCTACAGACTTATCTTCCAAATAGTGTGAAGACTGTGCTATATTGACTCCTTGGATGTCCTTTTCTTTTGTATAGTTTTGCTTTGGACTGGCACACCTTTTTTATTTGTTGGGGATTTTGTGCTCTCAGAGGCTGGACTTAGCAGCATTTCCTTGGACGAGCAACTAGAAGGAAGTAAGGTGGTAAGAGTCTCAGTTGCAGTGGTGGCTGACTGCAGCATAGATTTAACTGTTTCAAGCTTGCTTAAGATTAGTTGTTGTTCCTCTTGGGGGAGAGTGGCAAACAGTTGAGTTAAATCTTCCTTATCTTCCAAAAAATCTAAAACCTGTGTCTTTCCTTTAATTAGATCTGGGGCATCTCTTTCTTTGCATTTTTCCTGTTCTGACCTTGGCAAAAAGGAATTCTCCCTTTTACAGATAGTGGACGGTTGTGATTAGAGGCTCTAGAGCTTGTACCATCCTCCTCACTGGCTTGGCTTTCCGCCCAGAATTTAGCAAAGGCTGGATACAGCTGTTGTAAAAACCCGTATTGGCAGAATATGGAATTCTGTTGAACAGTTCTTAAATTTGAAAAGCACTGATGAAGCTGCCTAAAACTTAACATTATCTTTTAAATCCATGCCTGCTAGGAAGCCAGGAGACCTCTGTATGTTCATTAGAGTATACCCTACATCAAAGAAGTTGAGAAAGGGAGTTTAATATTGCCCGTCTATTATGCCACCTGCCCTTATTCAGCAACTTGAAGCAAGATCCTGTGTATCTGCAAGATTAGTTTCTCCCTCATATCTTCTTTAACTGGATATTTTTGTACAGACTATACTGTCCATGGGTTAGAGGTAAGTTTTGGAATATGTGAGTTGCTATTTGTTTCCTTAACTGATTTGGGGATATGCTTTTCTATTAAAGTCTTTAATTCATCTGTTTTTTGTGAGCATCTAGAAGCTGATTGAATATGGCAATGACTATTTGAGCTGTTAAGAGGCAATTTTTAGCAACCAGAATCAGGTCTCTATCTAAATTCTTCCTGATATAAACACCATCCTCCCCTCTATCTCTGAGTAGAGCCTCATTTTCAGAGTAAGGGCAGTCATCCACTTCCCAATCCAAAGAGGAGTAAGGATTGTTAACGGAGGTTACAAGGGGAGAAGGAGAAGGGAAAGGAGACTTCCATGCTATGTGCTTAAGCTGGAGCAGGTCCTTTATCTTTGGTTGCCTAAACGTCATTGCAGCCTTGTCTTGTTTGGGGTTTCCTCTTGGCTGGATCTCCCGTTTGTGCCTCATTTTAATCCTTCTTTTCAAATTCTTTTTTGTCCCAGCTTTTATAATTTTGCATCCTTGATACTGTTTGAAGTTAGGATAGCAAACTAATTACTAAAACTACTTGAATAAAACTAAATAAAAACACTAAAATGAGTAAAAGTTCAAGAGCTCTTTACAGAGCTGTCATTCTATCACCGTCTTGGATCCACCTCCCTCCTAGTTCAGAAAATATTCTTAAATCACCTTGTACAGACCATACTTTGAGCTGTCCCTACAGATTTTCAATAATACTCAATTCAGGGGACCACAAAGTTTGTTCCAAAAATTTTATCTTACTTTTCTGTACATACTTCATAATTGATTTGGAGATATTTATTTATTTATTATTAAATTTGTATGCCGCCCATCTACCCCAATGGGTGACTCTGGGTGGCTCACAATTAAAATCAAAAACCCATAAACAATTAAAAATACCCCATAAATAACTAAAAATAATCCATTAAAAATCAACTGTAAAAACAAACCCTATACATAAATACTAAGAACATTCAAGATGACCGGGGGGGGGGGGGGGGAGGGGCAAAATCAATTACCCCACAAGCCACCTCCACTGATGCGAGCCCCCGTCCAGCCCCCACGCCTTCTGGCATAGCCAGGATATGTTTCAGATTGTTGTCCTGCTGAAATATCCATAGCTGAATAGATGTATGAATAAATGTATGAATAAATAAAACTGAATAAATGTAGATTATATATAAAAGGGAAGGAAAGGGAGGGAGGGAGGGTGGGAGAGAGGGAGGGAGGAACTGAGAGGAAGGAGAACTTAGAGAAAGTCATGGTTAGATAGAATTGGTGAAATCCTCAAAAAGAGAGTAAGGAGAAGCATAAAGAACAAAAGGCACTGTATGAAGTGGTGTATGGATGTGGTGGAAGCAAAGAAGGTTTACAAGGATAAAATGGTATGGAGAGGTATAGTGAATGATATTAGTATAGCTAGATTTAATGAGATTTCCTTTTCTTTTTCCTTTTCTATTACTTTTCTTTTGTTTAAAGAGAAGTTTCTCATTTCCTTTATGAATAAAAAAAAAAGGAAAACTAGATTGTATAAATATTTTCAATCTCTTATTTAATCATATTTTTCCTTAGTCTGGTTAAGAGGATTTTCAGTCATTCCATCATATATTATTTGCAGAAGAAAATATACAGGCAGTTCAAACTGCTGAGGGTAGTGAATTTGATTTGTTACAAGGTATTGAATATGCTTTAAATATATAATTGAGTTAAAAATAATGAACTAATCTTCACACTAGCATAGTGAGGTGCTATAACTGTTGATAATTTCACTGGTGCTTTTTATAACAACGTTATTCCAAACATAACACTTCAAGTGCACAAGAAGCCTTTCAACAGTTCATATACTCCCTCAGTCCAAGTATAAGCTTTCAGTACTTCATTATACTAAATCCCATGGTGAAGTTTATCTCCCATTTCTTTTGAGTGCTGTATATATGGTAAAACTAGGAAAAAGCCCTCTTGGGGATTTAAAATGAAAATGATATAAAATAAAATGATGTGGGCTTGGCTGTCCTTGTGTCTTGGAAGGAGACATTTATCTGGGCTCATAGCTGTTGAGCACTTTTTACTTTGGAGAAGAACCATCCCCCATCAAGTGAGGTCCCTGTGAAAGTCCTGGGCCAAAACTTTAAAGTTTTATTAAAGAAGAAGCTCCTGTTGGGATTCGGTGCAAGGTAGCCTGAGTTCCACAGAAACACAATATAAATTTACATTTTTAATTTCTTAATTTTTTATTTATTAAACTTCTCTCCTGCCCATCTCCCATAGTTGAATAAACTTAAATACATTTATATTTAAAGCTTTTGACTCTCTTTTGTAATGAAAGTATCAAATAGATATGGTGTCAGTAGATGATAAAAGTCTTATTAACGAATTGAAAACAAAGAAAGCACCAGATTCAGGAGGTAATCATATGTGGGTTCAAATGCAAAATTTCTGATGTTCTAATGAAGATGTGCAACTAGACTCCAAGATCAGCCATTATGAGATGATTAGAAAATTCCTAGTGCAACATCAGTTTTTAAAAAGAGATCCAGGGGAGAACGGACAGCTATGTATAGGCCAGTTACTGCTGGATTGAACTTTATTTACAGCCTGAGACCAAATAACAGTAACAGTGCAAGTTCAAACATAAAGTCAAAAAGGTACAGGGAATGGTAGGGAAAAGTGGAATGAAATAAGGTAAAATAGAATGACATGTAACACCGTGATGTCAAGATTTGTAGACAGCAGATTTATTGATCCATGGAAGACAAAATGGAGCTGCTCCATCCTCTTTGGAAAAACTCACCTGAGAGAGGAATCTTCTCACCCCTGACTGGCTCTTTAGTGCTTGACTCAGGTATTGGATCTGGGAGCAATAGGACCCATTGGATGAGTTGCCCTCAGCATGGGTCCATATATCTGTTTTAAGTTTTAATGTCCTTTTTATGAAGTGGTTTTATTGGATTTATTACTGTACTGTTCTTTAATGATGGACACTGCCCCTTCTGAACTGCTGAAGCAGCATCCTGGGCTTTGGAGATGAGTTTCAGTTTTTGTTTTATTTCAAAACTTACAAGAAACCTGCTTTGAAACTTAGACTACATTTAAAAAAACTGGTTCTCATTCTGAAATGTGGCTCACTCTGGAGCCACGGGAGACAGTTCAAAGGCTGCATACAACTCTAGGTCTTCAGGTTACCTCAGAACTATAGTGAAACATTTCATGTATGCAAAACCTCAGAACATCTCAAAGGGGACAAATACTTTTTCATAGAACAGCGTACCTTCATCACCACAACAGCTTTAGATAGATAGATACAGTTTATTACAGTCTTAGACCAGTACAAGAAGTTTGTTCATGAGTGACCTATGTTCACTTATAAAACTAAGAAATATTTAGATAACATTTAATACATATTTAGGTTACATATATAAAGCAACCTGGCACAAAACCATAGGTAGAATTCAGACGAAGCAGTCTATGTCTAAGATACAAGTAAGGTAGTATCTGAAATTTACCTAAAATTTAATAACATCTAAAATTACAAAAATTTGATGACATCTAAAATGTAATCATAATATCTAAAATTATATGGAATTTAATAATGTCTAGACTTATATAAAATACATCTATATAGCAGGAGCTTGCCTTATTAAGGACTAGCAGATCTAATAGAAGAATTTAATACGGTCTTTGACCAACACAAGCAAAAATCTACCTAAGGACCTTGTTTTAGCTAGTAGCTATCAAATAACACTAAATATTACAAATTCTAATAAAATTTGTCATACTTTTAAAACACATTCTGAAGGTACCTGATAATGCAAACTAAAATACTAGTTGACTCTAATCCATTACTGCAAAACCTTTCAGCTAGCTTCCTATCCAATGTTGACGGATCTTTATTGCTGCAGCGCAGAACCTGGCTACCTGCGCTGTAACATAAGGCCGGTCGTCCATAATAAGCATTTGAAGGTAATCTGATTCTTGACAGCCAGGCTGTTTACTGATCAAGGGAGCAAGCAATTTACTCCATGGGACTTGGTAAAAGGTACAACGGAGGAGAACATGACCCATGTCTTCCACTTCCTTGGCATCACAAGGACAAAGTCTTGCGGCTAATGGAATTTTTTTATATTTGCTGTCCAGCACCGCTGAAGGAAGAGCATGACAATGAGCTAAGGAGAATGCTTTCCAATGACTCGGGAGCTCGAGCTGCGCTAAATATCTGGCAGCAGTGACAGTAAACTTGCTGCACGGCGGAGATAGAAAGGATGGAACCTTCCCTAAATCTGCTTGTCGTTCTATATCCTCTGTCCTTTGCTTTATGGCCATTCTTGCCATCTAGGCCAGTTAGTGTAACATGAGTTCCAGTTAAATTATTGGAAATAAATGTAACTCTTAAAATATACCAAATGAGTGCAAATGACACTTTTCTGACCCACATTCAAGTTCAGCATTCCGTTTCCAAACTATGCAAGTAGAACTAATTTACACATGCACATTCCTCGTTTTATATGTCATCATTTAATAACTGTCCATTAATGGCTTATAATCTCATTCCCTTGAAAAGCTTTGCATCTCCTTAAATATTTGAACTGTAATGGTTATATCACATGTGGAAGTGATTAATATTATTTTATATTTCATACCCATCTACTAAAAATGTTCAAAGTAGCTTGCAAAAAGTCTAAAATGTATAAAAATAAGTACATGCAAAATACTGATAAAGCCAAAATAAAAGGAAATGGTTTAAAAGCAGATGCTTCACTGTCCTGTTGCAAGGATGGCAGAGTTGTCAATAGATGTACAAATGTGTGAAAGACTTTGTGGACAAAACATTCTGAACTTGAGATATCTTGATCAATATTTCCATATCAACATGGCCATTCCAAGTGCACCATATCTTCAAACAGCTATTTCAAAAAAAAAGAATGGGAGTTCTAACTTGGAACATTTTGATCACAATATGTTTTATATACTTCTTGTTGTCAGACAATTTCCTAGTAAGGACAAGAAACTGTAAAACAGCCAGAAGCTAGGTTTACACATCATACTAAGGTTTAATCAAACTTTATGGAATAAGTTTTGTCTTACAGCTTTTTCAGTGATGTTTTGAAGGAGTTAATGTGCAATTTCTGAAGCTGAGGACATATTTTTCCTATATTATGTCAGACATAAATAATGTGTAAGAAAGTCTGTTTTCTTTTGGAGACCTGTATAAAAGATGGAAGATTAATCTTCCAATTTAAACTACAGCTTCAGGCATTTGCTATATGTTTAACTGATTGCTGAGAGACAGTTTATGATTCCCTAGGTTGGGCTCAAGAAACAATTCAAATTCCCAGAATTTATGCAACTGTAGTAGAGAATCAATAGCTCCCCTGGTGGTATAAATTATTCCAGACGTTTAGTAAACTGTTATGCATGCAAAACACCAATATATAGAGCATCAAAATAATTTATTCCAGTTTTGTAAAAAAAACTTTATATGAAGGTGTGTGGCCTATAAAATACAAAATGCATATAACCTGGAGTGTCTAGTATAGAAAAGGGAACTAATTTATCAAGCGATTTTGTATGCTATATAAAATGTATTAGTTTATTAATTTTCTGTTGCTATCCAAATGCACTGTTGATCTTGCTGTTCATCACCAAAGACAAATTCCTTGTATATATTTTATACTTGGTCATTAAAGTATTTGTATTTGTATATAAATTAGTCTATATTTCCACAAATGCAGGAGCAGTTAAGATATCAAGGTCAGTGTTTGTGTTGATTACATTCTCAGCAACTCATGAAGAGTTTGACCTGAATTGCATGGGGATCTCTAAATGACTTGACTGTGCTGTGTGGCTGGTGCTTGCTGCAGAAGAACAGGTTAAATCCTTCCCATTTCCCATATCCTTGCCCATACTTGTATAAATGGGGCAATTATTTAATTCAGTGGCAGGATTCATAGATCACACTGAACTACAATTTGTTTACATTGATTCTGAATAAGCTGTAATTC
Organism: Liasis olivaceus; assembly: GCA_030867105.1. Classification (NCBI taxonomy): domain Eukaryota; kingdom Metazoa; phylum Chordata; class Lepidosauria; order Squamata; family Pythonidae; genus Liasis; species Liasis olivaceus. Next base: position 87,901,078 of record CM061352.1, on the reverse strand, counting down.
CCTATTTACACTATTTGTTTTTGAGCTTTCTTCACTATGTTCTTATGGCTAGCTTTGTTTTTTATTTTTGTTTTAAATAACCCTCTATATTGCTGTATGTTGTTAGTCCCATAGGCAGTAGTACCTAAGAAATCTTGGCTTATCTCAGAAAAGCTAAGCAGGGTCCAACCTAGTTAATATTTGGATGGGAGACAGATATTGGCAAGATCTAGTGCTTTTGTCAAAATGTGGAGAGCAGTGTTCCGCCGTCATGCCTGAAATGCCACACTTTTTGAACATGTGTGCAATCTTACACTGTGTTTATGAAACTCACATAATTATTTAGTACTTAGGAGATTTCTATCCTGCTGCAATCTAATCAGACTCTTGGAAGCTTACAAATAAGAGAAAACAACACAAGGAGAACAAAAGCAATAAAATATTACCAAAAGCATAAAACATGTGGGTCCAAACAATTTGGTATCGCAACCTGAATGCCCTCCAGAAGAGCTCTGTTTTCAGCTCCTTCAAAGAGAGGAGCTCTTCTAATCTCCAGTGGGAGGCCATTCCAGACAGCCAACACTGCTTCCCCAAAAATGCCTCTGAGCATCAGTCCCTTGACCTGCCAGAAATGGGGAACAATTTATCATCAGGAAGGAACAAAAGGGGCAGAGCATACAGCACAACTCTGCCTTTGTCATTTGTCCCCCCTCCCCAGCCCCACCTGCAGATGCCTCTGATGGGAGAACACTAGGAAATCCAGGGCCCAAAGTCAGACTGGGAAACTTAAAATGGTAAGACGCTTCTTCGTTATTGCCAGAAACATTATAGGGATGTGTCCAGGAACTTGCAAGGAGTCAAACTTCATACAAAGGAGATTTTACCTCTAATGGCTTACTGTACACTTGACTGTTATTGCTGTACTGAACAGAGCCAGAAAGCCATCCTTATCTCATGGGCAATTTATACTCATAAGCCTTTCCTGTTATTTTCTACTGGTTTGAAATGCAGTCTGGACACATGACAAAGTAATCAGATGATGCCATTGTAAAATCATATATAATATGTATTAGTAGGACCAGCAGCAAACGAGAAAGCTTTTGAGATCAGTTCTACCAAAGCTCTCCATTTGTTCCTGCAGAGTGCAGATCAGGAAGGATGCCAGAAAAGGAGTGGAGCAATCTAGCAAATTGAATTTCTGCTTGCGCAGTAATCAGGAAATCTTTTCCTTTCTGCCTGATTTACACAAGATGCCAGGTTTGTTATCCAGCCAGCCCAGTCCAGTTTGCAAGAATCAGTTCCTCCTCTTCTTGTTGTTTTCTTTTCTTTTTTAAAGAACTCCGCTCTGATGGAGACAGAGCGTGCCCAGGTTTGCCACATTACCAGCACTTGGCAGTCCAGAAACATCACTCCAGTGTAAAGATAGCAGCAGGTCTTGGCCCAGCCCAGATTGCCACTTACATTGCAGCTACTGCCATGGCAGCTGGTGCCTTCTTGCTCCTGCAGATCTCCTTCTGCAGCAGTGGGTGCAATTTCTCTCTTGCTCTCACAGCTTTTTGTCTAATGCTGGTGCACCCTAAACTTCCAACTGCTATTGCTGCTTGCTCCTTTAGTCACAGCTGTCTCTTGGCCCCAGGCTAATAGAAGATATGGGTTGTGTGCATTATGCATGACACCCTAATCACTAGATGGCAGTGGACTAAATGGTATTGAGTCTGTGTCCTCCTTTGCACCTAACTGTTGCCCTTCCAGCATTTTTTTATGCCACATTCCCCATGACGTTGCCTTCATCTGGTCCCCAACTCATGAGTGAGTCCACTTTAAGTTGTCTTTAGCTTTCCCAGTATTAAAGGAGCATTTCTTCTAATATTCCAAGAGTCTCGGAGGATAGCCTCATACACCTTTTTATACAGGTGTATAAAACCTGTACTGGCTTTGTCCTCCAGTACTTTGGAGGGAGGTCAGCTGACTGCAGTGACTTGAAAGAGAGGACTAAAGGCAGGAGAGAAATTGGGAATGGAATTTCATGCAGTCTCCATATTCTGCTGGTACACTATGCTAATACAGTTTTCTGCCAAAGGACGGATAGCTCAATAGTACATGTAGGATATCTGGGCTGCAACAATTTGGATGACTGCTTGTTGTTGTTGTTCAGTCGTTAAGTTGTGTCCGACTCTTCATGACCGGATGAACCATATCACGCCAGGCCTTCCTGTCCTTCACTGCCTCCCTGAGTTTGCTCAGTTTCATGCTCATTGCTTCAGTGATGCTATCTAACCATCTCATCCTCTGCCGTCCTCTTCTCCTTTTGCCTTCAATCTTTCCCAGCATCAGGGTCTTTTCCAAAGAGTCCTCTCTTCGCATTAGGTGACCAAAGTATCTAAGCTTGAGCTTTGTTATCAATCCTTCCAATGAGCAGTCAGGGTTGATTTCCTTTAAGATTGACTGGTTTGACTTCCTAGCAGTCCAGGGAACTCTTAAGAGTCTTCTCCAGCACCATAGTTCAAAGGCATCAATTCTTCAGCGCTCAGCCTTCTTTATGGTCCAGCTCTCACAGCCATACATTACTACTGGAAAAACCATAGCTTTGACTATGCGGATCTTTGTCGGCAAGGTGATGTCTCTGCTTTTTAATATGCTGTCTAGGTTTGCCATAGCTTTCCTTTCAAGGAGCAAGCGCCTTTTAATTTCATGGCTGCAGTCTCCGTCTACGGTGATCTTGGAGCCCAAATAAATGAAGTCTGTTACTGCTTCCATTTCTATCCCTTCTATTTGCCAGGAATTAATGGAATGACTGCTAGATGGAAGCAAATAGTTTCGTTCTTGCTCTAAACTCATCCCCTTTTATCTGACCGTTGCCCTTCCTCCTGTCCTTTAAGGCTATTCCCACTGTCTTCCACATTGTGTCACCCTTTGACTGAGCAAGGAGGGAAATAATACTTTTCCCACTGGCTCAGAGAAATCTGATTCAAAGAAAGATTGGCAGCTCAGCGTACAACTTAGTAAATCCAATACCTGAAAGTGATTTGTTCTTACTGAAGTAAATTAGCCTTGATCAGCTTAAATCCAATTAGTTTGGCCAAAAATCTCTTTGTGGATAAGAGAACACCACTGATTTCAGCAGTGTTCTCTTCAGGACAGAGGACAGTCCTGTTTTAAAATAAGCCTTTCTTTTGAATTTAATTTTGAAAATTTATTTGAGCATATAATATTTTTTTCCAAATAATGTTTGGGCAATTAACATTGTTTTTGCCTGGAAGGCATTTAATGATATGAAATCAAATAAAAAAACCTTTATGACAGCCTTTGGGCCAGAAAGAATGATATCAATATATTGGATTGTGACATTTTTCCAACTAATAACTGCATGCAAATATTTGAGTCAGCTCAGGAAGATAAACAAATGCACATTTAAAAAATCCTTTGAGTTAACAGTGTCTCCTGAACAACTTTTATAACTGTAAACATTGTGAGTCAGTGAGAATCTATTTGCTTTAGACAGAAGTGTGTGTGTGTGTGTGTGTCATTACAAATTCATCTGTATTACCATAATCTTTTTCCAGATTTGAATCTTTTCTTCAGGATATAGAAGCAGTCACCTTATGTTGTTTTGGTCAACTCCTGATCTGGGCAGAATTATGCAAGTATTTATTTGCATTATACATACAGTTACCTGTCAGATGAATAGCAAAGATTGCTAGCCAAAGTAACTTGTGTGTTTTTATCAAAAGAATGCATGCATTTGCCTTATGCAGACTCTTATGTCTTGCAGGTGATGTAAAAGTAATTTTGAAGTACAGGAATTAATCATAATCACACCCACAGCTAAGAGATTCCATATTATAGGAATCCCAAGGAGGATGGATGGATGCATGGTTACACATCCAGGGAGGTTTAGAGATTGCCTCTCCGCAAAGGTGTATAACTAAAACTTAATTTTGGAACACAGTTAAAACTAAACCAGCCACTAATAAAATCTCCATTTCAATGTATATTGAATGATTAAATCCCATTAAAAAGTTACCAGAAATCGGCTCCATCAAATTTGTTGATTCTTCCTTCTGATTGCTTTGATTTGACTTGTCAAATAAATTGATATTTATGAAATGATCCTTTCAGCAGAAATGCAGTCTTTAGCTTTTAGGTAAAAATCTTGCAAAGTATTATTATCAAAACTCCCAGCAAGAATTAGGAAAACCTTAAAAAAAAAAAAGACCCTACACATATATCCATCCACTCCTTACTTTTTTCATTCCCTGTCTTGGTTTGTTCTCTGGGTGTGGTCTAAACTACAATTGGCCTATCTGCACATATACTAATCCATAAACTATGATTTATAAATTGTAATGACTGAGTTCGCACAGTATTCTAAATGAAAATCTAGCGATTATGACTTAGCTCACTGTGTAAATCTTGTGTCTGTCTGTCTTTGTCTTAATGTGTTAAGTAACAAAAAAGCCCCAGAGCTCTGTGATTTATTGCCATGACAAGATGTTCATTAATTATACTGCCATTATACTAGATGACATAATTTTCTGTGTTCTAAAAAAAAGTTCTTTTCCCTCTCTATTGACCACCACTCTGGACCTCTGTAAAACAGAAGGAAACTTCTACAAAAGGATTAGGCGACAGATTTTCTGTAGATTGGTGCAATCCTATCACTGTGGCAAAGGGATTCATGGTTCTGTATGAATGTTCTTTAGAGGAGGTATGTTCATATACCTATTCTGTAGAGGGAATCTTGTGGTTCCTTCTACCTAAGATGTGATTTGTAGACTATCTGCATGCTAGAGTGAAGAGAGGAATTTCTGAATATGTATCAATAAGATCGATTCAAAGAAATAGTCCCAGTATAACAATGGGAAGAATTATGGAACAAATCCATAAAATTTATCCCAAACTATAATTTAATAGAAAACTAGTACAAAATGTTTTACAGATGGCATACACGTCTGTCAATAATTGCCAAGATAGATAAATCATACAGTAACAAATGTTGGAAATGCCCCGAGACAGACGGAATATTCTACCACATGTGGTGGACATGTAAACCCTCCCCCAAGTATTGGAAAGATATACACAGCACCATTCAGAGAATCTGAGAAATAAAATTTGAAATGAAACCACAATTCCTTTTACTAGGAATAATCCCAAAACATATCAATAAAAAATACCATAGCTTAGTAAGATACATACTTTTGGCTGCAAGGACAAACTTTGCACAACATTGGAAAACAGTTACATTACTGATGATATCTGACTGGGAACTTAAACTTGGAGACTATGCAACAATGTCAAAATTAATATTATATAATAGTTTAAATAAATTTAAGCAAGAATGACTTCCATACGTACTATATATCATGCAGTAAGATAAATACAAACACTTTAGAAACCACGAATGGTTTCTAAAGTTTATGTTTATAAATTCTGTAAATCAGTTGGAGAACAAAGGGGGAAGCCAGAAACCAAATACTTCTCTATCCTATTTTTAGTAGTTTTTTTTTTCCTCTCTCTCTCTACTTAATTTTTTTTTTATTTTTTAGCATTTACAAATAACGATACAATAGAGATTTTGGCACTAAGCTCAGAGTTATATTCTTTTTCATACCATAAAAATAATTCAATGTACTTTGGTATGGTCAAACTTTTGTTTATTTATACTGAGCATTAACTGTATAACCTTAGTAATTCTCTCTGGTAACCTATTGATATTATATCTTTTGAAATTATATCTTTGTTTTAAATAAATAAAAAAATACGGTCTGATCAACTTTTAAAGATAATACTTCTTTAAAACATATGTTTTTACAAATACTAAGTTTTGGGAGAAAGTAGTGGACCATATAAACATCACTGTGCGACAAAAGCTAAAATTTTCAGAGGATAATATTCTCTTGAATTACATAGCTAGTACATGGAACTTGACAACTGGACAACGTAAATGGATTCTCCATGCCTTTACTATGGCTAAAAGACTGATATTGCAACACTGGAAAGATTAATGTATGGCCCCATTTACTCAATGGATTGAAGACCTGATTACACTTGCCACCTATGACATAGGTGGATTGCCTATAGACATATACTTTGTATGAACAAGTATAATGAAATATGGGACTAATTTATACAAAATGCAGTCGGTTAGGAAAAAGCACAATAGTTATATAATTGTATTAGAAATATATATATACTCGCATACTATTTGCATTAGATAAATATATATAGAATTCTAACTGTTTATTGTTGTAACGACATATTATAATTTATTATTTTTCTGTTGTATTCCACTTATTTTTAAGCACTTGTTATGTAATCATTTTTAAAAAATGTATGTGTTTTGTTTCTTTTTGTTTCTCTCTCTTTTTTGGGGGGTTATTATTATAAAATAAAGGAAAAGAAATTTAAAAAAATAAAAAATGTTTTGTTGATGAAGAATTAATTCTTTTAGAGTTGAATTGCCAAGTTGATTCAATAATATATCCAGCTCATTGAAGCAAATGAGAGAATTTTCATGCTTCCAGAGGAACTGCCACCAGCTTACGGCTACTGGCTGGCTGAAATGAGGAAACCAGATCTTGCCTCTTAGAAGAAGTCATGGCTTTGCTCCAAAGAGCTGCTTTCATATTTGCAGAAACACTGAATATATTACACCACATACTGCACTGAATGACGTTAATGAAACAGACAGAAGGAAAGGAAGCTAATGCGTGAGCATCACATATTTTTTGGTTTCTCCATAAATGGATGCCTGCCTAAAATGCTACCGTTTACACCCAGCTCTAATTAAAGTTTTTTATATATATAAATGTGTATATCTTCTGATAACAGAAAAGAAACTATTGAAAGCTGAAAAGGAAAATACTCTGCTGAAAGCATTCATATACCTACCCTTTTGTATGTTTTATATCTCCAGGAAAGGTTGTAAAATAATGGAACAGTAATGTACAATATATTTTTTACATATATAATTTTTATTGAGATCTTTTTTCCAGGATTCCAGGTACAGTAATGTACAATATATTTTTTACATATATAATTTTTATTGAGATCTTTTTTCCAGGATTCCAGGTACAGTAATGTACAATATATTTTTTACATATATAATTTTTATTGAGATCTTTTTTCCAGGATTAAAAACTATGGAAACTTAAAGAATTAGAAAAAATAAAAATATATGAAAAGATAAAAGAAAAAGTGAAAAACAGTAAAAGTCAAGAAAAGAGGGGGGAAAAGAAAAATATCTGTAGAAGCAACTATCTTTGCAGCAGTTACAAACAATTATTACTATTTCCACCCTCCCAAATTATATATCATGGTTCTGTTCTTCCCATAAACAACCCTTTTTAATCAGTAAATCCTGAGATCATCCATTCATTTTTGTCCATTTTCAGCAAAAAGTCCATATGGGGTTTCCAGTCTTTCATAAAAATAGTTATTATTCCTTCCCTAATCAGACATGTCAATTTGGCCATTTCAGCGAGTTCTGCCATCTTCACAATCCACATCTCAGTAATGTACATTATACAATGGATGTATACTGTTGGGGAGTTCAGTGGAAATACCGCCCTAACTGAATAAGCAAGAATGGGAAATTGTAAGAACTGTGCTTCATTTGGCAAGACAATATAACTTGGCTGTAGCAGTATATAACAGATATAAGAAACAAAACTTGCTTTGTGGTGTCTGAAGCATAGCTGGGCCAGAAGCTTAACACCCAGCTATACTCATTCATACACATTGTGTTCCCCAGGAGAGTATGTTGGAAGGCCATATGTTTAAACAGATAACTTGTTTGTAGAAAAAATAATTCAGAATTCTGATAAATAACACATATCAACAATCTATTATTGCAAACCATGTGTAGAATTCTCTTTCCAGTGTTCTATGATGATTTACCCAGCTTCCATGCCCTCAAATCCACAGATCTGAGAGATCTCAAATACTGGATATGTAACCGAGAAAAACATATGCATATTTAACACACAGTGTCAATTCAGTGTGACTACAGAACAGGACCACACCATCAAGTTAGCGTATTTGAGTTATTTATTATTGTATTTTACAACCTTTTTATATTGCCCTCTTGTCAGACTCAGGGCAATATACGTTATGAGTGATGATGTCACAACCCTAACAATAATGCAGTTGTAACTAACTCATGTAAAACATTCTCTGAGGAGTGTGTGTGTGTGTGTGTATATGTATGTATGTATGTATGTTTTATTAACTTCATTATAAGATTGTAGGAACTAATTTCACCTTATTTAAAGCAACCCCCCATGGGTTTTCTAAAACAAGACATTCAGGCTTATTACTTCAAAGGTTGCAAAAGCAACTGATATCAATTTCATCAATACCTAAAAAAAAAGAAAAAGAAAAGCTAAATAGACCAAAAAACAAAGGATTACATTTTGCTCAGAATACTATGAAGCATTCTGAGCAAAATTAGGCTCATTTTAAAAACGGCTTCCTCAGAACTGAGTTGATTCAAAATAGTAATGTTATGAAAAACCCACTTACCTAAATTCTGAAATCCCTTTATCCAGCCAAAATAAATACCGTGATAAACCTGAATGTGTAGAAAGTTAATTTGACATGACTCTGAAGAAACAGAGCAATTCAGAACAGCAACTTTGCTAGGCAGACCAATAAATATCTAGTCTCCAGATACTCATCTCCATATTCAATGACAGCAGTAGCTTCATGATTTGACATGGCTAAATAAATTGGTTTACTGAGGAACAAAATAAGTCATATGCATGCGAAGATCTGCCACTGCAGTTCACAAAAATCAAAGCCTACAGTACACACATCTATGCTCCAGTCTTTAAATGTTATACTTTTTCCTCCAATCTTTTTTAATCAATGAATATTTCACAGCTCTCTTCAAGATTACTGGAGGCGGCTACAGTTGAGATACGTTTATATAATCATTCTGCCCGGTTTGAGAATATTCGTTCTGAGCTTATCAACTTCAGCCCTTGCACAATTCATAGATGTGTTCACACAACTTCTTGCCAAGATATATCATTTTTTTTTAGATTTTTTAATCCCGCCTTTATTATTTTTATAAATAACTCAAGGTGGCAAACATACCTAATATTCCTTCTTCCTCCTATTTTCCTCACAACAACAACCCCGTGGGGTGAGTTGGGCTGAGAGAGAGTAACTGGCCCAAAATCACCCAGCTGGCTTTCATGCCTAAGGCAGGACTAGAACTCACAGTCTCCTGCTTTCTAGCCTGGGGCCTTAACCACTAGACCAAACCGGCTCTCGATATTGATATTTGCTTCATTTGCTAGTTTGTGCAGTGAGCTAAGGCACAATATTTTTTTTTAGTATTGGCTCAGCCTCTATAATTCATAATCTATTGTTTATGGGTTAGCAAACACAGCCTCAGTGACACAATTCCCAGAAAACTTGTTTCAGTTTTAAGTGAAACCTGTTATCTACTGATCTCTCAAAATCTCAACCAATATCAGATTCACTTAATGGTGAAAGCACCTGTTGCTATCAATGCATATAACATTGGGACTGAACATGCTTGATTTTATGACAATGTTCATAATAGAGAAGCTCAGTTCAAAGCTGTCTATTGGAACTTGATTAAAATCAATAGTCAAAAAACTTCTGAGCTGACAGATCCTTTTTGATCTTCGTGGTTTGCAGAAACAAGCTTCTGCTTCAGATTTTTCTATTATTTCCACAGTCAAGAGATTAAAATTCAGTACCCAATAAGAAAACACGCTATCTGCAATTTGATCCATATCAGTCAAGGTGCAAAACCAGCTCTCCTGAGGAATTATGAGCAGGCTGACATGGAAACAAGTAGAACATAGTTTCAATCCACATCAGGGCAACATATGTTGTGCTTGATAGTTCTTTATCCTCAGATACGCTCATCAAGCTTTCATTGTGTTAGCTGTTTAGAGTTGTTTCTATTGAGTAGGCTAGCAATTCACCTTACTGAACTTAGTATACTTTTCCTGAGTAAACAGATACCAATTTGGTACTTGCTTCATTTATTTTATACAACAAATCCATACATCAACCATACAAAGTGGCAAATAAAATAAGTCAGTGTCTAGACCTAAACTTCAAATAAATGTTGTGGCAAGACCCAAAATGAGCTGTTCCTATTAGAAAATGTTACTGTCCGTTCACCAGGGAGGAACGCCCCTGTATTTCTACACAATTACATGTGAGGCTGATCACTAGTTATAGGGATTATTTCAATACATTTATTATAACTAAAGGTGGTGTAACACATCGCTGAATCTAAGAGGTCAATTATTTTTCCACACTGGCAGATTGCTTGTTATATGACTTTGTTTATGAAATAAATGAAAGAAGCACCAAACATTGGTATTAATCATTCACTCTGAGTCCATTTATATATCAGCAGAATGCAGATGAAGCTCTGATAACATTCAGTGGCAAAGATATACAAAATCTGATAAAATCCAAAAAAGGTGAATACCTTTTTTTACAGAACTGTAGATAGAGTGAGGCCTTTGATACTATGCTTTTAAAACTAGAACTACTGTCACAGGTAAGACAGAAGTAATGTACCAATGAAATTGTGCTCCATTTAAAGGAGTGGGGACATCATTTGAAGCTATTTTGGATCCTGCCACTGCCCCTGGAAAGTCAAGGTGATTGCTGGGGCCAAAGAAATGCCCTCATCCTCCTTCAGTTGATGTTCCAGTCATGGAGAAGACAGATTTAGCCCTGGTGGGTCACCTATTAATTATGTCCTGTCTAGATTACTGCTCTCTGTGAGTCTGCATTTGAAGTATAGTTGAGAAACCAAAGCTAGTACAGCATGTAGTAGCTTATTACATTGGCCTTGCATCACTCTGGGCACAGTAACTTTTGTCTTAGAAGCTGTTTGTTATGTGGCCTGGGGTGATGCTCTTTGAGAAATGTAAATCTAAATGTATATTTCTCAATTTTGGGACCATAAAAATAACTGCACAGATATTTGAATCCACATAGCATTAACTGCCAATGCTAAATTTATAACAATTTTATATATCTCTTACATTACCTTATCCTATTTGTAGGGTATTTTATTTTATTTCAGATGAAATATAATAAAATACCCTAATATAAATTGTAGTCATAAGTATAAAAACAAATAAGGATTTTTAAAGTATTTGGCAGTCACTGTTTTCCAGTATAATTTCCTAACACAATTCAGATCGGCTTTTATTTCATCTGAAATAAAATAAAAGCTAATCTGAATTGTGTTAAAAAACTATACTGGAAAACAGTGACTGCCAACTACTTTAAAAATCCTCATTTGTTTTTATACTTATGACTACAATTTATATTTGCAATTTGTTTCTCAACATGTTCAGACATTCATTTGTGTACCATATTTTTAGTAGCAATATCAATAAAAGCCCTTCACTGTATTCCTTACATGTTTCAAATCTCCTTACGATTATGCAGTATCCTCGGTTGGCCAAGCACATTAATACCTTGAAGCATTCAATATTCTATATACCAGAAGCAACTTTATTGGATTATCAAGACATATTGGTACAATAAATAGTCTAAGGAGGGGAGAAGGCATACGTTTGCAAGTGTAATAAACTCTTTGCAAGTTTAGCTTTGTACAATTGTCTAGGGCACTTAAAATGAATAATTCCATTTCCAGCGAGGTTAGCTATAAAGCAAGATGAAGAGACGAAAGCAACACTTAAGGCTTGAGAGTATCTGTTTCAAAAGCATAAGCAGCAATGTATGGTGCTGCTGTATTAGTTGACTTACCTTGCAGGTACAGGCAATCTAATTAAGGCATGTGGTTGGTGAAATGACCACCCCATTAGGAATGAAAAATGTGTCATTACCATTACACTGGACTGTGAACAAGGGCCAGATGGCTGGAATAGATGTAAAGATAACTTGTATCTGCAGTATTGACTCTACTGTTCTGTATTTGTTTTCACTCTCTGTTGATATTCGGGGATAAATTGGGAATCAAATGGGTCAGGGGAGTATGAGCTGTCTGTCACCATAGTTTGCCACGGCACTTGGTGCTAGTAAGTCCTTTATCCATGGTTAACATTAAGCCATGCTTAGAATGTCAAGCAAATGCAATCTTGTTCACTTTCTATCAGCAATTGGTTGACTAAATTAGGTACTTTTCCAGACGATTCAGTCCAAAAATGCATAATTTTAATATTAGCTAGTCAATCACATTAAGCATGATAAAAACTGTACAATTTCTAGTAATATTTTTGTACTAGATGTTCAGTTTCTATAGATCTTCCCTAAGATGTATACATAAGTAACATTTCTAAACCACAGTTTCTGGGACTGGAGGAAAAAATGAATACGTGGGGTTCAGATGGACCAGTCAAGGTATCTTAACCTAGAATAATCCATGGTTCCACCTTAATCACAATCTGGGCTCTGGTCAGGAAAAATATGTCTAAATATGTCTAACTATAATATGCCTTACCATATGACATTGCTTCTCGGTCAGAGAAAAAGACATGCACAGAGAATAATGCATTTTGCTACTGTATAAATTGGTGAAATTAACTCAGGCTAAAATCAGTGGACAAAAACTAGGGAAAAAATTATAACTCACTTGTAGAGAAATTTACTCAGGTTCTGAAAGTTTAAAACTGCCTTTAATGTACAGTATGTTCTAACCTAAAGTGGGTTTTAAAAGAGTTAGAACAACTGAAGTGTGTGAACTCACTTATCTATTATAGTTGCCACCAAAAAGAATGTGTAACTGAAAATATTCTGGCCTAATTATATATAAATCGAACAACTACAAAATGGTAATGATTGTGTTGATGACAAAAATAGCACAGTGACTGGTTGAGCTATGTTGCTACTGTCAGTTAGGAAAAACATTGGTTACGATTTGCTTAACTTTTATTTCTATTTGAATTATAATAATTTCTAATTTTTAAGGTATGCCTTTCAGTTTTAGATGTATCCATCTCTTCTTCTTTCTCTTCTTTATGTAAATGTGCGACCTAGATCTATCTCTGAAGATTTAAAAATTTCATAACTAAATCATATTATTGTTTGTGTGTGTGTGTGTGTTTGTGTGTGTGTGTGTTCTAGCCGAGTGCCTTTAACTACTACACCAAACTGGCTCTTGCACATAAACTAGCTTGCATATATCCTGCATGATGGAAATATAACAACTATGCTAAAAATTGTGATAGCACTGATCTAGCTACAGTATTTTTCATTTAAGGCGGGGACAAAATCCAGAATAATGTTATTTGATATCTGATCATGTAAACACCTGAAAGTCTATCCAAACAATAACAGTTGTCTAGTTCACATGGATACTATAAGGCTTGGCTTGCTCAACGGATGGGAAACTTCAGACACTGGTTCCTCTTCTTTCAGGTACAGAATCTCTTGCAAGACAAGTGAAGTATCCTTGCATTTGTCTCTGGTTCAAGAAACAAGCTTTTCTGCTTTTTGGATGTTACTGATGCGAGGTGGTTGAACTGAAGAATAGTACTGATACCAGAAAAGGATACATACTAAAGTGACCTATCCCCAAATCTACAGAAGTTAGGCCAGGAGTGTGATAAATGGAAATTGTAGAGTGAGGGGGGAACAGTAGAGCTTTAATTAAAATGTATACTGTGCTCCTCCATCAAATTTCTGTTAAGTATTAAATGCTGGATATTTATTTTATTTTTTTTAGGAATCACTGGACTTAATTGCTGGGTGCACTCACTGCAGTAAACCATAATATGCTTTGTCTGATTTTGCCTAATCCAACCCAACCAAGTGCTTTTCTTTTTAATAGGAACAAAGCTTTAATGTTTCCCTAAGGTCTAGGGAAGTCCTTACAGGAGAAGACCCATGTTAGTCTGTGATGGCAAAACATCAGCAGTCTAGCAGCACCTTTCCTGGCTAACAAATTTTAAAAGTCATAAACTTTAGCTATGTCTATGAACTATGTTGTGCTTCGGCCACCCTACTGGGCTCAGTAACCTATTGGTAACTACCTCTTTTGAAAATATTCTCCTATAAATCTAGGGTGGATAAGCCCTCACGTGACTTTTTGTAGCCAGAAATGAACCTTCGCCAAAGCAGAGTTAAGTCTCCAGGAATTCACATCTTTTCCCAGAAGCAGAGACAATCCTTATTCTTGTCTCCAGAGCATTCAAAAACATGCCTCAGGAAGAACTTGGATTTTAGCATCTCAGCATGTTTCTAACAAATGATTAACTAAGCTGTTTTCTATCAGGTGAAAAAAACCTCCTTTCCCTCCCACAGCTCTTGAGTTTCAGAGACACTTCCCTTCAGTGCATTCAAATAGCTTTTCTTGGTATTCTGCAGAAAGTAAGAAACTCAACAAATCTCAAGATAAGTTTCAATACCTTATTTCAAATAGCAAGCAAAGCAACCATTACAAAAAGCAAGGCAAAGCTCCTGGTCAGTTCTCAGTATCACAGAAACTGATCTTATATTTCTGAATATAGAGATACTGATCTTTATCCAAAGATGAAGTTACATTGCCACCGCCACTTTAATTAGATCCTGAAGATAGCAATGAGAGGATAACATCTGGTTCAGCCATGATGGTGGTAAAGTCCTTCTGAATTTTCACTGTACCATAAGTAGCCTTTTCATACTTTTTTTACAGCTTAGGATTATATTAGGATATATTAACCACCAAACTCCTGATTGGTCAGCTGTCTGGCTTATATATCTCATTATCCAAAGTAATGCTTGCCACCTGGATTCTTCTGAATCTTCCATCCTTGCTGCTTGTCCTGGTCTGAACATCATGTTCTACCTCCAAGGAGATCCAAATTTATGCTTTGTCATGCCTTACTGAATCCTGAACCACTGTTCATAATCTGCCATGTATCTCCCCTAACACAAAGCTATAATCAATACAAGTTCAATCCCTCAAGCAATTGAGTTCCTTCAGTGCATTACTACCTTAACAATGCCACAACACAAAAGATTCTGTCCTGGTCCCTGGCATTACTTTATGTGGAAGAGATACAAGGAAGCCTCTGAACTATAACATTTAAGGGTGTGGAAGAAGTCCAAGCCATTTAAAGCAGTATGTAATGAACTGGAGGAAGAGCTGCAACCAAGACAACAGTCAGACAAAAGAAATTTGAGTCCAAGGCAGAAATGTAATTTGAGAAAGTGTCTCAGGCTTGGCCCTTCCTAGTTCTCTTGTACCGTAAAGTGGGGGAGGGGGGAGGTATATTCAGACTTGCAAAATTCTGTTACTGTAACTTCATAATAAAAGTATGATTAGCACCTTGGTTTCCTAGCTTAGTCTGCCTCAAAGAGCTGACACAGTATAAGTAATCAGGGTTTTTGTTTGTGCCCAGAGATAAACTAATAACCACCATAGGAACTGGTGAGAAGTGATTCAGTTTACTTGTCCATGTTAATAACTTTGGACCACATACTTTTTCAGTCTGAGGACCTTTATGTGGCATGCTATGGGCCCCTCTTTAAAAAATATATAGGCATAAATGGCAAAGAAGTAACAGGACCAGGGCAAAAATACAGGGATTATTTATGTGTGTGTGTGTGGGGGGGGGGGGGGGAGAGAGAGAGAGAGAGAGAGAGCGAGCATCCTGCATCTTCACTGAATGTAATTTTATCTTCAATCACAGTCATCAACACTAAACATTTCAAAAGCATTGTTTTAAATCAGAAGCCACTGTTTTCTTGCTGGATACTTGTACCTGAAGCACATAGTTGCTATTACAGTTCTAAAAGTTAGACTAATTATAGACTGTATCAATTTGGGAAACTATAGGCCAATAAATGATGAGATCTTGTACAAATTAGAATCCATTAATTCTGAGTTCTGATGAGTGACAGTGCTTTTCTTAAATGATCCCAACTAGACATAGCCAATCAATCAGAAGGACTGGTACTAAAAGGGTCATAAATGGCTATTTCTCATGGGAAGACTTGATACAGACAGCTATATTTATGGCTAGTATAAATATAGCTCTAAATTTATATTCAGGAAGGATTTTCTCTTAGGCTAGACTGAGTGGCAACTTCAACCTTTACTTTTTAAAATCAATTATATATATACTGATTGTGTTGAGTGTAACAAAAATGAAAGTAGGCATTTCACTCACATTCACACAAGCCATAGCAGAACAACCAGCATAACTAGTCCAAGTGACACCAGGCAAAATGATGATTTATAAAGCTGTAAAGCAGAATCCATCTGTTTGGCTTGACATTTCATCAAGGACAGGTTCTCATGAACAGTGTACATTTTGTATTAGTAAATTCCTAAACATTTTACTACCTGATTTTTATTTAATATATCTTTTGTTATTTATATAAATCCAAAGTGAGTGTGTGAGTGAGTGAGAGAAGAAGGGAGAGAGATCACAGATTGGAGTGACTGAATTTTTTTTTCTATGATATAAAATATTTTAATTAAGGGCTTAGGCAAAACAGAATTTCAGTGTCTATTAACTGCAACAGCTATATGGAATCATGCAGTCAGTTTGGCAAGGCAAACAGAAGACCAGCAAAGAGAAGTTTCAACAACAACTGCATTTCTAAGACTAAACAAAGTGAGAGCCCCCCTCAGGTCAGGCTGCAAGCTCTTAGAACTTGTCTTGAAATGTTTTTACTCTGTGTAGAAGATTGTATTTATAAATAGTCAATTACTCATAAAGTGTTCTATTGTCAGGTGGATCATTCATTCAAATCATTCATGACTAAGCATGCAATCTCTAGCTTCTGACACTCCTTAGGGCTGTGTTACATGACACACTAAACCTCTATAGGAGACTAACAAGGCTTTGCACATGACCATCTTAATTCCATCCATTCCATTCAGTGTGTGATGTTTAAGCAAGTTATGAGGCTTATCAGTGGGGGCGGTCTCCTTTTTACTCATTACTTTGAAATGTTGAATGATAGCTGTCAAAGAAATACTTTTTGCTGCAATCAGTAACCTGAAAAATTTAACCTAGAGAGTCCTTAGATTTCTATCCCATACAATGGGGATTAATGCCAGAAGTGAAAAAAGTTGAACAAATACTATATCAGGAAATAGCAAATCAGGAAACTATTTCTGCAGATATATTTTGGTTTTAGAGGATTCTGTTGTGTGAAGGCAAAGAACAGGTTTAAGCTCAACCCTAGCAAGACAGAATGACTGTGGGTTCTTGAGCCACCCTGCTCAGGTGACTTTCCACACTTGGTCTCCAAAGCAGTGATATTTATATGATATAATTACAAATTCTTGACATTCTGTTATTTAGATAACTTAGAGTATTGGAAATAAAGAAAAGGGAAAAAGTCTTCCTAGGAAAGACTGCTGCTTTAAGTATTCTGATCTTTGCTGTCATTGAAAAAAATCTTATAATTCATTACCTTGTCCCTTACTGCCTTCTTTCCTAGGAATAATCTCCTTTTTATTTCTCCAGCATACAGTCCACCTTTTTCTTTAGCCCAAGTAAACACAAGTATCTACTATCTTTTCTTATCATCAAATGTCAGCTTGCTGAACCTGCTGGTTGACATCACTTTTGCTTTCTTAATATTTAGTGTTAAATGTTTCATTTTCATTATGAGCTCTTCTAAGTCTTCTTTACTTTCAGCTCACAAAATGGTATCATCTGCAAATATCAAACTGTGAGTGTTTTGAGCTCCAATTTTGATTTCAGCTCTCATCTCTTTCAATTGTTCATTCTTATAATGCATTTTCTGGTATAAACTATCTGGGATAACATGGATCCTTGTCTCACTCACTCACCCTATTGTGAGCCATTTTGTTTTCTATTCCTCTTCAATCATCAACACTGTATTTTCAGGCAATTCTTTAGTTTAAAGATTAACCCTCCCTCCAATTCATCTTGTTTGTATGAATATTCTATAGAGTTTCACTGCAGCTGCTATTTCCCATTCTTCAAACCACCACAGACTTGAACAAAACTTTAATTACAAAGAAGAACCTCGAAGATATCAAGCAGAGACTCCTGAGTATCCTCTCCAACACAGAGGGAAATCAGGGAAGGGGAATAATGAGATGCGTAAGGCTCAGCTGTATTAATTTTATGCTATAACAAACTGATTAGATAGCAAACGTTTACTGCTTTCAGTTTTAAATCTGGTATTCAATCACACTTTAAAATATTTTCTAAAATGTTGTCACCTGGGAATTGCTTGCAATGCAAGGAAATTAAACAGTAACATGCTCTTCCTGGTGGATCCTGTATTTAGGAATTCAATGTCATGAAAGCCTCCCGAACAACCCAATAGGTTTATTCATTCTATGGATTAAAAGGCAATCAGTGCAGTCCTAGGAGTTCAATTAAACAGACCTTTAGGTAAGTATATATACATAATTGTATTATCTGACAGTTATAATTTCGACCCCAAGACTTCTAATCATTCACTTAGATAAAACTGTGCCTGGCTCCATTGCAGCAATCCAGGCTTCTTACCCATTTAAAATTTGAGAATAAGGTGAGATCATTTTATCTTGGCTTCCGAACAAGCATGCTTTAGATCAGGATATTCCACCATGGATCAATGTCCAATTTTGCACCATTTAGTTGAAAAATATCCCAGCCCTACCAAAAATACCCTTTATGTTGCCTTTATTGATTAAAGGACAGCCTTCAATTCAATTCCTAGCGAGATACTATGGAGGAAATTAGCTACAATATCCATTGATCATTACTTTCTCAGGTTGATAATTCTGTTACATCAAAATACTACAATATAGATTAGAGGCAATTGTAATGGTGATTTAACCACACCATCCCTACCCTCTGAGGAGTCAAACAAGGCTGTATTGTTACCCTCTTATTGTTCAGCTTCTATATATATGCGATATTATGGCCCTTTCTAACCAGAAGTTCACCCTCCACACCTTCCCACCATCCTATTTCAGTTCTTTGGTGTACAGATGACATGGCCTTTTTATCTGTAACATAAGGAGGCCTTCAGAGATGCCTGCTTGCTTTAGTGTCCTACTGTTCTATGGAGTTTCTTGAAATCAGGTACTCAAAAGCTGTGAGTATAACCTTGAGGAAGAGGAGGAAGATCTGCAGCCAAGGCAAAGGTCAAATAAATCTGAGCCCAAAGCAGGAATGGAATTTGAGAAAGCATCTCAGACTTGACCCTCTTTAGTTCTCTTTAGGATAAAGGCAGGGAGGAGAGAGGCACATTCAGAGTTGCAAGATTTTGTTACTGTAACCCTATAATAAAAATAGTTTTAGTATTTGTGTCTTTGGTGTTCAAGTCTGGTCTACCTCAAAGGGCTGACATAAAACAAAGTTCTAGTTTTCTCTAGAATGCACTTTAAGTCCCCTGTTAAATGGGAAGTTAACAAAAGAACAATTGATCAGGTTAAGGACTTCAAATACCTACACATCTTCTTCCAATTTTTCACCCATTTGAGTGGGCTTTCTAGTAGAGCTCAAAAAGTTTCTAACCCAATCTTAAAATATATTAGTCACCAAGGTAATGATTACATTCCTGCAGCAATAAAATTGTATAAAGCAACGGTGTTGGGTTTATTTTTATATAGTGCACAACTTTGTGTTTATAAGGATGACCCTACTGAAGCTGTTCAGTCTCAGTTTCTGAAAGCCAAACTTAATGCCCCTCTCTCAACTTCAAATGCCCTTGTTCAGCTAGAGTTTGTCTGCATTTCTCTTGGGGCTCACCTGGGACTTTGCTGCTTCAGATTTTGGCTGAAATGAATATTTTGGGGTGGGTTAGGGTTAAGGTTGAGTCAGTAATCCGTGTACTGCTACACTCCCTATTGTATCACCCATGGAGTCTGGCACTCATAAACCTGATTGTCAGAAATTTTAATTGTTTTTCTGTTGAAGAAATTACAGTCTCACTTCTGCAAGACCTGACTTGGACAACTACTATAAAGGTTGCCAAGTTTCTAGCAATAGCTACGGCTTGCAGAAGCCAGTTGATATCCTCTTCTTCTTATTGTTTCAGGTATAGTTTTTCTATATTGCAAATTTTGTGCTTGCATTTTATTGGTCTGGAACTATAAATACATGATTTGATTTGGCAGTTACGGATACATTTACTGATGTACTAAACTTTTCAGCTGAAGCTTTGGTAACTAACTGGAATGACCAGCTGGCCCAGGCTGTCGACTGTTTGGCTCCTTAGCAGCCTCTGCATATCCACTCAGCCTGTAAGTCCCCTGAGTTTAATGAGAAATGGTGGGTGATGAAGCAAGCAGGCAGATGTCTAGAACATTGGTGGTGTAAGTCCAAAGGCGAATATGGCTGAGCACATGTTATATTTCATAGGAAAGCCTAGACTAGGGCAATTAACAAGGTGAAAAAGAGGTTTTTCCTGTACCTCCATTGTACAGTATCTTTCAAAATTGCCAAGAGAGCTGTCCCAAGTGATGGTGATGGGGTAATCTTTTAGTGTCATTGACAACAAGCTGAGATTTTTAGGGAAATTTTTGCAGTCAGAGTTGCTCATATCTGTCATTGCATCAAAGGCACTTTTGGTGGTAACAGTAGAGAGGTGGCTAGCATACCAGCTTGTCCTGTACAGTTGAATCAGTTTCAACCTGTGCACACTGAGGATGTGGACAGGCTGCTTGGATGAATCTAAGCCACCACATATTCTTTAGATCCAACTCCCTCTTGTCTGGTTCTGGTAAGAGAGATCAATTTGATAGAGTTGTTAATATCTTCCTCAGTGGGAAGATGCCATCTGCCTTGAAAGAGACAATGGTACATCTCCTCCTGAAGAAACAATGACTAGATTCCTCCCTTTTTGCCAGCTTTAGGTAGGTATCAAATCTGCCATTCTTGGCCAAAGTATTTGAAAGTGTAGTGGAGGATCAAGTCTGTGCATTCCTGAATGAAATTGATTTTCTAGGTCCATTTCAATCTGGTTTCAGGCCAGGTCATGGTGCAGAGATAGCTCTGGCTGCTCTGATTGAGGAAACATGATAGGGGGTTTGTCTCTTTTTGTGCTCCTTGATATATCAGCAACTTTTGATACCATCAACCATGGTAACCTCCTAGGCCATCTTAGGGAACTGGGTGTCATAGCTTTGTTATAGTTCCACTCATACCTCATAGGCAGGTTCCAGGTGGCAGTATTGGGGGACTACCTTGGTCTCTACGATATGGGATGCAACAAGGCTTCATTCTGTTCCCCTTCAGAAGTTGTGTAGCTGAGTGCCATCCTTATGTAGTTGACACCCAAGTCTACTTTTCTTGTTCATCAACATCAGGTGCATTTTATTCCTTGTTTGGCTCCTACTTGGGGTAGATTGCAGACTGGATGGAGAGCAAAAGGTTGAATTGAATTCAACTGAGTCAGAGAGCTTGTAGGTTGGGGAAGACCTTGACCATTTGGAAGGACTGTTTTCTGTTCTGGACATTTATACTTTTCCCTCAAAGATGCAGGTACACAGTTTGGAGGTGTTCTTCGACTATTGTCAGACCTAGCCCAAGGAACTCCAGGAGACCATGCAGATTCAGTTCAGCAATGTTTATTAGCTACAACCTCTAGCAAGAATTTTCCTAGACTGAAACTAGTTCCCAGGGTCAGCCAGTCAACACAGAGTGAATTCCTCAGGGAGGTGCCAGCCTCATCCTCTTATCTCTTCCTCGCTCTTCAGGAGACGAAAGAGGATGCTTCCCTCCCTGAGTCTGGCCTTCATAATTCCATTCCATCACAACTATGTACAGTTCCTCAGTGGTCAGATCAGTTCAGCAGCAAGGAGTATCTATTTCCAGTTGAGAATGATTTACCAGTTACATCCCTTCTGGAGAAGTCTGACCTGGCTATAGTGACACATGTCAGTTACTTCCCATTTATACTATTGCAATATGCTCTATGTGAGGATGCCCTTGCAGGAGTTCTGGAATTTACAGCAGTTCCAAAATGCAGTGGGTGCAATACCAATTCTGGTTAAGCTGCACTGGTTCTCAACAGATTTCCAAGTCTATTCAAGTTGCTGCTTCTTATACATAAATCCCTAAATGGCTTGGCCCCTGCTCATTTCAAGAAATGACTTCCTCCATGCATAAGTAGCCTGAGAACTGCATTCTTCAGAATACATGTAGCATCCTAGAAAAAGGTTCTCCTTGAATATGTCAGGACCAGGGCCTTTTGCATGGTGACTCCCACAGTGGAGAATTTCCTCTCCTTCAAGTTTAAAGATCCTCTTATGGGGCATGTTTCACAAAAAAATTAAAAACCTGTTTTTATACTTTAGCCTTTCCCCCACAGAAACCTTGTTTTTAATTTTTTGTTTAACCTGTAAATATCCACACGTTTTCATGTGTTCTTTTATTACCCAGTCTGATTATTTACTATATATTTATGTTGTTATATTTTCATTTTTGGATTAAACCAAAAAGCAAAAACTAAATAAACCGTGTTCCCCCTTAAGGTGATGCATGATCCTAACTTTGTTTTCTGCTGTTCCAGTGGGCCCGATTAACGGAATCAAGATCTATATTGTCACAGCACTCTTAATCTATACAACTGCTAATTCAGTCATAGATCACTGCACTTTGGGGAAATACAGAATCCCTCCCCACTTTCTCCAGTCTGGCCTTTTATCCCACAAGCCTTTGTACCAAGAGAATATATGCAAGATTTCCACCCAGAGTCTTCTGGAGTGGACAGCCATAACAAACCAAATTTAATTTAAATTAAAATAAATTAAATTAAATTAAATATGAACTGATTCCTTCCTCTTGGCCAAGCAGGCAGCAGTGAGGGAGACTTGACCTCTGGACCAATCAGCATTTGGAAGAGAAGTTCTAGGGCTTTCAGGCTTGATAGCAAGTTTATAACAGAGCATCACAGAGGACTGGATAGTGCAGGACTAGCTGTCTTTGAACTGCCTGGATTTCTGGGTTAGTGCAGTACAGTGGGCTTGTTAATAACCCAGTTAAACCTACTGGGCAAATACAGCCAAAGGATGAAGTTGCAAAGAACATTTAGAAAAAATTCCAAACAGTGGTCATAGTCACACAACACACCATGACGGGTTTTCTTATTTGTAGTTTACTAAACTCAGCAAATGTAGTTTGAAATTCGTGGTTGATGGCTCATTGTGTTATTAATCTGGCAAATTATGATGAATTTCTGTTGCCTCTGTTGCAACGAACAACGACAGCGAGGGGAAATAAGGTTTCCGAGTCTTTACTGAGGGACGGACTTGCGTGTGTACAGGACTCGGCTTGGTATCATCTGTCCAGCCCGGCGCGCCTCTGAGACCCAGCCCAAGAAACAAGAGAAGAACAGGAATAAGAAATCATGGGGGCGGAGGGGAACCAGGTAAGTCAACGCACTGCAGACAGTCCACCTGAAGTTTTTTTATTTTGATTTTCCAACCCCAAGAAATTCCACTTCCATCCAGGCCGTGCGGACCGCGCGCATCGAGAGAACGGTGGGAACCCCAACGTCAGGATAAGCAGATTTCTTCTCCCAGCAGCAGGCAAGAGATCTCTATGGAGATCCCAGGTTGCCACGGGAGCTGCCCTCCGCATGCAAGCGGCAGGGCGGGCGTGCGACCGCCGGCTCTAACTGGCCGTTCCCAACAGACGCGGGCGGCTTGAAAGTAATTAGAGCGCACGCCGAGGTGCTGGCGGACAGGGCGGTGCGGCGTCGTCGAGCGCTGATTGGCTACCGGCTATATAGGCTGGGACGGGAGGCCGGAGGGGCTGCGTTGAGTCCTTGCTTGGCCCCGTTTGTTCCGCTGGGAGGAGAAAGGAATCCTGTGAACGCCCTTCGCTACAGGTGGGGAGGAGAGCAGCGAGGAGCGGCGGGGTTATTGCAACAGGAATGGGTGACTATGGCAAGGTCCTTGGGGGTTTCTTCCGAGGGCGTTTCCTTGGGGGGAATAACCGAACGGCGATGGGAAAGGAAGGATCAGCACTTGGGGCGAACGTCTCCTGCCCGCCTCTTTAGTTTGCCTGGAGTTGTAGTTTCAACAGATCAAGACATCCTGCACCCTTGTTTCCCGGCCCTTATTGTGATACGGAGCTTGGGAGAAGTAGTTCTGCTTCTGGGATTATTTCTTCACCAGTTCACCATAGCAGAAGATCGTGTGATTTATTCAAATTCTTGTTCTGGAATACTTAAAGAATTGTTATTTACCCCAGAGCATGTTTGCATGCTCCCAAATGTCTTAATTAGTAGTAACATCCACTGAGGGGGTTGGATATGCCTTCTAGGTAGTGGCTGGATTTATGCAGTGTTGTAATCATGATTTGGCAAATAAACTGCATTGACAAGGCTCAAAGATTGTAGTAAATTATTCATGATGTTTACATACTCAACCAAAACAACCACATTGTAGCCTTGTGGTGCACGAATATAGCCTGAGTATCATGTGTTTTGATTTGTTTTCTTGGAAGAGATTCATAAGGACTTGGTTCTATGGATGTAGCTGTATTTATATAATACACTGAATTGTAAGCTAGCCAACCGTATATTAATTTACTGTAGTGTGTGAACTCAGCCTATTTAGTTAGGTACTGGATTAGCATCTTGCAAATTCAAAGTATTGGATTAATTGAGTAGATTAGAGATAAGTATGTCATGGAACTACAGCCATGTGTTCCTATAAGATTTTCAACTATATTCTGCTTCAGCCAATCTAAGTCCCTGGCTTTCAAATGATGAAACTGGCCTGGGGGAACAGTATTAATGCTATCATTACAGTCTTCTTTCAAAAGCTGACTGGCTTTGAGGATGGTCAGACGTAGGGAAGTATGATAACCCAGTTCTAATATTTGAAAGGTTAACATGTAAGTGGAGTGGGCTACTGGCTGAATTCATTGTTGATGTGCAGTTTCTCATTGTGCAGATATCTGGCTTTGGGAGAGTGCTGTTGAGACCCTGTGGAGGTAGCTATGCTCACAGAAAGCAATTTGAATATTATGTCACATGTTTGAAGATGTTCACTTGCATGTGCTAAGCCAGAGAATGGTAAGTTGATTTGAAAATAGAATTAGTGTGTTTTTGTATTTTTTTTTTCAGTATCAGCTGCTGATCTGCAGGAAATGTACCACGGCAACAAGGATGATGAGATGGTACAAGCTGGACTTCGGGATGCCCTGCCGCTTCCAGTTGTACCCTATGCCAGTCAGAATCTCCAGCACAGAGTTGTTCTTGGGGAGCTGAATGAAAATGGACAGTGTCTAAGGCCCTCTGCCCAGGTAAATTGGAGAGCTTTTTGGATAATGAGCTACTTAGGTGACTGAGCTGAATATATTAAGGGAACAGAGTGGTGACTCAGTGCTTCTGCTTTAGTTCTCAGTAGAACTTCCCCAAATATGTTCGACTTCACTTCTCAGAGTAGGAAGTCTAACTCATGCAGATGATCTCAAGATGGGGAAGCCTCCCTTAGCACTACTGGCTGTGCTGTTGTGTTCTGGACCAGCTGAAGCTTTTGAATGCTCTTCAGGGACGTACTACACATTGCAGTAGTAATCAGCAGATTACTAAGGCAGGAGTGACCATAAGCAGTGCCTCCCAATCTATGAAAGGGTGCCACTGGCACCCAAGATGTATTTGTGCAAAAGTTCGTTTAGCCATGGCTTCCATCTACTTTTTGAGCAGGAGCTGTGAGTCCAGGAGATTCTCAGATTACACTCTGATTGGAGGGGTGTAATACCAGCCAGAGTTAAAGAGGGCAAATCATAAGATATGGGGTGCCCTAAAACCCACAGCTACTTAGTCTTGTCAGGGTTGAGCTGAAGCTGGGTCATTCCTATCCAGCCCCGTATAGACTCCAGGCACTGAGGAGCACCTCCACAGCATCACTTGGCCCAAAGCAGAGATGAACAACTGAATATCATCAGCATACTGATGACACTTGATCCCATGCCAATGGATGACCTCCCCCAGCAGTTTCATGTAAATGTTAAATAGGAGTGGTGAGAAAGTCAAGCCCTGTAGCACCCTACAAAGCCGAGACCTAGGGCCAGACCTCCCACCACCACTGACTGGAATGGGCCTTGGAAAGATCAGAACCACTAAAGAACTGTGCCTCCCACTCCCAGCCTCCTCAGCCAGACCAGAAAGATGATATGATTGATGGTATTGAAAGCTGAGTCCCCAGAGGTCATCCACAAGCATGATCAGTGCCCTCTTGGTACTACATCCTGACCTGAAACCCAACTGTAATGGGTCCAGATAATCTGCTTCCTCCAGAGCCTTTCAAAGCTGTAGGCCTACCACCTTCTCAATAACCTTCTCACAAAAGGAAAAGTTGGAGGCTGAATGAAAATTGTCCAGTACTTCCAGTTCTAGTAATGTCTTCATGAGAAGGGGCGAGATCACCACCTCCTTTATGGCACATGGAACCATCCCCTTCTCCAAAGAAGCATTTATAACTGCTTGGAGCCAGCTACAAGTCACCTTCCAGGAGGTCTTGACCAGTCAGGAAGGACATGGATCTAACACACTCATGGCAGAACACAACAATCCAAGTATCCTGTCCACTTCTTCAGGAGTAACTGGGTCAAACTTACCTCAGATAAGCAGACAAGACCCAGATTATGCCATTCTGGGGGTGGTTTAATGGTTGCTGGAAATAAATCCTCTTAAATGGAAGAAGCTCAATGTATCCCAAGCATAGTATTGCTATTTGAACTTTGTAATGTTAATTAAAATATCAAGGTTTTTCTTTTTTAGGGTTCTCTTTTCTTATTAAAGTAACAGAATATAATTAAATCATCATCCATTTCCTATCTTGAAGTTTCTTAAATTATTCTGTTAGCTTCGCCATTGATATTCTTGGTTCAGATTGCCAAAATTATCCTAGATGGCTATAACTTAAATAAATTCTTTTCATTTCATTTAGAAATATTTAATAGTTTCTGTCAAAAAAAGAATTCCAGCCTCATTTAGCAGAATTATTGACAAGCAATTTCTGTGGTGTCAAGGTTCTGCATGTTTTTGGCATCTTGATAAATGAGGTGGTTATTCATAAAATACCACGAAAACCTGAAACAACTAGGTATCCTGCAAATAAGTTAGCTGAATGAGAAATCTGTAAACTAAGAGTGCTTGAGTTGCTAGTGAACAGTTCAGCTTTACATGCTACTGAGTAATCTGACATTCCTATAATATATATACATACTTGGGTCCAATGATAGTCAAAATATTAAGGGACTGTTAAAGAGCATTGGAACGTAGGGCTAGTTGAAATGTATGTGCTCTTTAAATGGAAAGACTCCACTTTTTAACCTCATTTACTAAAACTTCAGGATTGAGAGAAATTGGCTGTAGTCATACACTATTTCTTTATTCATTTTGCTGGATTTAGAAGTTGCCTCATTCTTAGATTATTCTGGGCGGCTTACATTTTAAAAATAACCATAAAATGAAAAGGGAAAATAAACATGTACATCTGGAGAAAACAAACCCAAACAGCAGAAAGGGAAAAACAACAGGGCTTGATGACCGCACTAATCCTGACTTTTGGAACAGCTGCAACATGGGAACTATACAGGCCTGGGCAGCGGGTTGGAGGTGGGGAGTTGTTTCAGAAGGCAGGTGCCAAAACCAATGAAATCACATTATAACCTAATACAATGTATGAACCCAGCCAATTGTGATGGGTCAATGATTTCATGATGTTGTCTACTTCAGTTGGACTAGAAACACTTGCTGGGTATTAGTGCTTACTTCGCCACTTCTGTCCTATAAGGAAGTGTTATTTTCCTCTGTAACATATATAAAAATAGCAAGCGTCATGTATATATGTGTTTGGGAGGACAGTTTCTCTACACTCTGGATTTCTAACTCTTCAGGCTGGCTTCTGTTTTCTCAGTGAACCTTAGAAGATGCATATAGTTATTCTCTGGGTTTGTGTGAGAGATAAGACATTAATCCTGTCTGAATATTGAGGGAACTGTAAACAGTATGAAAGCATAGAAAGAAATGTAAACAGTGGGGTCAAAAGACTGCATTTAAATGCAAAGGCAAAATGTACAGAAGCACAATAGCTGTTAATATCTGTATAGTATATGAGATTTTCATATAAATATCTTGGGTCATTTCTCTGGTACTTCATGGCTTTCAGGTCCTGATTTGTATGTGTGCCTGACTGACTGGCAGGAGGTTAATTCATCTTTGGTTGAGGGAATTCTGCATCCAGCCTTGAAATAGGTGGTGGTGCATTCTCCTTAAGAAACCATTGCTTGTTTTGGCTATTCTAGATCATTACTGCCCTTCTCCAACCTTCCTTTTTAGGGACAGCTGTTGAGAATGTGGTGGGGCTGCAGCTCTACATCTCCATTCCAGGCTGTGCAGGGGATGTGGTAGAGGACTTGACCTGGTGCATGGAGGCTGTTGGATGGAAACAAACAAACTCACTCAGACTTAAATCCTGCAGTACAGAGTGGTTGTGGACTTTAAAGTTGACTGATTTCAGAAATAGTTCATCTTTAGTTCTGGATGGGATTATAGTTCTCATTCTCAACTGATACATAGCTTGAGGGTCTTCTTAGATTTGTGACTCTTGCTAGAACAGCAGGGGGAGGTCACTGCCAAGAAATCTTTTGTGCAGTTACATCTTATGTATCAGTTGTTGCCATTCCTGGAATGGGAGGTTTTGTTCACAGTCACTCATGCCCTTGCAATTCACTGTACCTGGGGCTATCCTTGAAGACTATTCAGAAGCTTCAGAAAGTGCCACATGTGGTGGGTGTACCAAGGTTTCTTGATGTAACACCACTACAACAGGAGCTATCTTGGCTGATGGTTAGCTTCTAGGTAAAATTCAGGGAGCTGGTTGTCACTTTTAAAGCTCTGTGTGGTTAAGAACCTGGATATTTCAAAGACTGCCTACTTCAGATTGAATTCAGATACTCAAGACTGTCCCATCTTTATTAAGCTTTCAAAGAAAACTATGAAAACATAGCTCTTTCAGGCAGCATTCAATGATAAGAGGGGAAATTATATTACTTCTGGGTTGTAGGCACATTTTGTTGGATATTATTTTATTTGTGGCATTTAAAAAACTGATTTAACTTTACTTTGTAATTGGTTATTGTAAGCCACTCAGAGTCTCAACATATAAACTGTAGGGAGTAAATAAATAAACCTAACCATACTGATTGTTCCGACAACTGATTTCCTTCTGTTCTTATGCAGTCATAATTTGAGGAATCTTTAGTATCCCTCTCTGCTTCATCTGGAAGAAGTATTTAGCATTTTCCTGTGACTCAGCATCAGAATTGAAAGAATGTGTTCATTTCCTAGACCACAGTGGTCCAGCCTATGATCTAAACTAATTATTCCTGATCTTGGGCTGGTGGAGTTTGAGTTGTGATTCCCATTATAGCCATGCAGCATAACCCAGAGTCAATGATGATAAGAGTTGTAGTCCAACCACATTTAAAGCCCAAGGCTGATCTGAATAATGTTGCTTTTATTTTTTTATACAGAACTATAGTGATTCTTTTTCAGGGACCTTCTGTAATGAGACAACTCCCTGGATCTGAAAATGTTTTTCCTATGACTGGCAAATGTCTGTTGCCAGTCTGTGTGTCATCCAAGAAAAGCTTTACTGTTTACGTAGATGAAGTGGAAGAGAGAAGCAAATATAACTTTATAGCTACAGAAGAAGTGGAAACTAGTATGTGCGAAACTGAGACCAGTATAATAAAACATAACCTTCATCTACTGTTGAACTTAAGTACAGGTAACTAATCATTAATTTAATAGGGCAAAGTTTTTAACATCTTGTATTATATGCTGCCTATTATGAAAGCAAACAATATTTGAATGTTAAGGAGTGCTTTTTGAATATCTTGCTGATCTAGTGTCTCCAATGTTGGTGGATAAGTCACTGCAAAATGAAGATTGTGAGGGTAATGAACTGGACATCATGAGTATTGATGAATATGCAGAAGATATTCATAATTATTTAAGAGATGCGGAAGTAAGTAAAAAATTTAACAGGCTTGCTATAATATCGTCCTGTAGATTGTGGCCATGTAACATGTATTCTCCATGAACTCCAATCTTTCTTTAATGAATCTCTCTCTTAAACTTTAACTTGGGGAATGCTTCCTTCTTGTGTAATCTTCCTAGAAAATGATTCCCATTCTATTAGAGTGTGGAGAATGCATATAACTTACATTTGAACAGCTTTAGGATTGATGCTATTGATTTTGCATTCCATAACTTACTAGCAATGGCTACTAAATGGGAGTACATTTCAGCTCTGTTGTTTGCATAGTGTTATACAGGTAGTCCTTGAGTTACAACCATTAATTCAGCAGCCATTTGAAGTTACAGTGGTGCTGAAAAGGGAGTCCCAGCATCCCTGCGGTCATGTGATCACGATCTAGGTGCTTGGCAACCTGTTTGCACTTATGATTAGTTACCAAGCGCCCCGCAATCACATGATCGCCATTGCAACCTTCACTGCTGGCTTCCCCCAAGCAAAGTCCATGGAAAGCCAGCAAGGAAGGTCGCACGTTGCTGGGGTAAGTCTCCCCCCACCTGGCCTTTCTTCGCTCATACACACTGCACCCTCCTTCCCCCCTTCACTTGCACACACCCTGCACCCTCTTTCCTTGGCCTCCCTGCCATTACACACACACACACACACATATACCCCTCACCCTCTTTCCACAGCCTCCTTGCACTCACACGTGTACCCTCGCGCCCTCTTTCCACAGTCTCCCTGCGATCACACACGGACATTGACAGTCTGAATGTGTCTACAGAAAAGCAACCAAGATGATGAAGGGCCTGGAAGGAAAAAAATTAAGGATTAGAATTGCTGGATATGTTTAACCTGTAGAATAGAAAGTTGCAAGGAGACATAATGGCTGCTTCCAAGTATGATAAGTTTGTCATGGACAAGATGAGACAGAATTATTCAGAGTTGTTCCAGAAGACACAGCAAGAAATAGGGGAGTTAAATTACAAGGAAATAGACATGAGGAAAAAATGTCCTAATGGTAAGAAGGGTGGAATAGATTGCCTTGGGAGGTGGTGGACACTGTTAGTGGAGGTGTTTAGACAGAGGCTGGATGGTTCTCCATTGGGGATGTTATAGTGGTGGATTTCTGTTCTGGGCAGAGGACTGAACTACACAAACACCAAGGTTCCCTCCAACCTTTATGTTTTATGGTTAGTAATGATCACAAACTATTTTAGATATAGCTGTGCAGAGAGCCACAACTGTATCTCTCCCTAAACCAGGATTGTTGTTTTTTTTCATCCAACGCAAATGTCTTTAAGATATGCCCCTAACTGGTAAGGAGAGATAGAGGAGTAAACTTATTTCTTGCCTGATGGCTCCATCAGCCAGCATTCTTGGAACATTCACCAATAACTTTCCTCAAAGAATATGGTCAGCATTCTCACATTATATTAGGTCACAGAGTATAACTCTGCTTTACTGAATGCCACAGTTGGCTGACATCATTTAACACATTAAACTAAAGCCAAACAAAACACATTATGGCTTAGTGCAATGTGTGTAGAAGAAACGTTCCCTCTGCTTATTCTAAGGCTAAACCCTTTCTGTGTAGGTGAGATATAGACCCAAAGCATGCTACATGAGGAAGCAGCCAGATATAACCTCAGGGATGCGTGCCATCTTAGTGGACTGGCTAGCAGAAGTTGGCGAAGAATACAAGCTTCAGACAGAGACGTTGTACCTTGCTGTGAACTACTTGGACAGATTTCTTTCTTGCATGTCTGTCCTCAGAGGAAAATTGCAACTTGTAGGAACAGCAGCAATTCTCCTAGCAGCGTAAGTATGCTTCCACAGAAGACAACCTTTGGCAGATGACTATTCCTTTGGATTGCTTGTCAAGGTGATAGAAATGGCTGAAAACATACAACAAAGCAAGCATTAGTACTCCTCTGGTTTGGCTCCACAGTTTTCCCAACCTCCATTTCCAGCTTTTACTGTTCTGCCCCAAGGTTTAAAACAATCAGTTTTAGAGGGATTGACTAGGGATAGCTTCTTTGTGTTCATGTTCAAAATGCTTTCATATCCCTCTTATGAAAGCATTTTGAACATCGCAGCCTGTCTGGCAAGCAGGAAAACTATATTCACAACACACCCTGTCTGTCCCATACTATGCTGGAGATAAAATCTGATATTGGATTGTCATTTTGGGTCTACACCCACCTTGACCTTTACCTTACATAACCACACAATGATTTCAACAAGTCCTTGGGGCAGGATTAAAAGAAAAGCTATTTTGAATGCCTATTGCTTAGCAGGCATATTTCCTACTTCACTGTTCCTTACATTTCTGCAAATGCCCAGAAAACATGTTAGCTTGGCCTGGCAGGCTAGTCAGTCTGTAAGAATTTAATATCAAATTCCCTAGCTTGTCTGTGTTTATAACAATCCCCTAATATTAAATAAGATTAGCGGACACATTAATATCTTTGTTATATATGCTACTTAGGTGTTAATATATGACAGGCTAATACATGTATGTCCATAAAAACGTGTAAAAAGGAGTCATGAATAAAAAGCTTTTGGGGATGGGGATAATGAGGTGAGCAAACAGAGTTGAGTGCAAGATTTTAGCTGGTATGCATGATTGGATGACAGTAGCTCTAAGTGGCAAACGTACTGAATTGGGAGAGCTAGGTTCTAGTCCATCCTCAGCCATAGAAGCTCATTGGGTAACTTTGGGCTAGTCGTGCTCTCAGCCCAACCTATGTCACAGGGTTGTTGTTAGGAAAAATATGTTGAGGGAACTCTATGTGTATCACCTTGAACTCCTAAATGAAAGGCAGGATTTAAATCAAATTAGTCAATGAATAGAAGTAAGAACTGCTCTGTAATGAAAATGTAGTTGAGTTATCTAAAGATTATGGTGCTGACTCTGAGTGGTAGTCATGGATTAATAGGATGAAAACACACTTGAGATATAATGAAATTTTCTATACCGTTCCTTTTCCCAGGAAATATGAAGAAATCTATCCCCCAGAAGTAGAAGAATTTGTGTACATAACAGATGACACTTATTCCAAAAAGCAACTGTTACGAATGGAACACCTGCTTCTTAAAGTTCTTGCTTTTGATTTAACTGTGCCAACAGTCAATCAGTTCCTCCTTCAGTATTTACAAAGACATGGTGTAAGTCTTAAGACAGAGAATTTTGCAAGGGTGAGTTCTTTGCTTTAAAGGTTATGCTTTGTCTTGTAGACATTTAAAGGACATCTAGACCACAAAACAAATATCCACCTATCTGCACTATGATATCTGCTTTCGAGACATATTTAGTCTGTTATGTTGATATTACAGTTTTTAAGTACAAACTGATACTTCAGTAGAATTTCTGTTTAGGTGTGCTGTATCTGATCAACAGAGTTTATCTTGGCATTTCTAAAACAGATGAGATTTGTGTTACTGAGAGGAGAGGTGTGCAAACTGAGGATCCAGAACTACACATTTGCACCCAGTCTCAAAGCCTTGGCTCTGAGAACTCTTCCCAGAATTGTTACTGAACTATAAACTCTTCACGTTACAGAAGATGGAATTGTCACAAGGAATATCATAGTAACTGTATTGAATTAATTTAATTTAAACTGAAATCAAATTTGATTTACTGGGGTTCAATCCAAACAAATCTAATTATTGTTCTACCCCTGCCCACTTATTGGAGATGATTCCTACTATGCCATTGGTACAAAATATTTCATATCTCTGCCTTGGGATAATCTGGAAGAAGTGGGAAAGTGGGGCAGACCCAGAGTAGGGAGAATTGTCCCCTTCTCTGTTCCACCCCAGGGATGAGTGGGGGAGGGACAAGAATACCATTTGCAAAAATACAAATGAATTTCTTGCAGACGTCACTGAAGGTAGGCTGAGAGCCATATGAAATAAAGTGATATCATTCAATAAAAATAAAAGTAGTCAAGGATAGTACAACTATGCAAATATAGAATTGGGAAAATGTTGAAAGGAAGTACTTCCCTTCCATAGTTTAGAAAGCAGAATGATCAGCATTACTTTGCTAATAATCATAAGCAACATGCAACCAAAGGATGGTAAAGGCTTGTTAACTTGTTCAGCTGAGCAGAAAACTCCATGTAAATATGCCAAACCATTGGTAATATTGATATTAAAAGGTGAACATCTTACATCTGCTAATGTTCCTCCCTTAAAAAGTGTCCTGTTCTTTTAGTACATAGCAGAATTGAGTCTCCTTGAAGCAGATCCATTCCTGAAGTACCTGCCCTCACAAATGGCAGCGGCTGCTTACTGTCTAGCAAACTACACTGTGAACCGGCATTTCTGGGTAAGCTGGATTTCTTTAATATTAAAGGAGGTTGAATATGGCTGGGCGTTCTTCAAGAATGAAGTACGAACGATAAGAAGGTTTCTTACATCTGCCTTAGCTGTGTCTTTTTTTTTTTTTTTAGCAACTAGCTTAGAAATGAAAAGATCAGTACTACGACAAAACAGTTTCCAATGTTTGTCACTTAGGCAATGCCTCTAAAAAGCATGTTTACAGATTTTAGCTCCAGCTCAATAGCTGTTTATTTCAGCACTGCAGGCTTTGTCCTGGCACCTTCTTCAATATTTTATCTCAAACGAGGCAGATGTGAATTTGTCATTGCTGGAATGTGGTGAGGTAAAGCCTGGGGGTAGCAGTTTTTTCCAAAGCAGTCATAGCAACTCTGTTGTGGGTTGCTTCAGTTTTGAATCATAGGAATGCTCCCATAATGAAGAGCAAAGACTCCAAAAATCTCTGGGGGACCTGCCCAGAAATTTCCTTCCAGACACATTTAAAAAAAAAAATCAAATTATAATGTTTAATGGGATGGAGGGAATGATTAAATATAGAAGAGTTATATGAACTGCATTTAACTAATTGGATGACATGTGAATCCAATTGAGATGAGAAGTTAAATTTAGTTTTTGTTTACTTGTCTTCACTTCTCTCTTTTTGGAGCACAAAACTCAGCCTACCATCCAAAGCCCCACCAAGCAGGATAATATGGTAGCAGTTGACCAAAGTTTCATAATTGTAAATGGGGTTCATAATGTGAGTGATGATCTTTGCTCCCATTTTGCTCTCCAAAACTGAGCAAAGGTTTTTGCCTATTCAAGCAGTCTGAATTGATTTCTTTCAGTATCCCTATATAATGTTTAAGATTAAGGCTGCTGAGTTGAGCAAAGTGTGTCCTAACTTGATAGCTGACTCAGCATAAGTTTCTTTCCAGGTTCTTTCTGGTCTCTCTGAATTTATTTATAGTACTGAAGCTCTAACTCTGTCTTCTCATGAGCAGCCAGAAACACTTGCTGCTTTCACTGGATACTCGCTGAGTGAGATTGTGCCGTGCCTAAGTGACCTGCACAAAGCATGCCTTGATGCACCTCATCGACAGCAGCAAGCAATAAGGGAGAAATACAAGCTGACTAAGTAAGTTCTTGGGTCAGCAGCTGCATCTTGTCCTCCTAACCTCCATGTCACCTCATAATGCCGAATTTGGAACAATTGGAGCAAATTAGTACAATTCAAAATTGGAGGGGGGGACACATGAGCTTGCCTTTGCAACAGTGTGTAGTGTCGTTGGGCCAAAGATCCCATCGTCCGTCATCATGGGCTATACATAGCCAACATGATAGGAGTTGGAGTTCTTATGTTGCTTGTTCCATCCATTCAGATTGATAACATTGAGCAGGCTGCTTATATCCATTCCACACAGTATATGTGTGATAGATTCAAATGTATAAATTTTTGTTTTGTTAAAGTTGTTGTCTTTCTGTTGATAGGGGATCACTAATTATTCAAGGCAATAAAATTCCCCCACGATATGCTTACTGAATATACCTTTGGGGTACATTACTTACTGATGTTCATACACTTTCAAATTAGTTATAGGAATCTGAAAAATTCTAATGAATGACTTCTTTCTTGAGCATTCTCCAAATGATACATATTCAAAACACAGCATCATTTTAAACAGTAGATAAATATCTTAAAACAATATAATAAGCATCAGTTCCTAAGATATATAATTCTTGCAGACAGTATATAATTTGGGAGTGGCAGAATACCCACAATTCACAAACATAGATCTTCCAACATTTATTCCAGTGTGGAATTCCTAATGGTGTCCATATTTGAATCTGAAGCACTGCAGCCCTGTGTCCAAAAGGTACTTTGCCCCCACAGTGGCACCTGTCTGCAACAAAGCCATGTATTTTCCTGGGATTGTGTGTCTGCTGGGAGAAGATGCAGCTGTTTTAAAGTGGTTCATACAGGTGCTATGATTGTATTTCTGGGTGGTCTGATGCATATTTTAGAGAAGGAAAATGATGGGCTGCACACTCTTAGTTTCTGAAATCAAACCACTGATCTAGAGCATTTGAACTTAGAGATGGTCAAGGTCAACCTGGGGTAAGTAATAAGTGGCTTCCTTCCTTTACAGATACATGCAAGTATCCCTCCTGGAGCCACCAACTGTCCTACCTCTACATTGAACTGCAGCATGCCCATAAAAACAGAGAAGCTGAAGCACTTGCCTCCTGATCAATAGAGTTGATCTGGCCAATTTGTTATTTTTATAGGGCACTGCAGGTCACGTGTCTAATCTGCTGCTAAAACGATTTTTAGATGAACTTCTATAGCTGTATTGTGTATTACAAGGACTCAGTACTGTAGTTTTTATCATAAACTAAAGGCACTTTTAATAAACATCATCTTCAAAAGAAGAAACTTGGTTAGTAGCTGTGTATGTCTCCTTTGCTTTTGAGCAGTCAATTTGAAACAGCTGTTAAAAACTGATCATTAAATTTACCAATAAAATGAAAACTGGGACTCTGTCTTAGGGAGAAATGGTGGAGGAAGACTTTATTTAAGAGTTTGGTTTGACTAATGTGTCAAGTTCAGATTTGCCTTTCCTTTTCTCATCTCAGGCTAAAGCAATTTAATATCTGCTATAATTAATATACTATCCGTGTTTGTGACAGTTCTCCAACAAATAAGAAGAACCAGACTGTTACTCAAGATGGTTGCCTTCTAGAAATCAGAGCTGAAATGGTGCAGGAAACATCAGAGAAGCGAGATGCTGGTGATGGGGGAGAATTATGTGCTTATTTCATGCTGGAAGAGAGATAGAAATGGTGACCTTAAACACACAGTAGGGTTTGTGTTGTCATTTCTTTTTGGATATGGTAGTGACACATTTTTTTAAAGATGCCGGTATGTTCATAAGAGAAAATTTATTTTGAAGCAGTTCATCATATTTATGGGAAAAGGTAAAAATTCCTTCAAATCAAGCTCAACTCTTGGTGATTACATGGACATGTTCATTTATTTACTTGGCAAAATATGGGAAGTGGTTTGACATAATAACACCATCAAACACCAACATTTGCCTATCCCAGGTCCTTGGGAAGGACTCGATAGGAAGATAAAAATGCCAAATCCAGTCTAAACATCTGTCTGACTATGCAACCAATAATAATAATACAAAATACAAAGACCTACAAATAGAAATAGAACAACTGTGGCAAAAGAGAGCAAAGATAGTATCACTAGTAATAGAAGACCTGAGTGCAATCCCAAAACATCTGGAGCACCATTTCAACACTATTGACATTGACAAATCACCATCAGTCAATTGCAAAAGGCAGCTTTACTTGGAACAGCTTACATCCTGCAATGATACCTTGAACACCATCAAACATCTGCCTATCCCAGGTCCTTGGGAAGGTGGATAAAAATGCCAAATCCTGTCTAAACATCTGGCTGTGTGACCAACAACAATTTATTAAATTTATATACTGCCCAGAATCCCTTCTTCTGGGATGTTATGTCAATTTCCCAGTCTAACTTACCACCCTGGGACTTCCTGGTGGTTTCTTATCCAAGTATTCACCAGGTCTTTGTGTGTCTGTGTGCAATAAAAAAAATTATGCACACATACAGAGACGCAAAAAATTAAGCTCAGTTTTTAAACTAAACATTAAATCTTGACTACATGTAATCATTGATCAAATATTTCCATTACATCAATAAAAATCTAGTTCATATGCAGAGAGCAAGCACTTATCAGTCCAAGATTGTAAATCTGGGGTGGCATTCTGTTTCCATTGTAAAAGAGTAAATGAGAGACATCTATAGTCCTTTATATGTTGATAAATGTTGATATACTGTATGTACAGGTCAAGAAGCTACAGTACGGACAGAACTTGGTAAAACAGACTGGCTCCAGGTTGGCAAAAGAGTGATACAAAGCTGTATACTCTTCCCTTATTTATTCAGTCTCTATGCTGAATATATATTAAGGGGAGCTGGATTGGAAGGAGATGAGTGTGATTTTAAAATAGGAGAAAGAAACATCAATAACCTGTGCTATGCTGATGACACTGCTTTGATAGCCGAAAATGTAAAGGATCTGCGAGCTCCAGTAATAAAAGTCAAGGAGCACAGTGAAAAAATGGGATTAAAATTAAATATAAATGTCAAACTAAATGACAACAGGTGCAACAGCCAGCCTAAGAATTGAATGTCTGCAGTTGTTTCATACGAATGTAAGTTTAATGAATTTCTTTTAATTTGCTTCTGCAACATTTTGTATTTGGGAGTCAGTCCTGTAGGTTCAGAAGCAGTAGCACTTGTGTCACTTCATATGTAAAGGCTGAGGAGGAGGAAGTACACTTTCTATTGCTGTCTTTAAAGGTTGTTACTGTCTACTAGATGGGCTGTATTTCAATTACAAAGGAATAATAATTCCTGCTCAAATGTTTGTACGAAACTGATAAAGGATTTTTTCAGCCTTTGCTTTGAGATGAGATATTTTAAATTTGCAAGCGCTCTCTCCTTCTCGCAGTCTGAATATTAGAGTTTGGATGAAAGCCCAGTGCAGACATTGGCGGAATAATTTCATGATCTCCAATTCCCTGGACACTACTTAGTTGGTGCTAATGACATCAAACAGTGATATTCACAGCATTCCCAGGTGCAATCTGTGAGCAAATGTACAGAGCATACCCTCCCCTCATCTCCTGCAATAATATCAGAGTAAATCACAAGACAAGAAGGCATAAGACATTTTGACTGGATAGAACAAAACCTGTTAATATTAACTAAGTTACAGGGTCTCAACTTTTGTTGCAATCGATGTGAGTAGTTGTGACTTAAGTAGAAAGCAGCTGTTGCTGCCTTCCAGCCTTGGATTCTAAGATCAAAGCTACTGTCAAGATTCTTCTTGTTCACTGTTCATAAATCTGAAGCCTTGGATGACTCCACCATAAGATGACCCAGAGTTTCATGAAGCCTTCTGGATCCTTGAGGCATTGATTAAGCCTCCTCCATTTTTCTCTAATGTTCATTTGTCCTATCTATTATAATCTGGATGAGCAATCCAGTTCTATCAGCAACTAACATGGACCACTGGTCAGGGGAATAGGGGTGACAAAGTTCAGTTCCCTGAGCCTATTATGGAGTAAGCAGGATTTGTTTAAAGTGTCCTACTTAGCACTTCAGGCAACCATATAATCCCAGCATTCTTTGATCATTGTATATATAGTTACAATACATTGAATCACAACTGGGATATCTTGTACTTCAGAATATACTTTTGCATGTTTGAGTTGTTTGTTTGTTTCAAGAGTTATAAGGCTGCCCAACTCAGACAGTATGACTCTGGGCAGTGTACAATGTAAACACACAATAAATCCATCTAAAAACAAACAGTATATAAATACAAAATATAAAATGACAATCAAGCACACAACAAAACAATCCCAGGGGGATTCCCACTCAACCAGCCCCTAATGGTTGGGGGAAGAGCCAGGTCTTAAGGGCTATCCTAAAGGCAAGAAGATTTGGGGCCTGTTGTATATCAGTGAGTGGGGCAGGGGGGAAATCACACTTACTGAGATTTTCTTTTTCTCTAGATTTATTGTCCATTAGCCTTATGGCTGTCCTGCCAAGGATGGACCACTGTTAAGTAGAGAGATTGGGGCACAATGCATATGCACCCATTTACTGCCCCCACACCTATTTTTTTTTCTTAAGTGTGAGCACTTTGAGGCTTTCAAGGCCACCAGGCCCCATTTTCGTTATAGTATCTTGATCCCATGAATGCTTGGATAACTTCTAAGAAAGCAAATCATGTCACCTAAAACTCCTACATCTTTTGCATTATGCTTGACTTCTTTAGCACATTTTCCTAGTTAGGTAAGACCAGCAATTGCATTATGTGTGCTACTACAGTGGCTGCAGTATTAACTGAAACTCTTTATTTTTCTAGTCTGTGTTTGTTTCATAACTACCCAGGGCATTATTCAGTTTTATGACATTTTTTCCTCTACAGAAGAGTTTGAGCGCATTCATGGAAATTCAGGACACACATTCCTTAATAGTCAACAACTAAATAAGAAGCCAAGTTTATATAATGAATCTGGCTGAAAATAACAGGCTGATGTTGGCAGTCAGGATAAAACAACTGCATAGAAAGGAGATGCTTCTTTTGGCATCAATAAAATCTAGGTCAGGCTTAATCAACAGCTCACTTTTATGGTTTATGCATGCATGAGTGTGCACACACAAACAGTATATTCCTACCATCATTCAATGTACTAAGCCATGATTTGCATTCATAAAACCACAAATGGCTGGATGTATACAACACGCTGAGCCAAGTTTCAGCTTAGCATAAAACAGGCCTATATGGAAGCTGGCTGATGCCAGATCAGATCATTAGCTCATTTTATACTGTGCTGGTTATATGGATTATCATATGTTTTTCAGGACTCAGGCAAAGATCTTCCACATCATATGAAGACCATTAAAAAAAAATGAACATGCCAAAGATGGTTTGCATATAGAAGGGCCTGTTTAGTAAACTTGCAAGGTGAGATCTCTGTTGCCAAAGCACTTCTTCCATCCTTTTAAAGGAAGATCTGTGAAATCTTACTTGGAACCATAAAATTATGTCCTGAACTGTTCACTGCATAAACAATCCAAGCTCTGAAGGCTGCAATATAAAAGTCTGGAGGACATCCTTATTTTGCCTAGTGAGCATTTTTAGGACGGCAACCTTAATCTCTTATATTTTTGGCCCCAGATTCTTAAGAAAATGAGATAATAAAAAGCAGCAATGAAGATTTTCCATGGTGATAAGCAGCAAAGTCTTTTCATCCATTATTCTTAGTTTGTGAGTCCAGCCTTCTCAGAGACATGTATAATTTTCTCTCCTAGCTCATTTGTCTGTGAAGGAATAACGTGCATCTCTTCCATTTGTCCTTAGATTCATCTGGCTGAGTTTTTCTCTCACCGATGCTTTCTCGTATCCTTGCTTGGTTGGCTATTTGCATTTGGATGTTATTCATGATTCTAATCTGTCTTGAAAGTGTCGTGATAGTGAAGACACAATTTTAATAAATTAACAGATACAATTAATTGTTAAGCAGAGAAATCAACTGAGGCAAAGGTGGAAAGAATCTAGCATAGTAAAATTGGCAAAGGGGAGGAAGATTGTCGTTTTCATTATCACATGCTTTTCATAATGAGAATTAATCTAATGCATAACCATTAATGACCACAACACCATGACTAATAAAATTTACATGCCTCCTTTGAAGAGACATCCTCTTTTTGACAAATGACAAAGCATAGCTTTTACCTATCAAAGCTCTGCCTTGTCATCTGGAGTTGTACTTGGTCTCAGTTTTAATTTTGCTGTAATAATTTATGGCATAATATTTAAATCAAATGTCCACCCAAAGTTTCACATTTCTTATGCCTCTGCCCCTCAGCAAACTTCCTTTATGAAAGACACTTTTTTTCTAGTCTGGCTAAATTAGAGCAATACTTCTATTTGCCTTTGTTGTTATCTGACCTCAGTACTCACTACTAATGCCTTAGTCTAGAGCAGTGTTTCTCAGCCTTGGCAACTTGAAGATGTGTGGACTTCAATGCCCAGTAGTTTCCTCCTTGATGGTTCCTTGATTGATCTAACTATACTCCCACCAAAACTGGCAGGGCAAGCGATTGCATATAAGCAGGCAGCAAACCCCACACCCACTCGCAAACAATCAAGCTCAGAGTGCACCAAGAACCCCACAGCCCTGAGCTACAGATATTCTTTTCTACTGGAACTAAACCTATCCTTGAATTCTTATCTACCAACTCATTTCTTGAACGTAGACTTTAGAGTTTCATACCCTGTTAATTCTGGTGAGGTAATCTGCTATTTACCTAGCACTTCTATTTTTCACTTTAAATCTTTTATAGTTTTTTTTATTATTATTATTATTACGTGAGGGGGAAAAACAAATCCGCTACTGGCAGAACTCATATTTGAACAAGGGGACCAATTTGTTGTACCTAATGCTTGCTGGAAGTGATGAATTCATTTCTACTCATAATAAACAGTGGGACAATTTGGGAGCTTTGACAACATAACAAAGCTGAGTCATTTTCAGCAACTCATAGCTCTTTGAGGAATTTTTTTTTTAAGGGAATGTATCAAAGTAGACTAGTCTATGAACTAGAACGATCTACAGAAACAGCAATTGATTTCAATAACATTTTCAGTAACTAATTATCTTTCAGGTTTTTCACAGGGTTAGGTCTAGGAATAGATAGGAACAGAATATCAGCGTTCAAAGGAAAGGCTTTCTTTATCTCTGCAGCTGTTACTCAGGTCTCACTTCCAGGTCATTTTTATTTTTTCCTCTACCTACCAGCTGTGCCAGACATGCAGACTATATCATGTATAGTGAATATGTGTGAATGTCTCAGTATTATCCAGTTCCCAGGATTTGTAGGAGGATTTTTTTTTTTTTGGTTAGAACATGGCAAGCTTTATTTCACGTATTCTAAAATGTGAAATGAGCAAAGAACAAAAAAGGATTACAGAACATTGAAGGAATAAAAATTTAAAGCATTAAAAGTCATTTGTTTCCAAAATGAGAGCCCTTCTTCAAGAACATTTACCAAAAGCTAGACAACAGCTAAAGTATGTTATTTTGTCCTATAATGGATGCCTCTGACTATGAGAAAACTATTTTGCTTTGTATGGGATATAATGCTGCTTATTGTACTGGTATAATTTGAAACTTGAGGTACATCTGCCATAAATTGTATTACATATTAATAATTGCATTTGGGTGTTATATTTTTCTGGTTGTAAGGTACTAGCTTTGGCTGGGAAAGCATACAGCAAGATACTACAACAGAGAAACAACAGGAAGATGACAATATTACTGATCTATAGCAGTGTTTCTCAACCTCTGCGACTTTAAGATGTGTGGACTTCAACTCCCAGAATTCCCCAGCCGGCTGGGAAATTCTGGGAATTGAAGTCCACACATCTTAAAATTGCTGAGGTTGAGAAACACTGTTCTATAGAATGCTGACTACTGAATATGTGCTATTCAGCCCAAAGGAAAGAAATAGAAGACTCAGCTTGGAAAGCCTCTTGCATCAGCACACCAGGAAAGGTGTAAAGGAAGGGTATCCAGAGACACCTTAATTTATACTTTGTGTAAGGGCATGGTAAATGTGTCCTGATAAATGACCAGTGGTGTATATTCTGCAAAAGAGGATGAAGGCTATTTTGAATGTCAGCAGAGTAAAGTGGGTGTTATATTGAAAGATGGATGGTTTGTAGAAACTTTTCTAAGAGGCTCAAGTGGAAAGACTCTTATCCCATCTGAGTCTGACCAGTCACAACTTCCTGGCCCATTATCTGTTGGACTTGTAATAACCATTCCTGATTCTCAGGATGGATTCCCTTGGAAGGTCAGTGTAAGTCACATCTTTAGGATAAAGTAGAAATATGCTCAGAGTTTAGGTTTGTTTTATATCTGATTTGCTTTATGTTCTATTTAATTTTTATGTTTTATTTAACTTTCTATTTAAAGTTATATGAATGATTGGTGGAGGGGGTGCCTTCAAGTCAGTGTTGTCTCCTGGTGACTGCCTGGATTTAAACTAAAACCTAGTCAAAAGAATGTCTCTAAACCTAATACTTGAACCTAAACCTAATATTAAAGCATAACAACTCAAAATCCATAATTACCCAGGCAGCTGTCCTGCAAAGTTCAACACTGAGTGTGAACATCAGATGACTTGGAGCAGTCAGTCTGCTGAACTAGTAACACTCACCATTGAACTACAGTACCTAAGTAGCAGAAACTAGCTGACCTTGGTTGATTTTCCTCCCCTCAATAAGGGGAGGAAAGCAGGTTTGGACTTGGTTAATATTTGGAAGGGAGTTGTCAGAAATTTATAAGGCTGTAGCCTAGATGGGGAAGTCAAAAGATTATCACAGAACAAGGCAGCAGTGAGCCATTTCCATATTGCTGCCAAAACCCCCCTATATGAACATGTCCTTGTCAAGAAGACTT
This sequence comes from Liasis olivaceus, assembly GCA_030867105.1. Taxonomy (NCBI): domain Eukaryota; kingdom Metazoa; phylum Chordata; class Lepidosauria; order Squamata; family Pythonidae; genus Liasis; species Liasis olivaceus. The sequence continues at coordinate 87,856,746 of CM061352.1, read as the reverse complement.
GAAGATATCTTTACCTTTCCCAGTAAATCTGAAGAATCATCTCAAGATATTCCACTTAAGTTAATTTTGGCTTATACAATGGATGTCATTTAATAGTTGGTGATAAGCAAATGTAAGGATCATTGCCAAAAAATCCTATACTTTCAAGGTTTTTTGTAGTTTTGTTTTTTTAATGAGCAGGAACTTATATTACAATTGCAAATTTTTAGTCTTAAGAGCTATATTGACATTTTAAGAGTGTGGTTCATGTGAGATGAATATCAAGCAGACAGTGAGGTGAATGAAATGTTCACTAGCATATGTTCTGCAGAATAAATTATGAAAAACCACAATGATTTGTGTAGTTCACAGAATTCAGCTTTCCTTGAGATAGTAAAGGGCATAGTCTGCAGAGCTCTCTCCATGGTGCTTAAATGAAGACTAGCTGTTGCAGTATAATTGTATTTATAAATGAATAAACAAGTGTTAGTTAGTTGTGAATCTCTGCTGTTACAGGTATCTGAGCATAACAGTTTCTGTTCAGAAAAGAGCCCAGCTATTGTGTGTTCCTTAATTAACACTGTTTAATTAATGACAGTCCATATCCTGCAGTTTCCAAATAAGCTGTGACATTCATGTTATGTGGCCTCTAAAACAGCTGCAGTATGACTTCACAGTGGAGTCAGTGGACTGAGTAAAGATTGCAATAGGCACAAGGTATCATGAGTCATTACACTGATTGATTGTTAAGATAGATGGGTGTCCCAACTTGCATTAGTCTCAACAGAATGAGAATTTTAATGAATCTTAATTGCTAATTGCATAGTGTGACTGAGTAGCATGCATACAGTCATAATCAAAGAGCTATATTCAGAATTCTCTTCAAAGAAGAGAGAAATGAGTTATGACAACAGGATTGACAACTAGATCACAAGAAGAGAGATAAATTCTGCTTTGTGATTAGTATGTCTCCAGGCAAGGATTTTGTTGTGAATCACCCTGGCTTGTTCTTGGAATTTTTTAGTGTCTGAAATTTTTAGTGTTTGAGGGACCTGACACAGTCTTATTCCCTTTGGAACCATCTCAAAAGGTTTCTCATCTTCTTTTCATCAGAGAAAATACATAAAAGGAGGGATTACAGTGTAACTTTGCTATGCACTTTCTGAGTGGAATCACCAAGAACCCTCTTCTGCAAACATCCTGAGCAAAATAAATGAGTGCTTCCAGACAGGGAGTTTCTAGCACTACATAATCACTGCTCTTTTGCTGAAGGGTATAAGGTGATTTGAAATGGACTTTTCATACAATAAGGGACTTTCCGGACTGTTAGCGTATTCATTTCTCCTGCTTTTTCAATATGTGTTTAAGTAGGGTTGAAATAAGTAGAGTTGAAATCTTTTCCCTTTTCTGCAGTATCCTGATATTCAAAGCCCTATAATCATGAGCACAATTTATATTTTGTGACTCTAGAGATGCCAAGAAAATCCAACTGTTACTGCCATTCTTGTTTCAAGTCAGTTAACATCTGAATAACCTTTGCACACACATACTCATATACCCATGCATCTGGGCCTACATGGATTGTGAATTAATAAAAATCTTGTCTCCACAAAAAGAAAATAATATAAGCTGCTAGGGTTCATTTTCATCCCTGACCATGATCCATATTTGTCTAAATTGGTCCAGTGGTTTGCAACAAAACCAAACACCTGCTATATTAGAAGTGAGAGTGAGGGAAGAATCATTATAAAATGGTCTTGGAGGCACAACTCCATAGCCATGGAGATCTAGCAGTAAACCCAAATAGTAATAAGTGGCTGCAATCATGGCAGAATGGGAACAAGCCTGCATACAGAAGTAGGTGTAAATTTGATGGTGTTACTCTAAACCTGTATCATATAAGTGCATCTGAACAGCAGAGTTGTGGGTGGGAATAAACACCAGGACACTGGAAATTCCATATACTTAAGACAGCTGAAAGTGAGCATAGTTGCTGAGAGGTGGACGACAACAAGAAATTCGTCCCATGGAAAACAGACCATACCCATAGTACAGCAGCTCAGGTTTTCAGCCCTACAGCAGTGCTGTCTTGTTGTAGATTTCCAAGGAGAAAATTGTACTGTTTTCTTAGTGGAAAATGCAAAGTGAAGGATGAACACACATCAGACTAGATATGGGATGGTTTCTGCATCATGAAAAATGCCAGTAGATGGGGCATTTTGGCTGGCTAGCCAAAAAAAAAGTGGTGAAAACATTGGTTGGGAATGATGTAAGCCAGTGTTTCTCAACCTTGGCAACTCTTAAGATGTGTGGACTTTAACTTCAACAGCATGCTGGCTGGGGAATTCTGGGAGTTGAAGTCTACATATCATAGAGTTGCCAAGGTTGAGAAACACATTTGGAGGACATCAGGTTATTCACCCATCTCTCCTTTCTTATGATTTACTAAGCTTGTTTGCAACATGTTCCACCATCACCAAAATGCTCCTCAGCTTAGATTTCCTTAAAAAACAAACAAAACTTCTGCTATTCTTCCAAGCTTGTTTTACTACCTACAGTAGCTAAAAAGCAACAGTGGAAGTGCTGATTGTACACTAACTTTTCATGGTAACAGAGGAATAAATATGAACAATATTAAAATGCATTTACAAATAAAACCTGGGAGGAAAGATTTTGAGAGACACTTAACTACCCCTCCCCACCCTCCACTCCATTTTGGGTTGCTGTACTGGGTAACTATTATCGTGGATCATTAAAATGAGCTGGCTATGCAAGGTGTTGGCCTATTTCTGAATTCATGTAAATGTCACCTATATTAGTGTAACCCAGTTGGCAGCTTTATAATTGGGTTCTAAAAAGCCACAAGCCCATTCAACTTGAACAATATGTCTGCAAAGAAAATATAAGAAATATTGTGTTTTCCTTTCTGGAAATAATTTCTGCATTTGTGTCACAGGAATCACCATCTTGTCTTGTCTCATTTATAAGGTTTAATGCATCACTTTTTCCAAAGTTGGCCTTTCCACTGCTTCATCGATCAACTACAACTAAAGGAGGAAGCATGCTACATTTGCAGAACAAAGGGTTACCACTTGATCCTTAAACACAATGTTAGGGTTTCCTCCCATACATCACTCTGAGGCTATTTTTAATGGAGAAGAACTGGGATAGATTTTTTGCCTAAATAAATAAAATTAAGAATATGCTGGGGGGGATTATTCAGAAGAAAAACAGATCTTGATTTGATTTGATTTACATTTAATTAAAACATATAGTGATTCTCCTGTTGCATTAAAAGTAACACTTTTATAACAACTTTTGGGGGTGCTTAGGCATTACAAACAAGCCTTTTCTGGGCAATATGTAACACTAGGCCCTCTGTTCACACATATCTGATATGATGTGTTCAAGACATTTAGAGTCTTGGGACTGTGGAAGAAAGATGGTCAATATCTAGCCACTGAGATTTTTGAGAGGTCAGTGATGTCTGCTAGCCATATCTGAATTAGATTCAGGACCTACATCTGCCATGGAAATGTGGTATACTAGGATAATTTTCATCTTCAAAGTCCAAAATAGAACTAATAAACCTTTTCTTAAAGGGCTGCTTATAAAGGAAAACAGCACTAAAGTGCTCAGAATATGGTTATTATGAAGGATGTGTTCTCAAATTGTGGGTTGCAGGCAAATTGGAGAGGGGGTGCAAAATGTTTTAGATTTGCTCAAAAGAGCTGTTTTAAGGGATGTTAGAGGACAGTTGTCTTTTTGAATGCACCATCTGTCTGAAAAATCTGGTGAAAAACTGTAAAAAGATAGCAAAAGCGTTGAAGATGCCCATATTTGGCATCTAGAGAACAGACTGATCATTTGATCAGTGTTTCCAACTACAAGGAGATAGATTGGACAACTATTTAAATGATAATTATTTCTAAATTGGAATGTATATATTCATATTATATATATCAATTCTTTCTGAATCAGAATGTAGCATATATGCATTTTTTTTCTTTGCAAATGCATCTTTAACTTTAAAAAGCAATTTAGAGCCTTTGTTTGTTATATGAGAATTAATACCAAATACATCATGGAAGTATGAGATCTTCAGATTTATTTAGCGTATGGCATCTCATGCATGGACTTACATTAAATACTAACATTTAGCCTAAGTTAAAAGCAATTTAAAATATGAATATTAAAAAGATCTAAATTCAAATACCAGTGTCTAGGCCATCTAACCACTGAAGTGCAGCATCATTTATATAAAAAAAATCAGATATTGGGCCATTATATGCCCTCAGCTTACTTCTGATCACAATGTGATCTATAGTTTGACGTGCGGCCCCGCAGTCACACTGAGGTGCCATACCCCATTTATGCAGTGACTCCTGGCAGATGCCATGATCTTCAGAGTACAGTTTTCATTTGTTTATTGGATAATTAGCTAATTAATTTAAATTTAATTTAAAAAACAATAACTGGCTAATACTTACACCCTGTCCTACAGAGAGAAATATTTGCTTTACTTTACAGAGACAGGCATTCAGATGGTAGGATCATTCTACACATTTCACCTCCTGTTGTGGGGAGAGGTAGGAAGCGAACCAAACATATGAAACAGTTGTATGGATGTTCTGAACTGCAGATTTAGAGAGTGTGTCCCTTTCCAATTTCTTCTAGACAAGTGTACCAAAGCTTTGGAAGTTTAACATACTTTTCCATTTGCAGCTGGGGCTGTCTTCTCAACCTTTTTGTTTTGTTCCAATTTATCTTAAATGTGAAACTGCAAGATGGTGCTATTATCTTCCTATGCTTCTGCTGAGGGCTACATATGACCAGCCAAGGTGACACAATCAGGACAGAAATAGCAAAGGCAGTTTGTGACACAACTTCTCCCCTAGGAAAGAGCTGAAAAGGCAAAAACATAAAGAACCCAGTGAAGGTTTAAGTGAGGCCTCCAGAGAAATGCTTTGTGTCTCTTGCAGTGCTCGTGCTGAGGCAACAGCCCCAGTTGCTTTGATATGACAGGTTTTTGTGGTGGATGCAATTTTACTTTTTCTGACAGGAGTGTAGGAAATGATATAAGGATTCTAAAAGGGGAACAGAAGATAGATGTGACTACTGGTATTAATGCACCAAAGATCAGGTCTACTTCCAGGCTGTTTCACACAATACTGAAAGGACTGGATTTTTGCACATGGCATCCATTTCTGGTGCCTGGCTCAACCCTGGGAGTTAAGGAGTAAAACAGATGGTGATGTTACTCACTAAAGAGAACTGCAGAAGCCTTTTAAGACTTTTTGACTCAGTCTGTGCTGACTTAGTATAAACCGATAGAAACAAAATGGTACATCTATGACCTTCATTTCTGCATTCAGTATAAGTGCCATGTGCCCAGAGCCAAAGCATAGTGCTTCTTCAGATGATTGAAAACCGGAGAAGCAGATTCTGCTTATGAAAATAGAGCGTGGGGGCCAAGGGGCATATATGGGTTCTGAGTGGCAGGTCAGAGGTATCACGCTACAGAAAAATTGGTGGAACCAGGACAAAACAGCATGTGTAACTAAATGAAAATAGCTGAAAATTAAAATTTAATTAAATGCAGTTAATATGATTATTCTTCAAATATTGATAATTTTCTCTTTGGTCCTTCAAACATTATATTTTTGTCAGCAATTTTTGGAAGGGCTCTGCCAACAGCCCCTGATATTCCACATTATGCACTCCTGGAGATAGAGTCAGAGCTCGATGGTAGAGCACATACTTGGCATATGAAGGACCCTCAATGAGCCCTCGGTATCTCAATGTAGGATTGGAAATTTTTGGAAAGCTGCCAGTCAGCATCCACAATATTGGAGCAGAGGAGCAATAGTTAGATTTCATAGAAGGCAGTTTCCTATGTTTTGCAAAGATGTATACTTGGATCACTTTTATCCTATTGGATTGTAAGAGTAATGGGAAAACCATACATACATACAAAGAGCAAAATTAAGCATTGCTTCATGAAAAACACATCAGGCTTTTATGCAATGAGGATGCAATTTTATATCCAGTTAACTGTAAAGAAACTTCCTTGAATTCTAAAGAGTTCAACTAGTCAGAGATATAGAGATATATAACTATATAATGAATCCATCACATCACAGCAGTTTTCATGAAATAATGTCAAGTTGTATAATTTTTGTATAAACCATTCTGAAAATTCTGTGTGAAGGATAGCATAAAATGTAATTAAATCACATGCCAAATTAAATAAAATGGAGTTGATGGGAAGCCTGCATATTCATCCATTTCAAAAAGACATTTCAAAACAATAGCTAGAGTGAATTATTATCTTTCACATTGTTTCAATTCTGGCATTTCTCAGATTTTATCGAGTGACAGGTTAGTACGTCTGCAGTGCAGAAAGCCATTTTTAATTATTAATCTAGTTTAATTATTAATCTAGTTAAACTATCTTGAAGTTTGCCATGTTCAACAAATATTCTTCTTTCAGCCCTTTTTCTTACAGGGAATTCTTTTTTACAGGCAAACCAGAAATAATAGTGATTGTAAAGTTGATCTCTAGGGATCAGATAGGATTGTTGCTGTTATACCATCCTCCATGTTGCACGATGATTTCCCTGTCTAGGCTCCTTGACTCTGACTGAGCTGGCACTGAAGTTTCCCAGACTTGTGGCACTGGAGTTTTCTTGGGGTGTGGAGTTTTTTCTGAGGCTTTAGTACACAGTTCAACTGAGGCCTTAATCTCTGCTTGGAATGTTGGGGTGACAATGGCCCTGAATCAGATTGGGAGACCTCTTTGTGAATGCTGGAAAGCCCCCTGGTTTTCAGAGGAATTCTGGGAGATAAAATGGTGGAAGAGATCCTTACAGCACCACTGAAGGAGGACAAAGAGTAAGTCTGACCAAACATGGGTAGCAGCCTTTGTTAAGGATTACCTCTTGGTGATAAGAGTGGCAAAAGATAGGTATTTCTCCATTCTTATTGTTTTCACAAATTGCCAGCTGGCAGTGAAGGATAGGAAGGCCTGGCGCAATATGGTTCCTGGGGTCACGAAGAGTCAGACACGACTGAACGACTGAACAACAACAACAACAAAAAGCCCTGTTTATGGTGGCTTGATATCTCTGGGGTAGAGAAGGATTGGAGGAATATCGGTGGGGCCACTGTAAGAACTATTTTTTGGAGGTATCTGTTGGATAATGTCTCTTAGATTACTCTAAGCTGAACTCTAGGTATGCGAATCCTATGCAGGGTCTGGTTTAATTATTTGGGAGGAATTTGAGTCTGTTGGTCCTAAAGAAATGGACAGGTATTCAGGGCTGTATGTATTAGATTGATTGCCCTTCTTCAAGACTTCCCAGGATACACTATGTGGTTGGGTCCAGGCAGTGGTGAATTCATCCTTGAGAGAGGATGGTGGATCCAGTGGTACTGGAAAATTTTGAAAAGGTGTGCTGAAAAGGTGACTGGGCTACACTTTCAATTTCAGAAGGCCCTGGAACAAGTGGATTTTCTGAACCCTTTCAGTCACATTTGCTTTTTTAAAAAAGGAATATATATCATGAAGCATGAAATATATTTACAAAAGTAAAGGAATAAAATACAGTGGTAGAGTATCAAGAAATAACTATGGAATCTACAATGTCATGGAGTGTACAGTTTTTCAATGCAACTTTAGTTGCTTGAAAAGTTATGACATATATCACTTTTTAAAAGATGAAAAATTAATGGTAATTTCAATCACCATTAAGCTCTAAACAACAACAACAACAACTGTGCAATATTCATGTAACTGAGTTGTTGATTAATGAAAGTTTGCAGAACCTGCCTGTGTGAATTTATCTGACATCCAGCAAAAACATTTCGGATATGAGATTTTATCACTAGAAGCAGGCAAAAAATGAACAAGAGCCAGTATCTGGATGTAATTCAAGGTACTGGTTGTCACCTATAAAACCTTTCATGGCACAGGATGGGTTATTTGTAGGACCACTTGTCTCCAATTATTTCTGTTTGTCCTATGTAATTTAACAGGATGGGCAAGCTTGGGGTCCCTTTATTAAATAATGTCATATGACTGGACCTAGGAAGTATCTCTTCTCCTTCACTGCACTGCACCTTCTCTGTCCCTGCACCATATCTCTGTTGGCCCTGACCTTGATGGTTTTCTATAAGTAGTTGAAAATGTGGCTTTTCTTCTGGGCCCTAGGCCAGAATGTTAGGTGACCCCCCTTTTTAGGGGTTTATTGATGTACTGATGTGGATATGTCTGCTGCCCCACCTGTGATGTGTTTCTGGTTTTTGTTGATATTTTGTTATCTTTAATCTGCTCTGACATAAGTTGAGTGGGCAGTTATACAAATGAAGTAAACCAATCATTAAAGAATGGCTGCATTCACAGGTATGCTTCACCATGCCAGTTAAATGCCTAAAGGCCAAATTCAGAATACATGCTAAACCTGGTTAGTATTAACCTTGGTTAGATTTTTTTTCTGGCTAAAAATGATTTGCAAATCCACTGTATTTGGTTGTTTTAAAGTTCAATTATTGTGCAAACCCACCAAAATGGGTTAATTGAGTAGTCAGGTTAAACACATTACCCAAACACAGCCAATGGGTTTCTCTTCTGAACATTTAACAATATCATCAGTTAGTAAACAGTCCAGGGGCATTTTATGTTGGCACAACTGGGTCACACTCTGACCTAAGGTACATCATGCTAATTCTAGTGATATTTTGAAAAGTAAAAGTAAAAAAATGAAACATTTAAATTGACCCTTATATTTTGATGTTTAGAATTTAAAGTTATATATGTCCTTGGTCTGGAATATTGTATTGGATTGCTATGTTGCATTTGATCAGTTGCTATACTGCAGAAGGTTTAGATTTATTTCCCAATAGAACCTTTATTTTTCACTTGACTTATTTCTGCAAAAGTGTACATGCAGATAATCATTAAATAAAGCCAGCAAGTTGACCTAAAACCACATTGCATTAGAAATGTACTTAAATGTGGAATAAAGTAATTGTTTATATGGAGCTTAAAGATGGGTAGAATCTTTAGAGACTTTACTTCTAACATTGTTTTCTTTAATAGTCAAAACTTTATTTCTTAAAATATACATCAAATAAGTGACCCTTCCTTTATTTACAATTCAATACTTAAACTTCAAATCTAAAGAAAATATTGATTTCAACAGTACAAACCAAATAAAACTGTGTGAAGAATGTTTCCTCTAGATAATTTGTTTTTAGAGGCATAAGTTTATTTCTTGTAAAGGGAAAATCTTTTTGATCCCCTAAGGCAGCATGAGAAATGAGTTGCATATGAAATTTACTGGTATAGACTAAGCCCAGTTCAGACTGTAAAATTTCACTAATGGATGATCCAGAGATAAAAATTTAAAAGACCCTCAAATGCTTTCTTCACCCCTTCCACATCAGAGCATCATTTGCAAATTTGGTGGAAATTGCTGCTAAGCTAGGAACACCATTCCTCTAAAACCTAAAGGCAACCCATCAATATATATTTGCCCTCTTGACTTTTAGTTTTTTTCAGGGTGACTTCTTTTACGTTTCCATGCTGCACCTTGGAATTTATCTTGGAAGCTACCCCCAAATCAACCAGTTCAAAGCAAGGGTTGGAAAGTTATTTTTTGGAGGTGGAAAATGATGATCTCAAGAATAAATGGTTTGGAGCCACATGTTAGCAATGTCTGACCTTCATAGGACCCCCCCCCCGCCCCCCAATCTCCTGCCTGCCTGCATCCTTATGTCTCCATTTCTCTTTCTGCTTTCCTCAATGTGGCTGCTGGGAAGAAGATAGGAGGTCTGTCTGAACCCTGCCAAATATATGCTCTTAGTTATCTCTTTTCCCACTGCCTCACTAGCCCAGTAAATGTTCTGATGGAAATAAGTCAATGGGAGATAAGAAATGTGATGGTATCTTGCAGACTTTATAAAGAACCTCTGATATTGAACAGCTTTGGCTGCTCACAAAGCTACATGGAGGGAAGCAGTTTTTGTGATTCAATTCAGGGTTTTCGTTCAAATTAGCATCACTAAGCACTGCAACTCATTAATTCAGCCTACCAGTTTTGCAGCAGTTTTCCTAGGCAGTAAGAAAGACATAGTAATTCTAAATAAGTATGACAGATGGGATAAAACCAGTGGCATATGATTCCCCAAGAGTATCAATATTAGGTTGCATAAAAAGTCTCACAGGCACAGAGTGTGAGCCCTTGGCTTCAACTGTCACATCTGGATAGAAATCTCAAGGCTGTGACAAACATATGCAGGGGCTTTTGTTTAAGCTCCTGAGCAAAAACAGCTACTTGGTAATAGGCTTCTTGCTCTCGATAAATATAGAGACATAAGGAATTCCAGAATGATCACTGGATAGGCAGCATGATCAAATCAGGTCAAACCTTTGACAGGTTATCGCCACTCTGAAATGTATCCTGTTAGCATGTAACATCTGAGTAAACATCTTTTTAAACCTGTTGTAGGCATGAGATAATTGCTACCACAGAATTTCTGAAGGCTTCTGGGATTGAAATAGGAATGCATTACCCCAAGAACAGGTAAAAATTGCAATGAATTCAGAGTAATAGATATCAGTTTTTCTATCAGTCTAAGCTTAGGGTCATAGGAGGAGTGGTCAATATCCATGCAAGGTCCATTCATTAGGCTGGTTGTGCTCCTACTTCTGGCTCATTGTACTAAGTTTGTAAAACACAAAATAGCAGCAAATTGAAGAGAGCAGGAAAATAGGAAGCTACCTAGGCCCCAGAGATTTATTTCTTCATTACATTGATCCAAGAAGATACGAACTTCATTCTTCTGGCACAACTGCTTAGGAATTTGAATCTATGGCCTCATTCTTTTCTTGGGCAGTCTGAAATTAGAAGCTCTCAGGTCCGTTCTTCATAATGCTTGTTGGTTTTAATGCTATTCCCTAAAGCTAACAAACATTGAGTCCTTTTCCAGCAATGGGCAGTCCTAAGACATTTCATATTCTCTATCATAGCCTCATTAGGAAAGGTGACTTGTTCCCCACTTGTGATGCTAATGGTCTCCTTCAGGCTCTCCTGCCTGTTTAAAGCCAGTCACCATGCTGCAGTGAGGAATTGTCTCCATGGAACAAGTAGAAAAGCCAACATTCATTTTGTATCACATAGACAGAATATGAGCAGTCTGCATGGGATTCAAGATATAAATGTCACTGTGCTATCCAAAAAAAAGAAAGAAAGAAAGGAATCTAACTGATTGCCTTCACCCACTTCTCTAAGGAGTTATCTTCTTAGCACAATTATAATAAATGCATTATAAAATAATCATTACTAAATGATTGCCAGACCATTGCCTATAAAGAAAACACTGGAATGTCCCTAAACTAAAACGTTTCTTTCTACTGACACTCTGATGAATTCTCTTCTGGCATTCTGACATTATTATTGACAAGCTGATCAATATCACACACTATGGCTACTAATTTTTTTTTCCTGTGGTAATTGGGAGAGCAAAAAAGAATAACAGAAGCCTAATGACAGATCCCCAATAAATGCAGGAAGGAGAAGAGAAACCAAGAAATAAATCTTGGCTTCAAATAAAGTTAGGGACAGTGACATAGACAAAAAGAAAATATTATACTTCTTTTGGAGTTATCCTCAAAAGCAAAATAATGCCTTTAAATGTCATGAGAACATTATGACTATTTGGGACTATTATAATTCAGCCTATTCAATTATCATCTTCTACAAATGTCTAATTATTGACGTAGCCTTTTTAATGGCATGGTTAGTACTACCATATATCTGAAAGAGTGAGTGAGAAAGAAGCCTGCATTAAGCAGTTCCATTCAATATTTTAAAAGCTTTTAGAAACAAGGAGAGCTAGGGCAAACTCATTTGGAGGTGTCTATCCATTCTATTTTTGGAGCCTTTTGCTACTTCTTCAGCAACCTCACTGAATGGTGGAACATAAAGCAATGTATCTCTATTGTTGGAAGATCCACTTCTGTGGATCTCAACCCATCTTAACCTTCTTAACTAACTGGCCACTGTCAGCAATAGATATAGAAAAGTTAATGTAGGAATCTCTACATTTTGATAATAACAAAACAATGTTGATAATACAAAAGAACTGGAAGTGATAATAGCCCTGAGAAGCTAACCAATTAGAGTAGGGTATTTCATATGTGGTGATACTGTGACCCTCTAGAATGTTAATGAATTTGTGTGACACACATACCCCCAATAAAAATAATTATTTCTCTTGGCTAAGCTGTAATCAAGGTGGCAGAGCAAATTCATCTGAGCTGCTGAATAATACAAACTACAGAATATAATCCTGTTGAAAATGCTGCTGGACATGCTAGGGTAGAATGTTACAAACCAGAAAGTCAAGCATATGAATTAGTTTATTCATATTGAAATAAAGAAATTATATGGAAAATATAAAATGGTACAGAATGTTATTTCAGCAAAAGACCATGCCCTCACTTTGCAATTCTGTAATAAAAAAAAGATGCAAATGATTTAAAAGCACATACTGGTCTTAGGAACAGTAAAAGACTGAAACAACAAGATGTAAAATTATCTGGAGTGGCTAAATTTGATCTGTTCCATAGTCTGCCTGAGGTATATGATTGAATTATTAATTTTCTGCAGCTTAAAAAAGTTTGAGTTTGTGGAAAAAAGAAATCTTGTAAACCAAAATTATGTATTGCAAGATAAACTGTTTGCAGAGTCAATTCAAAATTAACTTATATAAGAACTGTATGGATATATTTCTTAAAACAATTGTTATTGCATTTTTAAGAGAAATGCAGAAAAAACAATATACAAAAATAAATTAAAAGAAAAATAGTAATATCCAACAAATTAATTATGAAACTGTAATATCAAAATGAGAGAGCCAGTTTGGTCCAATGATTAAGGCACTAGACTAGAAACCCAGAGTCTGTGAGTTCTAGTTCCACCAAAACCAACTGGGTAACTTTTGACCAGTCACTTTCTCTCAGCCCTAGAAAGCAGGCAATGGCAAACCACTTCTGAAAATCCTTGCCAAGAAAACTTCAGGGACTTGTCCAGGCAGTTGCCAGGAGTCAAAAACTGACTCGAAGGTATCCTCCCCCCCATCAAAATGATCAAGAAAAGAACATTAAATAAATAGCCTCCCTAAAATTAACATATCAAATTGTGCATAAAAATGTGTCTGTTCTAAGATATTATGACATCCATGCTAAAGGGAAAACACATTGTGTCCTTTTTTGATTAGTAAAAAACCAGCATTTTTAAATATGGATAAATTACAGATTTGTCGAATCCAGTGTTTGATATCTGAGGTAATAGTACTTTTCCAATCTCTCAGTATAATTCTTTTAGCTATTTCCCACATCTAACCAATACTCCTCAAAAAACAGATTCCATAGTCTTGCAATATAATTCAAAATAACTTTGACATATTTAATTTGAAAACATTTACTCAGACATCTACTTATGTACATTACAATATTTTTCCAAAAAGAAACCAAACTGGACATGACCAAATCATGTAAGTTCATGTACCCTCAAATTTCTTACATCACCAACAAAAAAATCTACAGTCCATCTTGATGCATTCTTTGAGTCTAACAGACTAAAATCTTTTGATGAATTAATTTCAGCTTCAAATCCAAAGAATCAAACTTATTATTTTTCAGGACTTGGATCCATCGATGTTTTATTATGTAATTCCAACTCTTTATTTCATAAGTCATAAATAACAGTAAACTTTAAATATATTTTCCAATTTCTGATATAAATTCAAAATTTAATTTAAATTTAATTTCAGCAGCAGGCTCAATAAAAAATGATAGCATCTCAGGGTTCTTTGGGACAGTTAAGGCATCTGGTCCATCTTGAGAAATCAAAATACATTTAAGTTAGTTATATTGCAACTGATGTGTATTAGGCAAAAACAGTTTTATCTGTAGCTGTTGAAAATACCTAAAATAATCATTATAAAATAATCAATTTAAAGTAACTATTCCAGACTCTGCCCATGTTTTCCAATATACCATATTCCCATCTATTTTTGAAGTAGTTTTTCTATAATGTTAAATATTCATGAGACCCAGCCTCAAAACCCAGCTTAAGTCCCAATAGAACCCAGATATGATTAACTGCACATAAACCAGAAAATGAAAGAGCTCTTTTTGGTATATGTTGACCCAAGTCATTGCCAGGATCTTAACAAATATAAGTAATAATTTGCAAATAAAAACCATAAAGGGTGATATTCAGTTAAATTCTCATGCCATATAAACATAGATGATAAAATAAATGTCCAAGGATATTTTTCAAAGTGTGGTAAATTAAAACTTCCTTATTCAAGACATAGTCACAACGTAACCAACAAAATCCTTGGCAGCTGTCGTGCCACATAATTTCCTTAGAAATCTATTGATCTCAATAAAATAGCCATTTGGAATTAATATTAGGGTACCTCTTAAAATATACATCAGTCAGAGAGTAATATTCATTTTAATAGCATTTATATCCAATGGCATTTTTAATTCACCTATTTTTAATCCAACTATTAACATCTATAGAAAACTTATCTATGACATGTGATAATGGAAATATTTTTGGTATATTTCATCCTAAATATTTAATATATTCTGTAGTCATCCTGAGTACAAGGCCAATATCTTACATTGACCAACTGATATATCAGATCCCAGAGGAAGTAAATTAGATTTTTTCCAACTAATCTTACAACTTGAACTTTTTCCAGATTTTTTAACCAAGTTAGGTAATGATGTAGAATAGTAATGCAGAATTACCAGGATATCAGTAGCATATAAAAATAATTTATACTCTGAATCCACCAATGTAGTACCTGTGATATCTCAGAACTGTATTGATAATGGGACCTTTTCATTTTTCTAGGTCATTTTTCAGACATACAGTAGATACAGGTTTTAAAGCTCCAATCTACCTTGACAATGGCACCTGTTACTGCTTTACACACTTCAGCTGTAAAGAACATTCCATTTTCACTGTAGAATCTATGCAACAAAAATTGTTGAACTGTGCATTCCAGAAGCTCTCTGCTTTCCCTGCTTAGAAAATAATATGAACATAAAAGCAGCTACAAGGCAAGGATGAAGAATCCTTTCAAAAGGAATTGTTGCATTGTTTACCAAGATAAAGAACTGATCATAAAGAGAACATCAATAGATTATATCTATAGAATGCAATATATGGCAACAAAGAAATATTGCAAATGAATATTATGATAAAAATTGTATGGGACAGTGGCATCACAGATTTAGCCCCACAAATAATATATTTCAAAATGAATGAAAGATAAATTAACAATTAGTTTAAGTCTTGTTATTCTAACTACAAATGTATGGACTATATCAAAGTAAATGAAACTAGATCTATTTTTTTAGTATCCATGGATAAAAAGCCAAAGGAAACTCTATGTGACTTTTGAGGGCTCTTTAATCTAGACTTCTGGAAGAAATATTCTTTTCTTGACATTTGTAGATGATTTTGCAAAATATTTTTTCATTTACCTTCTTAAAGAGAAAGTTGAAATATTACAGACACTCAACAATTACGTAACCAGAGTATGCAAAAAAATGGAAGAAAGACAGAGAGCTTTTTCTGCACTGCGGCCTTAAGCTGCTTGACTCCCATGCATAAACCAGCTGAAAATGCAGCCACCTTAAGGCATCCCTTAAGATTTCAATCCCTTCCTTTGCTTTGGCCATGATGATAACCTGATGTTCTCCCCAGATTGTTCTTACTACAGTCCCTGACTGATGTATTCCTCTGCTTCTTTACCCTTCACACCCTTGCCAGAAAAGTAAGTACCAAGGGCTTTCCTTTTCATGGGCAGATTGGATGTAACTGATTTGTCACTTTTAAATGAGATGCAGAAGGAGATATTCAATGATACCAAGTCAAATTGGTTGCCAAGAATTTGCCCCGAAGTATGGAGAAGATTATGAGTGAAACCCTTGTGCCACTATTGAAGCACACTTCCATCTGAACTCTTCTCAGCAAGCATGTTGGATAACATCTGGATAAGAAAATATCCTGAAGAATGACATATAAAGACAACAACCATCAGGTCTTATACGCAAGTTAAAAAAAAGTGTAAAAAAGTTGCTAAAAGTTAAACTAAATGCTTCTTAGATAGGGGTTTCTCCAAGGTAAAGGTGACTCCTGCTTAATGCGTGAGATGCAAGTAGGAGAGATGGACATATACCTTAGATTGATGATTTAATATTGTATTATGAAGATAAAAGGGATAGTCAAGACATTATAAACAACTTAGATAAATAAATAGAAGTGAAGCAACTGGAAGACATCTATTATCTCAGAATGAAAATTGAAAGAAAAGTTGGAAGCTTCTTCCTTAAATGGAAACAGAAGATATGTGATAGAGTATCTTAACTTGACAGAGGTTAACAAAGTAGATGCTATATCATTATTTATTTATTTAAATTTATTGGCCACCCAACTCCAGTGGACTCCAGTAGAATAGAAATACATCTCCTTACAGGCAACCACAAACTAGCCGACTCACATTTTAGCCTATCTGTTATGTGTACTCTGTTCATGTTGTTAATTTATGGTTCAATTTCAACATGTCACACAAATCTAGAAAATTGGACTGACTAAATTACAGTTAACCAGGCATGAGCAGGTTGTATTACATGCTGAGTATTAGTATAGCTAAATACTTGAGGCTGCTGGAAATGCCCAAGACAATAAATTATCACTTTAAATATTTGTTTTATTAAACAGCAGCCACCAGCTCCAGTGCATAGGAATTGAAATTATTGTTTTTCCACCTTTCTTAGGAAACATGGATAATACTGGGGGTTGCTGAGAATTAAAGTTCAACAACAGTTGCAGTGCCAAAGGTTGCTGCTCCATCTTCCATTACAGTCCTGGTAGACAGAGCACAAGTTGCTACTGATGTAAGTGGCAACTTTCCTGTTGCAAAGAGCAAGTTCATGTGGGCAATTTTCATTGAGTCTACAATGCAGGAGGAAAAAAGTGAATTTGCTTCCTCATGGTGAATTCCAAACTGAATTTTCCTGAACTGGTATTCCACAAAGCAAAACAAAATGGGGTACAATATAAAGATTTCTGCTATAATAGACATTGGGAAGGCCATAGTTTTCAGAAGCCTCTAGCTGATTATTTGGCTGTTTAGCTCAACTTCTTTTGATTGTACACTCAATATTTAATAGTATGTTCAATCATGAATTTTTTAAAAAAGCAGGCTGCCTGCACAAAAGCAAATGTCTCCAGTAAACCATGCATTTTGCAAAGTGTTTGTGGCCAGCCAACAGAAGCTTATGCAAATAATCCAGCTGGCAGGTTGAAAATCTGTCACAAGTGCTTAATGAAGAAGAAAACATAGAAAGTGAGAGAGAATTAATTTGTTCAAAAGTATTTAATCAAGTAGTACATTCCAAGTTTGTGTTTAAGTGTATAATTAATGGTGTCTGGTCCTGGAAAGGAAGAAAGTTTGAAACAACAGAAGATGGTCTTTTAAATGACTTATAAACAAAGCTGTGAAATGATGAAGAATTTTTCTTTCTTTGCTAGATTATAGCCTGTCTTTCTTCCAGGAGCTTAAGGCAACTTACATAGAGAGCGACTCACAAGAACCCGTTGAAGTAGGTTGGGCTGAGGGGCCCAAAGTCATCTAGTGAGTTTCAAGGTTGAGGCAGCCCTTGAACCTGAGTATTTTCCATCTTGGTCTACTATGTCATGCTGAGTTTCTAGCAAGATCATAATCAAGAGTGACAAACATTAGTCAGATATTAATTTATGTGAATGATCAAATAATATCTTATACGGGCAGCACTGAGTTTCGGGGTTTAGTGATTGTGGACTAGACAAGATTTCCTGATGTTTTGCCAGCAACAAAGATGCCAGCCACAGCTGCCAGTAAAACTTCAAGAAATCTGTTGTTTAGACCAGTGTTTCTCAACCTTGGCAACTTGAAGACATGTGGACTTCAACTGCCAGAATTCCCCAGCCACCCATGGTCTAGACCATGGTCATTGAACCCTGAAGCTTAACACTGCCAGATACCAGTCATGAAAGCCTGGGTATATCGTATCATATATTCTTATTAATGTTACTATAAGTAAGACTTGCCAAGTAATGTTAGCAGATGTGTCTAACTATTCCTATTCAGTTTTTGGCCATCCATCCAGACCCTCTACCATAACACTACCTTCCATTTTTCCACTACTGCATCAGGCAATTGTTCTATATCCACAGCCTTTTTGGATTGTTTGTGAAGAGCTCTTTTGCTTCATGGATCATTTTTCTACAAAACTCCCCCCCCCCACAAAAAAAATAATTCTTCACTCCATTTGTTCATGAGTGAGATCCTTTTGGTTAAGAACTTGGGGAATAGTTCATTCATAGCTTACAGCAGTCTTTTCCAACCTGAGTCTCTCCAGAAATTTTGGGTGACTGATCCCTCCATTGTCTAACCTGGTTGAGGTTTATGAGAGTAAAATAAATGGTGATGGTGGAAATGCATTATCCATGAGAGAAATTTCCAGGAAGCTGCTGATGCTCGCAGGGAACACAATCAAATGTAACAGTGAGTGGCACGAGTGAGCTTGATAGGAGTCTCTCTTGAATGATCAGGTGTCAGTGTATTTCAGCACAGAAAGTTCTGACACTGATCATACTGAAACAGGAAATTAATGTAAGAATTCCTCCATCAGAGTGTGGCCTTTCAATATGCTGGAGAAATGTAACAATAACTATGAAAACCAGCAAAGGGTGGGAAAAAACCAATCATCAGTAGCCCTATTTTAAAATGTATATCAAATGTACAGATTCAGCTCAGCCATAATGGTGTTCAGAACAAGAAGAGTTTGTTCAGCAAACCTTGAACACAATGGAAAACTGGAAATTGTATGGAAGTGTTCTGTATGTGTGAGGGAGGAAAGCCAACTAAGTTCATAAAAAAATAGATAAAATAAATTTATTTATTCACTAAATAAAGCCAAACTTCAATCTCTTTCTAGCAACATTTCAGTTTCCAAATTCCTTCCAGCCCTACATCCCAAGCCAACAGAACTATTTCTATTAGCTCACCCTGTAGTCACCACCCATTCAGAGCCATTACTACTGATTTAAGCAAACATATGGCCAGGAAGAAACAAAGCTCTGTACTCTATGGAGCCCCATAGCAATATGATTTTACACCATCTGGTTTTTAAAACCTATCCAGTGAAATAAATAAAAACTGTCAGTTTGAATACTTTTTGTAAGAACAAGCTGACAATGGTCAGGAAGAACATAAATATATATAAAATTCCCTTCTCACCCCTATGGGTGGTATGTGTCTTCCTCAATCTCGGGTCCTCTACCAGAGGCCTGGGAGTTTGAGGGTTCTGCGCAGTATCTTAGCTGTTCCTAGCACTGCACTCTTCTGGACAGAGAGCTCTGATGTTGTTCCTGGGATCTGTTGGAGCCACTCTCCCAGCTTAGGAGTCATGGCCCTGAGTGCTCCTACCATCACTGGGACCACTTTGGCCTTGACTTTCCACATCCTCTCGATTTCCTCCTTCAGGCCCTGGTACTTCTCTAACTTCTCATGCTCCTTCTTCCTGATGTTGCTGTCACTTGGCACTGCTACATCTATCACTACCACTGTCTTCTGGTCTTTGTCTACTACCACGATGTCTGGTTCATTGGCCAGTACTTGCCTGTCCATCTGGATCTGGAAGTCCCACAGGATCTTAGCCCTTTTATTCTCCACGACCTTCTGTGGAATCTCCCATCTGGACTTGGGGGGGTCTAGCTCATATGCTGTGCAGATGTTCCTGTACACAATGCCAGCTATTTGGTTGTGCCGTTCAGTGTACGCTGTTCCTGCCCGCATCTTACACCCTGCCACTATGTGTTGGACTGTCTCTGAGGCCTCTTTGCACCATCTGCACCTTGGGTCCTGTCTAGTGTGGTAGACCCCTGCTTCTATGGATCTGGTGCTTAGTGCCTGTTCTTGTGCTGCTATGATCAGTGCCTCATGCTGTCTTTTAGTCCGGCCCTTTCCAGCCACTGATAGGATTTCCCAATGTCAGCCACCTCAGCTATCTGTTGATGGTACATCCCATGCAGGGGCTTGTCTTGCCATGGTATTTCCTCTGCTTGAACTTCCTCCCATGTCTGCTGCTGCCTGAAGCATTCCCTCAGCAGCTCATCTTTGGGTGCCATCTTACTGATGTACTCCTGGATACTCCGGGTTTCATTCAGGACAGTGGCTCTGACACTCATCAGACCCCACCCGCCCTCTTTGCGGCTGGTGTACAGTCTCTGGGTGTTGGACTTGGGGTGGAAACCTCCGTACATTGTGAGGAGCTTCCGGGTCTTCACATTGGCAGCCTCCATGTCTTCCTTTGGCCAGCTCACTATACCGGCAGGGTATCTGATGACTGGCAGGGCATACATGTTGATGGCATGGATCTTGTTCTTCCCATTGAGCTGGCTCTTCAGGACCTGTCTTATCCTTTGGTGTTACTTGGATGTTGCTGTCTTCCTTGCCTCCTCCTCATGGTTCCCGTGTGACTGTGGGACACCAAGGTATTTATAGCTGGTTTCTATGTCTGCTATATGGCCCACTGGTAGTTCCACTCCATCGGTCTTAACTACCTTCCCTCTCTTTACTATCATCCTGCCACACTTCTCCAGTCCGAAAGACATCCCAATGTCCTCGCTGTAGATCCGTGTCAGGTGGATCAGTGAGTCGATGTCTCGTTCACTCTTAGCATACAGTTTGATGTCATCCATGTAGAGGAGGTGGCTGATGGTGATTCCACTCTTGAACTTGTATCCATATCCAGACCTTGTGATTATCTGGCTGAGGGGGTTTAAGCCTCTGCAGAACAGCAGTGGGGACAGTGCATCACCTTGGTATATGCTGCACTTGATGGCCACTTGTGCGAGCTGTCTTGAGTTCACTTCCAGTGTTGTCTTCCACAGTCCCATTGAGTTCTTGAGGAAGGTCCTTAATGTCCTGTTGACTTTGTATAGTGCCAGGCATTCACAGATCCATGTGTGTGGCATTGAGTCATAGGCTTTCCTGTAGTCAATCCAGGCTGTGCTCAGATTGGTCTGCTTAGATCTTGAGTCTTGGGCAACTGCTCTGTCTATGAGTAACTGGTGTTTTGAGCCTCTGGTGTTGTTCCCAATGCCCTTCTGAGCTGTGCTCATGTACTGGCCCATATGGTCTTGTAGCTTGGCAGCTAGGATGCCTGATAGAACTTTCCATGTTGTGGGGAGGCAGGTTATTGGCCGGTAGTTGGATGGTGCTGTTCCCTTGTGGGGGTCTTTCATGATCAGCACTGTCCTTCCTTGTGTTAGCCAGTCCGGGTGGGAGCCTGCTGCTAGCAGTTGGTTCATCTGTGCTGCTAGGCGTTCATGCACCGCTGTTAGTTTCTTTAGCCAGTAGGTGTGGATCATGTCCGGGCCAGGTGCTGTCCAGCTTTTCAAGTTCTTGACCCGCTGTTGGATGTCTGCTACTGTGATGGTGACTGGTTCCTGTTCTGGGAGATTGCTGTGGTCTGTTTTCAGGTCCTGCAGCCACTTTGCACTGGTGTTATGTGTCTTCTCTTTCTCCCATATGTTCTTCCAGTACTGTTCAGTTTCCGCTGCTGGTGGCTCAGCTGTTACTCTGTGGTTGCACTGCAGTTGGGAGTACACTTTGGATGGTTCTTTGGAGAACAGGGCATTTATCTTCTTGGCCTCTGCTTCTCTAGTGTATCTCCTTAGCCTGGCAGCCAGTGCTGTGAGCCTTTGTTTAGCAGTTTCTAGGGCTTCAGATGGAGTCAGGCCCATATATTTTTTCAGTAGCTGAATCTTATCCCTAATCTCCACACACTTCTGTAGTTTCACCAGCTGACTGACTTCTCTCCGAGTTGCCTTGATCTTAGCCTCCAATCTCATTTTCCAGGGTGGGTATGTACTGCTGTTCTTCTTGATCGTGTAGCCAAGCAGTTCCAGGATTACAGCGGCTGTAGCATATACCAATTCATTGGTTTCAGTTATGGTGGTAGTAGGGATTGTCTGGAGGGCTCTGTTGGCATCTTCTAGCATACTATCTGATGGTACTTCTCCACTGAGCCTTGGTAATTGGACTCGAGGGTTGACTGTAGCTAGTTTATCCATGATCTTATGCCTCATATCAGCTGTTGTGCTCTGTAATGGAAGGGGTGGCAGGGACATTCCAGCTTCAGGTGTTGGCTGCACAACTGCTTGTTCTTCTAGGTCTGCTTGAGTCCGGGTTGTAATGTAGAGTTGGTCTATCTCAAGTTGTGAGAGCAGCTTCCTCTTCACTATGTTGAAGCGCTGGGTAGCTAGTTGTTTCTCAGTTAGTGTGGATGTAGGCCTTCTGTCTATCCATAGTTCCCTCATACGTTTCATATATCCCCTCTCATTAGGTCTGCTGTTGTAGTAGCATTCCATCAATTCCAAGTTCTCTTGTCTTGTCCATGTATGGTTTGTTCCAGTAGCCCACTTAACATCAGATTGTCCTGGTTCCCCAACATCTGACATGGACCTTGTTAATCTGGGCAACGTCCGAGCTGGCATGACTCTCTTAGTTCGTGTCACTCTCATATTTGAGGTAGGCAGGTGAAGTGTTAGGGGGTCTTTGCCCAAGGACCCCTACTGGTAAGGTAGGTACCAGCCGGGATTTGAACCCCAGTCTCCTGCATCAAAGGCAGTGTTCTAACCACTACGCTATCCAGCCACTTTTTTTTATATATATATATATATATATATATATATATATATATATATACATACATACACACACACACACACACACACATACATACATACATACATACACACACACACATACATACACACACACACACACACACACACACACATGTACATACCTGGTGTTCTCTGAAAAACTGACAAGGTCCAATGGATTTTGCAGCTGAAGATCTGAAGCCACGTCCCAAGAAATACCTAGCTTTTTTAGATGTAAATGAATTTAACTATTAGAAAATGTCATGAGCCTTCAAACAAGTCAAATTTAAGTAAAACCTACATGTTTGCTTAGCACGGAGTGAGTTCTGTGGTTTTGTGAGCCACAGAAAGGATTCAGGTGACACAGGCAGCCCTAGGAGTTGCCCAGAGTTGTGTTTTACAAGACAGGTGGGCATAGAAGTCTTTACAATAAATAAATAATAAATAAATAAATGGCCAGCTTGGCAAAAATCAACAATGGGATATACACAAAAGCTACACTTTAAGCTCTAAAATAATCTTAACATTATTGCACCAAAACAATCAACAAAAACAAAACCGGAACAACCCATCTAGTTCCAACCTTATTAACTTGGCCACTACTACCACAGGTTTGCCACCCTTGCTTACTGAGGATCCAATAAGATAAAGTAAGTCAAGTAAGGTGTCATGAAAAATCAGGCTATTTTACATGATCACTGCTGTCCCAGATTTCGAAGCAGAGCTTGGTTTCCCAGATTATAATCCTGATTTTGGGTACTGAAAGATTTCATTCCTATCAGGTAGCCAGCCTTGTGACCAAAAAAAAAAACAAAACAAAACCCTTAATATATTATATAGTAAATAATTTTTTAAAATATGAAGATTTCTAGTTTACTGAAATATGTAATATTTCCTGCCTTTGAATTAAGTAGATGCAAAAATCAGACTGCAGGCTCAGGGGTAAGCAGTGAACTGGTCAAATTGAGGATCTTACTAAACCATTCAGGGTAATAGAATCGAAAAGTGATTTTGAAAAGCTCTGAAAAAGCTGCAAGGAAGTTCCTCTTTTACAAGCATACATATAACAGGAACATGCAATGTGAGAAGCATAAACCCAGAAAAAGCAAACACTATGAAGAAAGGAAGCACATTAAATTTGATTTTTTAGAAATAAGTGAACCTATGTGGACTGGAACAGGCCATTTTAAATCAGAAGAATGTATGAGACCATACATCATTTTTAATGATACTGTACTAAAAAAAGAACACTGCTAAGAATGTGCTCAGCTATAACCCAATTAAAAACAGTCTTATCTACGTTAGAATTAGTAGAAGTCAGTGTGGAATCTATGCACTACCACAGATACGATCATAGAAGAGAGTGAGAAATCTTATGGCAAGTTTGCAGGAAGTGATAAATGCAACAGCTAGAAAGGACATACAGTACATAGTACTAATGGTAGGTGAATGGAATATCAAAATTATAGAAATAAAAGAATGTGAAGTCACAGTAAGGTTTGGGTAGGGAAAACTCAGTAATGTCAGAAATAGTTTTATAGATTTCTTTCTTTCCAAGAGTACAAAGAAAATTCTTTGTTCTTTGCCAAAACCTGCTTCAAGAGAAATAAACAGGCACGACATACCTTAATATCACTGGATGGACAATGTCAGAATCAAATCACCTACACAGAAGGAAATAGAAGATGGAGAAATGCCCCCCTGTCGGCCAGGACTCTTCCAGTTGCAGATTGGAGAACAGACCATGAATTACAGGTGTTAAATAATGGTAATCAAATTAGAAAATTAATGAGAGTTGGTGTACCAGGTATATTGGACAGGTAGGATACGTATATAGCCAGAATATAAGATAAGTGTAAGGAACAGATTAACATCCTTAATTTATGTGAACCTGATGTATTATGGGAAGAGATAAGAAAGACTGATGAACAAAGTGGAAAAATTATTCCCAAAATTTCAAAGAAAAAAAAAGAAATCCAAGTGGCTTTCAGAATTACCATATTTTTCCGTCAATAAGACGCCCCCATGTACAAGAGACCCCCACTTTTCCAACCCAAAATTAAGAAATCAATATTTTAAAGATAGTGCAGAACACATTTTTATTTAGTAATTAGTTAACATTGACCTGATACACTCGGTGGGAGGAGGTCCAAACCGTCTTTCTGCAGCTCTATTTCCATGCTCTTTTGCATAACTGATTACATTCAAGCACGAGTGAAACTGCCGATAGCTTGTCTCTGCAAACAGCCTTCCTCTAATTGGTTTGTTCAGCATCAGCTGACGTCAGTTACATCAGGCTCTTGATTGGAGGAAGTCTGTTTGGGAGACAAGCTATTTCACTCGTGATTGGAGGCTAGCAATAGGAGGAAGCCTCTTTGCAGAAACAAAGTATGGGCAGTTTTGCAACCACCCGGTTCTCTCCTCGGCTGACTTCCTTGAATAAGATGCCCTTCAATTTTTAGGGTAAGGATTTTAGAAAAAAGTATCATCTTATAGTCGGAAAAATACGGTACCTATCATAATAATCAGGAAACGATTGGGTGTGAAAGTAATAAGAGTACTCTTGAGTAATAAGAGTTAGGGTTAGGCTTAAGTGTGACTGAATGCACACTTTCAGTGTTAAGCAAAAAAAAGATATGGATAATCTAGCTCAATCAAGAAGGTAAAATAATAGAGCAAAATAATAAAAGAAAAACAAGGAAAGGGAAATGAAAGGTGTTTTTAAAAATACCAGATAAATCGCAAGAGAAGTTACAGCTAAAAGAGGAACACTGAAGAACAATCATGACAGAGATCTAATAGAGACAAATGGGGTTAAAGTTAGAAAGACTAAACTGAAAACTTTCATAAACAGGGTTATAGAATGACAGAAACATTTGTAAAGAGAGAATATGTTCAGAAGCTGATTCTCCTGGAAAGTGAAGTATGAGAGGCAATAAATCAGCTGTCAAAGAGAAAAGTGGTCAGGCACTTTTGGACTGTTTAAAGCTGCAGCAGAAAACTCAGTGAAAGGGATAACAGCTCAACATGTAGGGAACAAGTTTGCAGGGCCTAGAGATTATGGGGTATATACATATATAAAGAAAGGAGTGATAGAGAATGTACAAATTGCCAAACCATTGCACTAATTCCTACCGCAAACAGTCTTTTGGGTAAGATCTTACAAAAAAGAATAGAACCATATATGAAATGAGGAAAGTCAAATGAGCAGGAATAAGGCCAGATATCTAACATAACATGGATAACAAAGAGCTTGAGAATATAAGAATGATTATCTGTGCTTTATTGATTACAGCAAGACCTTTGTTTGTTTAGATCATGCCAGTGTGTGGAATACATTAATGCTAAAGAATGTACCTGATTTTCTTTTGAGAAACCTTTATGGTGAACAATATTATGAGAAATGAGCTTGGTTCAGGCTAAGAATGGTTCAGAATAGTTCAGAATAGGAATGGGAATGAGGCAAAGATGTATCTTGTCCTTGTTAAAGTTGTACCCCAAGTATTTTATAAGAATGACAGACTTAGATTTATTTTATTATCTTTACAGTCCAAGACCAATCAACAGTTTACCAATTCATAACATACAGTATATACTATACAATAACAAATTATAGTTTACATTACATGGGAAAAAGGCAGCTTTTAAAAGCCAATACCACTGATAGATGTTTTACCACTGCCTTATAGATACTGATGGATAGATTGATTGCTAAGCAGTATGACCATGACCTCCCAGTCCTGCAAACAAGCAAAGGATCTAACGATGGGTGCTATTAGCTCCATACCCCATTGAGCATAAAGTGGACAATGAAGAGCCATATGTGAGGCAGATTCAATTTTGGAATAAACAATATCTGGGATTCATAAGGAAGATTTGAGTATTTGCTTGTTTTCAACATAATGGGTAGCATGTCATATCATGCAAGTCTGAAGACTCTTCTGTGCTGGGCATCCAAGATATTATAAAACTTACAGTAGCTAAGATGTGAGATGCTGGCTACATCTCTTTGAATATCTCAATCCCTGATTCTCAATTTATATTCTGCCAAGATTTAATCTAGGCTGTGGGTAAGTATTTCTGGGATAGAAATGCCACAGTGTGCAAGAGCCTATCTAATTTGACTCCTCAAGGATGAATCCTGTCCATCCAACAAAGTGAAGATGGACCAGAGAGGATCCTCAAAAGGTTTGCTTTAGCCAAAATCTGACACGGCAGAGCCTCAGATGAATCCCTAATGAGATGTAGCCTAACTGTAACCATATCAGGATATTAGGGGTCGAGCATGGCATACTTGTTAAGGATTTTAGATAACCTTCATGCAATATGCCTCTTGATATAAACATAACTGGGCACCATGTAACTGGTCCAACTTGGCCTTATAAAGCTTAATTGCTGTTGGCACATAGTTATGAGCATTAGAACTTACATATTTGATGATGGCAAGAGATGCTCTGACTCTGTATATAAATGATATTGCTGAGGTTTTTAACAAGCTAGAATACCGTCTCCTTTTTTTAGCTCACCACCAAATTTCCACACTATTGTATGCAAACAATGCTGCTGTTCTTTCTATACTCCAGTGACTTTATGAAGATGCCTCCAAGCTTTATCATCCTAGTGCTCCAAAGAATTTCTTTAAATCAGCTACTCAAAAACAAAGGTTCCAGTATTCTCAAGAAAAAGTTCTAGGATTCCCACAGATGGAACATAAATGGGAGACTCATTAAGCAGGTTGAAACTTTTAGATATCTGGGTATCGATTTTCAATCTTCCACCTGCTGGTCCAACCAAATATGTGAGCTTAATACAAAACTGCAGGAATGGGGAAAAAAAGACATCTGGAATTAAAATTGGGAGTCAAAATATGAATACTTTCAGATACAGTATACAGAGACCCCACTTTGCTAGCTGAAAATAAAAATGGCTTAGAAGCCAAAAAGTAAAAAATGGAAGGTGAAGAAATCTGGGTTAATGTTACATATAAAGAAGACAAAAGTAACTTCAACCATAATGATGATTAAATTCAGAATTAATAGTGAAGAAATGAAGGTAGTAGATAGTTTTGTTTTCTTGGATAGTTTCTTCTTTTCATAGTGTGTGTGTGCTAGAGAACTAAAGAAGAGATTAATCTTAGAAATGAAGGCCATGGCAAATTTAAATAAAATTATGAAGGATAAGGATGATTCTAGTATAGCAATCATTAGAATAATTGAAGCAATGTTTTTACTGGACATTGATAATGAGTAAGAGAAAGAAGACAGATGCCTTCAAATTGTGGATTTGGAGATAGTTACTCACATACTTTGGATATGTAATAAGAGAGGATAATGGATTAAAAAAAACAATTATACTTGGCAAGGAGGCAAAAAGAAGAATGGGAAAACAATTGATTAAATCTTGATTGATTGATCTTGACTAGAGTTATCACTGGAACCTCCATGGAATTCCTGTGGACAAATTGGGATGAAGAGATTTTGTCTGTACAGTTGGATCCAACTCAATGACACCTAATGACTATATAAGATGGAGAAGATTTGATACATTATGGGGAAGGTAAAGAAGATGAAAAAATATTTCTTTTTTCTTCTCATCCCATAATACTAGAATAGAGACATCCAACCTTTTTGCACTGTTGGACACATATAGAATGTTGAGGGCATGTTATGAACATGCCCACAAAATCTGTGTGGCAAACAAAACCCTGCACTGTAATTATATACCATTTTATTTTCTAAGAACTCCCATGTGGGGCCCATGGCTGAAATTTTGTTGAAAATATAGGGACTTGAGAATTGTACTTTGCTCTACAGCAGGTTTGCTTTTCATTATTTTTTTAAATTAAAAGAATCTAGGAAGGAAATAAAAAGAAAATCCACATCCCATTTTATGAAAATGAAGGGGATGAAAGTTTTAAATAGCATAGAGTAGGAGTGGACAACAGAAAGCTGACCTGGATTCGTAGATAGAACTGTTGGTGATTTGTAATAAATCAGCAAGAACTTCTGACTTCCAGGGTTTTAAACAACAGCAAAAATAAAATTTTCTCTCTCCTTTATGCCACAAATATGAACAAAGTTTCTCTCCACTAGGAGTGATATTTCATGTGGTAGTGCTTTGAACTCAGTTCATTTTCAGTATGCAGAATTAATTTAATTAATTCTAAACATGTCTGTCTCTGTCTGTCCATCCATCCCAGGCTCTAGCTGTGAAATCCTGGGAAAAATATTCTTCTCCTTCTCCTCTATTAAAAAATATGAAAGCAGACAGATTTCAAAATCCTTAAAATCCACCTATAATGTATAGAGGGAATAGAGACCATGGAGGGAAGTTGAGACATTTTCAAAAACAGTATGAGGCAATAAAGATATTAATTAATATGTAAACATCAGCCTCCCCTAATCTGGCTGGCACCCTTGATATGTGCTGAACTATATCCCCTAAAATTCTCAGCCAGTATAGTCAGGATGTTGCTTTGGAATTCGTGGAGTTGTCATTTCATGCCACAGCATGAGGTTGGGAGAGGCTGGCATTTATTCCTTAAAATAAATAATAGAATCTTCATCTACTTTATATATCTCAAAGGACTCGGACTATTTGGAGAAAGCTAAAATTAGTACAAAGATGTAATTTACACACTTGAACACAGAGGAGGGGACTTGAAAGAACAAAGAATAGCTGTAGAAAGAACCTGGGATTCATAATATATACATAGAACTTATTTTGTGTACATCATGATACAAGCAACATCTTACTTAACCTGATGGCCAATTGTATTGTACAAATATATCTATTTTTATATATAATTTTATTAAGGATTTTAAGTATAATAGTAAAATCTAATATAAACTAAAAGAAAGAAAGAGTGAAAGGTGCAAAAGAGAAGAGAAAAAGTAGAAAAAAAGAAAAAAGAAAAGTAAGATTATAGTAAAGAAAGAGAAAAGAAATATATAAAGAAGTGACTTCCAACCTTTATCACAACACATATAAACAATTTTTGTAACTATTCACCCCCTCTTAGTTTACAACCAATGATCTCTTCATACCATATCCCATCTCTTATCTATAGGCAAATCCATAAAGCATCAACTTTTCAGTCCTAGTGTCAGCAGAAAGTCCATTAAGGGTTACCAGAAATAAGAATATATTTTAACCTTGATCAGATAAACCAACTTTATATTCCTTCCTTTTACTTCTAACAGTCTTAGAATCTTTAG
This sequence comes from Liasis olivaceus, assembly GCA_030867105.1. Lineage (NCBI taxonomy): Eukaryota > Metazoa > Chordata > Lepidosauria > Squamata > Pythonidae > Liasis > Liasis olivaceus. The sequence continues at coordinate 87,826,739 of CM061352.1, read as the reverse complement.
TCCACTCAAATTATGCTGTTGAATTTGATTTTTTTTTCATTTCTTTGTCTCTTCTCACAAGATTCTTCAAAGCTTTAAAAATCTTCTTTTGTAAATCCAATATAAAAAAATTATCCAGCTTACTTAGTTTATTATTTGTATTTTCCTTTTGATTTTTGAAACATCAACCAGTTTCTTTTGTACGTCCAGTGAGACATCCTTTTCCATGTCATTCTTGTAGCCTGTTATTTGTAGATCCATTTTTGATGCCATCTCTGTCTTGTCAAATAAAACTTGTTTCTCTTTTGCCATTTCTTCCATAACATCCTTTCAATACAGTCTATACATAGAAGAAAACATTGCTATTGACATTGTTGATACTAACTTCGGATTCCATTTTTCAAAACTGACCTTCACCATTTTCAATGTTACAATGTTATGCATCATTTTATAGGTTCCAGATAATAAGCTGTTAATCAGGCTTGTGTATTTTTCTCCTTTAACCAAAATCTTTAGTTCCCTCTAGTGTCCAATGTTTAAAATTACTTATCTTTATTGTGTCTTGCAAAAAATTGAAACAAATCTATTTCCCACAGGAAGGATTCTTTATAATTAATTCCAAAATCTTATTCCAAATTTATCTGGACCCCTGTTCCATATATAACTTTTTGAGATCAAAGTTTATTTAGCTTTTTGCTGTTTATTTCAATTTTTAAAAATTTTTAAGCTTGTAGTTAAAATTTTCTTTCATTAAGGATTGAAGGCATACTCACTTGGTGTTTTCAGACTTGTTGATCCAAAGGTCTCTTATAGCTCAAAAGGAGTTAATAAGCAATTTTTGAAAGCGATTAGAAAAGGAAGTTTGCGAACTTAGTGTCTTTTAAAAGACACTGACTGTGGTTGCAAGCAAGATGGTTATTCCTGTTGTCTCCCAGTTCTCAAAACTGCTGTGGACTGCTGTTTTGAGGTCGCCTCATGAGGAGCAACTGTTTGGAGCACATGTGGGCACTCTCCCATCCTCTCCTTGTCTGGAGAGGTTCTGAAGAGCCAGTCTATTCACTGGCTCTCCATTCTTCACTGCGGTCGTCCGCTCTGCTTTTCACGGAGCCATCTTCAGTCTACCATTTTTTCCTTCAGAAGTCATATTGGATAAATATATCTAGATAATTACAAAATCCTTCTTTGCTTAGTGTGCAAAGCTTTAAATACAAATTACTATGTACGGACAGTCCTCATTTACTGACTGCAATTGGGACAGGCAACTCTGTTGCTAAGCAAACAATCATTAAGTGAAGTATCACGTGACCATGCCAGACTTACGATGTAAATTCTGCTGCATTTGTTAATCGAATCACTGTGATTTGAGACTTCCTGCCAGCTTCCCCACTGACTTTGCTTGTCAAAAGCCAGCTATGAAGGTCTCAAATGGTGACCACATGATTGTGGGATGCTGTGACCGTTGTAAATATGCACCAGTTGCAAAATGCCCAAATCACGATCTCATGACTGTGGGGTGCTGCAACGGCCACAAGTTTGAGGACTGGTCATAAACCTACTTTTTCAGCACTATCATAAGTTTGAACAGTCATTGAACGAGGCAGTCAGTAAGTGTATATTGCTTGAGATTCACCTGTATATTGAATCTCAAGCATTCTACAATAAATGAATGATGGATTAATACAGGCTGGATGCTAATGGAATTGGAAAGTATAAAGTAGGAGCTGCTTATTTAGATCTAGAAGGAAGTATTACAGAATGCCTAACTAAAATATTATAGAAGTCTAACTAAAAAACAGGAAAACATTATACTTCTTTGGCAGCTTGCCAGAGCTGTTTGTGATCTATTAAGATAGCTTTTATACTTCTTTTGGGGCTTTTATGTCCCATAGCAAGAAAAAATATATATCATAACTTTCTATCTCTCCATTATTAATAAATGTAGGCTTTTTTAGATTTTGAATCTGAATGGAAATTCAGAGTCCTCTGAAGTCAGGAATACCATGTAATCTCAAGAACAGATACAAACTTTATTATTCTTTCATTCTCAGCTGGTAGCACAAATTGCATTATTGGGTAGGTTTGAGCGAAGGTGTTAAATCTCATGTAGGAGCCTATATAATCCTACACTAGTCTTTTGCTAGTACATTCTGTAGAGATCTTAACATGATTATCTATTTCTGTTCTATTTTTTAATCCCAATAATTCTATCACTCTACTATATGAGACTGTATTATTCCATCCTACAGTGAAAGCAGGATACTTATTTCTCTTTTATTTTCATGAGGCCAAGTGTTTCTTAGAGAAGAGACTTATCTCAAAAGAACAGGAAAGAGGCATCATTTGACTTTTCATATGATGCTATGCATGATATGAATATGCCTATGTGCTTAGATAGAGATGTAAATGCACTTACTGACAATATGTTCCCAAATAATTATTATGACAACCCTTTTTCTTTCCTCTTCTATTACTGGTAAATAATATTCTCAGCATTCATCTAAATAGAAATAATGGAAATCTGGTGGGGTATCTCCCATGACTGGAATATAGCTACTGAAGGACACAATTTGTTCAAAAAAGAATAGTAGCAATAGAAAGGGATGAGTACTGTACTGTATGTTCAAAGTCTGTTATTGCCTACTGAAGAAGCTACCTGATGGCTTGGCTGAAATTCTATATATTATCATCTTTGAAAAACCTTGGAGAACTGATAAAAAGCCCATAGATGGGAGGGGGCAAAAGGGGGCAAAGGAGGATTCTGTGAGCTACAGACAAGTCAGTCTGACACTGACAAATTTAATCTAAAAGCATTTTTTAAAAAAATGTGGTAATTACTAGAACTTATTATGGACTTGTCTAGAAAAAAATGTGTCAAAAATATCAATTTCTTTTTTGATCAAATAACTTCCTTAATAGAATGTGGGAATGCTGTAGACATAATTTATCTTGTTTCTGCCTAGCATTTGCAGATTCAGTCAGATTAACAAGCTTGGTAAATGTGAGTTGAATGGCATGACAATTCAGTAGAAAGAATCCTCATCAATGGATCTTCACCAATTTGAGAGAAGTATCAAGTGGAGTATCACAAGTTTCAGTTCTGGGTCATGTACTTTTATTAGTGACTTAAATAAAGAATTGAAAAGTATACTTATTAAATGTGCAGATGACATAAAACTGGGTAGGACAGCTAATATTCTAGAAGACACCTTCCCCACCATTATTTAGATAGATTTAAAAGATAGTCTAAAAGTAATAAAACTTCAGAGAGAAGTGCAAAGTTCTTCACTTATGAAACAAAAAGGAAGTGCATAAGTATAGTGTTGGGGTGTGATGGTATGTGGAAATGACCATGGGAGACTAAAAAGAGAGGAAGGGAGAAATACCTTCAGTCTTGCAAGATTCTGTTTAATGTAACCTTACAATAAATGCTCCTGGTTGTGTTTCTTGTCTACCTTGAAGGCCTAAGTATAGGGTAGAAATGAGATGTTGAGGGCTGTGAAGGGGTGGACATGGATGACAAGAAAATACATCCCTAGAAAGCTATTACCAAAAGATTATCCCTTAAGGATTGGAGTATGTTTATGAAATGCCCTGCTGTTTGTCTATGGGAAGAGGACTCTTTTTTGAGGAAAATCACAGAAAAAGAATGGAACTGGAGAAGAAAATGAGAACAACCTGCTTACTGCTCTGTAGAAATAACATAGGAGTGGACTACAAAAGGGAGGGAGGGAGGTATTATTGGAAGAACTCATAAGCACATCCTATTCTCTGCAAAGAGATTGGCTGGTCCACCTAAACTTCTCTATGGGTCTCTTATAATACAATGCTATGCAAGTTTATTCAGAAGTTAATTCTATTATGTCATGTGTTCAGGATCACAGATATCATGGACAGAAATGAAACACTGCAAATAGTTATGGTAATATCTTTGGGCTTTCCTTGGAAAATTTCTGCCAGAAATAATATAGAATAGGCTATAGATTAATATACTGAATGTAAAAAACATTTAAAACAGACTTAAATAAACGCTGTAATAACTAATTGACCCAGATCATCATAAACATCTACAGATATGTATTCAAAGTGTGAGGAATCTTGCCTTTTCTATATCTCTATGAATTTATTAACATAATATAAAGTAGCATTTAGGATAATGAACCACCTGGAGGACCCTCAATAAAAATGTTGCAGTTCATGAAGTTACACTGGCAGAGAAGATTCTTCAGTGCATTAAAATAAAGTATGGCTATCCTGAATGAATTCTGAAATGTGTGATTTTGAGAATTGCTATAGTTTATCACCAGATAATTGAAAGGGTGGTCAGGTCTGTCTGAGTACTGAATAAATGTTACGTACAACTGCTTAGAAGCCTGGCTTATAGAAAGATATTCAGAAAACTGAAAGCTAGTATTTCATCTTCTCATTTCCTGATATTCAAAAGGAGTTAACAGGAATAATTTAATATTTGTTGTTAACATTTTAGCAACATACAAGATACAGGGGATTGGAGATCGCTCTATATATTGGAAATTGGGGCAGGAAATTTGGAAGATCTGGTGGAGTTAGGAGAATGGTAGGTACTGTATATGTAAGGAAGAGGACCTGTAACTTGATGCCAATCATTGTTTCTGGCCCAGAGGCTTCATTCATATTTATATTAGTGTATTAGTCAGAAACTATTATTATTTTTGCTTTTAGCTCATACTATGAGTGTAGTGGTATATAAAACAAACATAACCTGCACTCTCAAAAAAACCTTGATTTTTTTTCTAATTTGCCTTCAAAGCTGTACACTAATGGTCATTCTAACACATATTGTAGCAGGAAAATGTATAACTTAATGACGCATCGTATAAAGAAGTTGGAAGGTGGGGTAAGGGTCTGTTTTGAACCCATTGCCATCAAGATTCACTAGAGTGTCACTCTTAACCTCAATGTACCGATATTTAGAACAGCTCTTCCCAAACTGATATATTCTATATCTGGTGGATACCATTCACTGATCTGACCCCATTCACTTTTCCTGTGTGACTGTCCTTGCATGCCATTCAAAGATCAAGTCTAGTCCTTGACCCTTAAAAATAGTTCACATCCCTCTGTTCTAATCTACAAATCCCTGAGCCATTGGGTGTAATGCTTCCTTGCTCAATTATTTTGATTGCCCCTTTCTGCACTTTTTTTTTCATTCTACAGTATCTTTTTTAAAGTTCTGGATGTGATTGCACTCTGATAGTATCAGAATGAATTACCACTGACATAGCATTATCTCATCTCACAGGTCTGGAATCCAAGGATACAATATTCACACAGCATGATAAACCAAGGCTTACTTTATCATGTCTTATTATATACAAAATGGCTTCACATAACCCTCCTAGCAACAAAACCAAATTTTGATGGTGTGTTATATGAACCCAGTTCATATTAACTTGAGTCAGGGTTTGCTACTTTTAGTTTCACAAGGTGATAAACCATATTTTGTTCAACTGCAGTTTTTTCATTAAGTCAAAACTGGATGAATTTACACAGTTTGCTAAATAATAAACCATGCTTTACAAATCATGTTGGTTGGGTCAATGTACAGTATTAGGGCTAAACCATAATGCAGTTTGTTTAGTTTGGGCTTAGTATATTGTGCAAACTCCACCACTGGATAAATCTTCACCTTTCTTATTTCCTGAGAAGCCAAACACACTTGGCAGGAATATTCCTCCCCCAGGTACATATCACATATTCTTCCAAGAAAAATGTTGCCATTGTAAGATCAGGATTGATTTAAACTTTATATCTCTTAAGTGTGGGCCACCAAAAAGCATTGCCATCAATAGAGGTTTCATAGGACACATCAATATGTAAAACATGCTTATTCTGAAGGCTGTGCTACAAGAGGTGCCCTCAGCTTGTTCGTGAGCTCAGTAAACATGCTTAGGGTTACTTGGCTACTATTTCAGAACTTCCATGGGCACAAACACGGTTATTTCCTGCCTCTGGAGAACTGCCTCATAGTCCTTCTGACAGCTCCCTGTGGCATAGAGAGACCCAACACGTGACACTCTACGGTGGGTGCCATCAGCTTCCTTCCAGCAAGGGGTAAATAGATTTATTTGTTGTTTTCCAATACTTTAGCCATTTTTTGTTTCCGTACTGAAATATTGGTTTATTCTTTCTACTTTTTATGGATGTATTTCTCCAATTTTGTCCGTTATAATGTTAACCTTTTGAAGAGAAGGCCCTGAGCTTGAAGAGGAAGAAAGGCTACAGACAAACATTCAGTAAAGTACTGTAGATAACAATACAGAAACTAAAAGATAATGAATGGTTGTGAAGTAAAGTTTTTAAAATGCCTGCTTAGATCTTTAAAACTGTTTTAGGTCCAATTTGCTGAAAGACCCACTTCTTTTATATAAGCAACTATAAGCCCTAAGTTTAATCTTTTTTTCTGGGTGGGTTCATTAATACAAAGATTCACCAAATTCAGCACCTAATATCAGGGACTTTTCAGCTGGGGCCCTCATTTCTGGAGTTCTCTCCTTAAGTAAAAATAATTACATCATTATTGTTGTTATTATTATTATTATTTGGTTTGAAATTCTTTTAAATTTTCTTGCTACCTTTTTTTGTTTTCGTTTCTGTTAACTTGCAGGTCTAGGATGGGGAAAGTGGGTTTCTACGACCAAGGCGCCATAGTCATTCTCCAATCGGCTTTGAGTTCATCGCCAATCGCAGGAAGGGTTTTCTGCAAGTTGACGGCCCGGGTATTTGCCTTCGAGTGGGAGAACTGTGTAAGCCCGGCTCAAAACCCCTGCGGTGCAAAGCCGAACCCTACCAAGCCTCCAGGTCACATTCCTATGCGGAGCCCAGCGAAACGTGCGAAGCAAAGCAATCGCCGCCCCGAAGCTCCGGGTTCGCTGCTCGCCATTCCAAGCAAGTCAGCGCTGGCGCGGGCTGCTGATTGGATGGAAGCGGCGGTATCGCCCCACCCAGGGACAGGCTCGCCGCTCTGACCCGCCCCGCCCCGCCGGCTTCGGGCTGCTTCTGCTCGTGGAGCGTGTCGGTGGCTCCGCGGGAGAAGGGAGGCGAGATCGGTCCTGGACGGTGCCCTGCCTTGGAGAAAGCGAGAGAGAATCCCTGCCTTTCAGGTCAGTGGGTGGTGCCCCCTTCCTCTTCTCCCTTCTAGAGCCCTTTCCCTAAAGAGGCGTTGGGGGTGGGCTGGGGGAAAGGTCTTCAGAGCGAATGACCTCGGACAGCATCTTTTTCTCAGTCGCCGTCGCCTCCCGGGGCGGCCGAGAAAGCCGGATCGCATTTCCGCAGCATTTCTCCACCCGGCGCGGAAGGCTGGTAGAATTCGCGGATTGCTTGGGGAGCCTTCTTCGAACTTATTTTCAAGCGCGAGCGGGATAGGAATCATGCCCGAGGAGCCCTTGAATGCTGTTTAATACTTACTCCGCAAAGAATCCTCCGGAATGTTCAGCGAGGGACTTGACTCCGAATTCAGTGTGGAGTGCGGCTTTTAGATGGAAAAAGCAGTTGTTTTGTTCTGTCTTTCTTTCTTCGTCCTCTTCTTTTCCATTTCCTCTGGGTTTTTAAAAAAAACAACGTGGAGAGTATCGACTTTGCCATCTTGAATGAGATCTGAGATCCCACTATTGCCCATCTCCCCAAACACCTGCAAAAACCACCCTGCACATTGATCCGGGTTGTCACTTGGAGGATGTCACCTGTCAGTCTAGTTCAGGACAGCATCTGAGTGCAGAAGAGCCAAGCTCCAGACTGAGCAGCGATATAAATTTGCCCTCTGGCTGATGTCTAGAGGGCAAAGAGTTCTGGCAGGGATTTTTGTACCAACTGCATCATGCACAACATGCTAGGGAATGGTGTGGAAATACAGACGACTCTCCATTTTCCTCTGTCTCTTGCACACACACAAACACCCACAAATGTACAAGCAATCCCAAAGCATCAGAATTGTTTTCCAGAGCATGACCAATATTTCACCAAATGAATTACTTACAATGGCTAAACAGATTGGGCAGTATATCCATTAATAATATCATAGAGGTGTTCATTTCAAAACTCAGGATCCAGTTTAGAGCTGGTCTCTCTTGGCTTCTCAGAAAGCAGTCTACATTAATTAGCATGTCTTTTTTTAAGTCCAGTGCTGGGTGAAGTAGAAGTGTTTACTTTTTAGGGGTCTGTTGTTTTCTCTCATTTGTTGAAAGAGATGTGTCATTTGCAGTAGTATCCTATGCTCATCTAGGTAGAAATATGTCTATTTTTTCCATAATAAGTGTATTTGAAGGCACAGTCCTTACACTGAAATCCTGCAATTTCGTACCTAAGATTTAGCTCATTACGCTTAGCTGCACCTATTTTAAAGCAGATATGTATAAGATTAAATTAGAAAAGCTTCATTTGGTAGCAGCATTAACTGCCTTATATTTAAGTGCTGGAGATTTTGTTAGGTGATTCATAAATGAATTCGGCTGTCCTCGACTTGTGAAGGTTGTTTCACACATGAGCATTATCACTGCCACAGCATGATCCTGCAGTCATCCAGTGTTGAATATAGATGTGTGAACTGCTCTTAAAGAGGGCCTTATTTCTAATAGTTTAAGAGGTGAAAAAAAACCCCATCCAGATAAAATATTAAAAGTATGAAGATCAATATTAAAGTAAAAAGTGTTCACTTTTATTTTGTTGTTCTGTTACTAGGAGTACACAGGAGGTAGTTAGAGCTTAGAAAGAAAAATGTGATGAATTTTGAAATAATATTGTTGAGATCTTTGTTCTCATTTAAGTTTCTTAAATATGCTTTGTGTATTTGTATAAAGTGGAGAGAGTGAACTCTGAAAACAGTTTCAGCTGAATGCAACAGTTGTTTTATTTCAATGTTTTTACATTTATCTAATCACACATTAGAAAGCCAGTACATGATAGAAATCAGTTTATTGTTTTGACCACAGGTCATAACATAATAAGTCATATTGCTTAAAGTGAAAAGAGCAGTTGGATATTTGTGCCTTTAGGCCAGCTTTTGTTGTTCTCTCTGAGTAATCATTATCGATAATTTTGACAATGATACAATTACCTTAAAAGTATCAGGTTATATTTACAACTAACTAAAATGCATACTTGATGTTCTCCTTGTTTTGTCCTAAGCAAGATCCTTTGTTAAGCTCAGATATGAATTAGACTGTTATCCATATACAGGTATGTGTTTCCACTGGCAGTGGACACCTAGCAGGCTTCTTATAATTATAATGTATAAGAGGTTGCAATTTCCAAAGTACTTTGGGGAAAGTTAGAGTTTAGCCTACAAATTAAACTCTTCCTTTTCCTATTGCTGCACTGAGAAATATATTGTTTTACGGCATCAGTATTATGGATAGTTTTCCATTGCAGATCTTCAGTATTTGTATTTTAAGGAGTTTGGCAATTTTCTTAAAACTTGTTAAGTTAGAATCTTATCAGCTTAAGCCAACCATAAATTAGAAGCTTCTGGCCCTCACATCACAAACAAATCATTCTTGTTTCTACATTAAAAATGTAGGTTGAATAAGAAAAAGGAACCAACAAAGTAGCATTTAAAAATACTTCCCATTGCAGTAATATAGTAGTATTTAGCAATATTAAAAAGTTATAACACTGATTTAGCTAGCCTCTCACTTTTTCTTCTGTAGTATATCTATATAGTCTCTGAGCTTCTTGATTTAAATCGGCTGCATTTCCAACTTCCTTTGGAGAAAAGTGGCAGAAGGGAAGAAGAATGTAAATATTTAAAAGATCCAACTTTTTAAACAATTGGAATGCTATTTAAGATGTTTTCATTTATTGTATATTATGCTAGAAGCATTACTGCATTCTTGTTTTCTAACAACAATAAGAAAATATACATCACCATAGTATCTGCATTGTGACAGGAAAGATCATGACATTTTCATTCTGTATAAGGAAAAAAGATCTTTATATTCCAGTTTTCTAGAAATAACTTCTCAGACCGCTTTTAGTATGTCATATATACTCAGCTGAATTGCACAGTGGCTAAGCACAGCTGATTTGGTCTATTAAAACCTCATTCAGGATTGTCCTCATAATAAGATCTTGATATAGAGCCTAATTAGTCTAATTAAGCATCTATCTTTTTTCTATAAAACATTTGTCTGCCATAGTATCTCCAGATTTAAAAGGTCAAAAGGCAATAGCAGACAATAAAGGCAGCATACAGTTGTTGGCTACTATTGTGTGAAGTGGCATAGGATAAATGGGTATTAATAGGAAAACTGCTTCCATACAAGTCAATTCTTTCATCAGTATACATTGTTCTGTTTCTAAGCTAACTTGCAAATAATTAACATAAACATTTGCTATGCAAATAACCAAAAACATTACAAAGATGCCACACATTTTCTCAAAGAACCTGACTGCTCCACTATTTAAAGAAGAGAGCAACTTAAGCAAGTATCATCATTAATGTTTTCCCAAATTCTTCCTAAAATGGATAACTGCATGACAGTAAGGTCTACACCCATGGGACTTTGTATAAAGAATAGAGGGTAATTCAGAATTTCACAGAAAGCATAGGAGGCATTGCCAGCACTGAATTGCTGGTGGACAGCTGGCATATGAACAGATCTGGAGCTGCAGTCAGATAGGGTATTGGAGCTAGTCCATAGGAGACTCCATGGTTGGATGAACACTGCATGATAAGTCATAATGTTTGTAAGGTAAGGGATTAGCATGTTATGAGAAACCAGCTGTTGTGTTTTCTTTCAGGGAAACATGATTAAGGAAATAATGGCTTAGCATGGTATATCAGTGCAGACAAACGGAAGACAATATCTGAGTCAATCTTGGTGGCTATAAGCAGGAGTAATTAGAAGGAAAAGCTAGCAGACTGGAGGGGTAATGGAGACAGGTAGGCCCAGTCTACTAAATCTGGGCAACTATCAGGTTTTCAACAAAGTCTTCAGGGACTGATGCTTGCCAATGACTCTCAGTGCCAAGAACCATTACTTCAATTTTCCCTCAGGATAGTACATTAAATATTCCAGATATTTAAAATAGTAACTTATCGTGGACTGCTTTTGCTGTCTGATGACCTAGAAGCCTTTTTATAGAGAAGGCACCCATTATGTGACTTTTGCCAACAATGAAGTTGATTCATAATCATTGATCCATCTGTATCACTGAATATCAAGGTGGCCTCTATAGAACCAAACACCTTTTATCAACTTAGGCTAGTAACTTGATGCTACCTGGGCAGGGATTACCTTTCTTCAGCCACCCATGTTCTGATATTCATTTGAGTTACCTGTAATACACTGTCTTTTGAAATTTTGGTTACATTCCAGGTACAACTATAAGAATTTTTTTTCTCTGCAGGTCCCAATCATTAAATGCTTTAGAAGCTTTTTCTGGATATTTTCACCAAATAAATATCACTTTGCTACGGGAGAGAAGGTGGTAGTAGTAATAGTAGTAGTGTCCCAGCTACGGAATGCCCTCTGTAAATGTCTTGCCTTTTGGCATCAAATGAAGGTCAGTTCAGCTTCCCAGCTTGTTGAGTTGTTTCAGTTTTCAGCTAGTTCTACTCTGTAGTTTGTGTCTTTAGGCTGACAGCAGAGGCCAAGGTTTAACTCCTGATGTCTCCAGGCAGGCCTGGAAAAATGCATCTCTGAAATCATGCAGGCTGCTGGCATCCAGTGTCATCAGGACTGGACTAGATGGAACAATGGGTTAACTCAATAAAAGACTTTTCCTGACATTTCACCTTCTTTACTGCCTTCTTAAAATGCTTTTATTTAGATGTTCATTAAGTATGCATTTTGTGCCTGTTAAAATATTTTTCCTCTGCTTCTGGCTTTTCAAATGTTACCTTATTGAATTATTAGTTGCATTAACTTGTCCTTAATATTTTTTATGATGCCTTAGATGTCATATGCTGGCACAGAAATCTTCTGGATCAATCCAAAACACCTACATTTTATACTGCAGGCAGAATAATTTAAATTTATAGCCCCTGTTAGGAAGGTGCCAAAATTATTTATGATGCATTCTGTGCCACAGGTGAATATGGTATCTGAATGCTTCATCATGTGTCAGTCAAATTATATGCAGACATTCCATGTCAGTGCTGAACATTCAGGGTGACTTCTGGTCCAATGCTTACAATAAGACAAAATCATTGAGTTGGAAGGGGCCATGGAAGCCAACTCCTTTCATGTGTTATGAACTCCCAGATAAGGTGCATTCTTGTGCTGTCAGTCCAAAAGGATTTTGACTTTGCTTCTTCATTAGATGTTAAAGATGACATCTAATAGGACCTCTTCTCAGTATAGCATTACCTTGCTAGTGGATTTACTTGTCACAGCACTGCAGGGAACAATAGCTATACTATAGGAAGCAACACAAATTTTACCATAATCAGTTCTGACTTTGATGATTCCAAAATGCCTAACATGCTGAAATACTGTGGAGACTTCAAAATATCAGGTATCAAGTCCTTTCTAATCTCAATATTACCCAGTGCCTTATTTTTCCCATGCACTTACCTTGAGTTTTGAAAATTTTGCTTATTGCCACATTAGATATGGGAAAGGAGTGCCATATTGGATTGTTAGAAATCACAAACACAAATGATTTTATTAAGAATGTGTGTATTCTTAAACCATTTTGTACCTACTTAGGACACTCAGTCATGTTTAAAATACCATGATTACTTTAATAAACTAGATTTAGATTTAAGTATTCCAAGGAGACTCATTGAAATCAGTGGGGGTTAGTCCTGGGCAGTTTAAGCCATCCATATAAGTCGCCAAGAATCAAACTCATCTTGAAGGCCACCTTAAACTTCAGCTAAGTGACATCTAATTGACCTTGGCTATTCTCAACCAGCTAATCAGGATCAGACGTGGTTAGTGCTTAGATGAGAGGAAATCAAGAAATCTCAAGGCTGTAGATTAGACTGGGAAGTGAAAAATATTCCAAAAGAAGATGGCAAGTCACTTTATTGTTACCAAGAAAACTACACAGACATGTTAATGAAGTCATCAGGAACCAATATCAACTCCACAGAGACTGTATCTTAACTTTCTCGTTTAAGGGGTTAGGATTTTAAATTCTAAATATAGACTTAACCCAATATTAACATGTCTCAAAATAATGTTAAAAAATAGTACAGGTATGAAATGGTTTCTGGCTTAGTAGCAATAAACCATTTTATAGCTTTTCTAAAAATGCAGTAAACAATCTAAATAAGTCCAGTATCTCTTGCTATCAGCATAACCTCTGCTTAACGGATAGGCAGATTGAAATTAGTGTTTTTTGAAAAATGAAGGCATTATATATGGTGAATCTGCTTGTGGAAATAGCCCTCTGAACTGATATTCTGACCTTGGATAGAGCCTATTGCACTATGAGATAGTCGAATTCCATTCTTATAGAAGGAATAAAAAATGCAAGGGAATGATGGCTAGGAGTATCAAACAATAAAATAAGTTGGGCAAGAAGTGTGCTGCTAATCCTTTAATTAGAAGCTATCTTAATACATGTTGCTTTAGGACATATGATAAATCTTCCCTGAAAGTTTGTGGACTCAGAATTCACTAAGATGTATGCTACTGAGTTGTTTCCCACTGGAGGTATACATAGGTACCTAATTTACAGGAATAGGTAAGTTTGGCTTTTCTAAATTCCAAGTGTTTTAGAAAATAGAATGTTCCTGTATTTAACCGAAAATGAACACCTATTACATATTATGTTCTGACATAAAGCACATTTTTCTGCATTGCATAATATATGAATATGCCAGATATCTTTTGTAGATATAAGATACCTCATCAAACCTTTGATGAGTTGTAGGTATACTTAGCAACACTGATTTGGGTTTGTATCTCCAACATTATCCAACTGCTTTTCATGGCCTTCTTCTAAAACTGTTCTATACATTGCATTTTAATTAGCGTGAATGAACAGATTTTTATGCCAAAATATGTTGCTGCTTGGTTTTTGTTTCATTTTTTTCTTTTTGTATTCCAGGGCCAGCCCATGTAATCATTCTAGGATCTTTTAGGCCATTGTTGCTCAGCTGTGATTGAGAACTGCCATGCTGCTTGCAATGTTGGAAACAAATAATCAAATGCAGTGTAGCATGTGAAAAGAATTTGTTAAAGAGACTTCTAGGGCAAGGCTCAGAAGAGAAGAAGAGAAGAATTTATATTAGTCTCATTTAGTGACAATGATGCACAGTCATTCTTATCAGCAATTTTCATTGGTCAGAAATAGAATCAGTGGAGTGAAAACTGGAAGTGGGTTGGGAAATGACTCTGGGGAGTAGATTGTGTGTATATTTAAAAGATTGCATGGTGACTTGTAGCTTTCCATTATATGAAGTGAGGCTCCCATAATTAAACTTGAAAGTATCATCGGTTCCTAGTTCTAAAATAGGGGGTGTAGTTGAGTTCCATTATCTTTATTTTTTGGAATGGAACTTTACAGTAATAAATGTAATTATCTAGAGATTTAGGTATGAATGATGTATTCTGCAGTAGCTCTTGTTGCATGAGGTAGTTTTCTTTATTACATTTGGACCAATTTTAGGGTTGAGTGATTCTAAGATAAAAGGGATAAAAGCAGTAGAACAAGGGATTCAAATCCAGCCCCAGAGAATTGTTTCTCTAATGTTCCTGATTCTAGATATGTTTAGAGCATAAAACATTGAAGCATGCAGAGATCCTACCAGGAAATTTGGGAGAGAGAAAAGTCTATAGGCTGATTTATGAGTTGATCTTCCATGTACTCAGACATAATCATTTTATATATGATATGACTATACATTCAGATTTCTGTCCAAATATTTGGCAATATTGGTGTAAAAATGAAAAGACAGGGTTTGGCCTCCTATTTAGTCTAATTGCCAAAACAGGGAGAAATCTAAGTTGAATCTAAAGGACTTAGACTTATACTTTTCCTGATAACTATCCATGAGATTACCAGAGCCTTCTTGCCCCATTTTATTGTAGATTCAGCAGTGGATAAACACACACACACACACATACACACACACGTGCACATATCTAGGTGCCCTCTAATTCTCATTCCAGGATCTGCCTTAGATTTTCCAACAGAATTTCCAGTCCTAGAATCCTGTCTAGAATCTGTTGCCTTACTCATATCATTCTCAGATAACTTGGTTATTGATCAGTCCACCTGGGAGTGATAAGATTTGAATCTGCAGTAAAGATATAATAAAGTTTACAGTGAAATTTATGATTCAGTGTGATATGAAAAATTGCCTTCCATATCTTATAAATATATATAATTAAGAAGCTATGAAGTATGTGCTTCATATGTAACACTACTTTTTCTTCCTTGTAAATATTGCTTTTTGTTCTCATTGCTGTAAAATCAGAGGATGTATCCAGTTTTCATTAAAGATATACTTAATTTATACCTTTTGTTTACAGAGTACTTGAAAAAGTTAAAAGATGACTAAAGATGCATAAATATATATGATGTTTGGAACTCATGCATGGATTTGCTTCATCTCTCTTGCTAGATTCCCAAAGCTAATTAAAAATTTACTGTAGCCATTCTACAACTTTTACAAATGTCAGTCAGGCCATTAGCATTTCCTATACAGAGAAGTTAAAACTTCTGTAAAACTCAAATAACCACTGTTCTTCTTCGTAACTTTTACTGAAGTTAGAAAGAAACCAGGGAATTTTATTTTATGTAATCATAGAAAGTAGGGACTGTAAGGAGTCATTTAGACTAATGTCCAATCCCTGGTTGTATATCATAACAGATGGCTGTCTAGATTTTGTTTGAACATATCCAATGAAGTAGAACCCACCACCTCACTGGATAAACTGTTCTACTATCAAATATTTAAAGGTGGTCTATAACATTTGAGATCTACCAAACCAATCATCTTAGCATGAACATTGAATTGTCATATCCCATTCTGCTTAGAGAAAATGCCATCACTGGGATTGCTAGGGCTATCAGGTGCAGGTTCAAGGTCCTACAGCTTGGAGTGTTCCTAAATTCAGTGCTTAATTTATATATTTTTTTAAAAATAAGCACATCCTTGGATTCTGGAGAAACAAAGATACTTAGTATTAATGCAGCTTTGCTCCAAAATGCAACTAAACTCTTTTAACAGTTAGAGGAAAGAATGAAAAGTGTTGGAATACTTATATAGGCGTAAGAAGTACTGATGGAATCCTCAACTAGGTTTCATCAGATTTTAGTTTGTTTTTGATTGGAAAGTGATAGAGCAAGACTTGACACTATACAAATTATTTGTGCAAAGAACTGTTTTCCAAGGAAAGTCCTAAATTATACTGTTTCAGTTTATAATTGGTGGACAAGCTTTGCAAGTAATCCTCTTCAGTTGTGAGTTGTGTTTTCACAGAAATTGGAGGATAAATAGAGAGAGAGAATCAAATTATGCACAGATAGGAATGATGGAGACTGAAGGGAATTTATGTCACTGTGCAGACAAGGTTATGAATGAACATTCAATTTACTGCAGTTGTAGACACTTGACATGATCCCATCAGCAGCAGATTCTCTTTTCTGGGACATATCTAACTCTTAAATGCTACTCATCCTCTTCAGATATATGAAATGAGAAATTCAGCTTCATCTGCATTCTTTGAATAAGTTTGCCCAATTATACCTTAATATATAGGTATTCAAACATGTAATTCAAAGAATGATTGAATTAAAATGTTTCGATCAATCTCTTGTGTTATTGCAATATGAAGGTTGCTACTTAAAAAACAAAATAAGGCTTTTTATTACATTGGTAATCCATTTCATGTTTTGTAGCTAAGATTTATCAGTGTAGCATAAAAAGAAAATAAAACATTAACAAGTAGATGTGAAGTAGTACCAAATAATAAAAGGGAAGAACTATTGTACTACCTTGTTCAACTGTTGATTGGAAAATTGGATAAACAGACAGTAACAGATACTGAGGCTCCAACCAATTCAGGGTTTCATATGGTAAGTCAGTGATAAGGTATCCCTAGTTACTTTCCAAATACAATTTCTCCCATGCCTGCGGTCTTAGTCAACTGCTTTAAACCTTATCCAAATTGCTGTTTGCTATTAGGAAGTTTTTTCTAACATTCAGTTGGAACCTGGAGCATAAATCATTCCATATCCTGCACTCTGGAATAACAAAACGGTCTTAACTTTCTTTTGTGTTAACATCCTTCCTGGTATTTGAAAAGAGATCATATCCTTCTTTCAATTTTGTCTCCTCAGTATTAAATATGCCCAGATCCTTCCATTTCATTTCATAATACTTTCTAGTTTCTAGTTCCCAATCATCATCACTGTTATTATCTGAACATATTCTACTTTCTGTGAATTCTTCCTACACTGTGGTGCCAGAACTGGACATAGTGCTCTAGGACAGGGTTTTTCAGACTGTGTTCTATGGAGCCCTAGGGTTTTGCAAGACACTAGGGGAAAAAAAAAAAGTTAATTCAAATACAATTCATTTTATATCACTAAAATGTTGCCTCTTGATCAGTGTTCCAGGATTTTTATTTTTTTTACAAAAACTAACTGGTTCTGTAGCCTGAAAAAGTTTGAAAACCCCTGGTCTAGGTAATGTCTGAACAAAGCAAAATCATGTGCAAAAGTTACTGTACCTCTCATGATTTGGAAATGTTTTGGTTAATGTAATTTAAAATGGCATTTGCCTTTTTTGCAGCTATATTACACTGCTGCTTGCAAGATTGTTTACAAAATTAAAAATCTCCTTTCTGATTCCTGTGCATTTAGTTTTTGTTTCCTAAATAAGAATAGTATACATCTCTATTGAATTTCACTCTATTATTTCCTTTAAGTGATGAAGATCATTTTGTGCTTAAAATAATAGGATTATTTTGCTTATGTTTATATGATTAATGGTTTTATTCTGTTATTTTGTTTGTTACCTCTGCTTTCAGATTCTTGAACCAGGGCAGTACAGAAAAGATTGATAATTGATAAAAGAACATTAGAATTTGCTGAATTCTAGGACATTAACTATCCTACCCAATTTTTTGTGACCTGAAAATCTGGTAAACATTTTCTCCATAACTTCATTCAAATAATTAATATAAATATTGGAGAATGTAGAGGCTGGGACTGAATACCTTATTCCAGTCCTAAAGAAATGTTGATGAGCATTCTCTGGATACATCTGTCATATATGTACTGCATTGTGTGGCCATTTGGCCCATACTTAACTAGCTTACTAATCACAATGTCATGGAGAACTTTAGCAGATGTTTTGCTGAATTCAAGACATATTATGTCAATAGCATTTTTTACATGGTGTTTACAAATGGTTATGTTTATAATCTGCTCTAGAATTGTAAAGAGGTATTGATGTCAAACTGACTGATGTGCAGTTCCCCCTTTTTCCACTGTTTGAAGATTGTGACATTTGCTGCCCTCCATACGTGGCATTTGTCCTATTCACTAGGATTTCTCAAATATAATGCATAAAGCTCAACCAAGCCTTCAGCAAATTCCTTTGGTATCTTAATATAAACTTCATTTGGCTCTGGAGATTTAAATGTACTCCAGGTAAATAGATATTACCTGATCATATTTCTGTCTGGGAGTTCTGGGAGTTGTCATTCCCAGCACATCTGTGACCACATGTTAGTCCTGCAAGGTAGTCCAGACAAAAGCACAACCAGGAGTACTAGCTAACTTTATTGTAGTGTTACATTAACAGAATTTTGCAAGACTGAAAGTATTTCTCCCCTGCTTTCCTTTTACCGTCCAGAAAACTAGCGAGGGTCCCTTCTGAAACGTTTCCCACACCCTTCCCCCCTCCCATGGCTTGAGACCTATTTTACACGCTGGTTGCCCCATCTGCCTCTCTCCCTCCTGCATCCCAAGGTCATTCCTACATAGCATTACAGCCCTAGATTGAAGAAGGTTGTGTCAGCTACTGGACAGTAGACTTCTGTGCTTTCTTGCGCTGGGCTGCATCTATTACCCTGCAGAGGAGGTTAGGATAAGCCCACTCAAAGCCCTCCAACCACATATACAAGCAAGGTCATACTGCTAATTGTATTTATTTATTTTTTGAAATTCTGCATACCATCCTTCCAAATCAGGCTTTCCCAAATCAACTTACAATACATTAAAATTACAGATACCATTGTTTGAATAATAATTAAAATAAATACTTTAATTAAAATAATACTGTTGAATAAAAATAAAAGCAGCAGCCAGAGAAATTAAAAAGTTCCTATGCAAGTATGCACAAGTAAAATAAACATGTATTAACAGGCCTGGGAGAATATAAGTAACTTTGCCTAGCACCTCACTAGGAATAGCATTTCAGAGTGGCAGAGTAATCATGGAGAGGTATGTCACATTTGCTCCCAGAATGTATCTATACCAGGTTTCTTTTCCATTGCCTGCAGCAACACTTCCCTGCTTTGTATCTTACTTTTCTATTCTGCTTTGCACGCTTGTGATGAAATAAGACGGTTAGTGGCAGTATGTTTTCTCTTTTCCCTGAGAAGCAATACAGGTGGTCCTTGCTTAACGACAGCAGTTAGGACCAGAATGTCCATCACTAAGTAACACAATCATAATGTGCGATGTCACATCACTGTGGCACTTTGGGACAGAAATTCTGGCATTTCTGGTTGCCATCGTTAAGCGAATCCCACACTGTCATTAAGCAAGGACGTCACATAGTCACCATTTGCAACCTCCTGCCAGCTTCCCCATTGATTTTGCTTGTAGGAAGCTGGCAAAGAAAGTCCCAAATGGTGATCATGTGACTGCGGGATGCTGCAAATGACGTAAGGATGAGGACTGGTAAATTCAAACAGTCACTGAACGAATGGTTGTTAGGCAAGGACCACCTATAAATGATCCTAAAAGAGCAGCAGAGTTCAGTAGCTATAATTTCCTCAAGTACACCCCAAAATATACGAAACAATGAAAGTTAGGATTTTCAAGTGAATGTTTCTGTCGTTTTGAATGTAAAGTTTCAATGGAAAAATAGCCCAATGAATGTTTGGCACAACGTTATCACTTCTTGTTAAGGATTATATGCTTTTTTTAAACCAGTGCAGGGCACTTAAAGAAACCAAAAAGAAGTGTAATTAAGAACACAATGAAAAGCATGAAAAAACCAATCCAAACCTAACTATAAAAGAGTGCAAAGAAAGCCAACATTTCACCAGCTTTAGCAGCAAGAGGCTAGTTACATATGAAACCCCTGCTTAAATTAAAATGTTTGCATTTAGAGGATTAAGATATGCTGTACATAAAAGCAAACAGTTCTCTACTGTATTTAGTGCTTATAGATCCACCATCTATCTCCATGCAGATTATCTCCATGAAAACAACCCTTGAAAGAAAAAATTCAGCCCTTACTTGGAGTTATCCCAAAACAAAAGACATCCAAAGTTATTTCTGCATTTTCTAAGTGCTATTAGTTTGATAAGATACTGTTAATCATTGTGGTTGGTCTGTCTGTCTGCCTGTCTGTGTATTTGTTTTTTCCTTTAAGGATTGGTATCTCTTTCAACCTGAGATGATAGTTCTGTCATTCTAATGTGATGATGGGAGTTGTAGACAAAGATTTGAAAGGCAAAAGTTTGCTATGAACAAGAATAAATAATATCATTTCCAAATGGAGTTAGAAATCATAAAACCTATACACAGGATTACCACTTGATCTCAAATATCTCAGAAAATGAGAAGAAATGTGCTAATTGATTAGAAATTCTATATTTATATTTAACAAAAAAATTACCAGATCAGTACAAAATAACATTATAGAAATTAACTTATTGCGGGTTGATTTCAAGATATACAGCAGTATGCATGGCTCAGTTTCTGAATCTTCATTATCTACTAAATCATGTCCATAGCTGTAAATGTAAAATATGTATTCAAAATATCCATGCCTGTTTTTTCATGTTCATCTATATGAAACAGAAATCATTGGTTTTTTAAAATGTCCAGTATAATATTGAATGAAACTGTCAACAGAAAGTAATGCTTAAATGCCATTGATTAATTGTCCTCTCATTTTTATCTCCTTACAGCATCAAGACATAACTTTCAGATAAAATTTGCCATAAGAAGAATTTAGTCACTACTAAAATGGCTCAAGATGCCACAGGTTTTACAGAAAATTCTTTTTGACTATTAAGTTTTTTTCCCATTGTGTTACCAAACACACAAACTAATAAATATATTTTTTAAAAAATGACAGAACTGAACCCCACATCTGGATTGATAGCAAATATTGAAAATGGAACTTTTTTGGAGCTGTACCCCACCTCTCTCTCAACATCCATGGATTCACCTTCCAATCGCATGTCAAATGTCTATGTTTATGTTTCAATCTTCCTTAGCCTCTTGGCATTCCTTCTTTTGCTATTAATTATTGCACTTCAGAGATTGAAGAACATTATCTCTTCTAGTTCCTCCTATCCTGAATACACCAGTGATGCTGGGAGTTCCTTTACAAATTTAGAAGTCTGTAGCATTTCTTCCCAGAGATCAGCTTTTTCAAACCTTTCATCATGAAAAGCCAAGGAAGGAAATATATTATGCATGGAATAGCATCTGAGTCCAGATCATGAAGGTGGTTGGAAGACCAAGGCATGCAGGATTTGACTTGGAGAACCATTAGACAGAGAAGAGGTGATTTCTGGTATTTACTTTAATATCTTTCTCTTTATAGTCTCTACTTCCTCTTTTTATCACTTGAACTTTTCCTGTCTAAGCTGGCATATTGACCCCTGCCTGTAATTGTCTTGGAATTTTGTAGTGTTTTCCCAGCCCCTTCTGAAGATGATAAAAAGTAAAACCTTTCTCAAGTCAATCTCCTCCTCAGTGATAACAAGGAAACGTGTGTTGTTTTCTCAATAACAGTAGAGAAATTGTTTGCCTTTGGCCTCTTCTAGGATTCTTTTTCAACATCCCAGCCCAGCTTATGGCTTTGGGATTTTTGGTGGTCTCCCATCAAGGTACTAACCGGGTTCAGTGCTATTTAGGATTTCAAGATCAACACAGTGTTACTAGGTACTACCACCTGCTATGATCTAAAAGAGATACAGCTATTTAAACTGTACACGGGAATGTCTGGCTTCCTATTTTTTGTTTACTGATCTCAAAGCTCAAGGATGTTTAATTGTACTCCTTAGCAAGACCATTCTGCTATACAAACAAAACAATTTTCCTGTAAATGTGAAACAAAGAAAGCAAGCTAATATAAACTCTAATTAATAATCATGTTGCTGTAATTTGCCCTACATTGCCTGACATACGTTATATTTTAATGGAACAAGTATAATAAATATATGTACTAATCACTTCAGACTTACTGCATTTGTTGGACTTGTAGAATTACATACTTTTCTAGATTCTAGGTCCCCAATAATATCCCTGTCAATATGTTCTGTGATCCTCACCAAAGTCACTGATCTATTTTATTAATGAATGAATGAATGAAGGGAGGGAGGGAGGGAGGGAGGGAGGAAGGAAGGAAGGAAGGAAGGAAGGAAGGAAGGAGAAGCTAACCTAAGGTGAAACCAGTATTTACAACAGTGTCCCAGGCAGTGGTCTCTGCAGGAAGGGAGGTTGAAAAAAAGTTAGCATGATGGCCATAACCATGCAATCATGTCATGTAGATGATGCACATAAAAAGGGGCAGGGATTTAATCACATGGTTATGGCTGCTATCTGGACTTTTTTAAACCCCTCCCCCTATAGATGCCTGGCTTCAGTAAATAAATATTTGATGTGTAATTAAAAAATGCGGCTTCCAACAAATGTTGAGCTGAGACACTGTTTATCAGAAAAAAAAAAAACTAACAGAGGTAGGCAGGCTGCAAACTCATGAGTGCTTGTGAGCAATTATTAATTATGAAAGAAATATTTGTTGAAACTTTAAACTTACTTTGTTTTTGTTATATAAAGGTGCCATGAAGGACATGCTTTGGAATCAGGCCAAGGCACAAGGGTTAATTCTACACCCATGCACCGTTTCTTCAAGTGAAATTCTACCTTTCTAAATGGACTTGGGGAAAAGCTGCTGTTTTTTTTCTTAGTCTGAACACACTTTCCAAATATGTGGACTTCAGTTCCCAGAATTTGCAACAATGATGATGCTGACTGGGGAATTATGGGAATTGTAGTCTACATATCTGGAGGGTACCCAGGCTGGGAATGTTGAACTAGAGTATATCTTAAGCATAGGTGTTTGTGGTTGGGGTTAAGAGTGGGCAAGTTATGGAGTGTGTGTTGTTGCATCACAACACTCCCTTCCCATGACTTAGGTACTTGCATCCAGTGCTGATGTACATGTATAAAAGGTCAAGGTTTGCATCATGACATTTCATTTTTTTTTTTCCATTGAGATTTGTATTGGATGCTTATGATCCTAAGAAGAGTGACAAGGATGGTAAGGAAGCCTTGAGGAGCAATGGAAAAAGCTGGGAATATTTAGTTGGGGAAAATAAGATGAAAGGGAGCCTGAAAGTTCCTGTAAATATCCTTGTGTGAAGGACTGTCACATAAAAAATGGAAACTCACTGTTCTTTGTTGCTTCAGCAAGCAGTGCAAGAATTAGGTTGCTTCAGCGAACAGGATGGAATCTGCAGAGAAGCAGATTTTGGCTGAACATTCAGAAAAGCTAGCTAACAAAAAGAGCTATCTAAGAGCAAAGCAGATTTCTTATACTGAGACATTTAAGCCATAGGTTGGACTAACTGGAACATCATCCCCCCAGAGATCAGACTTGTCCCAACCCTGCTGGCCATTCACAAGGCATTAAAAATCTGGTTTTGCCATCAAGCCTGGAGCTCTGATAGTATGGGTGAGCCCATTTTGTGGTTATTTTGAATGTTATGACTGTTCTTGGCTGCTATTTTGTGCTATTTATGTTGTTTATGACTTTGGTTCTTTTTATTGTTTTTTATTCTGTTTTGTTAGCTACCCAGAGTTATTTATATGAGATGTGGGGCCATATAAATTAAATAAATACATTTTAAAATGCATGTGGACTCTTGCAGCCCAGATGATTGCTCTAATCAAGATGCTTCAAGGTTTTAAAAATTATTTTTATATTTTGATTTATACCCTACTTTCATATATTGCTATAAGCTAGCACTGTTCCAATAAGACTGGGATATTCCATTAGAGATTTTATGTATTAAGAATGTATGTATTCATTCCAATCTCTAATGTATTCCCATGGAGGTTTTATGTATTAAAAATAAACAATGTGTTAATGAGTTCTACTGTTTCTGTTGAATTTCATGAAATGAAATTACTTTTCTAGTCAAAAATGAAACAAGCAGCACCACTTGGGAGGAGGAAAATTATAGAGAGAAGTTAAACAATGATAAGAACAATGCTGGCAGCATTTAAAAACAAGGTTGAGTTTCCTATAATCTGTTTCCCACTTCTTGTGAGAGAAATTCAAGAGCAGCAGGTTGCAGCTTAAGTTGTTTACAAGAAACAAAAATCAGAATAATTCTAAACATTTAAATCTGTATGTATATACAGATATACATATATCCTTGCACAGCTCAAGACCAGGTATCTTCAGCACAACTTTCTCCTAATAGTTTCTGTCTGTCCAGTAAAAGCAGAAATGTTGTCTGCAGGAACCTCAGAAGGGGGCATTTTTAATCACTACCCTCTTTCTTTGGAACATCCTCTTTCTGAGATCTGTGTGGTCCCAGCCCTCCTGGATTTATGGTATTTATTTTTAACTTAGTTCTGTTGTCCTTAGTGTAGAAGTGGAATTTTAACTGTGGGATGTTGTTATTTATTTAGACCTTATGTACATTTTTAACCTTGCTTATGGAGATGGGATATGTAAGCCTCTCTGAAGTGGTAGCAGTTGGAGATGCATATAAACCTATAAAATAAATAAAATAAACATGAAATAATCTACCATAAGAAAAGCCTTCCCGTTGGTATGCCTGAAGGACTGAGAGGCCCTTGGGCTAGTTGTCCCTCCCCTTCCATCACCTACACCAGCCTTCTGCTTCTGAGTCCAGTTTCCACAGATAGAGACAAGGTTAATAGGTTAAATTGGTAGCAAATTTTAAAATTAGAAAATATCTTGAAGGCCTCCTACTACCGTTCTCTGCTTAAGGCAGTATATCACAACAAATGCTATTTAAAAGCTTTGCAAAGCCGCGCTCTTTTCTACTGCTGAAAATCTTTACTACTTAGTAGGCAGGTATTCCTAAATGTTAGTATAGATTTGCTCCCCTTCAGTATAGATGTGCTTCTATCCTGTCATTTGGAGCAAGAGTGAACAAATTAATTTTAAATGATTTTGTTCTATTTTCTTTCATACCCTGAGAAAGAAATCCCTCCTTATGCGTATGTTCTAATTTTGCAAGGTTACATGCAATTCAGCTCAAAGTGAATTATTCCATCTTCTCACTACCACCCATTTTCCTCATACAATGGAATTTTTTTCTTGCTGAAAATAGCCATTAAAAAGTTTTGTCTCCATTTCAGACCTTCCTCCTTTCAAATGCAACTCATTTTATATGCCTTGACCTTGGTTATGTAGCTCTGTCCATTGCCTAGTCATACTTTCATTTAGGCTCCACTAACTCCTTGGAGAACTGCCTATGCAGCTGCACTTGCTTCTTTAACTGTCTGCCATTTTTACTTTTCACTGGAACAGTTTGAGATTGTGCTTATGTTATCTCACTTTCTCCAGTTTCCCATTCTTCTTGAACTCTTTTCTTGCTCTGAATTTCTAAATGGGCCATCCTCCCTGACTTTTCTTTGAACTCCTTGAAATGGGCTTTCTCGAAGTCCACCAAATCTCATATTTCTGTCTCATTATTCATGAACGCTCTTTGTCTGGATTAGAGAGAAGAAAAGAGGCAAACAGGCAACAATGAGAAGAGGAACAGCAGATCCAGTGGACTAGCTGTGCCCTGCACTTTGAAGAAGGTAGTGCCAGTGGTAATGCCTAGCCTACCAGTTTGGCTTGAGCCAAACTGGTCAACTCAAAGAATTATGTTGTTCTGGCTTACATATTTTTTAAGCCTTTTCCAGTGTATGATGAAAATCAAATCCTAAGTGTGTCACACCCTGCATACAAATGTCTCACACTAGCTAGGTGCTACCATTATTGTATTCCAAATGCTGCTTCAGCTATTACATTCCTAATAGTGGTTTAAACAGGCCCTAGATGCTACTTTCCTGTGTTTTGGGGGCTCTTGCAGAAGCTGCTCCTAGTGTGTGTGTGTGTGTGTGTGTGTGCGCGTGCGCACACGCACGCACACATGCACCTTTGAGCCAGAGTTGAGTCCTGATGAATGCTTGGACTAGTCCCTGGAGCTTTCTTGGCAAGGTTTTCAGAAGTGGTTTACCACTGCCTTCTTTCCAGGGCTGAGAGACTGATAGGCCCAAAGTCACCCAGCCAGCATTTTGCTTAAGATAGGACTACAACTCATGATTTCCCAGTTTCTAGCCTGGTGCCTTAACTACTACATCAAACTGGCACTCAGCAGTTGTTTGGAGGGTGATTTTATTTTCATGCTCCTGCTGCTTTAGGGGTATGCCCTGCTTCTTTTCTGTAAAACCCTATAATCATGTAATCCTTTACTTTCAATTGTTGCAAGCAGTCAGTCCCCCCCAAATCCTGTTCAGAGGAAGCAGCACAGGGCAAATGAAATTGTATCAAAATCTCCAGTAAATATAAATGTTTTCATCTCTATTTACAAATGTCATGATTTCCCACATGCATTGCTTCTCATTCACATTTAGTGAAGCTGAAATAACACTTAGTTGCTTTCCTACAAAGCTAAAAAAAATATCACTAGTTGCTATAAAAAATTATTCTGCAAACTGATTATAAAGCTCTGTAAAAAGTTAAATTCATGAAACAACTCTTAGGCAATTCTTTCATATGCCACTTTCATGTAATTTAGACTAAGCCAAAAATCCATTGAGTATACGTAAATGTAAAATATATAAATATGCATAAACAATCTCATTCCCTTATTTTTTCCTGGGGAAAATCATTTTATATTACTGTAAGTAATCCAAAATAAACTTTACAGTTTAAATTAATGACCAGAAACCTAATATTTTTCTGTTGATTAAATGAACCATATATGGTCCATTTCTTTAAAGCAATACTTCTGTCCATGAGATTTCAATAGTAATTTCATTGGATTAAGTCAATTAAGATTTATCTTGTTTTTAAATGTATAGTTTCCTTTTTTTTCTAGGTTTAGGGGCTGGATGCCACTTTTCTTCAGATAGATTTGAACCAACATCTTTATTTGTATTTATTGTTTGATTATGTGCCATCAAGGTGGTGTCAACTCTTAGTGACCACATACCGTAGATTGATTTTCTCCATGACGATGTATCCCTAACCTGGTCTTTCAGGTCTTACAATGGTGTACCCATCACCACTGTAACTAAGTCCACCCACCTTGCTGCTGGTCATCCACTTCTTCTCTTTCTTTTTACCTTGTTTGCATTTAACTATGTTCTTATTCAGGACAATCATATATTAGAGTATTGATAAAATGATACCACCACAACAGACGTACAGTTTAAAAGAAGCAATAGAGGACCCACTATGGAAATTCATTATTTAACATAAGGAATGTTAAGAAGGCATCTTAGTATGTTTGTGTGATTTATATCCCACTTTCCTTCCAGAGCTCAAGGTAGCTTCCCCAGGGATTGCCCTTCATTTTACCCCCACAGTAGCAATATGTTGCCAAAATAGCACCACTAACAGAGAAAAGAGAGCTTTAGGTACACTCAGGGAATCTCAGATGGATGTAAACATTTTGCTGCCTAAAGAATAAAAGGGTGCTTCTTCTTCAGTTCATATACAGATACCGACTAGCTTGGCAGTTGAATCTTATTTAACACAGGCCATGGGACAACACCTCTTGAGGAGCCGAAGAAAGGTTATGGCACGCCTGCTCTATCCTTCAACAAAGAGAAACAGCCAGACTTCATGCTGGTTGACACTGCTGTCCTCCAGTTCCTTCCATCACAAACTTTATGCAATGCCCTAGAATTCAGCTATTAACAATAGCTTTGTTAAAAATATTTGCAAGTTAGATTTATTTCTTAGCCTTTTCCAAGTGTGCACGCATGCATACAGGTGCACAGATTAACGTTAATCTTTTTTGTTTCTGTAAACCTTATTCTGATAGTCATTTAATAAACAAAATTTCATAGCTATAAAATTTCTTCAGCCCAGCTCCACCCCAACATCAGTGGGTAATACTGAAGCTCATTTAACTGCACATAATGCAGTCCTGAGTTGAAAACAAAGAAAAGCAGCAATAGAGGCCTGTTTAAATAGAGAAACTGGCATTATCATTTTAAAAAAATACCCAAAATACCCACCAGCTTTTCATGACTGAAAACAGGATCTATAGACTTACTGAAGAAAGAGATTTGTGTATCTTTTTCCATATGGGAAAAAAAGCACTGATGTTAAACTCAACTGGGAATCAGGACTTCCACCGGAAGATTAATAGTTGCTACTTTCTTCTCCCCATATCTAAATGGTAACTTGCCACATGCCACTTCTAGTATATCCATTTATCTCTGCCTTGCTAGAATAACAAAAACGAAAACAAAACCCGAGCCAGCCTTTTAGGTCTCCTCTCTTTATTTATCAATCCGTATCCAAACTGCAGCCACTTTTATTTGATTCTGCCTTCTAACTCTGACATTTGTTCAGAATCTTGGGATGTACAATAGCAGTGGAACAGACTGCTTTTGATAATGAAATGTTTTACCCAGCAAAGGCTTTTGGAAGAAAACAAGTCCTCCAGGGATGAGTATTTCATTGGCTCAGAAGCATTTCTTTGTCTATGAAAGCAAGAGAGGCCATCATCTGTGAGTGAGTTGAATATGTAAGTGGACAGTTTTAATTTGCCACAGTATTACAAATAATCTCAGCAGAATCATATGCGAAGTACTGAGGTACTCAAAGGAAAAACTAAGAGTGAATAGTTAAGATCTACCACCACAGATCAGCAATCATTGAAATATTCATAAGAGCATCCTCTGTTGGTGGCAATTGCATTCCAGGAATCCTTTCCTATAAGATCATAATCATAAAGCTTAATAAAACATCCCAGAGCAGAACACAATAATAACTGGAGTCTTCTAACCACAGATGTGCTGCCTGATCCTTTTCCTGTTTGACTGATTATGGACCATAAAATCAGTGTAGACTTTAAGCAACTATTTAGACTTTCTCCAAGATGATCTTTCTCCAACCAGGCCCTTCAGGTCTTCCAATGATGCATCCACCATGCTGCTGATATCCTCTTCTTCTCTTTCTATCTTTTCAGCATTACAGCCTTCTCAAGGGAGCAGGATCTTAACATAATGTGTCCAAAATGTGATACTTTGAGCCTGGTCACTTGTGCTTTGAGTGAGTGCTTTTTGTTTTCTTGGCTATTCATGGTATTCTCAGGAGTCTTCTCCAGCATCATAGTTTAAAAGCATCAATACTATTTCTGTCCTCCTTCAAAATCCAACTTTTGCTTCTATAGAGTGACACAGGGAAACCCATTTCCTGATTGATTTTGATCTTTGTAGGTATAGACACATCATGGCATCTCAATATCTTTTCCAAGGCCTTCATTGTTATCCTATCAAGTGCTAGTTCTGTGGCATATTCTTGGTTGCCAGTTCCTTTACTATGGAGTCAATCCTAAAAGGCAAAATCTATCCACCACTTCAATGTCTTCATTGTCAGTTCTAAGGCTGGTTGCTGACCCTGTTGTCATTTTTTTTTCTTTTTAATATTTAATCTTAGTCCTTTTTCACTGTATTCCTTGAGTTTCATTACTAGAGCTTTTCATGTTTATTTGGTAGTAAGTCTGGCTGGATTCAGTAGGATTTATTCACAACTCCCTGGATTGCAATGTTTAAAAAGAAAAAAAATTAAGGAAAAAACATTAGAAAGGCAGCTTGTGACATACTGCAGTTTTACCTGAGTGGAGTTTGTGTATCTTTCACAGTCCCAGGAAAGTTATGGGACCCTGCCCTTTGTACGGATTCCTAGTGATGTTGAATAGGCCTATATTAGGGATGTCCATATGACCATTGTGATGTGATGTGACCACTGTCAAATTCCACACACATGCACACACATCTTTCCTCAACTGAAGATAAGATTTCACAATAAACAAGGTGCCAAAGAAACAATTTCACCACAAATTCACTTTTGGATATGGGTGAATATTAAACTTCTGAAAATTTACAGATAACTTGCCTTTAAACAGTTGGAAAATCCAAGCACAGAAAAGAGAGATTCAGTCAACAAAGAGAGTAGTACATATTGTTCTCTTACACTAAACAAAATGAGCTCTAGCACAAGGTAAAATATTATGTAGCATCTCATATTTTCCCATAATTTTTTCCTATAAATCCTAAAATGGAGATTTCATCAATCTGAATGGGCTGTTATTTAAGTACTAGTCTAATTGGACAACAAGAATTGTACTATCCATTCTAGTGCAATTATGCCTATCATTTTTACTTCTTAAAAATGAAAACAATTACAGTACTATTTTTCAAAGTTCTAGTTTTATAGTTAGCACCAAAGAGAACAGATGGCAGCAGTTTTAATAACTATTTATTTATTTATATTTATTTGTCACATTTATACAGCTGCCCATGTCACACTAAGTGACTCTGGGCAGTGTACAACAATTAAATAAAACAGCAAATCATTATAAAAAGATAAAAAGTATTAAAATGAAAATATTATCAAAAGTTGTAAAATATATACAAACCCCATGGAGAGAACAGAATATCAATCATAGTGGAGCCATCTAAGAATGTCTCCGGTTCCCAAAGACCCCCAGGCTTGATGACATAACCAGGTCTTGAGGGACTTCCTAAACAACAGCAAGTAAGGGGCAAACCTAACTTCAGGAGGGTCAATGTTCCACAAGGAGGGAGCCATGGCAGAGAAGGCCCCCCCCACCTGGGACCCACCAAATGCAAGTCCCTGGCCCATGGAACTTTAGCATACCTTCCTTGCCAGATCTAATGGGATGGGATGATGTAATTGGGGAGGGGTGGTCCCTTAGATAACCCTGCCCCATGCTATAAAGGGCTTTAAGGGTCAAACCCAGCACCTTGAATTGGACCCAGAAGCAAACTAGCAGCCAATGCAGCTCATGAAGCAGAGGTGTAATATGTTGTCTTCTGGGAGCACATGTAACTGCTTGTGCTGCCGCATTCTGCATCAGTTGAAGCTTCCGGATACTCTTCAAGGGCAGCCTCATAGAGCACATTACAGTAGTCCAATCTGGAGGTGACTAGGGCATGAGTCACTATGAGCAGAGCCTCCCAATCAAGGAAGGGGTGCAATTGGCACACAACACAAAGCCGTGCAAAGGGCCTCCTAGCCATCACTGCCACCTGCTTTTTGAGCAGGAGTTGTAAGTCTAGGAGGACCCCCAGATTGCACACCGGGTTTGTCTGGGGCAGTGCCACCCCATCCAGCACCAAAAATTGTATAGTCCCAGAACCAGCAGGACCCAAAACCCAAATCACTCAGTCTTGCCAGGATTCAGTTGAAACCTGTTT
This sequence comes from Liasis olivaceus, assembly GCA_030867105.1. Lineage (NCBI taxonomy): Eukaryota > Metazoa > Chordata > Lepidosauria > Squamata > Pythonidae > Liasis > Liasis olivaceus. The sequence continues at coordinate 87,795,131 of CM061352.1, read as the reverse complement.
TTCCCCATTCAGCCTCCAGGTGCTGGGATAAGGTGTTCACAGCATCACTTAATTGGTCATAGGCAGAGATGTATAGTTGGGTATCATCAGCATACTGATGATACCTCACTCCATAGCGACAGATGAGCTCACCCAGTGGCCTCATGTAGATATTAAATAGGAGAGGGGAGAGTACTGAACCCTGCAGCCCCCACATAGTAGGGGCCGAGGGCTGGACCTCTCCTCCCCAATCATCACTGACTGGAGTAGACCCTGGAGAAAGGAGGCAAACCAGCACCATGCTGCCCACCCCCAGTCCCCTGAGAAGGATACCACGGTCAATGGTATTGAAAGCTGCCGAGAGGTCCAGTAGGGCAAGGATGGATGCACAATCCCACCCAGTACAACTGCACTCCCGATATATGTGATTATCAACAAATCTCACAAATGCTACAGAGTTTTGTCTTCTCTCCCCATCTTATTCTGCAGAATATTTATTATTATTTTTAAAGAATAGGTGCCCAATTTGGGATTGAGCCAACCAGTTCACATGAAACAGTAACAGAAGTGGGTAATATAATGTCAGATTGCAATTCTCTATTATTTCTTATCAGACTGTTTTGGCTAGCACTTAAGGAAGCTGAGGTGAACAAGGTCTAGAGAGCCACATCTGCTTGAAGTTTGAATAAAGGCATAATATGATTGCCCATGATTCAAACTATACCATATATTGCAAAGGAGCATTTTTATACTCCATGAAGAAAACCTAAATGGTGTCATTGATTGACAATGACAAGTTGATACTTACTGAGGGACTTGCTGTCTGTTTTACCCCGGGTACTGAACATGTCAAAGTAGCACTGGGTATAGGACAGATCTATTTTTAGACAGAACATCTACTGTGTTCTACATACCATATATGAACACAGAGAATGCATGTAGAAAATATTTACTATATACTCTTATAGTTTACCACTATTTATTAATATTGTCCAAAATCCATAAGCCCATCTCCCAATTTTCTCTAGGGCTTTATCTCCAGATGGAACATCTCAAAATATCTCCTTTACTTGGAGCCAGTATGTTGCTATGGATGCCACTGGATTATAGACCTTTGTCACAAAAGTCTTCCAATTTAGGGCTGCTTGTTTCGCATCACTGAAATTGAGCTTTAGGTCTTTCATATTGTCCAGTGTGTAGATTCCAAGTGGCTATTCAGATGTCCTATTTTGATGTAATGTATATCTTATTCTGTGATCAAATCTTTGGCTACTTGAAAACTTCACCAGCATTCTGGCCATGGCTAGCTGCCAATGCTGAAACACCAGTTATCCCAAATGCAGTAGGATTTCTTTATTTGATTTGTCCATTGACAATGAATACATGCCTGGTTTTGTGATCTCTTCACAGGGGATCAACTTTATCCAGACTTGGGACATCTCTTTTACTTATTTAGCAAGTCTTTGTAACAATATATTGACCAGATGTGGGGTTTTTTTTGGGGGCGGGGTATCTTCTATAAACTCTGTAGGAGGAATCTTTTCCTTGCATCCATACGGTCCTCTTTACTTTTATCTAAGGCATCTGTTTAATTTGTTCTCCCTGTTTAGAAATTCACTACAACACCTATAAAACATAAATATGCAATCCATCATGACAGGATAAATTGGCCTGCTGCTCTGAAAAAAAAAATCCATCTGTAATCATAACCCATCCCAGTGCTGCCATGTTTTATAGTTTGCACATTTGTATGGAAATCAGCAACCAGAATAATTTTAATACTTGAAAGTCATAAATGAAGAATAATAATACTACTGGATACTACTAAACTATACTGATCTCTTGGCTATTTCATGAAATAAGGAAATACGACTGTTAAACGAAGATTCTTTCAAACCCAGAAACTAACCTAATATCAGTAACCACATATTTCAGTTTTTGTGCCAGGTAATTAAAGCTCCCTAGGAATCATCTCCAGTTGCATATCAAAAAGCAACAGATATCCTTCCGATGTAGCAAATTAAGACAAGGGGTCCACAACACAAATCTATGCCAGAATGCATTTTCACAATTCAACATTTTGCAGGTCCACCTTGGCCACTGAAGTTTTTGTCTGGATTAGTTAGGTAGCATTCATTACTTCTATACTGTAAGCAGAGCATTTTTTTTTTTTGCAGAATAACTATAAATATATTCATCAGCAAAAATACTGTGTTTTTAGTAGATTGTGCAGTTATCATCTGCTTTTCACTTCATTTAATTGCTATAATAAAAAAAGTATCTCATCTCGATATTGAATTCAAGAGGTGACTTAGGGCAAGCCAAGATTCTTTGTGTATCAGCCATCATTACGGTATCTAGAAAAGAATAGGTAAGCCTTGGGTTTAGTCCTGAACATTACCAGTTAAAACAATCTCACTGTGCGAGTCAGAACGAGAGGAATCAAGAACGTGCTCTCATCACCAGAGCAACGAGGAGGAGATAAGAAGATGAGACTGGCCCCTCCCTAAAGAATGCAAGGGAGGTTGGGAGGGTGACCCTGGAAATTACTCTCACTGTGAGAAGATTTCTGTAATGGGACTGAAGCCAATAAACTTTGCTGAATTGAATCTGTACTGTCTCCTGGAGTTTCCTGGGCTAATCCTGACACTCACGTAACTAGACTGGGAGATAGCTAATTATTTTAATTACATCAGATTGTGGTGCATTCTGATTAGCAACTGCTCCTTATGTCAGAGGACTTTCACATCACCTGACCCACTCCTTTTAATTGGAGATAACAAGGACTGAATTGTAGGCTTTCTGTATACAAAGCATGTGCTCTAATTTTGAACTATGGTTCCTTTCAAAGCCCATCTCTTGGAGTGCTTATACACATTGGTTTACAAATCTGTTACAAAGAGAAACAGTGTGATTAGTGGTGTGATTCACACATGCTGCTAAGCTATAAGCCATGTTTCCAAATCACAGTGGCATTACACTAAGCCAAAACCATACTGATTACAGTATTTAGCCTCCCCATTGACAACCCCAACCCTGCTCGCCTTCCAGAAGGTGGTGAAGATCAGTATTCCCCCAGACAATGGGGGATATGGGTCAAGCACAGAAGAGATTCCCTACAGAGATTGGGGTTTCCCCCCCCCTTGCTTATTTAAGCAATCTCTCTGCTTTGCAAAGGGGTGGGGGGAGAAAAAAAAAGCAAGCAATCTCTAAAGACAATCTCTCTTGTGCCTTATCTGTCCCCCCCACTCCCACCTGCAGAGCAGAGAGAATGGAAAGGAAGAGATTACAAGAGAGTAAGCGAGTACACAGGTGCTTGGGACTCCCAGCCCCAAGCGCGCTCAGAGCTGCCAGCGCCACTGCATTCCTTTCAATGTGTATTCCCCATTGTGTACCTGCTTCCTCTCTTGTAATCCCTTCCTCTCCAAACTCTCTGCTTTGCAAGAGGGAAAAAAAAGAAAAACAGGTCAGGCACAGGACAACTGGTACTGACTATAATGGCAACCACATGACTGAGAAATGCTGCGAAGGTTGCAAATGTGGCACTGGTCATAAAGGTTTTTTTCAGCACTGTTGTAACTTCAAACAGTTGCTGAACAAGGCAGTTGGTAACAAGGTCTACCTGTAATTGGACAGTCTATTATGACAGTGTTTATAATTTTGACAGCATTCTTGGGGTTTGTCACCTACAGAAAGAGTTTCCAATTTCTTACTAAGCCTAGTAAGAAATCCATGCACAATACAGATTGTCATCTTCTACTTGGAAGAATAAATGAAATTATTTCTCCGCTCCTTATTTATAATTGAATCAAACTAGATATTATGATTCTCCAAAATGGTTTTGGGATTTCACGTAAAAATTAACTGTTCAATTAAGAGACTGCTGATCCATTACCAATAATTCTTTAAGAGCTGGATCATCTATCACATTATAGCTTAGAAAGTAGAGTTTAGAAAACTATATGAATAAAGCTACTACAGGTAGTCCCCAGTTTAAGAATGAGTACTGTTCCCAAGGTCTGTCCTTAAGTTGAATTTGTATGTAAGTTGGAACATGTAAGTAGTATTATGTAATTAACTTGAACCATTGTGTCTTTAACTCGAATCACTGTGTATTTAACTCAAATTTTGCTACATTAGGCTCTGTTCTTAGCTATGGGTCATCTGTAAACCAGGCATTCTTAACCCGGGGACTACCTGTACTCAAAGATAACCACTATTATCACAGGTTAATTAACTACAGTAGTATTTTGGCCTTACTACTTCAAACTGGAAAAATGTACAATGAAATCACTTAGAATTGGGATGATTATTGCATTAACTGCTTATCATATAATTTAAGTATATAAGCACACAGAATTGCTGCGCAAGTTAATAAAAAGTAGGGTCCCTTGAGATGGAAATCCCTAGTCTTAGAGGCCAGGCTTATGATCCTCTTTCTGGCTGTATTCATTTGATGTCTCAGCTTTGGCCTTCTTTCTGAAACCATATTAGGGCTCCCCCATTTGGTCTGTGAAAATGCAGGAAAGAGATACAGAAAATGCTAACTCTTTGCTGCTATCTTGAGTGGACTAGAGTTGTGCAGCCCATATGTGGACTAAGTGATACCTGCCCAATATCCTGGTGGCTCTGTTGCAGGTCAGATTGATACAAATCTGTGACCCTGCTTTGTATTTGGCTGCTATTTCCAGCTAAACACCCTGCCATTTTGTTAGGTGTCTCCACTCCTAAGAATTTCTTGTTCTCTAACATTTGCTGTCCTTTAAAAGTCCCAGCCTTTGTTCTCAGATTATGACGACAATTGCAACCAAAGTTTCCATTGCTAAGCATTGCGGTTGTAAAGTGCAACATCATGTGACCACATTGCATAGCAATGGCAATCCCAGAAGTCTAGGTTGCACTCCTAACCCCAGAACCGTGCAGCTCATTAAGCAAAGACCTCATGTGATCTAATGGGAAAGTGGGATAGTGGGAAAACTCATATCAATAAATGTTCCCTCACCCAATTTCTACTTCCAACACTATCAAGTTGTCAGCCAGCCCTTTAAAACATTCTCGGGGTTGTCCAGTAAATGTAGATAACATTGTATTGATTTAGTCTCATCTTAAGATCATAAGAAACCTACTTAATATTCCTGAGCTATAGAATATGGAATATTCCAACTCTTCATTCCAGAGTTACTGCAAATAACAAATATCCACTTTATCAAAATTCTTTGTTTATAAAAAAAGACTGTAGACTTAGAGTAACCCAAAACATATTCCAATATGGATAGCAATTCAGAAATTTTAGACGCTGCTAATAATGTCTGTACCAAATTGTAATATCAAATGTTTTAATTGGATATCCTGCTACTCCAGTTTCAGACAATACAAACTGTCTAAAATAGTTCGATGCCCTTCCAGATAGATCACTGACCTCACTTTAGACATTTAGAAACCTCTTGAAAACCTGTCTCTTTAAAAAGAGCATTTGGGCACTGTATGCATACTTGCGACATAACTCTAGCTAAGCAGAGGTTTCTGGCCAAATCATGGGCAAAGAGCGGGAAAAGCTACTTAATTCCTACATACGCACACACCAATGCAAGCTTCTTGGCAACAATATGAAGGTGGTTTGCCATCGCCCTTTCACTTCGGGCTTTCCATGCAGCAACACACTCGAAAATTACCTTCGCGGCAGCATTTGGCGCTGCACGCGCAACTCGGTGGCCGTCACGCTTTTGCCCGCCGCGGACTCCTTGATTTGCGTAGCCCATCGGTTTCCGGTGAAGAGAAGCGGAGGTGACGCGCACCCGCTTTTGCGCCTGCGTACTAGCTGGCGAGCTGTCACGGCTCGCGTCTTTCGTTTGTTGTTGCTGTGGCAGCCGCGGCCTTCGTGGCCTGGCTGCGAAGCGTTCGGGCAGGACGGAGGCTCCGGGAAATACCAGCGGCAGCTCCGCCGCTATCTCCTCCTCCTCCCCTTCTCCATCCCCGCCGCAGTCGCTCACCTTGCTGGTGATGCAGCCCTGCGGCGGGGACGGAGAGGCGGTGGGCGCCATGCTGCAGCCTCAGGTGGTACAGCCCGCGCAGGCTGTCTCCAAGGCGCCGTCCGCTCAGGGCGGGCTCATGCTCTTCTATGAGCTGGGGCCCGCCGGCGACCCCGAAGGGGACAGCGAAGCGGGCGCCGGAGGTGCTGGCGCGGACGGTGCGTGCAGTCCTGCTGGCGGCCTGGAGGACCTGGACGACGAGGATGAGAGCGGCGCCCAGTCGGGGGGAGGCGGCGGCGGGTGCAAAAGCTGCACGTACGAGGGCTGCAACGAGACCACTACCCAAGTGGCGAAGCAGCGCAAGCCTTGGATGTGCAAGAGGCACCGGAACAAGATGTACAAGGATAAGTACAAGCGCAAGAAGAGCGACCAGGCCCTCGGAGGCGGCGGCGGCGGAGGTGGAAGCGGCCCCTGCTCGGCTACCACCGCGGCGGCTGCGGCGGCTGCGGCTGGAGTTGGACTCTCTGGGAGCAGTGGGCGAGTTGAGGTGAGGTGGAGAGGTGGTCATGACGACAGGGCTGATTCCTTGTGACGGTACTTTAGCTTGGTTTTCTAACTAGTTGTCTAGGTCGAGTTCGCATGGCATAAACTAGCCTATCGCGTTAGGCGAATTAATCCAGTTTGGCTAATCCAGAAAATGGGTACGTTCAGCTCGGTATTTGTAGGCATGATTCTGAAAGCAGCTTACAGCAAGAAAACCGTATTTTATATCTCTTGTCTTTTTCACGAATCACTGTAGTGACAGAGTCCAGAAGTTCCTTGGAGGAAATTCTCTAAAACATGTGCATGTGCTGTTCTAAATGGGAGCCTGTAGTAAATGTTATCATTTACTGCTTTACCATCCAAGGCCAAACCAGTCCACTAAGTTTGTTGTTTGTTGTTGATGCTGCTATCTAGGAACTTAATGCCAATCCATTCTGGTTGCACAATGCAGTAGCTACACTAACTTTCAACTACCAAATATCACATGTGGCTACCTTAATTATTGTATCCTAAACTCACATCACTTTTTCTGGCAGTCACTTGTCTTGTTACTGTGTTTTCTATGATGAAACACATAGAACTCATCTGGATGAACAAGGAAACAGCTCTTGCTGAAACCTGGGCTTTCTGATAGCTTTCAGGTTGAATTTTAAATGAAGCTGCTGAGTGATTTTTGAACACTTGGGAAAGCTTTCATCCACTTGTGAAAATATAGGCCAGGGATAGCAGTATAAGACAGTTTTGTCAATGAAATTCGATTAAGTTTCTTAATGGAGTTTGCGTAGGTCAGTGCAGTTATAGCCTCACTGCTAGAGTAGAAGCTATTTACAAGGATAAAGGCTTATTTGATAGGATTCTTACATTTCTAATTTCTCAGAAATACTTCTGACTTAAAAATTAAAATAGGTTTGAATGACTATAGAATAAACAAATTGTGGCTTAAATGGAAGATAGTAGATTCAGAATTCTTTGTTACTGATCTTTACTAGAGATCTTTATCCTGTAAGTTTCTAACATTTATTAAAATAGTTTGAAACTGGTTTATAGCTAAAGTTACACCATGTACCTACTATTCTGTGTTAATTACTATAAATTATTTGCTTGATAAAAAAAAAACTTTTAAATGAAATTATTAAGGATTTGACATGCTCTATTTTTCAAAAGATGTTTTACTATAGAGAGAAATGAAATAATTAAATAAAGGGTTCACTTACTAGGCTACCCCCAAAGTGATGTAGATGTTTTCTGACAGAACAAATACAATTTACTTTTTCCTCTTTTTTTGTGTGTTTGTGTGCATGCTAAGGATTGCACTGAAACTTCCGTTTCTGTATCAAAGCAAAGAACAGGTAATATTGGAGATCGGCCTGCAAAACCTACACTTTTGGAACAAGTTCTAAACCAGAAAAGGCTGGTAAGTGCTGATTAATTTCTGAAAAGCTGCTTTATAAGATGAATATACTAGTAAAATATGATAACTGTTCTGCTACATTTATTTTATAAGAGCAGGTTAACATAAGAAAAGTATCTGATTATGTGCTGTTAACCGAAATTTGAGAAATGCTGTGAATTTCAGGAGGTTGTTGCACTTTAACTCCTAACCTCCCTTGCTCCTTACTATTGGCCAGGCTGGCTGTTGCTGCTGGAAGTTATGGTTTTCCAGATATTGCTGAATTGCCACAGTCAATAAACCAATATATTCTGGAAATGGTCTGTTCAAATTGGGAAAGGTGAAACTTCTAAAGTGAAGAAATAGGGGGGCCGATGTAGCATCTGAAGTACTTGTTGGCCCTGTTCACAAAACATGAGTGACTTAATAATCTCTCTCCTAATCAGATGACTCATTTTTCTGCACTAGCAGTGCATGACCTATGATAGTTGCCCACTGTTTTTATGGTCCTCTCAGCTGGTGCAAAGGAGTTAGGAACCTGCATCCTCCTGTTGCTGTTTTTCTTTCCCTCCAGAGCAAAAACAAAAAACCACACTGGTGTGATCAAGATTAGCAGCACAGTGAAAAGGTTGGGCTGGGGAGCTTATTCATACTCTGTTTCTGCCATTCTCTAACCCCCTCCCCCAACATGCAGGTGGAGGAAGATGGAAATTGGAATGACAGTAGAGATTATACTTCTAAAGAGGCTCTACTGTTTTTGTGGGTCTTAAGATACTGTTTCTATCTTGGAAGAGATAAGGGATAATTAACTCCTTAATAGTAATCTGCCGAACAAGGCCACTATAGATCATAGTGTGTTCCAGGAACCCTTAAGTTCATAACTATATGGGATCTGAGAAATAAAGGCAGAATGTTAAAAATGGGAAAGAAGGAAAGCTAAACTGAAAGAAAAAATAATATTGTTATTTATTTAATTGGTTTGTCCCACTGAATGCAATATGTCTACTGTGGTTATGTGGTGACTCTGCATGTAATATATTTTATGCAGTGTCAGGGTTGGAACTGGTGTACTTGTATTTTTGTTTCTATCTAGTCACTTCTGAGAAGTCCTGAAGTTGTACACTTTCTGCAAAAACGACAACAACTGCTAAGTCAACAGGCATTGGAACAAAGACAACAGTTTTCAGGAGCACCAATGTAACAGCAACAGTTTCATAGCAAAAGTAAACACTATTGTAATGGGGTCTATTGAATTCCTGTAACTGTTGTAGATGGTTTCATTTTCTGTATTACCCGTTTTTTTAATTTGAAAATTATGTTTAACACTTATTTTAGATTGTTTTTATGTGCAGCTTCTCCTCTCAGTTAAAAACTTCCATTGATTAGTTTTGGAAGTTATATTGATGTTTTTGGGAAAGATTAACTGATAGCGACCAATAAGCTGCTTTTTATTTTATGCAAAGTAACCTTGCATAAAGTTATTATTTTATGACATTCATTAAAGAAAACAATAGTTACTTTCTATGGAAGTTTTAAATAGTGAACTTTGAGCCACTCCAGTAACTTCTTGTTCAGGAAGCCAAATCTGAGCATATTTTACTAACTGGGGGACTGCAGCAAGATTTGGCTCACAGTTCCATTACTGTTGTTAGATTTGTCTCCCAGGCAATCTAATTGATAATCTCTATATTACATTATAAATAATGTGTCCCAGATTTGTATTAATGTTATGTACACTTTGTACACATGGTTGAATATTTAGTGTATTTAAGCATATTACTGCCAGGATTCATTAAGAGGCATTTATTTGTATTTATTTATATTATTGTTGCATTTTAATGACTTATTTGTACTAAGGAACACCCATAGTTTATACAAGACTATATTAAAGCATCATTTTGTATATTTGTAATTTTTGAACTTTCTGAATATACATGTTTTTTAAAAAACTTTTTGTAAAATTTCATTTAAGTTAATTTTTTACATTTTTAAGGATTTTGTAATTGTACATACTAGGTTGACTTCAGTCTTAAGTCATGCTGAGATCAATAGAACTAATAAATCCAAGGACTCAGTAATTTTAGTGGTTCTATTCTAACTAAGTCTGAATCAAGCCATTGTATATAACTGGTACTGTCTTCTTAGGTTATCATGATCCTGATTAGCTTAGTATTTCTCAGCAAGGAATTTCTTTGTATTTATGGGAAAAGAAATTCTAAGCTGTGTCAAGAAATGCAAATTAAAAACATGGTGGATTTTTTATTATTTCTACATTAAATGTTTAACCAACTATTTTGGGTAATTTTTTCAGTACTGTTTGAAAGAATAGTTACAATTCAGCTGCTGGTTATATTCAATATTCTGTTTCATTGTCCATTTCTGTATATGCAATACGTGATATGACCCATAATGGAGTATATTTTGGTGTGCAAAGACTGTATGGTGAGACAAGTTGCTTTTACACACTAGTATACCACCTTTATTAAGTGAGAATTCCTAGCCATACTGCTGTCAAAATTATTTTAGAAACAAGACCAAGCCAGTAAGCTTCAAGAAAGGAGCTTCCAGGAAGCAGATGTACAGGGGAAATGAGAGGGCTGGTTGCTTTCAAACTTTCATGAGATACCTCCATTAACTCAAACACTGTTTGGGATAGATGCAGAAAGGGCTATAATTAAACTCTTAATGCAGTTGAATATTATATGTCACTGTATGTACTGTTTTTAGTTATATGTGCATCATAAATACATTTACTACTACTACTGAACTAAGATACATGTACTTCAAGCATCAGTAGTTCATTAGCATTCCAATTTTATACCTGAAAGAACTGTACGAAAACAATAAGCATTTTTAAACAGTAAAAAATAGAGATGATTCTCACATTTTTACCTTCATGCTAACTAAAGGATATTTGGTAGTGTCAGTTGGCTTTTTATACAGTTACTCAGTCATGAGAAATGGGCAACAAATTTGTACCAAATATGTTTATAAACAGAAAATAAAATTGACAGATATCCTGGGCTGCAGTTGTTGATTAAAATACAGTGGTACACATTTAGAACAGCAATGCTATGTGCTTGTTAAATTAACAGTTTGAATTTTAAATTATTTTGAAGAAGATATAGCATTATTACGATAAAACTTAATTTTTTTCATATAGTACTGCAAACAAAGTAGATGAAGCTATGTATTTCACTTTCTGTGTATGTCTTCATCAGATTACTTACACAATTACAATAATAAATCAGTTTTCCTGAACTATTTTTTTAATGTGTAGCATTTAGCAACATTTGTAGAAATCCATGTTGGTACTTCAACTGTAAAAGAAACTGAAATGAAATGAGCAACCAGTGCTAACATTCCCTATCAATCAGACTGCTAGAAATTCTTCTATCGTTAGAATATTTCTCATTCTCTTGACATGACATAATCTCTTTAAAATTGGTCAAATCTAAAAATAAAAGCTGTAGCAAAATTTATAGAATAATTTTGTTGGTGAAAAATTGTAATCTTATTGAACTTTCTGCAGTATAATAATACTAACACAAAAAATACTCCTTGGGGCACCTCTGCTCTGTCAAAGTGAAGGAAAATTGTTATTTTCTGTTTATTTAATTATGACCAGAAGTATACAGATCTGCATGCACAGACGTAGGTAAAAGTATTAGTATGTGTTAAAATTCACCCTCCAAAATGATCAGGGGTGGGGTATTTCTATTTCTGAAGAGTGAATAAGCAGATAAAGGGTCATTATTGCAAGAATATCAAGGCATGTCTGCTCACATCTTACAAAATTTTACAATTTTTATTTTTTATAGTGAGGTTGAAGATAATTTTTTAGTTATTAATATTTCTTTAAAATTATTTGCTTCTAAAAAAAGAATGTTGAATATACTGCTACAAAGAAAATGATTAGTGAAAATAGGCTAAGTGTACTGGGCTAAGCAAAGGGCTAAGAATTAAACACTGGTGGGATCTAGATAATTTTTTACATTTGTGATTATTTTAATTGATTCAGACAAGAGTTTATGGTAATAGTCTACACATAAATAATCACAAATAACTGCATAGATTCTTGTTCATAATAATGGAGCACCATCAAATCCTCAAAACAGATTAGCTATTAGGAGTTTAAAAATAATTTATAATAGTTGAAGATGGAATAATTTATCTTAAAGTAGATACTGTGTAAACATGGTTGCAAGTGTTTGGTTATTAAAAATGTATAGTAGTTGTCAAGTAACAGGAGGAGGAGGAAGAATGCATGATTGGGGCATGGCCTTGTTTGAAGAACAAAACTAGAATATTTGTTTCCTAGGTTCATGCTGTAGAAACAAATGTCTGTTCTGCTGCCATTACTGAAAATGATAGTTTGTGCCTTCAAATGAGCTCAGTTAAACCTATGAATAATTTTAATTTTTCTTATTTTATTAAATGTGTAATCACAATTATAAATTGTATTTTTGTCCTGGCAGTGAACCATGATTTAAAGCTCTGTAGAGTGTTTGAGGCATTTATTTCACCTTGCAGTTCATTCTCCATTTATCTGGAAGTAAGCCCTATTTAATTCAGTGGAACTCAGTTCTGAATAGACACGTACAATATTTCATATCAGTACCAGCGTCCTTTATTTATTTCATTAGATTTAGACACCACCTGACTCCAAGGTGACACTGCGTAGCTCACAATTTAAAACAAAGCAACAATTTACAAAATACAATATAAACTATGCAAGATCAGCATCCATATGAACAATGCACTATATATGCAAAATCACATCTAACAAGGGCACAAGGTATTTAAATAATTCCCTTCCTCCACAGTTCTCTAACTGTAGTCTGATCACCTAAAAAGGAAAGGTTGAAGACAGAATTTTTGGGTTTAAGGATGGCTTCTTGAGGAAGGGACATACTACAGTTTCCTTCAAGGCTGAAGGCATCACTCCTCTCAAAGAAGCTATCACAGCATGGACCCAACTAAAAGTCACCTCCCTGGCTGCCTTAACAACCCAAGATCTCCTGGATCACATCAGCCTGTTCCATTTAATCTGGCAGGGAAGGTATGCTATGTGTTCCAATGGCCAGGGACTTGCATTTGGTGGGTCCCATGAGGAGGCCCTTCTCTGCCGCGGCTATGCCGTGGAACATTCTCCCCCACACCCCGAAGTGAGGCTCACCCCTTCCCTGCTGTCGTTTAGGAAGTCCCTCAAGACCTGGTTATGTCATCAGGTCTGGGAACTGGAGACATTCTTAGATGGCTCCACTATGATTAATATTCTCTGTCTCCATGAGGTTTGTGTATTTTAAAATTTAAAAATTTTAAACTTTTTGATATTGTATTTTAATAATCACTTTTTTATTTTTTGATATTGTATTTTAATAATCACTTTTTTATTTTTTATGATTTTTATCTATTTATTTTATTTAATTGTAGTATGTCACCCAGAGTCACTTTGTGTGAGATGGGTGGCTATACAAATGTGATAAATAAATAAAGGACCTGGATCTAATTAACAGGTGGCTGAACTAACAGTTCAGAGAATCTTACCCACTTTCTCAAGAGTCAGTGACTCAAATTCATCCCAGTTGCACCACAAGACTGAGCCGTAGGAACCTAAGCTGGATCGGCCCAGTTGAAATCCAACTCCAAGTGGATCTGAGCAACTTTATCTGCCAAATAGAATATTCCTCAGTGGCCCTGCAGATGATCCTGTGACCTCTGTCTCCACTGGGGACCAGGTCACCCTAAAGAGGGCCACTGGGCAACTATCAGCAGATGCAATTAGGGTAGAGAAATATTGATGTTTCACTGCCCTTATCTCCATGAGGTAATCCCAAATATGGATTCTTACCCATGTTCAATTAGTCCGGCTTTGTCTGCCAATGTACTCTAGGCATCTCTTCTTGTGCTTCATCTCCCAGATCTCAGTAATCCAAGGCACATCCTGGGATTGATGCACAGGAAGAGATCACATACAGGCAATATATCCAAGGCCTCAACTGAACCACCCATCGGATCCCCAGGGAAAATGCCAAGCTCCCTCTGGAATGCCATTGGGCCCATCAGTTGCCAGGGGGCATGTCGATTGAATAGGCTCCATCTTCCAGCAAGGGGGGGCAGGTGATGCCATCTGACTGAAAACAGTCAGAGCGTGATCTGTCTGTCCAGAGAAATGGATTGATATTAATGTTCTCCATTACCAGATCACATTGCAATGACCTCAAGGCAAAAAACAGATCTGATATGTGGCCACTGGAAGGCCTGTTGTTACCATAGAGGCCATGAACTCCTGAGCTGACCGACCTCAATGGTGCCAGGTAGAAATGTTACCTCGGGATCTCTATTGCCACCCCAGCAGCAGAATCTAGCAGCTCAGGCAGTACACCAGAAGCAAGCCAACTGTTCCCTAGAGGCCAACTTTAATCAGAAAGCTTCACATCTAGTTATATGTGAGCAGAGCCTCTGAGGCCTCAATAAGCTCATGGATAATAATAGCCACCTGACCCCCACCCCCACCCCATATCTTGGCTGATGCAAAATCTGAAATCCAGGTGGATACAATTCTAAGAGAAATATTACCCCCCCCCCCCCAGCCAAGCCCAACTAGGTCTCAGCTATACACACCAGGTCAGCACCCTCATCTTTGGTATGATGGTGAATGAGGGCAGCTTTATTACAAGGCCACCAGGCATTTAGAAACAGCAGCCGAAGCCCAGGGTCACAAGGATCCATTAACAGGCATTAAAGGTAGAAACTACGGCCAGATAGCTAGACGGCTTTCAAGCAGCAGACTCAATGTCCCCAAGTGCGGCCCACTCCAGAGTTCCTACCACACCTATCTCTGCCCATCACCATCACAATGATCCTACTTGCCCTCTCAATCCCCCCCCCCCCACTCCCACCTTTTGCTTCTTCTCAGTCCAGGGCACACATTCATCAAACATCCTGTGGGATGTGGGAATGACCTTGGGAGACAGGAAGAAGAACTGCAGCCTAGACAAGGGTGTAATAAATGAAATTTGAGTCTGAAGGAGGAGGAGTGGTGAAAGTGTCTCAGAAGGGACCTTCCCTAGTTTTCGGGAGAGTAAAAGTAAAAGGAGGAAGAGGTACTTTCAGACTTGCAAGATTCTGTTAATGTAACCTTACAATAAAGATAAGAGTTGGTACTTCTGGTTGTGTTTCTTGCCTGGGCTACCTTGCAAAGCTAACACTTCCCTGCACACATCACACTAAATGCCCCAATCAACCTACCACTTACAAGGCACCTAACACTCTTGGCCATTCCTGTAAGAAGCACTTAGTGGCCTCTGGGGAATCAAGCCCCCATGGCAGATGGCCCAAAGTACATCCAGCCACCCTACAATCCCCCCCAACCTGTTCTCACCATTTGCTCCCTCCTACCAGGCCAGAGCATTCATTCACTGAATCTCCCCACCACATGTAACACCTACCAAATGCCGTTGGTCATTCCACCTCTCACTTTAGGAAGGAGATTTAGGATTATTCATCCACATATGGTTCAGTTAATAAAATCCCATTTTACCCTAATTTAAGGAAAAAGACTTCAAGAGTAAATAGTTGCTACTCTTACTCTTGTCTTAGTTGCATTATGAGGGGAAAAAATCAATTTAATTACTTTAGATAAGCTACCAATTCTGCTACTTGAGCTAGATCAGTGATGGCGAACCTTTTAGGCTTGGTGTGTCAAACATTTGGAAAATGACTCTGCTGGTGTGTCACCTCCCCGTCCCAAACAAAAGAGAAACAATTCTTTATGTATTTATTTATTTTTAAAAAATACAGTCCAATCATGTGAGGTGCTATATACAGTATTATATAAAGAAACCTCAAATAATTACAAAAATGAAATACAAGTAAAACAAACTCAGTTACTTTGGTAACGCAAACAGGGAGAATAGTTGTTCGGTGTTGGTGAACGCTGGTGTGCCACCCAAAACATCGTGGCATGTCACCTTTGACATGTGTCATAGGCTTGCCATCACTGATCTAGATTCTATTACAAGTAGTATATACAAGAATTGTTTGGGTAATATCTCCTCAAAGGATTGGATGTATCATTTTAGTACACTGTAAATTTTCAGATCAAATACTGTAGACTGATGCCTTCTGATTCTCTGCAAATAAAGGCACTTGTAGAAATCTCTTGATGTGCAAAATCCTTAATGTGGTTTCACAACATGGATCCTTGGATATGTGTGGGAGAAAAGCACCTATTATTCAGAACACTGCTTGCTCTACTCAGATGCTTGGATGTTTACATATGCTGCTAGCTGGAGATTTTGTGGGAAAAGTATGAGACATAATATTCAATCCATTACAAAGTAATGATGATACAAATAAGACACTGTAAATAGTGTTTTCCTTTAATTTTCCACATTCTGAAAACATCATTGCTTCTCAAATTTCAGTTTATGAATCTAGATTGAAAACTTTGTTTAAAAAATTTGATCTTTTAAGAGAGCCAATAGTCTTCCCTACTTTTGCCCACACACTTTATTTGGACACCTAAAGAGTTTTAGACATTCCTTTCAATGGGCCAACCTCTAAGTATGCATATGGATCCTACCTGTTTCAAAGATAGTTCTGCAGATACCTATCAAATACCCAGATTTAAGTAAATCAGAGAAAATTTGTAGATTTTATCCAGAATTTTTTAGGTTGCAATCCTATATAGCATCCCAGTAGTCATGCAATGCTCTCAAACACACCTTCGAAGAATCCAAGTAGAATTACAATCGTACTAACTTGCTTATAACTGCAGCAGAAACTACGTGGTTTCCTTAATGCTGAAGTTCTAATGTCATTGGGTTAAGGTTTAGATCTGTAGGATCCATATGCTTTTTACTGTTCCTGATCCATCCTTGGTAGGGGGAAAAATCTATGCAGCTCCACTGCAAACAATCAGAAAGAAATCAGACCAATCAATAAGGCAAGTTGGAAGAAAATATGTATCTTCCTTTTCAGTTGGCTTTAAATACAAGTGGTCCAGTGCCTTTGGTTCTCAGTCTCTAACAGGATTGTTCCTCTAGAATGTCAGAGCATCAACAACTCTACCTTATTCATAGTTGTCTTCTTTTTATAAGATTCTATTTCTTTTAACTCTAATATTGGATTGTTTTTCCACACACAATCTACCCAGGTAGCTTCTTCATGCCCACAGCTTCTTTGATAGCAATAACAACTATCTGGATCATTCATGAATAACAGGATTACTTCCTCCCCTCCACCAGCAGCTAATGGAAAGTAAGCCTGAGAATAAATGATCTATAATGAAGTCTCAGAATCATTAGTAAGGTTCAATTTCTATCAATAAAAACTGGGATTTTTTTTTTCTACAGATTTTTTAATAGGAAAATAGTTGACCTGTATATAATAATAGATCATTTAGTTTTTCATGAGACAGGCTTAATACCATACAACTTTCAGTACTTCTAGATTGTTCCCAAAACAGCTGGATGCGTTTTGAATTATCAACACATATCACTGCTATTAAGAAATGTTTTTCCCCTACACTAGTTGCTGATGAATGGCTTTTCTACCAAATGACTTCTAAATTTTCCAGCAGACCTTTTCAAAGCATGGCATATTTATGAACACATTTAATAGCTTTAAAGTTACTTTTTGTTAATATCTATACAAAAACATTTGAACACAGAAAGGTCTGTCTAAAGGGACCATTTTTATGTAGGCAATCTTAGCTAAATTCTGAAAGAAGTGATCATATGATTTTTTCAACTGCAATTCGGCAGTAAAGATTTCTCTGTGTGTACTGCATTCACCCACTTGTCATGGCTGAACAGGGCTCTTGGTTTACAAGTTCCCAGGACAGTTCTTTTACATTGGCTGTATCTTAGCTAGTTTTTTCCTGTTTGTTAATCTACCTTTCCAGAAAAACAAGCCAGGCTTGTAGGCATAATAATTATATATCAGTAAGGATTTAAGACATTTGTGTCTCACATTGCTTGAAGATATCAACACTGCAGTAGATGTCACTGACATTTTTATTTGAAACACCATTTTTTGATTTGTTATGTTTATAAATGTCTTGTTCACAAGTGTATAAAGGAACTACTATGAATGCATATCCTTACAGATATTATGCACTGTTTACTTTATGACTGTGTTCACACAAAACACTGAGGTTAAGTTACCCATGGTTTACCCAACCAAATTTCTTGTATTTACAAATACATTATACTATAAATTGGACAGGTGGGCTGGGTTTGCACTATACACTAGGCTATATATGACTGACTAGTTTGTGGTTCAGTGTGTCATGCACAGGCAGCTTATGACCAATACATATCTACCTTTTTTCCTAAATCAGTTTTATCGTTTTTGTAATGTAATATAGATTCTGCACATACAGTTTAGTTAAACTGTAAAACTTAAGAAGAAATGAAATTCAAAAGTAGTTTGTCATAATTCTATTAGGACTTAAAACTTACTTTTTCATTTTATTATTTAGTCTTAATTTAGATTTTTCTTCCAGCTGCACCTAGATCTGTATTTACCTGTAAGTAGAAGGTAAGATTTCATACATCAAATTAAACTATAGTTCACAGAAAGACCACAAAATTATATTCACCTGGAAGGTGAATTCACTCTTTATATTCACTCTTTGGCAGTGCTATGAAGCTATCCCTTTGATAGTTATATTTGATATACTTTAACAATGAAGTGAATAATAAAACTTCTGATAATAGAACTACAATCTTTATCAGTTTTCCAAAACTTATCTCCTGTCAGATCTTTAATTCTTCAGAAGACAGCCTGCAGAAATCCATACATATTGTATATAGGAGACCTAAATCCCATTCTCATCCTCTAAGGTATTTTGCTTACACGGTCTGATGTCATTAACCTATTTTTCTCCATAAATCTCTTGCTTCTATGTTAGCAATGGAGGGGGAGGTATCTATCTGTCAAAGGGTTGGATTTGGACAGGGGTATCCCAGAGCAAGAATATTTTTTAAAAATAATAATTTGGTAATAGTACATTCAAGGGCAGGACACTGACCAAATTGATGTTCTAATTAGCAGAATTGTACAAAGATGCTGTACTTAGACTTAAGTGCTCTGAGATGATTTTCCTCTTCTGGCGAATGCATTTTCAGTTTTTGTTATTACACTTGATCCCTTTTGCACACTGATGCAGCAACTCATTTTTTTGGGCTATTCCAGTGTATGTTTTATCATTCAATATCCATGTACAAAGTGACTAATCAAATAAGTAACAGGTTATAAACTGAAGGAAAGGTTAGCACATATTAACTATATATTACCTTCTACTCAGGATCATTGCAGATGACAATTACCCTAATTTTTTTATGCTTATCTATAATTAGGATGAGCGGGAGGAGAGTATTTTTACTGAAACATTATTTACTTTATAAAGGATGAATTTGAAGAGTTTGAGTGAAGTTGGCAACATGAATCTGAAGAAACAACTATGTTTTGTATTAAGCAAATTGCAGTTGTCAATGGTCAACTGTACATTTTTAGTATCAAGGCCCATAACGTCCAAGGGTAATTATTCAAGTCTTGGGGTTAAGATGTTGCATACATCTTCCCTTCCACTGCAGCTGAAGTATGTGTGAAGGACCACAGTGCCCTGCTAACTGGACAGAAGTAAGTCATTCTAGATATTACTGTACAAAGAATGGAATTAAAAACATATTAACCATAGCAGCTTCATATGCCCTCTTCCCCACCCTGCCTCATCATCACAGAACAACATAAAGAGTCAGGAAAACACACATTTTAGTAATTCTGGGAATTGGATAGGTGATTTTTTTTACACCACAGAGCAGGAGTTATATAGTTCAGTCTGAGTTTTCTGTTCCAAACCAGATAAAGATACCTAGTATTTGGAGAAGGTTGCCTTTGCAGGCTTATAATTGTTACTCAATTGTGCAAAATGTAACCTTTGTAATCACAAACAATATAGTTTTATGTTGAGATCCACATGCCAGGAACAAAATAGAGAACCACAGTCATGATACTCTGATTCTGAGTTTCCAAAAGCATCTGCTTGATGATATCAAGAAACTGCCCCTGTGTATTTTAGGCAGAACTACTACTTGCTCCATTTGAAAACAGCATTATTGTTTGCAGAATTTAACCTTGATATATAATCATATTTTTTACAAAGTGCGAGCAATACTGCTCTCATTCCATACCAAAAAAATAGGCAGCTGGGCATATTTCTATAGTTCAGTCTGAGTTTTCTCTTCCAAACTCATCAACAGACAGAACACAATGGAACTTACTGCCATCTTATTAACTAATAAAACATGTAATACAGCATGAAAAACACTAATAGTATGATTATATATACAGTCATATTTACAGCTATATACAGAAATTTAGGGGAGAATCCTACCAGCCAAGGCCTGCAGCAGTGTTTGTCCCCTAGTGTATGGTGATAATTCTTACGAAACAGAGGAAATTGGATTATGTGGGGAACCCATTTGTGTCAGCACCTTATCTAGCCATTGCAAAGGTCCATGAAGATGGATCTCAATCCAACATGGAGTACTTGTAACATCCTGGCGATGATATTCCGCTCCCCAGCCCTACAAAAGAGACAAATAATCGGCATAGGTTCAAAGAGATCATTGTTGTATTCTTCATTCCATTCAAGAAAACACTGCTGCGTCCACAGGGAAATTTCTCCTGCATTTTTAACCATTATTCATTTTCTAAATAAAGAATATATTCATGTGTTTGCACTTTCTTACATCTTTTAGAAGCAGTATTTGTTTGTGGGATGATTAAATAAATTGTCACTTAAAAGGATTTTAGTCAAATACATGAACTACCTTTCCTAGGAAAACTATGAGCTTGGAAGTAATGATAAATAGTACAACTGTGGATAGCTGATTTATACAAAGTATGATCTTTAATTCTGTCCACACCGTATGTGAATAAATGAGAGAGTATTCATATATTTTTGACTATGTAGGAAAATGTGGATGAGTACTTGAGACAATACTTGCTGTTTTAAAAGCAGATTATTTTACTATCTCATTTTATATTTTTGACTAGACATTGTTTATGACGGAATGTTTTAACTTTTATCTTCTATTTTTAAGTGGGAAAAATATAGGATGTAATAAAAATATATGGACAGAGCAAATCCCAGCATTAGTATTAGTTCAACAATTTAAACAGCACCCTTCAGCAAAGATGAATTAAGGAAATTGAGTTTAATATGGAGTTACGTCTGTCAAACTCTTGGTTCATTAAATGGTTTTCCATCTCCCTCTGGTGGAGGCTTGATAATCATTTCAGGTTGATGTTGCATTAATTCTTTTCCTACACAAAGCCACACAACATTGCAGTTTTAATTATGCCAGTTTTTGAAGATGTAATGATTATTCCTGTAAGTAAAG
The DNA here is from genome assembly GCA_030867105.1 of Liasis olivaceus. Classification (NCBI taxonomy): domain Eukaryota; kingdom Metazoa; phylum Chordata; class Lepidosauria; order Squamata; family Pythonidae; genus Liasis; species Liasis olivaceus. The sequence continues at coordinate 87,773,829 of CM061352.1, read as the reverse complement.
CCTCTATAACGTAGTCTCTCAGAATGATTGAATCCTTGGTTATGTTTTCAAAGTGAAACTTGAATCTAAAGAGAGTGGGTGCCATGTAATCACAGCACAGACCAGCATAAATACCTTTGTGCATTTTAGGCAGATATACCATCTTCTTCCAGAAATCAAGTTCAGAATAAACTTATTCTTCCAGGTTAAAACTGAGGGAACCATACAAAACCAGTTTGGTTAGTTCGCCTTGTTCTTAATAATCATAACTATTATTAATTAATTATTAATTTAATTTTGATGCCATCCGACTCCAATCAACTCTATAAGGTAATCTAATTTTAACCGTTGTACTAGCCTTGCTTATTGTTTTGTTCTGATTCTACATGCTCTCTGACTGCTCAAAAAAGGAAGGCACATTTCTAGTCTAATGTATTAGGATTAGGAATACAATGAACAATCACACTGTTTGCTGTGTGGCTCTGACAGTGAGGAGAGCCAGGAAGACTCATCCTTTGCTTTATGGAGGAAGAATAGGAGTGCATTAATATGTTTTTTTTAAAACAATGTTTAGCAAACATTTGGTTAAATAGGCATGAAAAGCACAAGGGGACAGGAAAGTGGGAGCAATCTGAAAGAACAGGAATAGGCACAGATCCACCTTCATTGGAGAGTCTGTGCTTGTGTTTGTTGACAAGACAAACAGAATTCAGAGTCAAACAGATGCAGAATTCACCCTAAAGTAGAAAAGCCATCTCTTCTCCTGTTTCCAGATATGCCTGTGTGGGTCCAAAGAAGTGCACTATAGTATCATCAGATCTGGCCTCCAGGCAGTTATGAAAGCTATAAATCTTATATGATAAATTAATACTATAACGTGGCTACCTTTTTCTTAATAAATCTCTTTTATGCAGTTCAAACACTTGCCATATAAAAGGCATAAGATATGCTCCATTAATTCACTATAATCCAGCAGAAGCTTTCCTATTATCTTCAGTATCAGCACCACAGGAGGGTAAAAAAAAAAAAAGTTTTCCCCAAATACGATGCATGGGCATGCTTCTCATGTCTCTATCCAGACCTTGTAGATTGAAAATATGCAGAGTGGTAACTAAGGTAATAAAAAGCTAATATGCATGGATTTTCTGAGTTGCAAACACCTGGATCATCTTTTGTAGGAATTACAGTAACATTAACTGACAGTTTCCTTTGTTGTTATGCTTCAACATGCCACTGTAAAAAGGGGCTCCAGAAACATGTACATGCGAGGGACTACATCCCTGAAGGGTTTCTATACACACAGCTGAGTAAAACTCTGACTGTTTCTCTGGTTTCCCAAAAGGTTTCTACTCTTACAAAAATGATCTGGGGGTTTAAAAAATCTTATGATTCTTTAAAATTTCTTTGGCAACATCTGAGCTTAATTTATTGTTGAATGGAAAGAATATGACTGCTCTACTTGTTATCCAAATGTCCATCACTTTGCACATTCCTTACCTAAAATGTCCTGGGGGGTGGGGTTCTTATTACAACTCCCCTTGGGATTTATCTGAAATGTGAAAGTCAACCAGGGGCAAACCCCTGGAGAGAAGATTCACTATGAAGCACAGGGATTACCCACATCTTCTTGCCATCTCATATTTAAAATACGTGCCAGAATCCCCAAACCCCACCTATGAAAATTTCACTCAATGTTGCTTCTCCTTCAAAGAAAGTTTTGAAAGCATTCTTTCCCAGCCTCTCTTCCCATCAAATGGAACGAAAAAGGTAGAATTAAAAATGCAGAAGCAATATTTGGCAGGACTAGTTCTGAGAGTTGAATTTGAGTGAGTGGATTTAACTCAATTTTTCCCTTGCAAAATTCTGGACTCAGAGTTGTAGATCTCTCAGATCAGCATTGTATCAAAATCAGCAAGATGGCAGATGGAGCATCTTGTTCAAGCACTCTGTCAACACTGCATGCTTGTTCAAAAGGGGATTGGGCTTCCATAGCAATGCTTCATCTGCCATCTTGCTGACTTTGAACCCTTCCTTATAGACACTGCTATCGCAAGAGGCTGAAATTCTGGCCTGTACTTACTCCATTCAAAGGAAAGAATTTAGCATTCACCCTGTCTCCTCCGGAGTCAGACAGAAGATAGAGTTATTTAGAAGAAGAACTATAGAGCTCTTTCTCTATCAGAGAGTATGCTGCTGAAACCAAGAAGGCAAATGCAAAGAAACTAGCATTAACATACCCATTATGTGTCTTCATGCAAATTCAGCTTTTGGAAGAAATGCATTCAGAGTTTAATTGCATACATTCTTAGGGAAGTCTCTTGCCTTCCCTTTCTGTTTACAAACAAAAAAGCAGCTTCAGTTTGCAAACCATGATATGTTTTATTCATAAGATGCAAACGTATGGTGTTTCCAGGATTTGCAGGATTCAGAGTAAGTAGGCAGAATCAATTCACTTCTGCCAAAGGATAACCTAATTGTATTGTGCAGACCAATCCAAAAAACTGCTTCAGATACCGCCGTATTCACTTATATCAGAAATGCACAACTTTGGGTGGCAGGGTGATACATGTAACATTTCTGGTGGGTGCAAGGGCCAGAGTAGATAGTAAGAAAATGTAAAATTTGTGTGATTAGCATTCGGGGGGGGGGGGGGGGGGATACAGAAGGGATGAGGGGATACAGAGTTGTTTTGACTTTTTTAAAAAATGATTTACATTTTTGAAAGAGTGAAGCACAGCTCTTTCTGAATTAATTGCTGAAACTGGATAAATACACAAAAAATACTACCAGCTGAAAGACCACCAAAGGATGCAGTTACTTTTCATTTATAACAGCAATGAAACCATCAGCAGTATTCCTAACCTTGATTATTTAGAAAAAATTATTTGAGCTTAGCAGGCCTCACTCCCAAGAAAGTATGTATAGCAAAGCAGCTTTTATAAATTATTTTAAGCTCAGCTCTAGTTCTGATGTTCTCATGTCCCAAAGATTCTGAGGATCACATATATGGATTTTAGTCTTAAGGGCCATTCTAATCTTGTACACAATCTTGATGAATAATGGACCATCCATGCAAGCCAGAAAGAAAGTTGCCCTTACTACTGTACCAAGCAATCCTAGTTTAGTGAAATATCCCAATAACTTTTGCAATATTTAATTGGGTCCATGAGGAGACCCTACATACTCAAACCTTGGTTATGTCATCAAAGAAGCATAATCAATAGATGAGGGTGCTAGGGGAAATCTCTTGAAGAATGCCTGGGAAAGGTAAAAATCAGGTTTGCTTGATTCATATACTGTGGCCACCAAGATAAATGAACTGAAGGACCAGGTGATAATTGCTGTTAATGGAGCCCACATGCTGTCCAGAAGCCTCTAGTGCAAGTAAGGCTACATTTGCAATAATCTTTTACGCGAGTAAATTAAACTCATCTCTTTTTATTCCCTCTTGGAGAGATGATTTGTAATTGAAGAGACTACTCCTAGTGGCAACACAGTGTCACAGATTACAAAAAGTGATAATTTTTCACTGCTTACTTGTGTATGGTGAAGTATCATGAAAATACAAAATTTAGCACATCCCATCCGTTCATCCATCCCAGGCTTTGTGACTTCTAAAATGTTCTTGAAACAAAGAGGCTAATTAGACCTTTGCAATTTCATAATCAAAACTAAAGAAAGTTCTTACTTTAACAAAGCTCATCCGGATGGTGCACATCTTGGTTAGCTCATACACCACCTCGAAGCCATGGTTAACTGACTGGGCAAGCAATTGAGCAAAGAGTTGGTTGTTGAAAATCTTCAGGCTGCATCCACTGGGGATTTTGCAGACAGTGGCTGGGTGGAAACCATGCTGATAGTTACAGTTGCGGCTCTGTACAAAAATGCTGCTGTCGCTCACACACTCTGCATATACCTCTCCCCCAACATAATACAGATGAACACCTTTAAGAGAAAAGAGGTAACCAAGACTAATCTAATCTTCAATACAGATTAAAGTTAGATTTGTTACTCTTTTTTTTAATCCATCTGTTATGTATTTTATGATATACTAACAGTAAGGTATTGTTATGTGATGGATAGAATACGCATACATAAATTGGCAAGATCAGGAGACTTCACAGTCTTAAAATTGAATCCTAAAGAAGTTGTTTTAGCTGTGTGATGATCTTTTTGGAACCCCCTTCTATGGATAGCAAAACACTCCCAGTTGGCATGCTTTTTACATGGAACCCATTTCTACCTATGTTACCCTATATCAAAATTTGGCTTAATCAAAATTCTGGTTGGTTAAAACTCTTGCTGACCAGACCACTTTCACTCTCTGTCCCCTTCCCCAAGTCTGACAACAATACTTTCTCTCCTGCTCATACATCTCATCATCTCTTCCATGCACATAAATCTATTATAAAACTGTTCTTGCTCTGCTAGTATTGTGATGTCCTACATAAAAAATTTCACTGATTTTCTTGCAGTCCACAGAAAAGCCTCTTACCAAGTTGTAAGCCATTGAGAATGCCCTCCCTGAACAGATACATTTTTTTTTTTTTGTAGTGGAGGCCACATTGGCTGGCATGTTAAAGGCTGTGCCACAAAGTGGGCAGTGCTAGAAAAGAGTGGTATCAGGATGTGTAATTGATTAAATTGAATTAAATTACATTAATTGTTAAATGCAGCTAATGTAATAATTACCTATTTATATCATAATTTCCTGTTTGGTCATATTAAAAATTACCGTTGGGTAGCAATTTTCGAAAGGGCTCTGTGAATTGTAAGTAAAGCTTTCAGGGTCCACCCTGGGATTTTGTTAATGATTCTACCTATCACTTAAACTTTTCATATGCAGGTCTACAATAGCTGACAGCACCTACAGATCCTTGGCTAATCCCCCAAACTAAGCAGGATCAGACCTAGCTTGTATTTGGTAGGAGACCACCAGGAAATTTCCAACTGTAGACTAAATTGGGAAATAATAATAATAGTCCTATAAGAAGACAGCGTTAAACCTCTATGTTATTACTAAGAAAATTACTGTATGGAGATGTCCTTGTGGTCACTAGGAGTCAGGCTCAAAGGAAGGGAATCATTGCCTTTTTCTGACATACATACACCTGCATGTAACACATAAATTACCCTGTGCCTATGTTAAGCTCAACAGGAGTGTCTTTTCCTTGTGACTTGTTCTAAATAATTAGACTTTTTTTTCTGAGCCCTGCCATAAGTTTTCATATATTTCTGCATTTCATGTTGTCAGGCCCAGCCCAAGAAACAACAGTGAAACTATCCAGTTGAGTTCAGCTCCTTTATTTGCTTACACCATATAGACAGAATCTTGCCAGGCTAAAGCTATACTACTAAAACTAGTGGATATGCCCTGGGAGATTCTAGGGAGTGGCTATCCTGAACCTCTTTTGCTTTCCACACTCCCCCTTCAGACTGTGTTTTCTTTTGTCTCCTTTCCCTTCCTGGAATGCAGCCCCTCCTTCCTGATAGCCCTGATCTCTGTTGCTATCTACCCCATGACCCTCCTCTGTATACATACATTCCATTGCACATGTGGAAACTAGACTAGAAAGCATTTTTTTTTGTAAACATTTTCAACACTTTTGATTTTAACTATATTGACTTTTTTAATACTTTTTTTAAAATTGTTGTCGTAAATAGGCAAGGCATTCATTAGTATAACAAATTAAATAGTAAATTTAAAAAATAAATAATAACGTATACACTTTAGGAACATAGTTTTGAACTGAATAACTTTCTGAACACAAAATGCTTCCAAGCAATGTTGCTTATTACTGCAGAAGGTATGTGGCTCTTACCTTTTCCTATGTGCCTCCTGGTGTTTTCTATAGTAGAGTTCCTGTTAACATTGGACAGCAATCCAAGGCAGAACCTGTTCTTATTGTTTGAAGGATCTGTAAAGCCATCTATTAGTATACTTCGAGAAGAGGCCTGAAAAGTCTCTCCTACCCGGTTATTGAGTTCATAGTATGCAACTGAACACCAGTGCTGTGGTTCCTCATAGCAAACAGGTCGGAAGTCTGGAAGAAGAGTTCATGGGTGAAGAAGATGCAACAGGAATGTAGAAAGAAACAGTAATAACAATGTGACCGGTTACACATCCAAACTTCAAATAAACTCTTCACATATACATTTACACAGCAGGCACTGACAGAAATAGCGCAATGAAATGCTAACTCAGTTGTGTTGTTTCCAAAAAAAAAGGTGAACTTCATCATAGTAATCATTAGGAAAAGGACTGAAAATACATTTTTAATATAATAGTGTCCCTACTTAAATCTATGCTCTGTCTAAACTTGGAATACTGTGTACTGTACTGTTCTCATCTAAAAGGGCGTTAGTGAACTTGGAAAGATGCAGGAAAGAATGAAGCTATTGTGGCCTTGCATATTTATTCTTCAAGAAAAGATGACAGCTTTAAGCTTTTTAGCTTAAAAATAAAGCAAGCAAGGGGAAAACATGACTGCGTTATATAAAATCATACGTGGTGTGGAAAAGTGTGGATAATTTTTCGTCCTTTCACCATACTAGAAACACTGGGTCATATTCTGAAAGTGAATGCAGGGATATTCAGGAATGAATGACAGATGTATTTCTTTATACAAGGCATAATTAAACTATGTAATTTGTTGTTATCAAATCAAGCAGTAGTCTGGCATGCACAAATCTGGGTAACGTTCAAGGGCAAAACAATTAGATGGTTTTAAAAGGTGACTAGACAAGTGCATGGAGAAGATGGCTATGATGTTTATAGTCTTGATAGCTGCTTACTAGCTACAGAACCAATTATGATGATTCTTGACTTGATCCAACAGGAGTCTTAATACCATTTTTCAGGAGGCGGCTCTCTAACAACTTATTTTCTTTGTTTTCATATTGTGTGTATTCTAATCACTGTGCACCACATGGAAGCGGCTTAAAAATTTTATCTTGTAGTGTCTAGCAGGGTGCACTGGAGAAATGTAATAAAGTTTGATTTTTAATACAGGCTTAATTTGCATTTCCAAAATCTATATACAAGCCAAAACACAGTTATACCACACAATACCTGCAGTATTCTGAATTGTGATACAGCACAATTAATATGTATAAAAGAGAAAAACAGATTGGGGGAATGTTTGTAAAAGGTTTTTTCTTAGGGAAAGTACATGTAAACATCTGCATATTAGCAGAATGCATGCAAGTGGATATAAATTCGGCAGGCAATTTTTTTAAACACTTACAAAAGAGGGCAGAAACAGGGCAGAACAATCTTAAGTTGGAAAAAATGGGAAACTATACAAATCAAATTTTACATAGTCACCTATCTCTAGTGCCTTTAACTACGTAAGAAGTGATGAACTGTAGAGTAAACCTGCTCCAGCTGCTTAGAGTCAGAATGGATTGGACAAAAGTTGCATAAATAAAAAAATAAAATAAAATAAACCCAGGCATGACCAGTCTTCCTTAAACTGCTCTTTGCCATGACAGAGGGAGCAGTGCTGAACATCTAAAAAGCCTACAAATCATCTTCTATGTAACTACTATGAAGCTCTCAGTCATTCTTTATCCTGATTAATTTTGCATTTAGCTCATTTGTGAAGAAGTGGAGTTGATTCCTCTGCACATACAAAACTGGTGTTACTTTTATCTTCTAACTGGTGATAAGATGCACAAGCTTCTTACACACAGTCCATCTGATGAAGCGGCCTATGAGCCCAAAGCCTTATATTATACAATGATACATTTGCAAATAAATTAACAGGGCTTTTCCTCTGCAAGGGACATATACTATACATACAACATTAGAGTCACTCTCCAACACTGAAAAGCAGGTGCATGCATGGCACTGTACAGTTACTTTCTGTTGCATGTTGTCAACACAAAGTCAATAAACAGGGTTAGCACCTGCACATCTCTTTTTCAGACATGAAAATGTGATAACGCTGAAAAGTGAGTTTACTTTAATCTGCTTTCTCATATCTGTTTTTGAACTATGTGTATCACCATAATTACTTCCAGAAAATCTGGATATTAAGTATTGTGGACAGGTTTGATCACCATATCTTGTCAGAAAATGACAGCTACTATAAATAATTTAATTAAATGCAAGCAGCCTTATCCAAAGAATGAAAAGACTTAATCAGGGAAATTTTAGATGGGGGAGAAGGATAAAACAAACAAACAAAACAAATGTAAAAGCAAATGGATACAGGAAGAGTGGCAGCAAAATTATTTTAAGCTATGACTCACTTAACTCCTATTGAATTCAGTCGATCCACTATAAATGAGAGCATGGGTCCAATCCAATAAACTTAACTCAAAGAAAATAAAGGAATTTTTCACATACTAATTTGCAAAATTTCCTGCCATAGAATGTTGTATAGTTTGCTTAAGTAGCTTTGGAGCTGTGCTAAGAAATGAAAAACTGTTTGAAAATATGGGATAATTCAACAGCATCACATATTTTATTTTAAAAAGAAATATCCCTTGGTTTCATGCTTACAGTAGTTCATGAGATTCTTGCCAATGTATCAAGGATGGACAACCTGCACCGTGTTGTACGTTCACCCAACTCCAGTCTATTTTGGCAGTTGCTATTGCCCTGCAAAACTGTTTTGCCAAATTTGGTGGCAAAATAACAAAACTCACAGGTGGAAAAATATTCTGCCTCAACTTGATTTTTAAAAAAAAATCGTTTCTCAGTCAGATGCCTCATGCTGTTTTATCAGTGATCAGGGCAGCAGAAGAGGGCAATCAGTTAAAAAGCCATATTTCCTACAGATCAACAGGTTATGACTGAAAGTTGAAAGAAGTCTTTCTGCTTCCTTGGGACTTTGTTTATCAACTTAAGCGAGTTTCCCCAGCTTGGTGCCCTCAAGCTATGTTGGAGTTCAATTCATATAATTCCTGGTCAGAAAATTAACAGCTGGAATGTTTGATTTTTTTTCCTAACCTCAGAGGAAAATCACTCAAATCTTCAACAATACCACCAATATTCAAATCAAGTCAAGACTATTCTGGTTTGAGTCTATCAAGAGGAAGTATTTTGGTTAAGGATCCCTTTGGATGAAGATTCAATGCTTCATGGGCTACCAATCAGGTCTGGGCCAAGTCTTTCCCCTAGGGAAAAAAATACAAGTCTTTACATACTTTCAGGTTCTCCATCAGTAGATTTACCTCCATTGGGCAATGACAGCACTAATGGACTGTCTGTAAATGCATGAACAGGGCATCCATTGTGGTTTCGTGGGGTTTCTCTGGCATTATAAGGTGGAGGAGGTGTATCAGCTAGAAGAAAGAAAACAATACTGGGCTTGGCATTTCATGACCTGCCTATATAAATAAAAACAAGTGGCCTCAGAGACCAAAGCATAGATATGTACAAAGCAAATTGTATTGCATTAGATCAGATGCTTACAAATAACTTCATTTAACATGCACATAAACCCCAAAGAGTCCAAATTCTCTATTTTAACTTCCAAGAACACTGGTATATTAATGTTTCTCTTGACTGTCTGAATAAATCTATTTAATTTATACACAGATTTTGTAACAGGAGCTCAGGACAGCATACATACTATTTTTTCCTACTACAAAAAAAATCCTGTGAGATAGATTGGGCTGAGTGAGTGGCCCAAAGTCAACCAGGGCGCTTCCATGACGAAGAGAACTAGAACTCCAGTCTCCTCACTCCTAGTTTAACACCTTAACTACTACACCACACTGGGTCTCTTTGGTATAATGATTTCTTATTACTGCTGGTTTTTATACTCTTTTTCTATGGTTGCAGTCTTTAGAGCTGGTTGGGCTATAAAGACTATAAAATAAATAAATAAATAAGCCACTCTTCAACACAAATTCTCAGAGTAATACAGCTACTACCACCAGAATTGTATGCACTTGTAAAAACTATGTAGCTCTGAAAGTTGATTTTTGCAGTTTAATTATGCAAAACTCTATGTTTCCTAAAGAGAAGTTACTGTAGACTCAGCAGCACTAAACAAGTGTCCAGGAATAATATTTTGCATACCTGTGAGCTCATAAGGACTTCCTGGTGCAGAAGAACTTCCTGGGGAGTCTGGGTAGCTCGGTGACTGAGAGTACATATTGGGGGATACTGGGAAAGGAGTGCAGGGAGGCTGCTGGAAAGAATCAGGGTAAGTTGCATTGTGAGGCATCAGTGGCTCACTATGAAGAGATGTGTTCCGGAATTTGGCAAGGAGGCTAAGATGTGGGTTGAATTCACTATGTCTTGGAACCAACACTGGAGGTAACACTACAACAAAAGAACAGAACAGATGTTTTGAAAGTAAGTAAGAAACTCTTCAGAGTCTCAGGCAGAAGTATCTCATTACCCATCTCTTGAACTTTCAAACAGACATTACAGAGACTAGGATATGGTGCTTTAGCTCTAAGCTATAGCCTCGCTAAAACTACGAACTATGTATTTTCCAAGATCTGGCACATTTGCCACATTATCCAATATAGTCCATCTTAGGCTACCTCTGGACTGCCTGGTCACAAGCAGGTAAACTGAAATAGTGGTTCATTTATTTGGAACCTCAAGTCTGGACTACTCTAATATACTGTTCATGGCACTACTTTAAAGGTGAAAACTGCAGCAAGTACAAAAGTCCATAGCTAAGTTTCTTAAAAGATAAACTACCACCAATATATGATGGTTCTGAAGACACTTCATGGCTGCCACACTACTTCTGAGCAAAATTCAAGGTATTGGTACTGAAGTTCTGATTTTCTTTGTGAGCCTGTCCAACAAAGATCTTCTGGGGAAGCTCTCATGAGGTTGCCATAGCTGGTTGTCATATCTGAGTATCATATGTGGTACCATATGTAGTGAACAAGAGAGGGCATTAAAGGAAACCAACAATGGATTCCTTCCCTGTTCCATTACAATTAGTCCTGGACTTTGTTAACTTTCTAGATGGCTTAAGATGTATTAATTCACCCAAGCTTTTGGTTAGCTTGGGGCTGCTATGCCTTCTGTTCTGCTTTCAAATTATTATCTGGTATATTTTTAAATGATTTATGGTTTTAAATTTTTGCTGGTTTTGGAAGGTTGCATTTGAATTATTTATTTTTTAAACATATATTTTTAAAAGTAAGCTGGGTGTGGGTTGGCTTTAAATGAGCTGTATCTGTGTTTGGGGATTATTTTTAACAATGAAAATGTGGGATAACAGTTTTATAATTTTTTTTTTTAATTCCCTCTACATATTAGAAATTCTGCAAATAGAAACTCTGAAAATCCATGTCTCCTGTTCCCCACATTCCAGGTCTCTCACCATTTCTACTATCGTCACTGCATTTCACCACTCTGTCAGATGGTCAGACAGGTAATCTATGTGGGATGAAGTTGTCTAGCTTGCCACTCTTCATCATCACAGATTGGTGGTTTCCTTAAGAGTGGAGGCCTGATCGCCAGTGCCTCAGAGTCACTCAAGTTAGAATCACTTTCAGACTGCAAGCAAGGAGATAAACCTCTTCAACCAGCTTACTGTATTTTAGTTCATGAGATTAAAAAAAGAGAGGTTTTTTTCCTCTATAATATATAAAATAATTTAAGGATGACTACCACAGAATCTAGCCATGTGTTATACAGATTAGCTGAAGGTGTCTTTGCCTAGTATGTGGAAAAACCATGTAAATATAATGTTATAAAGCTATTCTGTTGGATGCTGCAAAGGATTTATGGCATGACTGAAGGGAGATATTGGTAGAGAACATTTATGTCGGAATGCAAAAAGCTAAAAGGTTTTGGAATTTGTCACCAGAACAGTATTAAGATATTTTACACCAAATGATCCTAGGGTTTGTTTGTTGTTGAATTATACAGACAGTCCCTTACTTATGAACAGGTTACATTCCAAAAGGCTGTTCATAAGTCTGTTTTGTTCTTAAGTCCAACCAAGTAAAAAATACTATAAAAAGTAAAAAAAAAAAGAGGAAGAGGAAGCAGGAGACAGGGCAGCAGTGTGGGCAGAAGAGCCATCTTCTGCTGCCAATGCAAGGAGTGATAGCACACAGGCTGTGGAGAGCGCATTGAGATGAGCTGGTGGGGCACAGTGTGCTCCATTGCCAGGCAAGGCAGGATGGAGATGGAGCGTGCCATGCCCCACCAGCTTGTCCCTTTGCCCAGGGAGCCACCTCTCCTGCCTCACCCAGTAAACTAACCCTTTCCAAGAACCCCAACTCCAACGCAAACCTCCAACCTCCCAGAAGGTGGGAGAAAGTGGGAAAGGGTTAGTTTGTGGTGCACCTGAAACTAACCCTTTCCTGCCTTCTCCCGACTTCCGGGTCCATCTTGTTTATATCAGTGAAAGTTTGCAACTCAAAAGTTCATAAGTAGGGGACTGTCTTTATGGAGAACTATGAAGTGAGATATAGGAGATAATCCCACACTATGCAAAGGTACTGCATGTAGCTTTCCTGGCTGGGGCAGCTGGCAAGATAATCTGTCAACATCCAGAGAGACAAATGTTCCCCTCTCTCCTGCTCTAGTGGAATTGCAACAAAACTGTGTAATAGACTCCTTTCTTTCCTTCCCTATCATTATAAGTTACACATTTGACCTTCACTGATATTGCATGATTTAAGATGTTCTTTCATTATCTTAATCATCAATAATTAGTCAAGAACTTGTCTGTGTAAATATTTACAATGTAATATTCCTGCTCAAGAATTGAGATTAGCTTTCAGAAAGATGATACTTGACATGCATGAATAATTTTTGGGAAGACTGAGTAAGGATTGCAAGAAAATAGGAATAAAGATTTTTAAAATCCCTTAAAATAGGCTGAATACTCAAAAAATCCAATGTTAATAATAACAATTCAAACACTGGCATCAGAATACACCTTTTGCTCATGTTGGTAGACCTCATATAACTTGTTAGAGCACCTCTGGATAGCAGCTAAACATGAGCAGATAGATAGATAGATGATGTAATGTGGGCAAATGATGACAAGGTAAAAAGTTAAAGAAATCTGCAGGGACCTGTCCAGGCAGTCACCTGGAGTCAAGAATGACTTGAAAGTACACACACACACACACACACACACACACAGAGTTAAATACCAAACAGTGCTGAACTACTGCTCTATCTAATCTAGAGTTCTCTGTTAGTGATTTCCAATGAAAACATATGCACCAATTATATACTTCCTGCATAACATTTAGTGCAGTCCTAAGTAAGGAGCTAAAAGAACTTTACAATTTCAGCACCTTGGACAAGTACAAAACCTAAGGAAAGCTATATGCCAGGTAGGCACAAGTACAAGATTTTCAAAAAAGCAAATGAAAAGCATCTGTTTTGCTATTTCACCTATGACCTTGTGTGTAGTATCATAATGGCTGTTAAAAACCACACAAAGTCCCCCCCCCCCCATATCTGGTATACAGCTTATTAACAATGGGCCAATTTACATGACCAAACAAGCATGTTAAACATGATGGTAGAATTCACTTAGGCTAAGCTGCATTTGTTGCACAAATTCTTATGTTTGTACCATTAACAATCACCTGCAGTTAAAAAAAAACTTTTTAAAACTACCTGATTAAATATAAAGGATCCATTGTCTAAGAGGCCACTAATTTTATTACTAATATGTTCACTTATTATTATTATTGCTACACTATTTTCAGCCATTCCATCCATGATGCTGAGAACTCACACTAACAAAATGTAAAGAGCTATATAAAATAAATAAGCCTACAAAAGATCAAATCAAGCAGCTAAAAGAGGAGAGGAATACAATTAATCTAACCTGGAGCTTTTTTTTTTTTTTTTAATGGTTGGGTATCACCACTGCCATACAGTATAAACTTTCATTCACTGTTATTCTACCCATTATTTCAATATTTCCTTTGCCTCCAATTCATATATAGACCAAGAAGCGAAGCATGCTCTTTCCTGAATAAGAATAATATGAATTGTTGTTCCAGCCTCTATAAATATACTCTGATTCTAGAGACCACCCAGAGAATTACTACAACCACTCCCTGTATCAGCAGAATATTTTCTCTCCTTACCGACCCATATGAATTATGGGACCTTTATAAAGCATCATAGAGTTATACAAAGTAGGGCACCCATCAGTCAGCCTCTACCATCTTCTTGTTCACCATCCCCCTCTTCTGCAAATACAACTGTTGCCGTGTAAGAGTGCCATTTACGCTGCAGTAATAATGAACTGATCCCACAAGTTAATTACAACCCTTTGCACACCTGTGATCAGGACTGGCTCATCAATACCAATAGGTTAATAAGAGTAGCATCAGAATTCCCCTTATATTTTCTTCTCCAGATCTTGATCTTCTAATCTAATCCTGACTATTTGCCTCTGGCCTCTTTGACCTTTGATCTACTTCCAATCACAGCTTGTGTGCAGCTTCCCTTTTTTGCAGATAGAATCATTATGAAATATGCAATCAAGGCAGTGCTATCCTTCATTAAAAATTTAGATGATTGACTTACCTGGGGTTTCCACCCTTCGATAATGGTAAGGATTAATGCAGACTTCTTTCTGCTTTGAGCCAAATGGAAATTCACAGCATTCCAGGGGTTTTAACTCATGATGAGACTGTAGATCAGGCCACCGCCACACTCTGCAGTAAATGACATGTGGCAAACCTTTGCGATGAGATACTTGCAGCCTTCCATCCAAAGAGCGTGGGATTGTCACACACTTACTGGGCTGCCCAGGACAGCTGAGTGCCCTCTCCAGTTCTTCCATGGCACCCTTTTTTTTCTTCAGCTTCTTTACCAAGGAATCAACAGCCTTTTCTGCCCACTTTTCCTCTTCATCTCCTTGCTTCCAGCCCAACAGCCTCTTTACAGCTGGGCTGGTGAAGGAGAACAGAGAACTTATAGGGGTGCTGGAGTGCATAAGAATCTGAGGTTACTAGTATAACTTCAGTTATTCAATTTCTTTTTCTTAAATGAAGAGTCTCAGTACTAGAAGAGATGCTCCTTCAAAATCAGGCTTTTCCACACATACTTGGGGTTTTGCTGGATATATTTAATTTTTCTGTCTTCCAACAGAGAACAATTCTACAACAGAAGAAAATTTTTGTCATATTTCTGTTTGCTTTCTTTTTTTGACAGATTTTCAAACACCAAGAGTAAGATTACAGTTGCTGCAAAACATTATATATGTATCCATTACACAATTACAATAAATTATAACTCTGCGTCTTCTCACAAAATATTTTTTTTAAAAAGCTAGGAAATACTTGTCAATAAAGTTGGAAAATTCCTTTTTTCTGACATATTCCTTATCCAGGAAGAGATAAATAAAATAAAGAATACCTAGCAAAATTTTCTGTAAATACTATTTTCCAATTTTTGTAACAACCACCATTCTCCACATGCTGATATGAGACTTTGTGGGGGATGCATAATGTTTGCCAGAATGCCAGCACAATTGTACTGTTGTGACTAACAGCAAAATAAATAAGTCCATTGGAGTCCACTGGAATGGATGGCTATATTAAATCTAATAATAAAATTTCAAAAAATCAAAACACAAAGAAGAAAAGCAGGAAGAAAGAAAGAACTGAGAAGTTATTAGAAAACTAAATCCTTCTGATTTCTTTGCCCACAAAGTGGATTTACAGTATATTTGCACACAGCTCTAGAAGTCTGAAAACTAATTTTCTCTAAGCTTCTTTCAACAGCACAGTTATGAATAAGTTCAAATCAATTAAATGAAAGTAAATTGGAAATAAAAGGGGGGAAAGCTATAATGCCACCAATCAAGTTGCATAAATGAGAAAGCACCAAAGCTGTATCTATAAAGGCATGAACCCGACGAAAAGGAGACCTAATAGAACTATCTTCCACAATGTGGATACCTGCCAAATGTATGGATTTCAGCACTCAGAATTCTCAACAGTCGCTATAATGGATGGTAATGAATTCCATACATTTGGAGGGTACCCAGGTTGGTAGAGTCTTTTGTAGGATCTACAGTAGAAGTCCAAGTGCAAGTCCACCCATTTCTGTGACAACACAGCACAGGAATTCACCCTCCACACAAACATGAAATATTGTGTATGTGATTCCATAGCAGTGCATACAATCAATATGATCAAGTACCAAATATCAATGCATTAAGCTGTAATTGTGGAAGAAGCAGGAAAAATTTGGAAGGTCACGAGCTATTTATCATTTGCATTTATGGGAGAACAGATCAAATATAATAAAACTGTTTTTTTTTACAATGCTAACAAGGTATATGTAAAATCTTGTCGTTGTTGAAAAAGTGAGAGATTAAAGTCCCATTCTTCTTTCTCAAGTGGAAAGAATATTCATATTGGGGCATATGGGGTACCACTCCATACACCCCAATGTAAATCAATGTAAATTAAACCATATGTGTGTTTTTTCAGGATTGTACTGCAACTACAGAGGCTCAGCATGTGAACCCAGGAAAAAACACAGTTTAAGGAGAGGCTGACTGGTTCATACTTGAGGCTCCAGAGGCAGAAATAAAGGGGTTGAAATAAAAAAAAATTGGGCGAATCACAGTTTTTTGCTTACAAATGCCTTCCCCGGACAACATGCACACCATGGAAAATGTATTCTACTTTTACCCCAAATAAACCCATTGCATTCTAGAAGTTCTGCAGAGCTCCTCTCTGAATCAGCTACAGTTCAGCCCAAACGAAAGCCCACATTAATCCCAGAGTGATATTATGAGGTGAGTCTGGCAAGATTGGTGTCAATTGCTCCCTCTCTTCCCTTTCTCAGAAACAAGGATACCCAATGCTGTTATAGCTTCCTTTATAAGCATGTATACTTATTTCTGGATGGTCTCAGCAGCTCCCAGCACAGTATGTCCCACTGGCCTGCAGGTCTCCAGATCTTCCTAATGCCTTCTCTCCCCTCCTCTCCCCTCCCCTCCTCCCCTCAGTTGTCATTACTAAGGAAATCCCTCAGCATTTAATTTTTCCTGCTCTCCCCCCCCCCAAAAAAAAAACTTTTATGCATAGATCAATTAATGTGCTTCTGGACCAAAACAGCCTTGTTTTGTTCCTTTGCAGACCAAACATACATGTTTCTATTTGGGCATGAACCACCCAGAGCCAGCTGTTCTATGCAGAGAGCAGATCATGTCTGAATTATTTTGCACATCCCTACCTTCCCTTCCTCCATCCCAGGTTAAGAGTAAATCTGAGGAAAAAAATGCAAAAATGATTTTATAGCTTTGGAAATATATTCAACAGGAAGAGTTTGAATACTGCTAAATAGGAAACAAATGTAATTCACTGCTATATAGAATCTGTAACCTGTAACAATAAAGACACAAAAGAGTCTGAGATAAAAGACGCAATTAGAAGAAATAACACAGGGAAAATTGATTGTAGAATGTTCCATGTATTGAAAGATTGAGCCAAAAATTATAGCATCAATGAAAAAAGACATAGATTAGTTCTTAGATTTCTTCTCTATACGAAGCAACACAATGATTTAACACTTTATACTAAGCTTCTTCATAAAATAATGTAGCTTCTTAGGCAATCACCATGTTTCTATTTAAGAGTACTGTCCTGAAGCTTCATCTTTCTGCTTCCCATTTTCAACAAGTTTTAAAATTTAGATTAAAAAAAAAAACTTTTCAGATCCAGTCAATAAGGCAGGTGTGACATCTGTATAATCTATAATACAGTGGTACCTCAAGATACGAACGCCCCATCTTACGAAAATTTCAAGATACGACCAGCTCCGGCCGCAAAAATTTACCTCAACATGCGAACTCCGCCTCAAGCTACGAACCGGATCCGCGGCCATTTGCCCTGCTGCCACGTGGTCGCAGCTTCCAAGAGGAAGTGCTAATGAAATCTGAGCAGGAGGACAAAAGCCCAAGGAAAGCAATGCAGAAAGAGGAAGTGCTAATGAAATCTGAGTGCGCTGGGGGGGGGGGAAGCTCCCGCTCCGGCTGTGCGTGCGCGCTGATATTGCTTTCACTGTGCTTTTGTCGCTATGGAGAAAGGAAAGAGCGCGGAGGAATCAGTGGGGGTGGGGAAGCTCCCGCTCCGCGCTACATAAGCCTTTCCTCCCCATTCCTTTCACTGATATTGCTTTCACTGCGAAGGAAAGAGCGGGGAGGAATGAGTGGGGTGTGCGTGCGCTTGCGGAAGGAAAGAGGGGAGGAATGAGTGGGGTGTGCGTGCGCTTGCAGAAGGAAAGAGGGGAGGAATGAGTGGGGTGTGCGTGCGCTTGCAGAAGGAAAGAGGGGAGGAATGAGTGGGGTGTGCGTGCGCTTGCAGAAGGAAAGAGGGGAGGAATGAGTGGGGTGTGCGTGCGCGCGCGGAAGGAAAGAGGGGAGGAATGAGTGGGGTGTGCGTGCGCGCGCGGAAGGAAAGAGGGGAGGAATGAGTGGAGTGTGCGTGCGCTTGCAGAAGGAAAGAGGGGAGGAATGAGTGGGGTGTGCGTGCGCTTGCAGAAGGAAAGAGGGGAGGAATGAGTGGAGTGTGCGTGCGCTTGCAGAAGGAAAGAGGGGAGGAATGAGTGGAGTGTGCGTGCGCTTGCAGAAGGAAAGAGGGGAGGAATGAGTGGGGTGTGCGTGCGCTTGCAGAAGGAAAGAGGGGAGGAATGAGTGGGGTGTGCGTGCGCTTGCAGAAGGAAAGAGGGGAGGAATGAGTGGGGTGTGCGTGCGTGCGCGGAAGGAAAGAGGGGGAATGAGTGGGGTGTGCGTGCGCGCGCGCGCCACATAAGCCTTTCCCCCCATTGCTTTCACTGTGCTTTTGTCGGGCGCGCCAAGGGCTATGCACAAAGGAAAGAGCGGAATTAAGAGGAGGTGGGGAAGCTCCCGCTCCCGGCTGTGCGCAGGGAGCCTTTCTCAGATTTGATTAGCACTTCCTTTTTCTCCGCCGCACCTGGGACATGTGCTTCAGGATGCGACCAAATTCGGAGGGCGGATTAGCCCTATTTACATTGAACCTTATGGGGAAATTTGCTTCAGTATGCGACCAAATTCAGAGGGTGGAACGGATTAACCGCATTTACATTGAATCCTATGGGAAAACGTGCTTCAGAATGCGACCAATTCGACTTGCGATCAGAGTCACGGAACGGATTAAATTCGTATCTTGAGGTACCACTGTATTGTTACTTACAATAGGAGATATGGGAGACAAACATAACATACAGACATTAATGCAAACATAGCTAAATGTATCAGAAATATATTATATACTGCTGAAATTGAAGATAAGTACATTTCTACATTTCTTATCTTTAAAAAGGAAGAAAAGAGATATTTTAAAAATCTGGGTAATATTTAAAATGGATGCACACAGGGCTTCAGAAGTTTTTAGACTGCAAGTCCAATCATTAGGAGTTGTACTTTTATTGCTTCTATTATATATTATTATTATTCAGTACATTATGCATTGTTTTGACTTCTTTATCATCATCATCATCATCATCATCATCATCATCATCATCATCATCGTCATCATCTCCTCAGCAGTGATGTGGTGGATTGCATCTTGCCTATCTCTAATCTAAAGCGTAACCAGAATTAAAAGCCTCTCAGAAATGTCAAAACTAATTTCCTGGAGAAGGATCTCTGGAACTAAAAGATACCAGTGTAAGAGTCAGCTCTATGCATTGCTGATTTTGATCTGACATTCCCAGATACAGATCTGTTTTTGGCCCTCAAATAAACTGAAAGGGATAAACAAGAGTCTCTCTCTTTCTTTCTCAGCTTTACAGTAGACTTCCACATCCTAGAACCTGGCAACTGATATTACCTGGGAATTCTGAGAGTTTCAGTTCCAGCACATCCTGGAGATACAAGGTTGGAAACAGATACCTTAAAAGCTTGTTAAAATGAAATTCAGATTGCTCTTTTAAGATTATAATGAGCTCTTTGGAGGGAAGTTGGCATCCCATTGTAATAAATAATAAATAAAAGTGAAAACATTTTGTGGCATAGCCAGAACAAAAAGGAAAAATTGGGTACCATCATTTTTAAATAACATAATGCAATTTTGTAGTCTAGCTTATATCCCTGTGGATTTGCTGCTCTATTTTGAAATGATCAAACCCACATTGCTTATGTAATATAAAGACTGAAAACATCCATTAAACATAATGTAGAATGCTCTAGAGCTGCAGAAATTCTGAAGATCCTTAAGAGCAGCCACTGGCATTAAGGCAAGGGTCTCAACTCCATTATAAAAGTGCTCCTTATCATCTGGGATGCAATGTGCAATTCCAATGAGCAAGCAAAGTACACCATCTACGTAAGAGTGCCAGTGGGAAATAAATTTCAGCAAACAGAAATTAAAAATTAGTAGCAAACTATTGCTAATGACAATTATTTTAACACGTTGTTATTGCAGGAAGAATAAATGGTTTTGCTTCATCACGCCTTAGAATTCAAGCAGCACCATGATACAGAATATTTCAGAGTTCAATTTCAGCACATACAAAATATATATTGCAAAGTAAACCTGGAAATACACACATAGAAAGAAATTTGACTTACTACTGTGCAGAACACACAGTCAGCTATCTCTACACTGAGACTGTGCAGAGATTTATACGTATGATGTATCATCTATATTGGGCATGCAGTTGTTAGGTATGCAGGCTAAGTTTGCATTTGTAACCATGCTTAAGGAATGCTAGTAGATGCTTATTCTTATTAGATGAGGAGCCATTTTTATAAGCATATAAAGCACTGCGGAACCGTTGTATGTCAGAAAGTTGGTACACCGGTTCAGGCTTTATAAAGAAACACAGGCCTTAACAAGCAGGATTAAATACAAATTACAGTCACAGTGTGGAGTGGCCTGATGTCCAAATAAGCGGTGCAGATAGGTTTGAGTTTAACTGAATCACCTTACAAACAACCAGGAATGTCAAAAAATTAAAAGTAGCAGCAGCCACCATGTTCTACATGGCCCCAAAAGATGGAGAATAGTTGCACAAAGTAGTCAATCAGAAAAAAAGAGCATTCTGGCAACATTAAGTCCTAACGGAATAAGGGTCTGGACTCTGGGGGCCAGGTTTCAGGGGGCTTATACCATCACTTGCTACTTACTCAGAATTAAGCCCTCTGTTGCATTGGCTTTTGCTCTACTCATCCAGACTCAATTCCTTGTATGTGCAAACAAGAGCTGGGATAACTATTATAAATCACTACCATATTGCAGACCAGGGAAGGAGAACTTCCAGTCCATTGATCTAACCTCACCTAACCTGATACTTACCAGAATCTTGCCCCTCCTGTTGTGCACAAACCCTCTACTGCCATGTGTCCTTGTTTTTCTTCTCTTTTTAATTTTTGTTCTACAAGGAGCACTTCTGGAAGAGTTGTGATGTTCAACATTGCTCAGCCCACACAATGATTGCTTTCCTTGTGCCTTCTACCCTTCGTTGCTTTCTGGAGCTCTCTAAGAGCTTCTCTGCTTCTCAGGGCATTTTGTTATTCTGGACACTCATAACTGCAGTTTCATTGTGATGGTCAATGTTAATTTATATAATAACATTATTTTAATAACATCCAATTTCATTGTGAAGTAATCATTTCCCCCTTCCCCCCTTCATTAAGAAGATGGATCCAATTGCTAGGTAATTGATTTGTTGGATGGCTAAATTACATCAGGAATGAAGGCATTACGCTACTAAACAAGACAACAATTAGCCTCTATTATGAGACAGGCTTTTACTGGTCTCAGATTCCCATAATTGTTTGAAATTATGTTGGGTCATAACTAGGTCTAATTAGGAAGCTAAGAAGTTCTAGCTCTCTCAGGCCATCTTCTCTGTAAAAAGAATGCTGCATATACTTTGAAACCCAAGATCCTCTTCAACCGAACATCATCCATCCAAGATTTGATATATAATTTTCTATTTGTGGTTGTTTTCTTTGGGTTTTGTTTTGTTTTCCCTCTTTTTTTAAAAAACTCTTCCTTTACATGCCTGGAAATCTTTTTTTTTTTTTTTAAAAAGGAAGTATTTCACAAGCGAACAACAAAACACCCTTAACTCCTCCTCATACAGAATGGTATGTTTGCGTAGCTACCTCTTTTACAACTTAAGTTCTGTGTTTCTTGGCTTTGAGCAAAGATAACTAAAGACTGGCAGAAGGGAGAGGCTTGGAACAATGGACTAAACTCCTCAGCTGGGCAGACTAAGAGGATTCAATGCGACTTCAGTACAACGTGGCTGCAAAAATAAAAACAACCCACCCACCCACCCATGCAATTTTGGACTGCATCAACAGAAGTAATCCCTCCCCTTTATTCTGCTTTGGTCAGACTCCATCTTTAGTACAATATTTAGTTCTGGATACCACACTTTAAGAACTGGGACTGGTTCAGAGAAAAAGACCAAGATCAGGGGCTTAGAAACTAAACTATATAAAGAGTTATTGAATGAGCTGGGTATGTTTAGCCTTAGGAAAATATGACTGTGGAAGGATATGATACATTCTTCAACTAACTGAAAAGGACATTACAGCTATTCTCTATTATGCAAGAATGCAGGACATGTAATTATGGACTTAAGTTACAGGCAGGCAGATTCCAATTAGATGGTAGGGGAAAAAACCCTGTCTAATAATAAGAGCAGTTTGATAGTGAGAGGTGGTGGCTCCCCTTCACTGGGTGTGATTAAGCAGAAAGTAGACAGCCATCTGGTGGAGAAGCTTTAATTTGGATTTCTGCACTGGCTGGACCTGACAACTTCTTCCAATTCAATGATACCATGAGTTTACTATAATCTATTAGTGAAGAAATTCACCTCTCTCTCCAGTAACTCTGGCCTTCTCATGTTTCTTTTCAAGCTCCACAGTATTTGCATACTTTTAAAAAAGCATCACTTCTTAAATCACCCTTTTGTGTTTTTTATTCTTATTTATATAAAAACATACTCTATTCTGCTGACATCTCACTCAGAGCTATGAGGTATTTAAAGAATACCTTTTCCCACTATCAGTATTAGAAGAAACATATTGCGTGTGAATCATCCATAGAGAACAGGTGTACATATTGAGTGCATATTCATTTGTACTTTATATTGTATATGAAGATTCACCTACAAACATCACCAATTGGTCACAACTCTTCTGCACTTCATAAAATGGGCTTTCATCCACAAAATCTTATTCCACAATAACCTGATAATTTTCAGTTGTCATTTTTTAAAAATTTGCAAATAAATGTAAGAGTTATTTTGGGTTGCATAAGGCAAGAAAGGAGCAAGAGAGAGGAAACTAAAACAGACATTACCAAAAAACTTATTCTGCTTGGCCCAAAAGGGAACCTTAACATGCTCTGGACTGTGTCAAATCTTCTGGTGTCATAGCACACTATTAAGCACATAAAATTATGCAGACAACATTCTTAGAAGGAATAGCAAAAGTCTCAGGGACTGTAGGAAAAATATCAACTAGAAAAATATTTGAACTGATATCAAATAAATATTTGTACGCACAAATACATTATTATTCTGAACTATGCATGTATTTTATTGGCAGGTTTTTGCAAGAGGCATTACTGGTTATCTTCAGCAAACTTTGATTTTTCACAAGGGCCATTGATAGCTCACTGAGATATCTACTCCAGCTTCGAAAAATGCAAATCACACCCATATGCCACAGTGGAGATGTGGAACCCATCCTTTGCCAGTGATATAAAAGACCAGTCAAAATGGAAAACAGAGGTAAAGCAGTTGAATGTTTTTGAGCTATCAGATGGAAAAAGTTTTGAGGCTTCTTCCTCAAATAGCCTCTCAATATCCGTTTCTCCTCTGCCAGTCTGCTGATTTGTCTATGTGGAATTCAGTGCACATATCCACATTTAATTTCTGCTTGCTTATAGCTATCTAAATATAAAGATGATAATGACACACAACAAAATATCTGACGAAACCAAGGAGGATAGATAAGGAATCATGTTGTGTGGTGAAGGGCAGCAACCATCAGTGACTTTGATGATTAATGTGCTGCCCAAGAGTGCACAGAATTGTGGATTTGATAACATATACAGTCTGGGTTCTATATAAAACATAATGTGATTTTTTAAACTTTTGGTCCTTTGTTAAGGCATAGAGAAGTTGTTTTTTTTTTTCACATTAATGAGTGCCCATTATTTTATTTTTTCATTTAATTTACAAGACTGTGCAATAACAGGTCTTGATACTAATATTTTAAAAAGCTGCTGGATTATGTCATCAGTCTTAGTGTTACAGAAAGTGCCAAAATCAATCTAAAGACTCAAGAGAGGATTGTCTAGACAGAAGTCACACTAAAACCTTATGTACTGCTAGAAGATTAAAAAAAACCTCCACAGTGGCAGCTCTATTAGTACATTTATTCTAAAGGATGGCAGTTTAGATTACTTCAGAAACTGAAAAGGAATAATGCCTGTATGAGTCCCACGGCCACATTGGTAATTCTGTAATTCTATTACAAGCACTGCACTGCATGGAAATTCAGCATAACTAAATTAGATCTGTACTGCCTGCTTTCTAATACTGAGACAAAGTCACCCCAATATAGCAAGTACTTTTCAAACATGTTACCCACATTTCTAAATCTGTGCCTAAGCACTTCAGAAAGCTGCCCTGCAGGCAGAATGGAAAAAGCATTCCTAGAGCTGTTTTACATTGTGCTTAATAGTTAGATACACTAGTGCTCCAGATGTTGCTAAAATATAATTATTAGCAGCTCCCATCAGTATGTCCAATGGTGAGGGATTCTGGAAGTTATAGTTCAGCAATATCTGGAGTGCCTCTGTTTTCTTGCATCTCCACTAGGGGAAGAGTTGGTGGCCCATAACCTCCATACATCCAACTGAGAGTTTGGTACACATCCTAATACCCCCTTCTCATTTGCCAAAAATGAGTGGGCTTTTGGGTTCCTGTTGAATATCACTGACAATGCATTTTGTCTCTGTAATGCTTAGGCCACTTATCTGAATAGAAAAAATAGACAAACAAAAATATCCAGGATAGTTTAAGTCTAAAACTTATGGATACATTTTAATATAAAGTTAATTTATATTAACTTAAACCATGGAAAGATATTGAGACTGATGGGGTCACTTCTAAGTTTTACCTTCTTTCTAAATACCCCATTTCATAATAAGTTGGACTGCGGGTTATTTAGCTTGTTTTCAACATTAAGGAAAAAAAGTGCAGTGGTGCCAGAAGTATATATTTTTGGTAATGTTCTGTATAATTTTTTTATATTTTATGTATTTATATATATTTATTGTTTTAATGCTTTGTGTGAGCCGCCCAGAGTCCCCCATTGGGGGGAGATGGGTGGAGAGAAATGTAATAAATAAATAAGTAAGTTTCTGTTTTGTCTACTAATGCTTTCATGCCTTTCTTCTGGAGTATCCAGAAGGTTCTGGAGACAGAATGTTTTATTTATTCATTTGCTTACTTCAGTGAACAAAAACAAATGGATAAACTGGGAACCAGCGAGTGCTCAACCACAGAATCCTAATGTATGTTCCTCAAGAAAGTATTCTAGACTAAACCCAATGATAGAAGAGCAGAGAGAGAGTCTCACATATTATGTCCAGTAAAACATTACAAAATAAACATGCTTGCCTGAATTCCACCAGCAAACAAAATCAAGTGGGTTGCCAACAAGAAAGAAGATTTATTCTCTATAATAGGATTTTAATGTAATGTAATGGGATTTGTATTCCCAAGAGAAATCTACCTGGTCACTGCTCAGTGTGTTATCTTTTTTTCATGCTTATTAAAAGCCCTTTAGGGAAACTTCAGTTAATTTTGAGGTTTAGTCTTTTCAATGTTTTGAGATCTAGGAACATAATTAACAAGTAACCAAATCTTTGTTGTGTGTTTCATTAAACATTTAAAATTAATACTGAATTTAAACACTATACTCCAGTTGAGATAACAGAGAAATGCTAAAAATAAAGCTGCATCTGATCGGTCCCCAAGAAAACCAGATTAAGTAAAGGATTTGAACCTTACAGGATAATATCCAGCTCCATGGAGCCATTTCCATTCTATCCTTTTTCAAAACTGGCTCCTTTGATTTCTGTTCTGGTTTGCATAAGAATTTTTTTTTTTTTTAAATCTGCGCTCAGTTGTTACCGACTCTGCAGTGACTGCTTGGACAAGTCCTTTGCAGTTTTCAAGGCAAGGTGTTTCGGGAAGTAGTTTGCCAGAACCTCCTTCCTAGAGCAGAGTCCAGCTGGAGAGTGCAGGAGGCGGGATTTCCGTTGCTTCGTGCCCTTTTCAGGCACGTGCGGTTTTTCGTGCTTACCGGCAACTGCTCCCGACTCCTTTTTGCAAGGCGCCACCAGCATTTTTCCTCCCACCGGAGTGAGAGTACCCATTTATCTACTCATGTGAGTTTTCGAACTGTTGGGTTTACAGGAACTGGGGAGGAAACAGGAGCTCACCCTGCTAACGTGAAGGCTGGACTAGAACCGCTGAAGCGTCGACCATTTCTGGCCGGCAACTTTCAGCATCATTAAGCCGCTGCACCACCACGTCCCCTAAATGCATAAGAATATTTACTCTGTTTTTGTCAGTTTTTAGATAGAAATAATGCATAAGAACAAAACAAAAATAAGTATTGGCTCTTTTCAAGGAAAATATATATTCATATTCCTCCAGGCAATTAGTTAAGGAAAATGGGAACCCAAGAAAATTTTAATTCTGAAATATTAGACTCACTTGCCATACTACTTAACTCCTATCATCATTTTACTATATAACTTGTATTAATTGGACTTAATTCTAAAAATAAAGAAAGTTAAAAATTATAAACAACTGTAAGGGACTTATTTTTTTAGAACACTCATCTGGGCAATAAATTCGTTTGTTCTCAAGGGTGTCACACCAACATTCTTTTGGTCAATAATGGGCCACCTTTGGATGGACATTTTGGGCAGGTTATTGATGCCAACTTGGTGGTACTATGTCATGCACACAGGTAATTTTTTTCCTGCTTTTAGTGGGGACTTGAGGGAGTTTGTTTTTTAGCTATGTTACATGAGGGTTTACACTACAGTCTTCATGTACATCCCATTTCAAAATGATGAAAATTTTGGAGTAGGGTCCTAGAGCCACAGAAATCTAAGAATTAAGTGTAGATTTACAGCAACGATTTGCAACCTAGGCAATTTCCAGATGTGTGGATTTCATCTCCAGAATTTTCAGCAATGGTCATGCTGGTGGGGAGTTGTGGGACTTGAAATTCACATATAGGGAAGTTACCCAGGTTGGGTTACCCTACAGTCCCAAATTGCCTCTTCTGTTTTAGTTAATTTAGAGTTTTAAAAAGCTGGCACTTCTTGGTTGTCACTGTAGTAACTGGCAATGATGAAACAGAAGCAACCTGTAGTATAACTACAGTGGTACCTCGGTTCACGAACTTAATTCATTCCACGACTCTGGTCGCGAACCGAATTGGTCGTGAACCGAATCAAATTTTCCCATAAGGTTCAATGTAATTAGGGTTAATCCGTTCTGAACCATATGTTTGTTTTTTTTTAAACCGCAAAAATATGAAACAAAGTACAGTACGAAGAGAGAGAACGCTAACCTTGCTCGACACGACTTCTGGCATGGAGGACAGGAAGGCGGGTGGGGAGGCGGTTACTGCTTGGAGGGAGAGTCCCCCTCCCTACAGGAAGCCGCGACCACATGTCACAGGAGGGAAAATTGCCGTGGATCCTGTTCGTAACCCGATGCGGAGTTCGCGAACGGAGGCAAAATTTTGCGACCGGAGCTGTTCGTGAACCGAATTGTTCGTGAACAGAAGCGTTCGTGAACCGAGGTACCACTATATATTGTCATACCAGGAAAATCTCCGTGAGTTGGATTTCAATTAACATTACTATAAATCCATTTACAAATACAAAGGTTTCTAACAGTGACTGAGTGAACAAAATCCCCATCCTTAAAGTCCTCTGAATTGATTCTTGTGTATAATATACCCCCCCATTCCTGCTTTCACTGTAAATAGAAGTATTGAAAAAAATATTAATTGCTAGACAAATGCCAAATTCTTACCTTAAAAAAGTATATGCCTGAATGCTGCAGACCATCTGAGTACTTATTTACTAGTGATCATTTCACCATCTCTGGGGAATCAAATATATTTAGGCAATGTACCCAAAAAGCTTTTTAAAGGGAAGCTCACGAGAATTCTGCTTTTCCAGTGAGCTTTTAAAAATTTGAACAATGAACTTTCAATATTGTATTACAAGCTGCTTTCAAAGCTCCCCTGAGCATCATTACCCTGCCAAGAAACGTAGTAGGTACCTTCTCCATTTGAAAATGCTGTAAACTGAAAAGTCACATGGTGTTGGTCCTTTGGTTCTCTTGATTAAGGCTTTAAGTGCAGCTTGGAAATGTTTTACACATATAGGCTTCATTGATTTCAGTGGAAACTAGGAGTAAGACTGTAGGGTGCTTTTAAAAATGTGCATGAAAATATATTAAAAGAAATAATTCCCCAATACTGGCTTATATATGCAATGGACTTGTTCTGTGCCTTTCTGGACCTTGGCAGCTAATGGAATTTCTATTATCTTATACTGAAGAAATTTGTTGGCACATATGGAACTCCTGAAAAATGCTGTCTTCTCTCTGCAGAATATATAATAGATTTTTCCCTCAGTACTGCATTGCATCAGGCATGCTGTATCCCCACCCACTGCTCTATGCTCAATGGCATTATGAGAAAAAGGCACATAGCTTCACACAACATTGTAAACAAGGGGTGGGGTCACTGTCCTATTGAAAACACTACATTTTGGGGAGAGCAGCTATGAATTATTTAAATACAGTTCAATCCTGCCACTTAAAAGTGGTATCTGATTAAATCACAATATAACAAACAAGACCAGAAATAATTTAAGCTTGCTATGAACTCAATGTGTTTTCTTGCATTACAATACTTTATCTCCACCTAGACCAAATAAAACAAATTACACAACAATGTATCCAAAACTAAACATTACCATTTGAATCAGAGTCAATGGAGAAACCCACAATTATAATAAAAACAGATGAGCCATAGAAAGTTACTATTCTGCGTTTTGATTGCTCTACCTTTTCTTCTAGAAGAAATATTAACTGGAAAATAGACATGGAACTTCAATAGCTTGGCTTCATTCTGCCTCAATACTAGCATCTTTTCAGCTGGATCTTATCCCAAAAGCTACTGGCCACCTTATACCTTGAGAATGGGGTAGGTAACAGGAGTAAAAAGCAGACTACGAAGACAGAGCATGTGATTGGCATGTAGGATTAATCAGCACTTCCAGGTAATGGCAAAACAACCTGCCAACCAGTATCACAGAACTGGGCTAGATGGACCAACAGTCTGATTCAGTGTCCGGTAGCTTCCTATATTCCAAAGAGATACAGTCAAGGCCACCCAAGTTTGTTCGCAGCTGCAAATTTTGTAAGCCATGCATATAATTTCCTATCAAGATCATGGGGTCTGTAGTTATATAATAAAACTGCCAAATCCTCAGGAAGAAAAGACACTTCACACATAATTCATAATTCCTGCAGATTATTTTTTGCCTGAAGAAAGCTACATTCCTTTACTTCTTCCAAACAAACACATAAACATCAACTTGTCTATCTGAGAAATGAATTTTTTTTTAGTGTTCGCTCTTCAAGGGCAAAGCAGAATAGATTTCCACAGTGGTTCAATCACTGCGCTAAGCAATCATGTAATCTGATTTTGGCTGATCACGATGTGGGAAGTCAACCACTGTGGTTTGTAATCCATGATACAGCACTTGGCTTAGTTTTACTTACTTGCACTCGAGGCAACTATGACCTGTTCAAAAAATGTAGTCAAATAAACCATGGCTTTGCATGAAGTTTGATCACAATAATCAATCTGCATCTGGGGGGAAAAAAGTTAGGCACCCAGAATCTGGGGAACTGGGTGGGGCATACATTCTCATAAATAAATAAATTGTGCCAAAATGAAGGAAACTGCCAAAGAATGATGCGAATTACTCATTCCTTAAAACTGCACTGGTCTAATTCCCCACTGAATAGTATTGAACAGTATAAAAATACACTTGGAAAAAGGCAAAGAGAGATTGATCACATGACGAGAGACTGGTTGTTTCAATCCTAATTCTTAACTGCAGCTGCTTTCTAGAATTCTATGCAACAAGACTGCAAACATGAAAGAAGTTAAACAAAGAAAAATATATGTCTTGAATGTTACAACTTTGCTTTGCAAATGGTGTGGGCAATCTGGTGCCTGTAGAAATCAATATCTCTGCAGACCCCCTTCTTGGCATCTGACTTTTAAAAAATATATTATTTTGATTAAAATAACATGAAATGAAGAGTTGGCATGCTGCAAAGCAAACTACAGTACCAGCCTTTAGCATCATCTTTATTTCAAAGAATGGCCCTTGTTTCCATGTAGGCCTTCTTAAAATGGTGGATGGTTGCACCACAATGCTTCATTTGGAAGTGTGCCTATAGGATCAGAAGAAAAGACAAAAGTAAGCTGGGGAGGTAGAATACATCCTCAAGGGCTATAAAGAACAGTAGAAAGCAACCTCACCAATTTGTCTGCTGGACACGTCTACAATGACAGTCATTTTGGGAACTAGCAAGCCACTCTGTGGCAGCCATTTTGTGAAAGTACTCAATAAGACCAATATATCTGGAGGGCATTAGATGAAGAAAGCTAAATTAGAACATAAAACCTGTCTTCCTAGAGCAAAGCTACGACCCATTCAAGTCTTAAGAAACCTAGCCCTATTTTTCCCCCAGTGAGGCACTACCTTGACGTGG
Source organism: Liasis olivaceus (assembly GCA_030867105.1). NCBI lineage: Eukaryota > Metazoa > Chordata > Lepidosauria > Squamata > Pythonidae > Liasis > Liasis olivaceus. The sequence goes on along the minus strand of CM061352.1, from coordinate 87,743,030 downwards.
TTGTGGGGCTTGCGTGCTCCGAGGAGGATGAGAGCTATGCCAGAGGTTCAACCATACTGGACAGGTCTCATCAGAGGAGCCAGATGAAAAGTGTCTCTCCCATAAACAATATGGTGAGACGTAACTTACAGAAACCTATACCGGATTGGTCATCACCCGCATCAACAAGGATTGCACTAGGTGTTCTAGGTCCTGGATATCTGGGGACAAGTGGGCTACAGGACTCAGGACTACTGGCTGAGCAACCAGGGCCAGCAGTTCCAGAACTGTCTTCCTAGAGCAAAGATATGACCCATTTATTTAAGTCTTAAGAAGCCTAGTGTTGTTGTTGTTATTTCACATTTGTTATAGCCCCCCACCTCCAATGGACTACAGTGTGGTGAAATCTTACTACACTGTAGTGAGATATGAACATTTTAACAATCTCTCCAAGCCATTACGTCTTATTTCCAAGAACTCTGGTTTTCCAATAGGAAGTTATTAAGGCTAAAAGCAGGGTGTAGTCACACAAAGCTGAGACCTAGCACAGTTGTAATGGTTAGTATATTAGACTATGATGAGATAAACTGCAGGATTAGCTATGTTACTGAACAAGCCAGTTGGCTGGTTCATATCATGAGCTAAGCATAAACCACAGTTTGCAAACCGCAATAGCTAAATTCATACAACGTGGTAAGCCAAAACTGAACAAATCATATTATCACTTCACCCAATTTGTGAACCCAGTCACTGCATAGTTTAAATTCCTATTGCCATATTTCCACTTTGGAAATAAGGTCTCCTTCCCCCAAATGGGAAGTGAAGTTTCCTTTACACTACATTGATAGATTTCAACTATAAAGATGAGAGAATACTTTGTAACAAGTGAGAAACACTGCAAACTTCAACATCATCTTACTGAAACTAGTATCAATTTTATGATCATACAGCCTTTTTAAACCAACAAAGAATGGATGTATTGCCACTGCTTTGAAATGGTTTTTAGTTATGATAAAGCAATCTGTGATGCAGTAATAATACAGAAAATATTATCATGACAAATTACCAGGACAAGGGTTGTACACACAACTACAGATCAAATAGGAATGAGCTTAGTTAATATCTGAAATTGCTTTTAGGTATATATTCTCATTGATTAATGCAACATTTCCATACTGGTACTTTTGAAGCTAACAATATCCACAATTTATTCAATCATTTGACTTAAACCAACTCCATTTGAAAAGTCAAATGTAAGCAACCTAACAGTATTGAAGACTTGCCACAGCAATTTCTTCTGAACCTGGATGGAGCAGATTACAATTTATTTGAACTAGGATCACTGTTCTACACAGTGTTCTACCCACTTCTCTAAAAACTTAATGTTGTTAAAAATATTGCTCTGCTATATCCTTTAAACTCTAGAACTGTCATTTGAATCACATATTTCCATGATTCTTAAGATACAAAATATTAAATCTTTTTCTTATCTGCAGTGCCTTTCCTGGACAACCACAAACTTGGCTACATTTCAAGAACCTGTATATAATTTCCCATGTCTCTGGGCCATAAGATAATTCATTCACTGAGAGAGAGTTACAAGTTTGTAATTTGTTCTCCTAGCTTAGAATGTAATTTGCCTACAGAATGCAAATGTTGAACTGATTATACTCTCATACATTGCTTCTCTAGTCCCAAAGTTCTTTAGTCATAGACGTTCTTTAACAGTTCAAGGAAAATTTTCAATACAAAATAAAGTTTCAGATATCATGTAAAGGGAATCAGTATATAAATGCTGAAATGCACAAATGTTTTGCTTTCTTTCCTATCAGGAAAATGGGGGGGGAAATGTCACTTTTCAGAACCTATGTGATTAACAATTTACCCAACAATGTTCCAAAATCAAAGAAATTCTGGAGTTTCATCCAGTCATGAGTGTCAATGACATACTGTACTCCCACAATTTCAGTTTTGTAGAATCTAGTTTGCTTTTTTAACCTGAACTTTGGGGAGCCAACTGTAGGGGTGTTTCTGAATACACACTCAGTCCTAATGTTTTCACTGTCAGCACAAAGCCCATAGCCCCTTTAAATTAGAATCATTCTTGGGTTTCCCCCAACTTTCTTCATTTTCAGCATCTAACTTTGGGGGGGTGTCTGGTGGTTTCTACTATCAGTTAATTAGGAATTAAAAATATTTTTGCTATTTTTCAGACAGATCCTGATCTGCCTTCTGGCCATGCAAGACTTTGGCTTAGAAACAATTATCATAACTAAGGTGTTAAACTTTGGTTCAAATGATGTTATTTAGAACAGAAACCGAATTGCAACTTTAGACGTTACTACCTACGGTCTGTAACAGGAAACTAAGTCTTGTGACGCTACTAATATTATTATAAAATAAATCAGTATTTAAAGTGTTCCAAGAGTCCTGCCGGTTTGTTTTTAAATATGATTCCCCCCCCCCCCCGGAAGACTTGATTTTATAGAAGGTAACATCTAGACGTTGGATAGCAGTCTAAGAAATTATTTTCCGGCCTTACGCCTTCTGTCTTAATTTAGAAAGCAGAGAAAGAAATCAAAATAGAGGCTGAGGAGCGCTTGACAGCGGTTAACTAGCCATAAAAAACGTTTCGCGTTGCGCCCCTCCTTCCGATCACAATACTGGCGTCAGTTTGTCTCCTATATCAATCTCCCCCCCCCCCCCATTCCCTCCTTTCTGTATGGGTCTGCGCGTTTCTACGAACACCGAAAGAAAGGCAAGTCCTCGCTTTTGAGCGTAAATACTCCGAAAAGCAATGTCGACTATTAAGAATAAGAGCAAGTTAAAAAGATGACATTTGCACGGTCAACTCTATTATTCCAATTGATGAATGAATAACTTCGATCATTGAGAGTCCTCCTTTTCTTTTGTTTTTGGATCCCACCAGCCCCGCCTAACAGCTGGAGCTCCACGCAGGTTACTCTAAAGTAAACCCCATTATGCTAAAAGATTTTCTCCTCAAAGAAGCGTGCACGGTTTCCACAGTGACACAGGCTACCAGCGTTAGCAGGAGACTAAGTATTTCCTAAAATAAACTATGCGCGCGCGCACGCACAACACCTATCACAGCCGAAGATCTTCTTTGGGGGGAATGAAAACACCCGGACATGATAACAGCCAAAAGGAAGCTGACGGCTGCCAAAGTCCCCTCGAGAGCCTGGTTCAGGCTTAGCGCCTTCTTCGCCGAAGGGCAGGGCTGGGCACCACGTAGCTGCTGGCCGAGGAAACGGACGCCTGCAGTGCAGTGCGACGTAAACAGCGAGCGAGCGAGAGAAGCGAAGTGAAGTTTGCGAAGGGCTATCCTGAGGCAAGCCGCGGCACAGAAAACCAAAAGTGGAGAGCCTGGCCCGAGTCAGGCAAAAGTCTCAGGGCGGAACTGACATTTTCTGCCCGGGGGAAAGAAATCAACCTAGAAATGAAATCAAACAAAAGCTTTGTACCTGCCCGTAGGTTGAACGCCTCTGCCGCCGGATGCCCGGCCGTCTCCTTCCCGGGGCTGCGCCAACTTCTTTGAAGCGAGTGGCTCACACTTCCCCCTCCCTCTAACGTGCGAAGGGACGCGGCTGCAGGAACGCGGCGGTGGCAGAGGCCAAAGCGAGAGCAGCAGTAGCAGCAGCAGCAGCAGCCAGCCAGCCAGCCAGCCAGGGAGCGAGCGAGCGAGCGAGCGAGGCGTCAGTCAGGCGGGAGCCTTGCAGCTCGTATTAGTGCGCCGACCTGGAACTCGGCCAGGAATCCCTTCTGAGCGGCTGGCCGTCTGACTGACGGAGTCTGGCTGCCTCGGGAGCGCGCGGGCGTGCGCCTCCGAAGACCCCTCCGGCCCGAGAGGCGGAGGCGGCAGCAGAGGAAGGGAAACGAGGGCGACGGGAGCTTCTTTGCCCGACCCCGAGGACTAGAGAGGAGAACGACTTTATTTTGTGATAATTGTCTCTACTGCAAGCTAAACGGTGGCTGTGAATGGATGGGCGGGCAGCCAGCAAGTAAGACCCGCAGGCCCTTGGCAGGGTTGGGCCACGTACACGTTGCCGAGCTCTACCTGGAAATCCCTCTAAGGGGACGCAGGCGCAGGATGGTGGTCCGGGCAGGATGGCGGACCCGGACGCGCCAGTATCGTTTTGCTGCTCAGCCCAAGAATTTTCAGGCGACATCAATCCTCCCGTCTTTCTTCCCCCCCGGCCCGATTCTTGGCCTTTAAAGATACCGTTTTTCGATAACCCGTTTCGAAATGGGATTCCAAAACCTTTTAAGCGATTTTTTTTAGTGTATTGGGAATTTAGTGTATTGAGACTCTTGCCTGGGTATTGCAAATCAGCCTAAATGCCCTTTCTGTCACTCAGCTGGAGGAGTGGGTAGGTTAGGATGTTTCCTCAAAAATAACGAATTGAATTTGGAAGTGCCATTTGGACCTCGAGTTGAGCCTCCTGGTCTATACCGGAATCCACATGGAAGCATTCCCACAAACACCTGTTTAGCCTCTGCTTGAACACGTGTGGTGTGAGGGAGCCTCTTGCCTCCCTGAGTAATTGCTTCCACTGTCAAACTGCTGTTACAATTAGGAACTACTCAGAATCTGCCTTACTGTAACTTAAATCCATTATTGCAATTCCAGCACTCTAGAACAAGAGGGAACAGTGGCTGGTGAAGATGATGGAACTTGCAGAGATAGCTAAATTAACTTCCCTGATTAGAGGAAAAAAAAATATCTACATTTATGGATGACTAGAAACCCTTTATAGACTTTTTGCATGAAATGGGAAAAAAATGCACTTAGGATTTGTGGTTTTGATGATTAGAAAAAAAAAATGGATAATAGAAAAAAGTGAGCTTTTTTGGTAATCATAGAGTAAGAGTTAATTTTGTAATTGTACTTGTATTGGCTGCAAAAGAAATTGGAAGGTTTTTTTCTTCTCTCTTTTTACACTTTTTCTTCTTTTCTTCTTTCTTTGCTCTTTTTATTCTTTATTAGTTTGTGTTAGCTTTCATGGTCTTTGTAAAATCTTTAATAAAATTTATAAAAAGATAGAACAAGAGGGAACTGGTCCTGACTTTCTTCTGTATGACATCCTATCAGGTATCTGAAAAATGATATCAAATCCTTCAATACATCCAAATCTAAATGTATCCATCTCAGGAGTCACGCTTCATGGAGTTTAATTTCTGGTTCCCTGATGGTCCTTATTGTCCTTTTCTAATCCTATTTCAGCTTTTTAAAAATCCTTCTTGAACTGCGTTGTGCAGAAATAGATACAGTACTTGAAGTGGGGTCCAACCAGAGCAAAATGAGCCATTTACTTTAGGTGATTTGCAATGTTCAGTGCAACATTCCCCTTTTTTGCATCTCACTGTTGGCTTATTCAATTGCAGTCAACTAGATAATCCAAATGGCCCTTCCAGTAAACCCCATCCTATACCTGTGTAAATTTACACTAATCTCTACATTTCATGCTGCTGTTTTTAGATGATTACTCTGACCTATCAAGATCATTTGGAGTGTCATTTTTGTCTTCTAGAATATTAGCTATCTCATCCAGTTTTGTATTATTTGCACATTTGACAAGAATGCCCTGCACCTCTTCATCTAAATAATTAATACAAACTGTAAGTACAGGGTCTGGACTGAACCTTATAGCACCCCACTTGATATTTCACTCTGGTTTCATGAAATATCATTGATGAGCATTTCTTGAATGTGATTGTCAAGCCAGCTGTGTATTTACTTAATTGTCATGTCATCCAACTCTCATAAACAGAATTTGCCAATGCTTTGCTGAAATCAAGTTATATTAACCCTGTAGCACTCCCACAATTTATTAAGGAAGTTATCCAATAAGATAAGGTTAGGAATCCTAATACTCTTTACAAATACATACTGACCTCTGTTACTTCCTATATTGCTTACAAAATTCTTTCTGATTGATTTCTTTATTTTGCCTTCATGATCTGGGTGAAAAAAGCTGGACAGCCGTTAGATGGCAGCAACAATATTGTAAAAAATTAACATTTGGAGCCTAGATCTGGTAGCCTATTCATTATGAACTGTTCTAGGATCTTCCTAGGTATATGTCTGTAGTTCCATAGATCCTCTATTTTTACAGGTAGTTATTTTTTTAACTGATCATATTTACCCTCTGCCAATCATCTGTTCCTGTATCAGTTTCCCCAGGATTTCTCAAAGTGAATACATAAATGTTCAGCCAGCCTTCAGTGAGTTCCTTCAGTGCCCTAGGATGCAATACATTCTTATGGATTCAGAGGCATTTGTCAAAATGATGAAAGCAACAGTGCAAAGCTGATTTCATCATTTGTCCTATGGTACCTCTGCGCAAACTTAAACTCATTCAAAATGATACTCTGTAACCATATTTCTCAGGCGTCATTCCTGCTCCTACATTCTGCTCTTCACTATTATCTAGTAGAACATAAAGGTAGTTCTTGTTTAGCGACTGCCTTGTAGAATGACCACAGTTACGACGGTGATGAAAAAGTAACTTTGCAACCAATCCTCACGTTTACGACCTTCGCAGGTTTGTAAAGCAAAGGAAAGCTGAAGTAAAACTATAAGCACAGTTGCAGTTTCAGTTAGCGATTGCTTTGCTTAATGACCCAGTTAATGGTCCCATTTGTGGTAGCTAAACAAGAACTACCTTTAAACCCTATCGTTGAGAGCAAGTGTGCCTATAGGAGTGATCAGTGATGTCAAAAATGGTAAGCATGACTAGCTGATCAAAGCATTATGCAGGGAGATGCACCTGCAGGAGTCACGGATCTGGTCTTTCTGGCAGCCCAAGCTAAAATGACCATACCAGTTATTCCAGCAACCAATGGTAGCTGGGAAACACATGACCACATTGTCACCAACGTTATCAATGAGCTGTGAGAGATGATTCATACAAGAAGACTTTGGTACACTCCTTTAAAACTGTAATAGCTAAATATGACAACACTACCTAAAACAGTTAGTGGGGCATCTTTGTGCTACAGTTAGCAGGACATGAAGATAAATTCTTAGGCAAAATGGAGCTAAGTAGTTCAAATTGTAGGTTTGATTGCTATATTCCAATTATGGGAGTCATTCTACCAGAATCTCCATTATTATTAGAACTATTTATTATACCTAATAAATCATATTTACCTTCCTGTATTAGGAACTGAAGCTCTTCTTGTTCTGAGCTTTAGTGCAGAGACAATGAAGACTATGAAGTTTGTGAGCCATTGTTCTGATTTTTAATCCAATACTTTGATAAACTCCATAATAGCAAGTTTTTAACTAACGCCATAATTTCAAGGATTTGACTGTCAAGCACCACAAGATTCAGTTTAATGCTGTCCTGACAAACTCACCAAGCTTTGACCAAACACATTTTTACTAGTACTTGTGAGATACAAGCCTATGCTAACAGTTTATCACCTAGATAACTCAGGCCAAAAACCAAAACTCTCCTATTAACACCAGTTTGGAAGCTTTCATTCATTTATAATACTCTTTCCTTTTCTGATCTTTTTCTTTGGAAGGATGGGTAAGATAACAAATACCATCTAAGTCCACAGGGTCTTCAGCTTCTTTCTGAAGGCTTCAAAGTCCATAGGGATACAACTGTATCTGTTCTTTGCAGTATTATTTCTCCATGCCTGCGTAGACATCTTGTACAAGCCTGGTGAAGATGACAGAACTAGCAGAGATGACAAAATTAACTCCTTTGATTAGAGAAAGATCAATAACTACACTTATTAGTGCCTGGGAACCCCTTATGGACTTTTTGCTGAAAAAAGAGAAAAATGGGTTTGTAATTGATGGGTTTGAAGATGAGAAAGAGTAGCTTATGGAAAGAAGGAAATTATTATGTAAACTATAAATGCATTTATAACCACCGTCAAGAAGATTGGAAGCTGCTTCTTTAGAATCTTTCTTTCCTTTCCTTTTCCTTTCCTTTTTCTATTATTTATTTTTTACTTTCTGATAACTTTTCTTTATTCTTCTTTAATTCAAAATTTGTACTTTTTTAATTCTGTCGAGAAACTGCTTCAATAAAAAATATTTTTAAAAAGACATCTGGTGCCATGATGACATCATCATACAAACAATGCAAATTATGTAATTTGCTTTAGTTGTGCTATGGTGCAACTGATGTATAGTATATAATTCATGTCATTTCCATGTTGACATTATGATGCACATGATGTCTTTTGTCTTCCTTCTTACCCCGTGGATTCCCATGTGTGCACTGAGAGCAAGGAGAAATAGTTATCAGTGGATTTGATAACTCTTAGCTTCAAGAGCCTGAAAACTGTTCCCAAGTTTTGATGATATAACATACATTCTAGGTTCCTTGCTTCTGGCAGTCACTCCCGTCTATCATGGCATGCTTTTTTGTCTGATTCACTTCCTTACAGAGAATTGTTTTCTTTGCTGGTTTCTGTTGTGGAGCATTCTTTCTTTGATCTGATAAATCTCTACCCTCTCTCATCAGCTGAAGTGTGGCCACTCTTTGCTCCTATCCTTTGATTTTGTTTTTCTTAAGGACCACTGCAAGTTTACACTTGCTGCAAATATATGCCAAATTGTTTTGGGCAGGAACGCAAACATGTCACAAGCATTTCAGGTCATAACAGCAGAATCCTGTCTTTTCATCATCCTCAAATAGGAGCATATAAACTATGGTAGAATCATTCCTGAGAGGCCATAGTGCAGCACACACTATGTATATGGACAGTCACATGTTTGATCTTTGGCAAATCAAGTGAAATCATACTCAGAACACTTGGACAGGGGCATTCTGGGAATGGAGAGTTCCATCATGGAATGTTTTGCATACAGTATACTCCTGTAGAGATGCTGAGGCCCACAGGGTGTACTAGAGGTCAAATAGCTTCTCTCCAAAAGCCCTCTTTGTCCATGCCTCCTGCTGCTACCACCTGTCTACCAGAGGTTGCCTTACCTGGTGTCCTCCCCCTAACCTTTAGGGGAGTACAAACAACCTTGCAGAAGGAATGCAAGAGTGGTTACATAAACATCAGCTCCATCAAAGGGAGGGGATAAGTAGGTATGTTACAGAGAACCATCTCTTCCTCATGGGGATGTGGACAGTAAGTCTATCGGTACACACTCATAATTTGAGAAAAGTTGCACACAGGCCAAAAGAAAGTAAAACATGGAAGACAGAGAGTGAGATAATTTCATGATTATCAGTGGCCATTAACAACAGTTTGTGGATTTGATACAAGTATATATGGGCTATGTTTATTCAATATGCTTAGTCAGGTCAGTTACAAATCTGTATTCACACAACATGCTAAGCTTGGTTGGTATTAAACTTAGTTTGTTTTTGGTAGCTTAACATGTAATGCAGATTTGACCTGTTTGGTTAGTTAGTAGCTTACGGTATTGTACAAATCCAGAAGATGAGTAAATTCAATAACTAGGTTAAGTGTGTTGAATAAATACAGCCTTAGATATATATGAGATTACTTAGGATACTTCTTTGAGTTGATACATTCCATCAGTTTCTGCACTTCGTTATTCGGAACTTTATTTTACTTAGGAAAATAAAGCAAACTGATATTATTATTACTGTTGTTGTTGTTGTTGTTGTTGGTCTCACAGTCAGTCAGTTGTTTAGATTGGATTTGGCATTTTTATCCACCTATTGAGTCCTTCCCAAGGACATGGGATAGGCAGATGTTGTTGTTCAATGGTGTTAAAGGTATCGTCGCAGGATGTAAGCTGTTCCAAGTAAAGCTGCCTTTTCCAATTGACTGATGGTGATTTGTCAATGCCGATGGTCTTCAAATGGTGCTCCAGATGTTTTGGGATTGCACCTAAGGAGTCTGTTACTATTGGTACTATCTTTGCTTTCTTTTGCCACAGTCTTTCTATTTCTGTTTTCAGGTCTTTGTATTTTGTGATTTTCTCTCATTCTTTCTCTTCTGTTCTGCTGTCTCCAGGTATTGCAATGTCCACTATCCAGACTGTTTTGTCTTTCTTATCAACAGTTGTTAAGCCTGGGTTGTTGTGTGGCAGGTGCTTGTCTGTTTGAATTCTAAAGTCCTGGAGCACTTTAGCTTCTTCATTTTCTATTACTTTGTCTGTTTTGTGGTCCAACCAGTTCTTGCTTGAAGGCAAATGGTATTTCTTGCAGATATTCCAATGCACCATTGTTGCTGCTTTGTCATGTCGTTGTTTGTAGTCAGTCTGTGCAATCCTCTTGCAGCAGCTGACTAGGTGGTCAACTGTTTCTTCAGCTTCTTCGCAGAGACAGCATTTGCTGTTGCTGTCTTCTCAATTCTGACTTTGTACACATTTGTTCTTAAGGCTTGGTCTTGTGTAGCCAGAATTAGTCCCTCTGTCTCTTTCTTCAAGTTTCCTGCTCTTAGCCATTGCCAGGTCTTGTTATCTGCTTTGTCTGCTAGTTTTTTTGTGTACCGGCCATGCAATACTTTGCCTTGCCATGTCTCCTTTCTATTCTTCATTTGGTCTTACTTTAGGCCAGTTTGGTCTCTTCAGTATTCAATGAGCCTTCATGGTGTACTAGCTTCAGTGCATTTTCTTCACTGTCCTTCAGTTATTCTTTCAATGGCCTTTTTTCTTCTTCAACTGTCTGGTGTACTTGCAACATTCCATGACCACCTATGCTCCTTGGTAAGTAGAGTCTGTCAACATCACTGCGTAGATGAAGGGCACGATTCATTTTCATTATTTTTCTGGTCTTCCTATCCAGAGCTTCTAGTTGTGTTTGAGTCCAGTCCACTATTCCAGCTGTGTATCTAATGACTGGAATTGCCCAGGTGTTAATTGCCTTGATGGTATTTCCTCCACTGAGTTTGGACTTTAAGATCTTCTTCACTCTCATGATGTATTCACTACTAACCTTCTTCTTGACTTCAGTGTGCTTAATGTCAGCTTGAAGGATGTACAGGTATTTGTAGTGATCTTCTTCATCCAGACTCTTGATGTTATTTCCATAGGGTATATTGATTCCTTCAGTTTTCATATTTTTCCTCTGCCGATGGTAAGGGTGGCACATTTGTCCAGCCCAAACTCCATTGCAATATCTTGGCTGTATATTCACAGAGTGTTGAGCAGCAATTCTATTTCAGATAGTGTTTTTCCATACAGCTTCAGATCATCCATGAAAAGGAGGTGGGATAGCCTGGCAGATGTTTTTGATGTTTGGTAGCTGTGGCCTGACTTGTTCAGTGTTGTTGACAGAGAAATCAATGCAATGACAAACAGTGGTGGTGATAGTGAATCTCCTTGAAAGATTCCTCTCTTGATATTAACCTCTCCCAGTCTATCACCATTGACCAGAAACTGTCTTCCATTGTGCCATTGATCTTTGCACAAAGCTTCTGATGTTTCTACTGACTCCTGTTATTTCTAGGCACTTGATTATCCAATCATGTGGCAGGGAGTCGAATGCCTTCTTGTAATCAATCCAAGCTACATTCAAGTTGGTCTTCCTTCTCTTGCAGTTTCCCAAAATCATCTTGTCAATTAGGAGATGATCTTTTGTCCCTCTGTTGTTTGGATGGTTTCCTTTCTGATCAGAGGGAAAAAGTTTGTTTTCAACTAGATACTGTTGGACTGCATCAGCTACCACACCACTTAGCAATTTGAAAGTTGTTGGTAAGCAGGTAATTGGCCTGTAGTTGCTTGGTGCTGCCCCTTTTGCTGGATTTTTCATGATCAGGTAGGTTTTTCCAGATGTTAACCAATCTTCAATTTCACCTCCTTACAGTATGTTGTTAAACTGCTTGGCAATGAATGGGTGCAGACCAATCAGTTGTTTCAACTAAAAACTATGCAGTTCATCTTCAGCTGGTGCTGACCAATTCTTTATCTTCCTTGCCCATTTCTTCACCATTTCTGCTGTTATTACAAGTTATTTCATTTCAACTTCTTTTATTGTTGTTGTTGTTATTTAGATTTATACCTTGCCTTTATTTTCCACAATACAAGATGGTATACAGGTGAAACTCGAAAAATTAGAATATCATGCGAATGTTCATTTATGTCAGTATGGCAACTCAAAAGGTGAAACCAATATATGAGATAGACGCATTACATGCAAAGCGAGATATGTCAAGCCTTACTTTGATATAATTGTGATGATTATGGCGTACAACTTATGAAAACCCCAAATTCACAATCTCGGAAAATTAGAATATTACATGACATCAATAACACAAGGATTGGAAATAGAACAATATCAGACCTCTGCAAAGTATAAGTATGCATACGTACTCAGTACTTGGTTTGGGCCCCTTTTGCAGCAATGACTGCCGCAATGCGGCGTGGCATGGATGCTATCAGCCTGTGGCACTGCTGAGGTGTTATGGAACACCAGGATGCTTCAATAGCGGCCTTCAGCTCCGCTGCATTGTTCGGTCTCATGTCCCTCATCTTTCTCTTGGCAATGCCCCATAGATTCTCTATGGGGTTCAGGTCAGGCGAGTTTGCTGGCCAATCAAGCACAGTAATCCCATGGTCATTGAACCAGGTTTTGGTACTTTTGGCAGTGTGGGCAGGTGCCATGTCCTGCTGGAAAATGAACTCAGCATCCCCATAAAGCTCGTCTGTGGAAGGAAGCATGAAGTGCTCCAAAATCTCCTGGTAGACGGCTGCGTTGACCCTGGACTTAATGAAGCACAGTGGACCAACACCAGATGATGACATGGCTCCCCAAATCAACACAGACTGTGGAAACTTCACACTGGACTTCAAGCATCGTGAATTGTGTGCCTCTCCATTCTTCCTCCAGACTCTGGGTCCTTGGTTCCCAAATGAGATGCAAAAGTTGCTCTCATCAGAAAAGAGGACTTTGGACCACTGGGCAACAGACCAGTTCTTTTTTTCTGTAGCCCAGGTAAGACGCTTCTGACGTTGTTTGTTGTTCAGGAGCGGCTTGACAAGAGGAATACGACATTTGAAGCCCATGTCCAGGATCCGTCTGTGTGTGGTGGCTCTTGATGCACTAACTCCAGCCTCAGTCCACTCCTTCTGAAAGTCCCCAACACTTTTGAATGGCCTTTTCCTGACAATCCTCTCCAGGCTGCGGTCATCCCTGCTGCTTGTGCACCTTTTTCTACCACACCTTTCCCTTCCACATAACCTTCTATTGATGTGCTTTGATACAGCACTTTGGGAACATCCAACTTCTTTTGCAATTACCTTTTGGGGCTTTCCCTCCCTATGGAGGGTGTCAATGATGGTTTTCTGCACAACTGTCAGGTCAGCAGTCTTTCCCATGCTTGTGATTCCTACTGAACCAGCCTGAGAGACCATTGAAAGGCTCAGGAACCCTTTGCAGGTGTTATGGATTCATTAGCTGCTTAGAGTGGGACACTTTGAGCCTAGAATATTGAACCTTTTCACACTATTCTAATTTTCTGAGATTGTGAATTTGGGGTTTTCATAAGCTGTATGCCGCCTGTACATAATGCTCTGTCCTCCTATTTTCTCCACAACAACCCTGTGAATGGGTTTTGCTGAGAGAGAGTGATTGGCTCAAAGTCACTTACCTGGCTTCTGTACCTAAGGGAGCACTAAAATGCATGGTCTCCCAGTTTCTAGTCCAGCATTTTTACCACTACACCAAAGTGGCTCTTGTTCACTAGTGTCATCAGACATCTTTAGGTCTAAGATCAACAACATAACAACCGCAGCAGCACCTTTAATTCCTGCTCATTTTAATGGGACCTGCACAAAATAACTTTCAGATGGATTGTGTTCAGTGAAACACAATTTCATTCAGACTGCATTGTTGAATAGTGATACTGTATAGTTCATACATTCTTCTGAGATTGAACAATAGTAGATTTAAGTCATTTGTGCTGCAGTGTGTTTGTAAATTCTAAAGCTGTGAGTCACTTTTGACATCTTTCAAAATGTATGTTGTGTATCTTAATGGAAATAAAAGTTCTTCCACAGAGATCTGGAAAATGTCACCATAGTGTGGGGGGAGGAGTGTCACAAACGTAGCTCTTGCAGGCTTCCCTTGCTTATCTTATTTGCCAGTGACATTGTGAAGCTTTTTCTGTCCTTGATCCTCATTGAAGAAGCTGAACAAAATCAAAGCAAATGACTAATTGTGAGATAAGGTTCAAAAGCAATACCTGCATCAGTCCTGTGATAATTTACAAACAAGGAAGAATGGTTGTCAAGTCTGCAGAGACCATTTGCAGATATTGCAACCAGCCCAACAATACTTTCACAGTCAAATTTGGTCCATTATCAGCTAGACAGAGAACTAACAGAGACTGATGCTATACCATATTGAATTAGTAACCATACAATACACCCCTGGTGGTAGGCTACCATGGATCCAGTACACCACTGATTTAGATGAAGGATAGATATAGCAGTTACATGTATCCCCTTTTGATTAATGAGAAATATCTTATACTAAAGCTCTAGTTCTTAGTAAGTATGGACTAGATTGGCATTTGATCAACCGAGTAATATTAATCATACTTAGAAATGAGCAACTTTATATTTAGCTAAATTTACATAATTTAAGCGAATGTTGTACTGCTTTGAGTAATAAATAAAGACTTAAACACAGGGCTCAGCATTGTTCCAGGGGACTTAGAGACCTCAGATGGACTATGAAAGAGGAGATCTAGGCATGTATCCTGGAGTGTGTTCAAGGAATTAGAAAACTTAAACGGTTAATATTTTTAGGAATAATAAGAGGTTATTTTTCTTTTAATAAATGCTTTCATCATGACATGACTTGATCTAGACTAGAATGCTAGGTAGAAGAGGATGCATCAATCTGTTTTGCCTCCTCAGTTTGATAGAAGAGAGTATCCGAGCATATGCCCTTTTGTATTAGACTATGACAAGATTGTTTGTGTTCTGCTATATGTGGGATTATGTAAAGGCTTTCACAGAGTATCTTGAAAGCTACTGAATTTTGAGGATTTGTCACATCCAGCCCCCATTTTTATTGTTATTTAGGATGAGATGGTTAGATAGCATCACTGAAGCAATGAGCATGAAACTGAGCAAACTCAGGGAGGCAGTGAAGGACAGGAAGGCCTGGCGCAATATGGTTCATGGGGTCACGAAGAGTCAGACATGACTTAACGACTGAACAACAACAACAACCAAAGTATCGATTACACATACTTCATTAATCCATTAATATGATTTGTTCGGTTTTGTCTTAGTGTGTTATATGACCATTTTAATTTGTAAATTATTTATAAGCTTATTTATGACATAATGGGTTTTTGAATTCAGCCAGTATGGTTTATTCCATAATTTAAGCAAACTATAGCTTCGCTTGTGTGAGAACACCTATCCACACCAATTAGTATCCACACACACACATACATGCACAAACTATTCTCTCTCTCTCACACACACACTCTTTATTACCACCAAAAGTCAGAAGAAGAAAATACTATGCAGGCAATAAAATAAAAAAGAATAATATCGGGGAGATGGGCGGCATATAAATTAAATAAATAAATAACAATAATATCAAGACATTTATTAAAACATTTAATAATCAAGATGGTCAACAAGTAAATATAACTATGGGAGACCTTTCATCAGTTAGTGCTGCATTTTCTCTGCTGCTGCACAGTATTTTGCTTATAGTCTGAGTTGTACAGAGTTTGAAGTAACGTTATACTCAGGCATAAATGGACAGATTTCTAGTTTTCAGCACGGGATACAGTGATGATGAGTTACCACTTGGAATACTGCCAGGCAGAGAAAATTTACATTTTTTTCCTACCATTTGTCATTCAGTTTAATGAAAGAAATATTTGCTTTAGAAATACTTTGGTGAGTAGAATATGATAACCTTGCACTCACATAGTTACAACACACACAGAATCGTCTGTCATTCTTTCACAGTAGAACTATTTGCAACCTTTGTAGCTTCTCAAGCTTCACTTTAATTCCAAGGGAACTTTTCCCATTAAGCTTTTTCAGTAATGGTGCTACCATCACTCCCAAGAGGGAACTCCTGCCCCTGAGAAATTGTTGGAGAATTTCTCTGTTCCTTGGAGAAATACAGTACTTCATCTAGCTTCTTTGCCCAACAATTTGTAGATTTTTTTTAACATGTTAAGCTCTAATTTTTAAAAATTTGCAAGTATGATACATATAGGAGTAATCCCTAATTGTGTATTTGCTTATTAAAGAAAAATGTGACTGTATCTAGAATTTTCCAAATCTCACTGCATCTCCCATTACTATGAATTTGACCCTCAAGGAGAAAAGCCAGAGTTTCAGACACCATAGTTTCATCCAACTGGGATAGGAGTAGAGAAATCCAGTGTCTACTTTGTCTGATTCTTTCACAAGACTAAAAGGCACCATAATCTATTCCTTTTTTTTTTGCCATCCAGGAGAACTCTGTATGAGTATACACTAATATAATAGCTGGAAATTTGATTAAAATAACTATTGTAATAACAGCAGAATACAGAATGAAGGCGTACTTGGTTATTCCGGAGGCAGGTTTATAGAAGTGGACATGCAAATACTGCTGATGGATTCTTCATCCTTCAACTTATAATCTTTTAGCCAGACAAAGTTCTGTTTTGAGGGAAGAGAAGAATCCCTGCTGTTTCCCCATTAC
Organism: Liasis olivaceus; assembly: GCA_030867105.1. Taxonomy (NCBI): domain Eukaryota; kingdom Metazoa; phylum Chordata; class Lepidosauria; order Squamata; family Pythonidae; genus Liasis; species Liasis olivaceus. The sequence goes on along the minus strand of CM061352.1, from coordinate 87,726,414 downwards.
TATGGAAACAAGTAAATTAAAATGGGAAGGTTTGGCATCAATCAGAGAAGCTCTGTTAGGCTGGTCTCTGAAAATGGCATTGGAGAAATATCTAAAAACAACTTTCATTCCAAATATTTAGAATACATACACTTTAAAATAAACTTGCCAGTTTGTAAAAGTCTACAGAAGAAGACATATTATGTGAAAGAAACTGAAAGAAGCAAACAATAAACCATGGAGGTAACAGTGAAGTAAAACATATACAGAAACATCTACACTGCCACAAAATTCAAGATTTTGTCAGATTCATAAGCAGCAAAAAATGAATAGGGCACAACCATATATACTTTCAATAAACATTGGATGAAAGCTTCCTTGAGCTTTCTGAATACAGTATGTGTTTCAGGAACTTGATTCGCACAGCACAATATAATTTACTTAGAATTTTGTATGAACCATGGTTGTATGACTGTTGTTCTTTAGATCTATATCCTGTATTTTCTCTAGGAGCTCAAGAATCATTTACATAGGAATGATTCTTTAAATTATTTCCACAACAACCCTGTGAAGTAGGCTGGGCTGAGGTAGAGTGACTGGCCCAAAGTGAGTTTCTGTGTCAAAGGCTGGTCTTGGACCTGGGTCTCCCCAGTCCTAGTTCATATACCATCCTGGCTTGAATGCATTGTGCTAAGACATGATTGCTTAATTTTTATTTAATAAACAAAATGCAGTGACTAGGTTCACACAGCAAGCTAAACCCAAACCAGATATACTATTTGACACAGTGCTCTATATAAAACAGGTCACATACTGTGCTAAACAATAATGTGATTTGTTTGATTTGGGCTTAGCATATACAGTCATTGACTGCAAATACAGTCATTGAGTCTTATACTTCAAAATATGGTTAAAGCAACCCATAGCTTAGTATAAGTTGTGAGTCTAACTTGTTTTTTCCAGTTGGAGTTCCTTTGAAGCTTTGACTCTATATTTGTGGATTCTATGTAGAAGGTGATTCTTGGAGACCAAGTTTTAGCTGAGCTTTAATTAATTGTCAGTAACAGAAACAAAGGAGTAGATTAAATGCATTTATGTATTATATAAACAATTGCTTATTCTTTTCCTATCACATATTGCCCAATCTGTGAGTTTGGGGCTGCAATAAGTTGAAAGGTGCTGAGCTGGAGAAATGGAGCCTTAGTCTAGTCAGTGGGATGTTGGAGAGGATTTTCCCCCTCCCTATTCCAATATCAGTGGGCCTTTATAGGCCTCTGGCTTACTACCTTTCAGACTCTTACTACCTTTCAGAATTCAGACATTGTATTCTTATTTTTGACTAGTTTTGTTGTTAGTCTTGGGTCCTAGAATTAGTCCAGTTCTGGAAATCAGCTCATGTAGAAGAATCCAGCATTCACTCCAGTTTCTCTCTGGGGTCTGGTGTGTTGGTGGTTTATCAAAACATCCACCTATATAGAAGAGCTGTCATTTTTTAATTTCTGTTAAATATTTCTTAGTCTGTGTCCGAGTCCTTTATCAAGACAAATGGCTTTAAAATCCTCAGCCAGTGTAGGCTGTTTGAATCAGACCTGTCACCCATGACAAGAGAAGATGGGATGAGATTCATATACAGTGGTACCTCGAGTTATGAATTTAATCCGTTCCGTGACTCTGATCGCAACTCAATTTGGTCGCAACGCGAAGCAAATTTTCCCATAGTGTTCAATGTAAATACGGTTAATCCGTTCCGCCCTCTGAATTTGGTCGCACCGCGAGGCAAATTTCCCCATAAGGTTCAATGTAAATACGGCTAATCCGCCCTCTGAATTTGGTCGCTCCGCGAGGCAAATTTCCCCATAAGGTTCAATGTAAATACAAACAGTTCTGAAACATATGCATTTTATTTTTAAACCACAAAAACATGAAAAAAAGTACGTACAGCACAGTATGAAGAGGGAGAATGGGGTGGGGAGGCAGTTATTGTTTGGAGGGAGAGTCCTCTCTTCTTTGCCTCTTAGCTGCAGGCTCAGTTCTGGGGAAAAACCTGTCTAAAGTCAGTTGTCTTTTCCTGCGCTGCATAACCCTCCGGAAATGAGAGACCACGTTATCGTTCATCATGGTCAACGCTCTGTTCATTACAGTTATGTTGGGGTGGTGCTTCTCAAAAAGTCCTGGCACGCATTCCATTGTTTCATAATGGATTTAATCTCGGCACTGCTAACCTCCTCCCTGTCTTCCTTTTCCTCAGTGGAATGCTCCTCACCAAGCGCTTTCTGTTGCTCACTCTGGAGCTCAGCAAGTTCTTCCGTGGTCAGCTCCTCCTCATGGTCCTCAACAAGCTCCTCTATGTCTGCATCATCGACATCCAGACCCATGCTCTTGCCCATGGACACAATCTCCTCCACTACCTCTGCATCAGACCCTTCACGGTCATGTTCAGCGGCACATTCTGGCCACACTTTCCTCCAGGCTGAGTTTAAGGTCCAGCAGGTGACATCTTCCCAGGCTTTGTCAATGAGGCTGATGCAGTGGAGGACGTTGAAATGTTTCTTCCAAAACTCTGCCAGAGTCAAGGATGTTTCCTCAGTGACATTGAAACACCTGGTGAAGAGTGCCTTTGTGTAGAGCTTCTTAAAGTTGCAGATCACTTGCTGGTCCATGGGCTGCAGGAGAGGTGTCGTGTTGGGGGGGAGGAAGTTGACATTTATGAAGTCGTATTCGGCATCCATAGCATCCACCAAGGATGGAGGGTGTGCCGGGGCATTGTCCATCAGAAGAAGGCACCTTTCAGGCAGCTGGTTGTCTGAAAGATATTTTTTAATGCTGGGTGCGAACACCTCGTGTAGCCATTCCATGAACAACTGCCTTGTGACCCACACTCTCGCATTGGCCCTCCACATGACAGGCAGTCTGGCCTTGTTCACATTGTGTTCCCTGAACGCACGAGGGGTCTGGGAATGGTACACCAGTAGTGGCTTAATCTTCAGGTCGCCGCTTGCGTTTGCACACAGCAAAAGGGTCAGTCTGTCCTTCAAGGGCTTGTGCCCTGGCAGTGCCTTTTCCTCCTGCGTGATGTAGGTTCTGTTTGGCATCTTCTTCCAGAAGAGCCCTGTCTCGTCGCAGTTGAACACTTGCTGAGGGACGTATCCTTCCGCCTTCATGAAGTTCTCAAATTCTTCCTTGTAGGCTTCTGCAGAGCCTTGTCAGAACTGGAAGCCTCTCCATGTCTTGCCACATTGTGGATGCCACTTCTCCTGCAGAATTTCTCAAACCAGCCTCTGCTGGCTTTAAATTCCTCACTTGCTGTGCTGGTAGAGGGGTTTTTCTGCAGTAAATCACTGTGCAGCTTCCTAGCTTTTTCACAGACGATAGCTTCACTCACGCTATCACCTGCCAGCTGTTTCTCATTCAGCCACACTAACAACAGCTTTTCCACCTCTTCCAGCACTTGTGTCCTCCTCCTCGTTAACATCATTACTCCTTTTGCCACATCAGCTTCTCTGATGGCATCTTTATTCTTCAAAATAGTCGAGATGGTCGACTTCGCCATCTTGTACTCCGCGGCCAGATCAGTCACACGAACACCATGATCGTGCTTTTCTATAATCTCCTTCTTCAGTTCGATCGTCACTTTCTTCTTCAAACCCTTATTCTTGCCACGCCCGCTCTGCATTTTCTTTGGAGCCATGCTGACAAGCACACCAAAAACCTTCCAAACGCCACAAAACACACAACAAGCCTCACCGAACGTCTCCTTGCTACCGCGATCTCGCCCACAGGAAGCCACAACCACGTGGCAGCAGGGCAAATGGCCGCAGATCCGGTTCGTAGCGCGAGGCGGAGGTCGCATGGCGAGGCAAATTTTTGCGACCGGAGCTGGTCGTATCGTGAAATTTTCATAAGGAGGGGCGTTCGTAACTCGAGGTACCACTGTATAAGTAGAACAGTAGAAATAAACATAACAAAGTTGGAGATCAACTTGTGAGGGACTGTCAAATTATGACCATGGAGATGCAGGTTCAAATTTCCATTCAGCCACAAAGTTTCCTTAAATTCCTTAGCCTAACAATCACACAGGGCTGTTGTGAGGCTGATACTCCTTAGAGGAAGAGGGTGCTAAAAGAGTAATAAATACATAGTTTCAGCAGTTTAAATTTAAGTTTAAACTCATGGGGTTCCTAGCCTAATGGCTCTGGCTTATTAACAGAGGAACAATGCAGATCAAGACGGTTTGTTTAGTTATTCGCATAGGCAGGAGACACTTGAATCCCCACTTTCTGCCAACCATTGCAATTTTTAATGCTTGAAATATATGTTTCTCTGCAAAACAAGATGGTAAATGTAAATGAGCTAATCAGAACAGCTTTAAAAAGAATGTTATGTTTGCTTTATTTCCAATTACAGTCAGTGAGTCCTCTCAAGCTATGCTCTTCAATGCAACATTGTAGCACTTTCTGATTTTGGCAGTTCTTTAGCCCAAAAGAAGAAAGGTTCTCCTCCTCCATTTTCCTGGTTTCCTAGAGACTCCTTTGGAAATGGTTGGAAAGCAACCAGCCTAAGTGCCAAAAGCCAGTTAAACTATTTTTCTCAGGCTCTGTGAACTCTCTGCTTGAGTAATTCTCACTGTTTCTTAAAAATGAGATTTTCTAAATGCTTGAATCCTCTACAGCATATCACAAAGGAAAGTAGCTGGTGTTATAGTGGAACAGCTGTGTGTGGGCAATGCGGGGACATATTGTGCTAAGCTATAATATAGTTAATATAAGGGTACTAGATATAGGCTGCAAACATCAGAATGTCCACTAGATGGTAGCAGTGCGATACAGAAGACTCAGTCTTTCGTTCCATGTAATGGTCATAAGGATTTTCGCAAACCAGATCCGCTAATCCTAGTTACTGTGATATGTGACCCTGACAACTGTGGTTTATAAACCATGAGTTATGGCTTAGTACAAAATGTATTCAGAAAACTGTCTCATTTGGTAAATCACACTTAAAATTGTGGCTTAACATGAAATCTAGGGCAAAGAGATCTGCCTGAAGCAATCTAGATAAAAACTAGATGGCAGCAAGAAGATCCCTACACATTGAACACTGTAACTTCATCTAGTGGCCCATCTGATAACCTTAATGAACTCAGCATGTATGTGAATTTTTATGTACTATAGATGAAAAGGACTATTGCCTATACAATTCTATATCCAGAACTTACTTCTGATTAAGCATGTGTAGGACTACACTGCTTGCAAATCTTTGGGAGCTATAAATCCTACCAATACCACTGATTCCTGCTGTCTTTGAAGTTATGTGCTTGGACATTCATAAACATCTCTGTGATCCTCTTCATTATGTACCTCAACCTTCCCTTCTCTTCTAGATGTGTTAATTTTCTGTTCAAAAAATTCCTAGCTAGTAGAGCCAATTTCCAGTTTGGGAATTGAAATCCAGCACACTGAGAAGACATCAGATTGTGGAAAGCTGGTTTAGAATAGAAGTCCAACATATCAGCTTCCATATCAAAGATGTTTTTGGACACACCGCTCCCAGAGTTACCAATTTAAAAAGGACTATTCCCAATAAAAATGCCATCAAAAGTGATGGGAAAAGACAAGAGGGAATGCAGCAACATTTGGACATCTGTAAATTTCTGTGAACAAGGTATTGTGATTACTTGACTTAAAGAAATCATTCAAAAACACCCAAACACCCATGTTGGTACTTGAGCCAAATTGCATGCATGCTTGCTTGCTGATCGATTGATTGATTGATGAAATTTATATGACTGGCTGAAACCATCCAGACTCTAGGCATCTTACAGAATTTACATAGTAAAAACTGCATACGAAATTAGAATAAACTTAATTACAATAGCAACTAGAAATAAGAGACTAAGATTATGGAGTTATACAAAATGGTGCTATTTTATATATGGGGATTTTATAGTTAATCCCCAAAAGCCCTCTGGAAGAGCCATGTTTTCATGTGCTTCTGGAGGGCCACTGGGGTGGGAATTGCTTTTGTTTCAGGGGCAAGCTATTTCAAAGGAGGGACCTATTACAGAGAATGCCCTTCATTTGGCCTGCTCCTGCTGTACCCCCTTAGCAGGTACTTCCTAGTTATTTGGCTAGAATGGGCAAAAACTATTGGCAGCCATAAGGCTTTCGAACCCCCTAGAGGGTTTATCCTCCCCCCCCAAGGATTTACAAATAGAGTAATTACATAACATGGTTCCCTTCTCCCCATATTCAACCCTTATTTGTCAGTAAATCCAGAAATCACCAGTTCATTTTTATCCATTTTCAGCAAAAAGTCCATAAAGGGTTTCCAGTATTTTATAAAGTAGTCCCTCCCTAATCAAACAAGTCAATTTAGCCATTTCTGCAAATTCTACCATCTTCACAATCCATTCCTCTGTTGTGGGTAAGTCCAATTTGCTTTTCTCAAGCCAGTAGCCAGCACCACTTCTTGCAGTAAAATTCAATGGTGATTGAATAGAACAAAAGGAGTGCAAAATAGGGGATTTGCCAACCACATGCAATCCTAGGGCCAAAAGCTGTCCACCCAAAATCCAAGGCAGGGGAGGACCATAATTTGAAAGGCATTCTGGAGAGGTGTGTATCTTTTTGTGTAGGGACTGAAGAAATAGTTACAGTATTTAGTTTTGTGCACTGACCTTAAATGAAGGCTTACAAGTCTTTTTAATGTTTTTCTGCTTTAAAAAAGTTGAGAAATCAAGCTACATTTGGCTCAGTTTCTGGGGGGAACTAGTGCTGCACAAAGGGATTCACGTAATGCACGTGGCTAAGAATTCTTAATCTCTCATCTAGGAAGGATATGTTCAGATGCAAATGTCTGCTTGAGCAAATAGCCATCAAGAGTTTCCTGTAAGACCATAGGACTGCTTCCTTAAATTTGCAATATAAAATGATACATTTGGCAGAAAAATATTTTATTAAAACTATAAAAATATGTGTTCAATCCAGCACATTTAAATGCTATGTAATGAGTATTACCCATAAAAATAGATAAACTTTAATTAATGGGAAATCTCTGCTAGAGGTCATGACAATAATGTTGACAAATTGATGGATCATATGAGCTTTTAACAGACTATTCCATAGTTATTTTTGCTTTATTTCACAGTTAACAGTACAAGATATACATTCTTATTTCCCACAATAAACAACCTAAAAAAATGTAAATATACAAGAACATTCAATTACATTTAAGTTGTCAGACACTGTGAACACATCTTACTGTACTATTTAAATTATATTTCCAGCAGTAACGCTCTATGTACTTGACCTTTCACAGAAATCAAGCTTTATCCCAGCAAAATTGTGAAATAATCCCAAAGCTGAATTGATGGAAATCTATTTTCAGCCCAAATCAGACAAGGTCATAAAAGTGTAATAATTAATTCCTAAGATACCAGCATGATTTTGTCAACCTGTCTCTGGCAACAGGAATAAAAAATTGTTATAAGGTGCGTTCCTTAAATTTGGGAATGAAATCAGCATTCTGTATTTTGATCTACAGTGGGAGTGCTGATGAGGCTTCCTTAGCAGCAGCTGCTGAAACTGAGAAGCCAGCAAATCTGAAAGTTTTTAAGGCCACCAATAGTTCTGGAACAACCCTTTAGTCTTACTTCAGTTCCAGTCCATTGGGTAAAGTATTTGTAATGAATCTCACAGCTGGAATGTCTGTCTCACAGCCTAATGGATTTTTCTGAAAATACGGGAAGACACCCCTTCAAGTCCTGCTGCGCTGCCTTGGTGTGGTGGCAGGGGCTGTCCTTGGGAAGAATGAGTGAAGAACACCAGGAGCATATACCAAGAGTATATACTTCTGACAGGGCCGCCCAAGATATGAAGGTCATCCCAGCTGCCCAGCTAAAGCAAGCAAGCCCATATATTAGGCAGAAGTGATATAGAAGATGCTGAAGTCAGATTATAATTTTAGTGACAATGGCAAAGGTATAATTTCATACTGCACAGGAGAAGGCGATAGTAATACACTTCTGTATTTTATCAAGAAAACCACATGGATAAACAATACAAAAATGATTGGGCCAAAGATGTGAATTATCTGGAAGCTCTAATAATGAAAGTCAAGGAGCACAGTGAAAAAATAGGACTAAGATTAAATATAAAGAAGACCAGACTCATGACAATGGGTACAGCAACCAGCCTTAGAATTGACAATGAAGATACTGAAGTGGTGGATAGCTTCTGATTTTTAGAATCAACCATCAACAGTAAAGGAACCAGCAATCAAGAAATATACCACAGACTAGCACTTGGTAGGGTAGCAATGGAGGCCCTTGGAATGATCAGAATCATGCAGGCAATGGCTTTCTCTTTGACACTCTATGGAAGCCAAAGTTGGACTTTGAATAAGCAGGACAAAAAGAATATTGATCCTTGTGAACTTTGGTGTGGGAAAAGATTTCTGAAAATACCACGTATAGTCAAGAAAACAAAACAAAAAAATGGATCATAGAACAAATCAACCAAGAGTTCTTACTCAAGGCTCAAATTATTATATTTTGAACATGTTATGCAAAGATCCAGCTCTCTTGAGAAGACTATAATGTTAGAAATTATGGAAAGAAAGAGAAGAGGGTGACTAGTAGCAAGGTAGATGGACTTGATTATAGCAGCAATGGTTGCGCCATTGGAAGATTTGAAGGGTCAAGTTGGGGACATATTGTCCAGGAGGCTAGGAGCTAAACATTTGACATAAAACACATATTTGGAAGAAAGGTACTTAACACTGCCAGATATTAAGCCTTTTCACATATCAAGTAGAGACAAAACTGCGCTTATCAGCAAATGTACAATTTACAATGAACTGTGGCCAATGCTGGCCCTCTGACAAATCTCCTTCTAGAATACCCATATTTGCTGTATGTTCGTAGATTACTAAGAAAACATAATGGATTGTTTATAGGATATATTCTTTCAACAACCAGCATCTAATAACAGAAGGGAGTCTTCTGATCCAATTGATCTGGTTTGCAGAAGGAAGGGCTAAACAACACAGAAAATTCAGTCCTTTGTTTAATATCATGTGTGAATATGATCTGAATTCTCATTAAGATGTATCATTCTGGCTTATATGTTTTTGATTCATGACTCAGACTTATTAAGAATGCAACAAACCGGAGATTCAAGTTTGCATCTATTACTAAATAAACCACAGGTCAGGCATCTGGGTTGTTTAGCTATTCCCACTGGCAGCAGGGGTGATTTGCTTGATAAATGTTAGGTCAGAATTCTAAAGAATGTGCTTATTAATGGATGTGAACTTCCCACTGTGTTGCCAGATATTAGCCAGAACTAAATCATGCCTATTACAACTAACAAAGATTATCTGCCTTTCTCTAGTTCCATCCCATAATATCATTTCTTCTTAGAGCAAGTTAATGAAAGCATAGTCCTGGTTTCCCTCCATTTTGTGATATTTTGCATATAAATTTAATAAATAAATAAATATGGCTGATTGATTAGGTAATTGACAACATTGAGACACTTTGTCATAATTTATTTCCCTGCTACTGCACTAATGTATGGAACCAGTGGTCAAAGAGGAAACTAAATTATTACTCATGACACTTCAGTAGGAAAGAACAGTGCTAGCAAAATAAAATAGAACAGGAGTACTATTTTTATATGTGCTTACACTTAAACACTGCACAGACAATAAAATCACAGTATAGTATAAATCTCTGTGTGTGTTTATACTTCAGAACCATTAACTATACCATATTTGATTTTAATACAGTTTGATTTTTTATTTTGATTGTACTTGATTTTTATATTTAATTATATTTGATCTTTTTCTACTAGACTTTTATTTTCTGAATCCACACAATTGGGCATGTAATTAAACCTATGTAGAAGCTCCGATCATAGCACCTTACAGGTAGTCCTTATTTATTGACCACCATTTGGGCTGGCAACTTGGTCGTTAAGCGAAGCAGTTGCTAAGTGAAAAATCACACGACAGCAACTGTGCTTGCAATTTTACTCCAGCTTTCCTTTGCTTTACAGCATCAGAAGGATACAACCCCAAATGGCCGGGTGAGCCCAAATGGCAGGGAAGTTTTCTGGAACTTGATTCATGAGGAAGCCAAGTAAAATGGCAAATCTTATAGCCGTTTTTTCCCACTCCCCCACCCTTTGGAATGCTCACTGGAATAATCAGCAAGAAGGGAATTGATATTTGTATTTACATTCATTGGCGAGGAAGGGATCATAAGAGAGTAAGGAGGCACACAATGGGGAATACACATAGAAAGGAAAGTGCTAGTGCCAACTGCCTAGGGCACTTGGGAGCCTTTAGTGTGAAACTGATTAGGGTCTTGTCAATTTTAGGCAGGCACTTCAGCCAGCAGAGGGTTCTAATCAAGGTCACAGAGCTGAGCTGAGCTTGTGGTTAGAGACTGCTACACTGGAGAAAAGCAGCTCAGGAAGATACCTTGTTTAAGCAATTTCTCTGCTCTGGTGGGGGAAATAAAAAAATGGATCAGGCACAGGAATGACGGGTACTAACTGACTGTAATGGCAAACACATGACTCAGAGATGCTGTGGTCATAAATGCAGGCATTGGTTGCAAAGTTACTTTTTCATCACTGCCAAAACTGCAAATGGTCACTGCTGAGGCAGTCACTAAATGAGGACTACCGTACTTCAATAGATGGTAATAATTGCCATGATTTAAAGCAGAGGTGTTTCAAACTTATAGAGTTTACTTTAATGTATTCTAGAATCTGGAGATAACCATGAAATATCAGCTTAGAATGTCACATGGATTTAAGGCCAGAACTGAATTTGCAGTCCTTTAACACACAACCCACCCTCACATTCCTTGTTTTGTCTTGAACTTAAACTCTCTAAACTGTAGAGAGGCCAGTGAATTATATTATTGAACCACCAAGAATAACATCCAAAGCTCATAGATTCTGATCTTTCCTTGCTAATCATTACTACTCTTCTTGGGCTTTAAAAAGGAAAGTAATTTAATGAACTCTTAAACAGGAAATATGAGATTATTGCCAGAGACCATTAGACTATTCATCATAAAAGGCCACAATACCCAGCAGGTCCAGCTAAAAGATAAATCAGGTTGGCCAAATGAGAAATACATTTCTGTATAATAAGAATTGGTCCAAAGCTTTTGGATTATACTAGGTTGGGAAAGAGTGAATTAAACATTCATTCTGAGAGAAAAGTGAGCTGATGTTTTATAATAAAAGTATTGTATGCTCATGTACTTATGAGTGGAAGATACTACCACATGTCCCATTCATGCAGTCATTACACAAGTGTGCCATATATTTTTTCTGAAACAGGCACCTAGGTTAGGGTTTAGAGAGAAGGGTTCATATTTACTCATTTCTATCTCATTCTTCTTCATACATGGGATAACATGGGGCAATAAAAGACTGCCATCCCACTTACAGATTTCAGCTTCCTTTTCAGAAGTAACTAAGTATGAAGATCTGCTGCCCAGAATGAACACTTGTAAACTTATAATTTTTTCCTATTCAGTTGCATCCCATCTTTCTCTTTAATTTATGCTGAAGATCATTTCATTTTCTGTTTGAAGATCATTCTCAAGCACTGTCTGTATCAGCATCTGCTAATCCCTGGGTTTAATTCAAACAGGATAATATGGAATAATTTTTCATTACAAAAGGAAGTTTGTGTTCAGTAGGTTCTTCTGCCATCCCAAGCTGTTTCCATAGTGCAGGGACTATAATTCCAGGAGCAAAATACAGCCTACACGTAGGGCAGTGGCACAGAGTCAAGGTAGGAGTAGCACTTACCTTGCAGCTCAATTGAATTTTCAGACTTTAATACCAAACCTAGTTGTGATCTATTGCAAGGCTTACATGCACCTAGAAAGGAATATAGGCTTTTGCCTAGAATGGCACAATGAATGGAGGTGGAGTGGCAAGCAGAAGCAGCCATTCCAGTAGAAATACAGATACTCTTTTCTTCCATCTAGTGGCTGTCCTGATTTTTGTAATCCAGAATTAGTAGCCTTAATGCAATCTATGCACACCCAAGGAAGCACCCCAATCATAACTACTGCTATTCCTCCACAATACTGCCTTAGGTATGTAGGCTGCAGGCATTGGAACAGACCTTCTTCCTCAGATGTAGTCACTCATTCTTTATCCATTTAGTAAAGTTGTTTAGGGAGCTCCACCTGAGCAGTCTGTCTTGGGAGCACAGAGAGCATTATTTAGAGGACACTAGAGGATCTAATAGTCTAAGGGAGGATTTTTCTGTGGTGTGTGCAGTTCTTCCTATTCTTTTAAATTGTCTAGAGGAACATTGGTCCCTATTTAGTTTATTTCTTTATTGCTGGAAATTACTGACTGGGTTTATATGTGCTACTAAACCACAATTTGCTGAAGTTCAGCAAGTGATTGGGTTCACACAACATGTTAAGCAAAAATGAACAAACCAGATTACAGTTGAGCATGATGCATGAACCTAGCCACTGTTTATTTTATCCTGACATTATTATAAAGTCAATTACTAAATTGCACATTTCTGAGTTTTGGCCTCTATGTTCCAAGAAATTAAATCTGTTAGGAGAAAAGTGAAAGAAGAGTACATTTGGGGGGGGGGGGGGGCTGTTCAAGAGTATATCTTTTTTTCCCCTTCTGTATAAATTCAGGTACATGGAGAATAACTAATGTTCGATTGGTGGTGATTTAAATATGCAATATTTAATTCAGTTCAATTTCATTTTGTGGAAGTGATGATCTTTTAATCAACTTTTCCCATTAACTGAAGACTTTGCATAAATATTTGATTATAGATGCTCGTGTCCTTCCCTCTACTTTGGAGAATTGTTGAGATAAATACATTAAAAGCAATATTATTGAACTAACTAATATTAGTTGCAAAATATTAAGTTATGAATGATAAAGTGACAAAATTATACTGGCAAACTTGCAGTGAACTGGAATATTATGATACAATAAAGGTAAAACAGTTTAAATAGCTAGATATTCAGTGCATTACTCTATATGAACTAACAGTCAAATCTGCTCAATTTTAAACTGTTCCTGATGAAACCTGTGCCAATATTACTAATTTGATGCAAATTGCTCATTATTTGTTTGTTATTCAGAGGCTGCAATCCTATACCCTAGGAAGCCTTGCTCAATGGCACTTAAATGGAGAAATACAGGGTTGCACTGAAGACCTCTTAAAATAGTTACATTTGCTAAATCACAAGAAAGGAGGACTATTAGAACTTAATGGGAAAATGAATTTTTTAAAATCTTTGCAATTGTCTTTTTCTTGTATATATTTTATAATATTTGCTATCTATTTTGGTACTGGGAAAAGGCAACTCTCAAGACTCTGAAATAGTATTCTATAATAGAATACTGTTACACTCCTCAACTTTTCTCCCACACACCTCCAGATGTATATATTATTCCGATTTTCAATTAGGAAGAAAAGTTAAAGTCTCCAAATAAAGCTTATTTTCTAATGTTCCATGTACTTCTCTTGACTATTGTACTTACTCATACCTTCTCCCAGCTTAACTCTGGCAGGTCTCTCCAAATTGACTTCAAATAGTACTGGAAACCATTACTCAAATCAATTAGCACCATCTAGTGTTTGATTGGTAATACTATGTATGTGGCTTGGTAAGATTTTAACCAATCCTCACACCAACTACTACTTGCCCAAGATCACGCTATGATTTCTTTCACCACCTGTTATTCATAGTATCAGCATAGCTAGCATACTACAAATGTATGTGTTGAATATATATAAATATCTTCTGTATGGAAGCAGATATTATATGATTCCTCTTAAAGCACTCTATTTCCTAAAATTTATGTTAACAGTTAGAAGAAATTCCCCAAACTGATATCCCTGCTACCAACTACAGTCCTGTTTCTGGCAAATGTTCAGACATTAAACATGGTTAATTTGGTCTATAATTATATAATTAAAAATAGGTTATTATAATATACATTCAAACTCATTTCTGCTGTATGTCTTGCATTAACAAATTTCATATTAAGCATGAGTAGTGTAAGAGACAATGAATGATATATTATGGGAAAACTGTTATAATTAATAGTAGCAGACTATTTCAGATAATGAACAAGTTAGGCATTTTGCATATTGTAAAAATTTTGCATACTGACTACTTCTAGGTATATGTGGTGGCGATGTATCCTTTGTAGAAAGTAAAGTCTTCTTGGGTGTAATCAACAATCCTATCTGAAGTTTCTACAGTTTTAATGGAAATTTTATATTTTTTTGTTTGCAATAGCATCCATTTAGCAATGTAAGGTTCACGGCTGCCCAGAAAACTTAAAATCAATCAGCAGCACAAAATAAAAGACTTCAAGCAGGGACTTCTGTAAGCAGCGTTTTATTCAGCCAAGCAAAAGTCTGGGTGCCCACACCATGCACCAAGAGAGAGCAGGGTGGCACACCCTTGGAGACAAAACCACAGCCTTTTATAGTATTTTTAAAAAGGCAGATCTTAGTACCATCATAATGAAGATGAGTTTTACAGCCAGTCAAAGAAACTTTAGCAGAATACATTATTTCCTGCCCTTGTTTGCTTACATTAACTCTATCCCCCGCCCTTGTTTGCTTACATTAATTTAAAGGAGTTCCCCCTAACTCTTATACCTTGTCAGTCCCTGCAGACCCTTGTTCTGCGTCCTTCCTCCTTATCAGGCCTCAGACTTACAGGTGAAACTCGAAAAATTAGAATATCGTGCAAATGTTCATTTATGTCAGTATGGCAACTCAAAAGGTAAAACCAATATATGAGATAGACGCGTTACATGCAAAGCGAGATATGTCAAGCCTTACTTTGGTATAATTGTGATGATTATGGTGTACAGGTTATGAAAACCCCAAATTCACAATCTCAGAAAATTAGAATATTACATGACATCAATAACACAAGGATTGGAATAGAACAATATCGGACCTCTGCAAAGTATAAGCATGCATATGTATTCAGTACTTGGTTTGGGCCCCTTTTGCAGCAATGACTGCTGCAATGCGGCGTGGCATGGATGCTATCAGCCTGTGGCACTGCTGAGGTGTTATGGAAGACCAGGATGCTTCAATAGCGGCCTTCAGCTCCGCTGCATTGTTCGGTCTCATGTCCTTCATCTTTCTCTTGGCAATGCCCCATAGATTCTCTATGGGGTTCAGGTCAGGCGAGTTTGCTGGCCAACCAAGCACAGTAATCCCATGGTTATTGAACCAGGTTTTGGTACTTTTGGCAGTGTGGGCAGGTGCCAAGTCCTGCTGGAAAATGAAGTCAGCATCCCCATAAAGCTCGTCTGCGGAAGGAAGCATGAAGTGCTCCAAAATCTCCTGGTAGACGGCTGCGTTGACCCTGGACTTAATGAAGCACAGTAGACCAACACCGGCAGATGACATGGCTCCCCAACTCAACACAGACTGTGGAAACTTCACACTGGACTTCAAGCATCGTGCATTGTGTGCCTCTCCATTCTTCCTCCAGACTCTGGGTCCTTGGTTCCCAAATGAGATACAAAAGTTGCTCTCATCAGAAAAGAGGACTTTGGACCACTGGGCAACAGACCAGTTCTTTTTTTCTGTAGCCCAGGTAAGACGCTTCTGATGTTGTTTGTTGTTCAGGAGCGGCTTGACAAGAGGAATACGACATTTGAAGCCCATGTCCAGGATCCGTCTGTGTGTGGTGGCTCTTGATGCACTAACTCCAGCCTCAGTCCACTCCTTCTGAAAGTCCCCAACACTTTTGAATGGCCTTTTCCTGACAATCCTCTCCAGGCTGCGGTCATCCCTTCTGCTTGTGCACCTTTTTCTACCACACTTTTCCCTTCCACATAACCTTCTATTGATGTGCTTTGATACAGCACTTTGGGAACATCCAGCTTCTTTTGCAATCACCTTTTGGGGCTTTCCCTTCTTATGGAGGATGTCAATGATGGTTTTCTGCACAACTGTCAGGTCAGCAGTCTTTCCCATGCTTGTGATTCCTACTGAACCAGCCTGAGAGACCATTGAAAGGCTCAGGAACCCTTTGCAGGTGTTATGGATTCATTAGCTGATTAGAGTGGGACATTTTGAGCCTAGAATATTGAACCTTTTCACACTATTCTAATTTTCTGAGATTGTGAATTTGGGGTTTTCATAAGCTGTACGCCATAATCATCACAATTATACCAAAGTAAGGCTTGACATATCTTGCTTTGCATGTAATGCGTCTATCTCATATATTGGTTTCACCTTTTGAGTTGCCATACTGACATAAATGAACATTTGCACGATATTCTAATTTTTCGAGTTTCACCTGTAGTCTCTTCGGGAGTTTTCCCTATTATCTGAGCTAGCTCACCTGTGGTTAGTTGCTTCCTTTTGCAATTTTGCTAAGTGCTGTTAGTATTGAAGCTTGGCTATAGAGAACTCTGTGCATACTCTAAAGCTATGAAGTTAACATTGCCAATTTAAATATTGCTTCATTGCCACTTTAGATATTGATCCCTTCAGCAAGAAAAACTATTAACAGTGCTGAATGGTGCTTGTATAAATCACAAGTTACTGAATTCATATTAAAAACTATATGCTATGCTTTGAATATGATTTAATATAATGAATACACAAAAATGACACATATAGAGAAAGGGCAGATCCAATTATTTATGGTTTGACATAAATGGATGGATGACCACAAGGTGGTAGCAAACTGCTACATGTTGCTTTTTATTGTTTTAAAGGAGACATATTTTTAGCTTGATAGCCTTTAAAGCATGTTTAATGGCTTAAACATCAAAGCCTCTATTTGGAATTTTGTTGGAATTTTTTCCCCCATGAACATGCTTTATCTGCTGAATATAGATTAAGTCACTATTCTTTGCATTTCTTCAAAAAAAATGCAAAGTCCATAGCCAGGCTGTAGCTTTAACAAAGTAAGAATTTTAATCTTGTAGGAAAAAAGCAAGGCTTACTACATCTCATTGTGAAAAACCTCAACACAATCTGTACATTACTGCTTGTATTTTACACAGAAGCACATAGCTCATTGTCTTTACTCAAAGCAATTAGAATGGCATTTACTTTACATATATTGTAACTAGGACCAAATAAAGCCAGCGTGGCTGCTGGGTGGGGTCAGGGGGAAACCTTAGTGAAGATCTGAAAATACTATAATAAACACATATAAGAAGTTGGAAAGAAGGGTAGGGAACCAAGGAATAATATAAGAAGCCTGAAACTGTAAAACTTGCAAAAAGCTAAAGCTTAGAATAAGCTTAGGTTGGTGAACAATGCTATGAATAAAAAGGACTTTGTCAGATATATTCAGAATGGAAGAGAAAAGAACTACTACACCAGCTGCTCAGTAATGATAAAAAATGCTAAGAGTAACAAAGAAAACTCCTCTTTAGGGTTGGCTTTCTCTAACAAAATATATATGTTCCATCAGGAAACTGTGAATATTAGCATGAAGGTGCTGAAATGAAACTGATGCAGAACATGGTCAGAGAATATCCATTTACTTTCACTGAATTAAATCTCTAGGCCCACATGAATTGTATCTGAAGACATTGAAAAAGTAGCCTATGGTCTGGTTTGGTCTGGTCTTTATTATCTGGGAAATCCCAGAGAAAAATGAAGTGCCAGACTACAGGAAGGCAAATGTCACTGTTTTCAAAAAAGGGAATCTGAGGCACTGTAAACCACTTAGTCTACAACTGATACCCAGGAAGGTTCTAGAGCCAATCATAAACAAATTTCGTAAGTGCCTACAAAACAGTGCATTACATACTAAATCTCAGCATGGATTTGTCATGAACAAGTTTGCTAGACAAACCTCACCTTATTTTTTGATTGGAAATTTCCTTAGTTTATTGAGGGAATGCTGTCAATTTATTATATCCTGATTTCAGCAAAGCATTTGACAAAATATCCCACAACATTATTAGGCTAGTTAAGTGTGAGCTGGATGGCATGACTGTGGTTACACAGCTGACCTCCAAATCATATTCATTAATAATTTTCATCAAACTGGAATAAGGAATCACAAAATCTAGTGTGTCACAAAATTCGGGTTTCCATGAGATGAAATTTAACAGGAACAAATGCAAAGTTCTTTATTTAGGAAACAATTCAAATGCCAGAATAAGAGATACTTGGCTTGGTAATAGTACCACAGGAGCATTGGCAGGGACGGTCAAGGGGAGGATAAATAATTAAACCAGCCTTGTGCCAATGTGTCCCCTCCCTTTGTACACACAGCATGACATTGCACACGTATATGAAAGGGGCAAAGCTTGCACTGCAACAGCACAAAGTGCTGCATCCCACACATCCCGCTGCAAACAATAGTAATTGATTGCAAACTAATATAAGTCAGCAGTGAAATCTGCTTCCTAAAAAGGCAATAGCAGCTTTAAGCTATATATCAACAAAAGCATTGTTTTCAAATTTACAGGAAGTAACAGTTCTCTTTTATTATGTAAAAACTCATCTCAAGGACTGTGTCCACTTCCTGACACTGCAGTTTTAGAAGTTTTGGATAAACTAGACAAATTCAGAGAAGGGATAAAAAACAAAATTGTTAATATTGTTCAGAATCTTAGTGAAGGCAGCATGTCAGGCAGACTTGACATAATGTGGCATCAAAGAAGGGTAATTGTAATATAAAAGGTAATCAGAACATAAATCTGATGAATTGGGAATGCTTATCTTGATAGATATCATTATCTAGATAGATATCACACAGATATGAAGGACATATAATAATTGATTTACATTACAGGAGGACTAATTCTATTTGAATATTAGAAACAAGAAACTTTCTAACTGAGCAGTTTGACAGCAGAGATGGTAGGCTTCCTTCATGGAATATATTCAGATAGAGGGTAGACAACTTCTAATAGGGAATGTATACAAAGAAAATTTGGCTCTGGGAGAAAGCACCCAGTAGTATCTGCTCCCTGGATTGCAACACTATGGTTTGTATTGTTTTCTGTTTTTGCTGTGCTCCACTTAGAGCTGACTGCCGTGGTGAGGTATACAAAAGTAATGAATAAATAGGCAAATAAATAGGATTTGTGCACTGAATAAGGGGTGGAAGATGACCGAAATGACCCCTTCAAACTCTATCATTACTGTGAGCTTTTAAATTCTCCAAAATTCTTCCTCAAATACAAAGGGCAAGGAATGGGGGGAACAAGTCGGATCTTACAGTCTGTACGTTTGCAATTTAAAATCCGTCTGAAAACAGAGGTTGGGACTGAGTGAAGCACTGGGCAGCAATTTTAGATATGGGACACTTCCTCCCCCCCCCCCCGCAACACTTAATTTCCGAATTCTCTAACACAATTTCAGCCTCAATTACTGTCAATTTTGACGACAGCCTCAACAGCCTCAGGTGGCGCTTTTCTATGATTACGTCCTTACGCCCAGAAACAACGGGACGGAGGAGCGCTTTCGAACGAGCGGTTCTGAGCACAGGGTGAAAAGCGAGTGTTGGACAATAAAGGTAAAGATAAATAATGTAACTTTCGGCAAAAGAAGTCCCCATATCACGCCACGAAGAGTAACTAGGGAGAAAGACAAAACGGAAGGAGACGCGTCGACTAGAAAGCAGTGGTCTGGGAACAGTTATCTGTCTCCAGGCCTCGTTTCTAGGCAACCGCAGCGGGACCAAGACCCGTGACGCTCTACTTGCAGGGAAGAACCTCTATGATCGTAAAACTGGCCGTTCTGCCTTCCTCTCCGTGGTTGGCGGGGCGTTTGGGTTGACACCCGGGGCTTAGGAGGGGGCGATGGAATGGGACAGAGCGCTTGGTCGAGCAACGCGTTAGCGTGAGTACGGAGCAGGCGAGAGAGGAGGAGGAAGAGGAAGGCTGGGAATCGGGGTGCTTAACCCCTAGCTCGCTTTCCTTCCGGAGCTGTGTGGACCCCTCGGGAAATACTGTGCTGTAATGGGATGTCAGGAATGTTTCATGGGAGGGGAATCCTGAGTTCTCTTGATCCGTTTTTCCGGAGTAAATCTTATTAAATTCATAGGGACACACTTCGGAATAGCCATGCATGAAATTGCATCTGAAGGCTGCACCTCATGCTTCTCTGTGTAGGAAGTCAGTCCTACTGAACACGATGGCTTTACTCCTGAGTATGAGTCCATTGGAATCAGTTTCATGCACATTGATCTGGAAGTGAATTCGCTGGGAGAGGT
Organism: Liasis olivaceus; assembly: GCA_030867105.1. Classification (NCBI taxonomy): domain Eukaryota; kingdom Metazoa; phylum Chordata; class Lepidosauria; order Squamata; family Pythonidae; genus Liasis; species Liasis olivaceus. The sequence continues at coordinate 87,706,187 of CM061352.1, read as the reverse complement.
GGAAATTGGTTCTGGGCGTAGAACTAGAACTAGGAAGCTTTGTTGTTGTTTTAAGATAGAGATGTGTTAATGCATGCTGTGCAATGCCAGGCAAAACCCACTAACCATCAGTAGATACCACCCCCCAGTACATCTCAGCAACTCATTCTGTGACCTGTTACCAGATAATTAAGTGCCCAATTTTGAAATGCCCAATTTAAGAGGAGAATACGTTGTAAGATATTTGTATCTCTTTGTAATGGGCATCTCACTGGTTCACAATAAAACAAAACAGGGCAGGGGGTATCCTTTTAGTGCTGCACAAAACAAACTCTTCCACTTTCTCTATTGGCAAAAGTAGATGAGTTTATAACCTTAGATAATTGTAAGATGTATGAAAAAAAGTTTAAAGTTTTTAAAAAAGAAATACAGGTTTCTGGAATTTTGCAGAAGTGATCTAGCTCAAAGAGAAAGAGGACTAGAACTTTCTATGACACAAGGCATTTAGGGACTGGAGCCGGACATACTTTTTTAAAAAAGAAGATACTGTCCTTAATGACTGTTATATGCCCTGGTTCTGTTTTGTTTTATACTTGGGAGTCTCTATAAGCAAAATAGTTTTTATATGTCTGAACAGTGCATGTACATTTGGGGAATATGTATATGTACATATTGGGGGAAAATGTGCATGAATCTCTTTGAATTCACCAGGCTGTTCATATTTGATTATTGGTAATTTAATGCATTTCTATTTTGAATGTCTACTTAAGTTAATGATGGCTGGTCACATTGGTTGCAACATTTACAGCTCATTTGATCCTGCTTGACTCTTTCCTTTAATGTGACAAGTGTTCTCTGAAACCATTACTCTAGCTTGCTGCTCCTTTTTACAAGCCAGGATTGGTAAACAATAGCAATTCTGATTTATGATCCTACTAGGGAAGGGAGCATCATGCTAGGATTCTGGATTCAGGCAATATAGGAATATGTACCCGGTGGCTCTCCAGATATTTGCAAGAGTAGTACTATATAACTAACAGTGAGAGTTTCTGGGAATTGTCGTTTGGTGGCATCTGGAAGAACACAAATTGTTGCCTCTACACTTATAAAATCATTTCTGGATTCTTTAGATTGTGAGCAGCAAGCAGGGTCTAATAGGTGCATGTTTATGCACAGCTGGATGTGACTGTGGCACCTGTTATTCAAATTTTTTTTTGTCAGTATTGGATTTGCTCTTCTTTCTCTAATTAAATATATTGTTTTGTTCAAAAAGTACCTAAACATAATCATTTTAATACAGGAAGTTATCTTTTTTGGAGGGGTACCTTCAAGTCAGTCTCCATTCCAGGTGAGTGCCTAGAAAAATCCATGCAGTTTTCTTGACAACATTTTCAGAAGTGATTTGCTAGTACCTTCTTCCTAGGCCTGAGACAAAATGACTGGCCCAAAGTGTCACAACTGGTTTGTGTCAAAGGCAGGACTAGAATTCACAGTTTTCTTGTTTCCACATTGATGCCTTTACCTGTTACATTTAACTCTTGGCTTTTTCCCCGGCACACAAATTTAGATATATCCTTCTGCCACTGTTTAAATGGCGTATCAGTAGTCAAAACAGGTATTGTCTGAAACAAAAACATCATTCTAGGCAAAACATTAATTTTTATCACAGAAATTCTCTCCAGCAATAACAGTTGTAGTTTCTCTCATCTTAACATGTTTTTTTTTAACTTCATTCCATGTCTTAACATAGTTACAGTTGAATTCTTGAAGTATGTTTGATATGCAAATTCTGCCATAAAGATCTTCTCTGTCTTCATGAGATCCCTCTGTACTTCCAGCTATTTCTGTTTTACTTTTAGTACAGTTGTGCTCACTTCTCTGTCACATTTAAAATGTAATAAAGTTTGGCCCAGGGAAGTTGCTTTACCTTTCAGACAATTATGTTTAATTATGCCTATAATAAGCTACTAACCTGTTCAATATTAAGAGGACAACCTTGCTCATTACTTCTTTAAATTTCCTTTAAAGTGACTACTTACTTATGATGTATTACCCATTATGTTGTTGCTGCAGGCACACTTCACATTTAGTAGGAATTGGGAATTTTGTCCCCTCTTCCTGCTGGTATGACAGAGCAACTGTGCATAGTTGTGCATAACTATGAGCCCAGCAATAAAACAAAAGTAAGAGTCAATCACCACATTTATATAGTACTTGAAATGCTGGTTTCCTTATCTGGCTTAATCTGTCCAAGAGCAACAAGCCACAGTCACCGTTCAAATGATATGCCAAACAAGCCAAGGACATGGGTTATCTAGGATTTGTTTGGCTGATGTAAAAGATACAGTTACTTGCTGTGCTCTGATGGCAGGCCTGAATGTGGCTTGGTTTGTTGTATGAAGTAGCTTTTTATTCTTATTTTTTTCTTCACATATGTCTTTACTTGGCCATTCCAAAACATTACATTTGTTCTTTATCCATTATCTAGAAAACATGGTTGTATGTTTGGGATCATTGCCTTGCTGTATGATCCATTTGTGGTTCAGGTTCAGCTGATGGAAAGATGGCCTATGGAATTTCCTAGTGTTAAGCAAAATTCATGTTTCTTTTGCCAAATGATGCAAGTCTTCAGGCAGAAAAACATCCTTAAACCATGACATTACCACATTAATGCTTGGCATTTGGAATTATGGTTATGCAAATATTTTGTTCATGAACTGTTCCATGAACAGGACAGCCAGTTTTGGATGATCTGTATCCAGATAGAAACATTGCTAATTTGGTCAGGATGCAGACCTAAAATATGCACGTTCCACACAAAATTGTTTTGGGATAGGGCGAGTAGAAAAAAAGACAGTGCTATAACTGGCAGTGGTATGCAGTGTGGCTATGGGAAGGTAGGGAAAGGAAAGTGCTAAGAAGAACAGTGGTAATATGGGCAGGCTGCTGTCACCCTTGAATTCAAACATGGCATATCCAACTAGCCCACCTGCCCCTTGCCTGATCTTCCTGGCGCCTGGGTGGGCCAGTTGGATATTCCTGCTTACCAGTAAAACTTCTCAGGAATTTGTCCCAGGATAACCAAAAACGTTCTGGGTTTCAGTTTGGATGAACTATGAAACGCTTGGAGCACTTTCATGGAAGTTTGGAGCCATAGTGTGCCTGATACAAAACACTTTTCCCATTTCCCAATCTGTGTGTGTGTTTTTGTGGAATGCAGTTCCAGAAAACTTGCAGTTTTGGCAGCTTGGTTTCTGCCAAACATAACACCATCATAGCTCCAGAAGTTCCATTTTTTATTTATATTTCCATAAACATTCCTCTAGAACTCTGGTGAATTACCAGGAACTTTCTGGAAAACCTGAGATAAATATCTACTTAATAATCAATCGCTTTTGCCTCAGTACTCTCCCATGAATTCCCTTTTTCCCTAATATGTTTTTGATCTTGGAGTTACTAATACTGACTTTCAGCAAGATGAGAGAGGCCTGCAGATCCCTGGGGGTAAGGTTTTTTTTGTGACTTCCTACATGATTCAAGTGATTTGACAAGATGCTCACCGCTGGGAAGATTAAGTATTGCCCCAAATTTTGCCATTTCATGTCTGTGTCTCTGGCTGTGGAGCTCCAGAGCTTTATAAATGGTTTGTAATCTTTTCCAGACTAGCAGGCATCAGTGACTTTTATATGGAGGTTTTCAACATTTTGTTTTGAGAAGGACATGATGTGTCTCTAGAATCTGAGAATTTCAGTGCAACACGGGAAGCCAAAACTTGTGAGATTTATAAAGGCAGGGCTGTGAGGCCCAAATCACACCCTATGGTTTAATCCTACAGCTGGCTGTAGGTATCTCTTTAAATCAAGTGATTGAACTAGGGGGCGGTTACTTTTCCACACCAGCACATTGTACGGTAGATAACTTTGTGAATGAAATAAAGTCCCAAGCTTTGGTATTGTTTGGTGTACTCCCTTGAGGCCTCACATGAAGTTCTAAGAACAGATACAGTGGCAAAAGTATGCAGAACTTCAGAAATCCAAAAGGCTGTCAGACTCGGCCTTCAGAGCCGTCAGGGCGTGTTTCTGTGCTCCTTATGTAGCTTCTCTATATCTCTTGATAGCGAGGACAGAAAAGGCATGGAAGAAACTGAAAGCAGGGGAAGTAAATAGGGTGTGGCTTTTGACCCAAGAAGACAGAAACTTTTTCTGATGCCTTTTTTTTTCTTTAGTGACGTCTGCATTTTTGAACAAACTTTTATTACTGAATCTGTGAGACTCAACAGAGGACTCTTTCTGGTGTGGAGTTTCATGATTTAAAACTTTCCTTGGCCCAGGAAAGTTATTTTAGCCGCTGTAAGAAAAAACTCTCCTTCTGAGAGCGAGCAGCAGGTGGCAAGACCAGGTAAGTCTCTTGTTTCCTCTTGGCTCAAACAAGAAGATAATGGGAACAAGTTACATCCTTCATTTGAGTTCAGAATGGATGCGTGCCTGAATTTCCTAGAACTCTTCTTCAGCCTCACACTGGCTTTTTTGGTGTTTTCAGCTAATCTCTCTCTCTAAATCAGTGTTTCTCAACCTTGGCAGTTGAGCAGTGTTCCTCAACCCTGGGAGTTGAAGTCCACATGTCTTCAAGTTGCCAAGGTTGAGAAACACTGCTCTAAATATACCAGCTTTCCTTTCTGTTCATCTTGCTTCTGGTATAAAATAACCTTCCCTCCTCAAGGGTTAAGTCTAGAGTCTCCAGAATTTCCAACAGGAGGAGGTTCACGTAACAGTTGTACTACCACTTGAAATGGATCTAATGTACTGTACAGTCTGTGCTGCTTCAATATCTCTGATAATCAATTAAAACAACTCTCAATGCCACTCCTAATACTAAATGCTTCCTTTTGGATGTCCTTCTAGGAGAGCTGTATTGGTTGGCGGTGACAAAATTTGGGGATCTGATAGCACCTTTTCTGATGAACAAGTTTTATTTGTTAACATAAATAAAATTATTAACAAAATTTGTTTGTTGGAAAAGGTGCTACCAAATTCCTGATTTTTCAGATGTCCTGGGTTAGATTTCAAGAAACAAAGGTGTCCTTGGCAGTAGCAGTCAAGATGTTGTTCTGAGTATTGGGACTAATTGAGAAAGAAACGGCTACTTCAGAGGATCAGCTACTCTGTAATTTTTTTTCTTCCAATTCACCTTGCATTGGCACTGCTCTCCTGCTACATAAAACATTACTTCCTGACTTTTAAATACTGAAGTACATCCTGTGTAAATAGGCCATAAAATGTCAGTAAAACAGTAGTTGTAATTTTTAATAAAAATTTTTTTAAAAAATTAAAAAGTGTCAGTGAAGCAACAGACAGGCTTATGTTACCAAGACAATATAGATCCTTGCTGTTTTCTGTTGTGTTTCTTAGTACACACACACACACACACACATGCATACTCTCTCTCATGGTCAGAATGTTGAGGAAATGCCATTCAGTTATTCTGTACTTGTATTGCAAAATTGATTTGTCTTAATGTTGATCCAGCAGTACTCTGCAGCTTTCTCACTCCAAGGCTTATTTATCTTGACTGTGAAATGAAATAATTTCATTTCTGTAAGTTGTATAAATGTTAATTTATGTTATTTATACAGCTTACAGAAATAGTCAAAGATCATCTCTTAGCTACACATCACACATAATCAGGAAGATAATCAAAAGGAAATGAAAGAACAATAAATTGTCCTGAACAATTAAACCAAATGAAACTTTAACATAAATTAATGATTATTTAGATTTTCACCGTAGATTGTCCAGTTCAAAGCTGATGTACAGGTAATCCTTACTTAACAACTGTTCCTTTAACAATGGTTTGAAGTTACGACAGCCTTGGAAAAAGTGCTTCATGATCTGTACTTGCACTTACAACCATTGCAAACCGTCGCACCCTCCTGTGTCACATAATCACAATTTGCAACCTTTTTTAATGATGGTTGTTAAGTGAATCACTGCAGTCATTAAGTGAATCACATGTTCATTAGAAAATTCCGGCAAAAACATCCATTGGGGAGGCTGGATTTACTTAACAACCATGTGATTTGCTTAACAACCATCATAAAAATGGTTGTAATGTTGGGTCTACTTATGTGGTGACTTGCTTAACGACCAGCCCACTTAACGACCAATTTTCCAGTCCCTATTGTTAAGTGAGGACTACCTGTACTGTTCTCCCACTGTTCTGCTATGAAATTTACGGTTCTTATATCTTGACTTTTGCACATTTTAGAATTCCCTAGTAAAAACATATATTTGGTTAATTACTTTAATTGCCTGTCAACCTCCTATGGATATTGATTATTCAAACTGCACAGGCTTTCCCCCACTTGGTACCTTTCAGTAATATTGGGCCTTGACCATACTGGTTTGTAATTGTGGGAAGTGAAGTCTAACAAATCTAGAGAGCAGTAGGTTGGGAAAAACTGGTTTACCAAAACAAACACTAAAACATGTGCTGCTACATATTCAGCAGCTTTTGCCAATTGATGATGAGTAATTGTAAAACAAGCCTGAGCAGGTTATTCATGAGTGGAAACCCTGCAAACTTAGCAATTCTGACCACTTAGACCTCAATGGAGCCAGTATGTCAATGCAATGAGTTAACTGTTGTGCCTTCCTACATTTTTCAATTGCACATTTGGTAATTCTGGAGTAACTTCCTTTTTTCTACTTATCTGTTATTAAATAGATGCTTGGACCACTAATGGCGTAACTGCATTCCTCATAGCTGTACAGCTTTCCTATCTACTTGTCATCAAAGTGTGTATTATGTGTGCCTGGCTTCCTACCTTCTTGCTCCTTAGACTGAGCTGTGAAACTGGAATTTGCAAGTCTTTCTCACTTCGTGTGTGGCTTTTAATAAGCCCATTTCCGCCCCTTCTGTACTGCATTTCTCTGGCTACTTTATTAGTACTGGATGGAGTGATACCTGTAAGAGCCACCAGTTGATACTAAAAAAAGGAGCAAAAGTTATGCTATTTGATCATCCTAGGATATGTCCCATACAGGTAGTCTTCACTTAATGACCCTAATTGGGACCATTTTCATTGCTAAATGATGTGGCTGTTACCCAAAACATCATGTGATTGCACTGCTTAACGACAATAATCCCGGTTGTGGTCATTAGGCTAGGACCTCATGCTTTCCTGCCCTTCTGCGCTCGTCTCCGCTTCAACTTCCCTCACACACCTATCTCCCCCCATCTCTGCCCTTTTGGCCACCTTGCACTTTGCCCTGCACCCCCACCGCCCCTACCCACCTATCCACCTTGCTGACCTTCACCATCTTCTTCCTTTGCTGCTGATGAGGTGCATATGGCCTGGCCCTTTGGTAGGCAGCTGCTGGCCGCACATGGCCTTCCTGAACTACCATTCGTTAAGTGCTGTCATATCTTCAAATGGTCACTAAATGAATGGTCACTAAGCGAGGACTACCTGTAGATCAAATCTGTGCTAATTTATATTTCTTGGAAATCCAGAATGGGTTAATGCAGTTTTATTTTCAAATATACATTAAAACAGGAATTGCTTTGAGGAAATATGAAAGCATTGAGGCTTTGTTTCACAGACCCTTTGGTTCAGTTTGGCAGAATGTATTTCCCTTGGCTTTGATTATAGAAGTGGCAATGATGTGAAGAGTTGGCCATAAGCCAGAGTGCTTGAAATTAAAAACCAGTGTTTTTGAACAGGAGTCCAGTAAATAATATTTTGAAACTATCTCTGCTTTGTTTACTTATCAGTTAAGATACCTATTTTCAGCTGAAGATATTTTTTGTATTACCTACTAATCTGAAATTTCTGATCATGCAGTCCACAGTTCTTTTCACTGTAAAATATAGAAACATTGGAAGATTTTTAATTTGAAATCAGACCATGGATGTATAACAACAGGGCTAAGTGCATAGGCTGAAAGTTTGGAGAACTCAGTCCTCCTCTTCCAGAAGTGCTCTGGGTCTACATATCCTAACCCTACCTCCTGCCTTAATGGATGGCTAGGTAGTTCTCAGTGCCATCACTTATCTTCTAGGGAGCGCCTCAGCTGGCACCTTCCCTGCTAATACTGGTGAGGCAGAGAGATGGGGTTTCCACATTCCATATCTAATTCTAACTCTGTGTTACTTTCTGACAATGAAAAGAAAAAGGAAGAGAAAAAATATATATAGTGGCACTTCATTATTGATTTTATTTTAAAAAAGGAAATAATGTAGAAATCCCTTTTTATACAGTCACGTGCAAGACATTCAGTAGCAAAAGGAAATAAAATATAGAATTGTTCAAATCATAGACTACATCTCAAAAAGGATCTCCCTTCGAAAAATATAAAGGAAAATATAAAGGTCTTGCAAACGATAGGAATTGGTCTGCTTTTATTTAAAAGCAACTTTTATTTGGTTTTTCAAGTTGCAAAAACACAAAGAGTTATTAACCTAGTATAGAGACAGTAAATATCAGAGGCAAAATATTAGATTTAAAGGCACACACAGTAAGAAAAACCAATTAGTTTTACCCAATAGTTTGGGGTAAATTTGTTACTACTTTCTTAGGATAAATTGATGCATGAAGCTAGAGTCTGCTTGCTTTCTCTTCTTTTTTTCCAACTTCTTGTAGATTACAACCTTTTATGAGAGACTCAGGAATGATATGACTATGAACCTGAGAACATTTAGAATTTGCTGTATTATAAAATAAGAAATAACATTCCTTTTGTGGTAGTTCAGGTATTTCACCAACCTTTTGCAGTCTGTACGCCCTCTGGATATGTGGACTTCAATTCCCTGAATTCTTAGCAATGGTGATACTGGATTCTAGGAGTTAAAGTCCATACATCTAGGGATGTCTGCATTGGAGAAGGTGTTATTACAGGTTTGCACCCATTTCTGCTCTTGATGAATTCTGTGAGGTGCTGACTCTAAAAGTGATTGAGTGATAGCATATAATATTTTATTTCTGTCTCATTCTGAACAGGTTGATCCATTTGAGGTTTACCTTCCACTGCTCATTTGGCTAGAAACTTATGAATTCAAAAGCCGGAGGAAATTTGTCAGAATGCAACATCACAGAACTCCTTTCTTTAATTTGATTTTCCTGCTTTCCTGCATTGTGGCAGGACTCCATCAAGAACAGTATCAAAGAAGCTTCTAATCTATGAAGGGCCATGGGCTTTTGCTCTGCCAGCCTTCACCTCTCCTACAAGCTCAAGCTATTGATGCTCATTACCCTCTGTGTCTTATTGATAGGCTGGGCCACCTCCACTTACCTGGTGGTTACTTTACATGAAACTCCAGCAGCAAAAGGCATGGTTGGAAGTTTCAGGAAGCCAACCACTATTATGGAGGAACAAAAGGAGAATTCAAAGAGGAAGGCCATGCTTACTGGGAAACTACCCATAGCAAACTCCCCCTGTCCCTCTCTGTCTCCCTATCTGCGTAAGTCAATTTACATTTTTTCTTCTTCCTGAAAAAAAAAGAGTGGGGAGTTGGTATTGTATTCCTGTGTCTGATGGAAGGTCTCTTAAGGATCATTTAAATACTTAGATCATATAGCAAAGGTGCTATTGTTGGATCTTAAATTCGATTATTAATATGACCCAAGTCAATTTTGGGTTTTTTTAAATGTCTTTGTTACTCCTTGTAAAAAGTCAGTCAATTCAGACATTTCTTCCATGATTTAGACATATTTTAAAAAAAATTATTTATTTGAATTTATTAGCCATCCAACTCCAGTGGACATCCCACATATTATCAAAGAATAAGATCCATTGATAGGATCCACCCATCCAAAAGCAACTCCTGTTCTAATTTAGCAATGTACAGATATAGTTTTAATGACGAATTGTAAACTTAACATATTCCCTTGCTTTTGCAGTTTTCTCTTTTGGATTTGTAGTTAGGAAGTTCTAGTTTTGAAATTAAATTTGTGTCCCATTTTTAAGTGTAATAGTAGGAATTAAGAAGCAAGAGCCCCAGGAAAATAGGGACAGAACATCATGTTGGAGCTATTTATTTATTTATTTAGCAGTGTTTGTAACCTGCCTCAATCCTGACAGACTCTGGGCAGTAAACCACAAAGCACAACATAAATACAGCAACAATAAAAACAATACAGTCCAATCATAAAAAAGCATGTGAGTGAAATCCACAAGTGTTGGAAAATACAAATTTACCAGCTAGTGAAATGCAAGAAGGAATGCACCCCTGCAGGAACCATGTAGTAAAGTATGGGGCACTACCACGGAGAAAGCCTGTTACCCTGCACCTCTCACATTGGTGTTGCTCTGTAGTGGCAACGTTGTTCTGCCAGCAGTTTGGTTGCTATGTTTTGTGCTATTTGATCCACATAAACTGTGTTGCAGTAGCCCAACCAAGTGATGATCAGGGCATGAGTTACTATTGCCAGAGAGTTCTGGCCCATCTGGAGTTTTAATTGGCACACCATCTGAATCTGAGCAAAAGCCTCCCTGGTCCACCTTCTGCTTGATCAGGAGCCTGTTGTTAGTTTCCATTGATAACTTAGCTTTATTCAAAGAGCCTAAAACCAGCATGCATAAGTCTCTCCTATTTATCCTCTTAAAAGCAATCCTGTGAATAGACTGAGAGGAGATGGCCCACAGTCATTGTGCTTTGTAGTCAAATGAGAAGATGAACCCCTGTCTTCCTGGTCCAAGTCCAGTACCTTAATCACTACAGGACATTCACTCTCATGATGCTGCATTGGGGAAGATATTGCATGAAGAACGTTGTAGTTTAGTGCAACTGGTCAACCTAGAGAATTACATTTCTTAAATCCAGCCATTATGGATTGTAAACCATGATTTATATTTTTAGTATTACATGTTAGCTAGGGTGCTATGATTTGTTCAACAAGCTGTGGCCAAAAGTTGTAGCAAAAAATGTAAAGCCAGTCATTGTCTACCCCATTCTGTCCCCAGCAAAATTATGGGTGGCTTGCCAGCAGTGCTAATTGTTTATGTGGACTTTGCTGTACGGAACTGAATTTCAAAACTGCAAATCTCTTCCTTGCCCTTTTATGATTCTATAACTGTAGGAGCTGATTAGTAATGGGACAAAGTACCTTGGGAGGTGGTGGACTTCATAGGGGAGTTTAAACAGAGGTTGGATAGCCATTGGTCAGGTGGTAATATTGCGCAAAGTATTGGACTGGATCAGTGTTTCTCAACCTTGGCAACTTTAAGATGGGTGGAATTCTGGGAGTTGAAGTCCACCCATCTTAAAGTTGCCAAGGTTGAAAAACACTGGACTAGATGATCTCCAAGGTACCTTCCACCCCTTAAAGTCTGTGATTCTGTAATCCTCAGTCACTTCCCTGAGCTCTGAAGTCTTACTGTAGTGAGAATTGTGAACATGAGGCTTGCCTTTTCCTATAGGGGGTCCAAGCAAGCTTACTTTCAGGGCGTCTCTCACTCTGGAGGAGGTGCAGAAAGAGAATCCTTCAGTAGCAAAGGGGCGCCATAGCCCAAAAGACTGCACAGCTCAGCAACGAGTAGCTATATTGATTCCACACCGCAATCGAGAGAGGCATCTGCTGTATCTGTTGGAGCACCTTCATCCATTCTTGCAGCGGCAGCAGCTGGATTATGGCCTTTATGTCATCCACCAGGTGAGTCCATATAGAATGAGAAAAAGAAAAAGCTCCCTCAAATCAAGTCACTTCTGGTGACTTCATGGACAGTTTGTTTGGCAACAATATGAAAGTGGTTTGCATTCTTCCAGGATGTTTTTTTTAATTTAATGTTTTATTGTTTGACTTTCCAGACTAACCTGTAGTTATTTTCTGGTGGTCTCCCATCCAATACTAAGGTGAACCAAGAACTGAATACTAATAATGCCCTGAGATATTTTTCTGTGCCCTTTCCTTATTGCTTTTGATTGTGTAGTTTTCTCAATCAGTGAGTAATATATTTGCTCAGGGAAGTCAAAGATTGTTTCCACTGCTCCATTACAAAGCCAACCCAGGGTGTTACCAGTCTGGAGGTGTCTTTGTATGTGTCAGTATTAATGAGTTTCTTATGTCTTCTGCTGCAAAGCTCAAAGCAGATTGAACAAATTAAACAGAGTGGGTGGCAAATTAACTTTATGCACCCTTGGTAGAGTATTATTGTTTTCTAAGTTGCAAGTCCTAAAATATATGTTGTCTTCATTGCCTGTTTGCACCCAACAGCTTAGCTCATGGTTTGGTGTCTGACTTTTCTTCCTATAGCTGTCACTTCTTGCATTCACTTTTTTTAGAGACTGAATTTTTTTTCTTCTGGAATAAAAGGTTTTGGCCTTTAATTCTATGGAAGCAAAAACACTGCAGCACAAGAAGCAATAATAAATACATTAATTAATCCACTTATGGCCAGTGTTTTGCTGTTGCATGAGTCTCGCATTAATAAATAAGGAGCTATTTATTCAATTAAAAAATATTAAATATAACCCAGAGATGAAATATCTTATTTCTTACCATCATATGTGGCTTGCTAAAAGCGAACCCTTTCTTATCATATCTTGGAAGTATGAACTTGGTTTTTTTATTGTATTTTAATTCATATTTATTCATGTTTTACTGTAAACCGCCCAGAGTCACTCTTGAGTGAGATGGGCAGTGACTAAATCTGAAATATAAATAAATGAATAAAATAAATAAAGCACAAGACAAATAAATCAGGGATCATGACTTGCCCCCTAGGCTTACAAGAACAACTCTTTGCACTGGATGGCATAAAATATAACACAGAAAGAAAGCATCAGCATCAATTGGCAAATTGATACCGAGCAGACCCTGGCAATCAAGCACTGATGCTCTGTGTTTGTTCTCTAAGAAGCTGTTCAGCTGGAAATTCTGAAGCAAAGGGCATGGCTGGATTGAGATGCTATGAAGCATGGTGTCCACTAAGTCATTTTGGAGGAAGAGAATGATTATTGTTGGTACAAAGGAAGACACTTCCTGTTTTGGATCTGCCAGGTGCCACTGCCTGATAGAGACAGATCAAGCGTTGTATCTTTATCACCAATGACTAATGAAGTAGGTCCTGTAGTTAAGTAGAAAAGCACGTGCTTAAGTATGAACAAGAATTAGGATCAGTCCCTGGCACCCCACAGGTAAGGTTAGGAATCGCCTTTGCCTGCTAGCTGTTGTTTCTGAGGCAAGCTGGAGCTTTTTCTCTACCGCTCCCATCATTTACAGCCGGGGTGGCAGAATTGTTGCCAAACCATCTGCCTGGCAGGTTAGGAAAAACTGGCCTATGGCAACAATTACTTTCACAATTCTGCCTGCAGCTTTCCTTTGGGGATTGCTCTCCTGTTCCCATCTGCTCTCATGGTAGGGAAAACAACGCTCTGCGTCAGCATTGGCTGTTATTTTCCTGGGTTCACAGGGTCATCTCTGGAGCGTGATGCTCCAGCGCTGCATCCAGGAAGATGAAAATGGGTGCTGGGTTTCTTTTTTAAAAGAAGCGAAAGCAGCTAGCAATAGGGCATTAATACGCCATAACTTGATTTTATAAAATCAATTGCTCAAAAAGTTTGAGGAGACTTTTCATGTTTCTTCATTTCCTGTTTGCTTGCTGATGGCTGCCCCAGAAGGTTCTGAATTCTTTTCTGAGTTTCCATGTTCTCCATAAGCATGTTTGGGTGCTTGCCAGAGCTGCAGGCATTTAAGTTGAGAATGGAGTTTTTGACTTTTTTTTTAAATAAATCAAAATTGCATTTTGAAAATAATATTTAGAGATAACTAAGAGTGGCATTACAATATAGTATCAGCTTGTGTGTTTTTATTTATTTATATTTCAAATTTAGATACCGCCCATCTCACAAAAAGTGACACTGTGTTTTTGGTTTTTTTTGTTTATGTTTATGTGTTTATGTGTTTTTGAAATTTACATCTACAATTAAATTGCAAAATGAAGCAAAACTAACAGAGGTTGTTTTTAAAACTTAAATTAGAAGGTTGAGGCTGCAGTTCTAAACGCTAATGAGTAACTCCACCTGAGCATGGTGGAATTAACTTCTGGATAAGTATTACCATTGAGGAAAGAGAGTTAATGTTCATTCTTAAAAATTAATTTGGAATTGAAATAGTAACATTGATCATAAATGCATATTTTACAAATGTTAAATAATTATACTATGCTACCATTACCATAGTTGATGATCCTGGGATGAGAATATAATTTCTAGGTAGAACATTTTTTATAGTGTTAGGTAATCTTGAAATTGCTAGTATCATGTACTGATCTCAAGACTTAAATTTAAATGTTCAGTGTGACACAGGATATCAGTTGATAATGGTGGCAAAAGATTTAATTGACAAATTAACTGGTCTGCCAGTGAAGTCCTGTGGGTGTAGTTCAGCCTTCCCACTGTGGAGCTCTCCATATGTGCTGGCATGTGGCTACTAGCCATGTTGGCTGGGAATTCTGGGAGGAACTGAATACATCTGCAGGTATTGGATTTGACAAGCTGTTAAAGTCTATGTGAGCATCTGATCCAGGGGATTTTATACCCATCTCTCTGAATTAAGTAGATGGAAACATGCATAATAATCTGTTTATTTACTCATTTTATATATATACTGTTTTTCTACCAAGCATACAAATTATGTCACAATCGGAAATAGTGGATTGCAATCTAAGCAACATGGCATAAAAGAAAAAAAGGAGCAAGGAGGGAAGAGGAAAAGAAAATAGACAAATTCAATTATCTTGTCATGTCAGGGAGCCAGACAGAAAATGGCCAGCCTCAAGCCCTATTGATCTTAACCCAGTTGATTAAGATTGGGAACCTGAGTCCCAGGTCCCCAGACTTTGGGAGGGCTGCATCTCCAACAGGGAGTCAGAGAATATGGAAGTGGATAAAGATATGGTTATATTAAGAAATATCTGATGCAGGAATTGATCACAGCGCTGAGGCTGGGAAGTTTCTGTATTTAAGGAATCCCTTGACTGCTGTTAGAGTTTAATCATGTCTACGTCCCATCTAGCTCCTATCTATGCAGCCGTCTTGGAACCTCACCCTTACTTGATCTGGGTCTACTTGCCCCTTGGACCTTGGCTACGGGTGAGCGCTCTGACCCCTTTGAATTGGGATTCTGTCAATCACTACAACCTTATCTGATAGATTTATCATTTGTAATGTTTATTTCAATTTATATGGCCACCCATCTCTTCGTGATGACTCTTGGCAGCTAACCACAGTAGAAAGCAAGAAAATAAACACCACAATAGTAAATACATAATTGGCAGCTGAGATAAAACCACAAAGCCCCATCAATATAACATGGGCTTTGCCACACGTTCCAACCCTCATGCCTGGTGATGTCTTTAAGGCCTTATGAAAGACCAGCTGGGTCAGAGCCAATCGGATTGATTCATTGCAATCTCAGAGGCAAGGAGTCATTCTGGTAAAATTGAAAGTAGGAGCCAAATAGAAATAGGTCCAGCTGCTCTGGGTCTTTTTGAGGCAGCCAGGGGGAATAGAGGACTTGATGAGAAGGTGCTACACCTGTGCAGGGTGTTGATTGTCTGGTAAATTGCCTTGACTTTTGAAGGACCTCATGAAAGTGCTTGACCTGGATAGAATAATCCTGTTGGAAAGCTTAGCTTGCAGTTTCATAGGTCTGATGTATATTTATTGTTTGTAGGCTGGCAGTGCCAAGTTTAACAGAGCAAAACTGCTAAATGTGGGATACCTGGAGGCGCTGAAGGAAGAGAACTGGGATTGTTTTATTTTCCATGATGTGGACTTGGTGCCGGAGAATGACTTCAACATTTATGTATGTGGCAGTCAGCCAAAGCACTTGGTAGTGGGTAGAAATAGCACAGGTTACAGGTAAGAAATAATGTGTTACAGGATGTGTTTTTATATGTTTATACCAGTGAGTTATATTTTTGACCTTTGCTTGCTTGACTTTGAAAGTGACAAATCTTGCTGCCTCTAAATTTAGTACCTGTCACTAGTTCTCTGAGTTATCAGCATATCCAAGTTGAATCAGTGTAGAAATTGGTGACCTAGAATAAGGAGTCTCCAATTTCATACAAATATTTAGGTGCCACTGTTCAAACTGTATATTGATGTAATTGGCTGTGAGAATAACCTTGAGAGATAGGAGAAAGAACTCTAACCTAGACAATGGTCTGATATATCAGCCTTCCCAGGTAGACCAAACAGGAAACACAACCAGATAAACGAATTCTGCTTTATTGTAATGCTGCATTAATAGAATCTTGCAAGTCTGAAAGTACAATTCTCCTGCTGTCATCTTTACAGCCCAATAACTTAGGGAGGGTCCCTCCTGAGCCTCTCGCTCTCCCACTATACAGCTGTGGCTATGTTCCTTCTTATCTGACCATTCTCTAGGCAGCATCTCTTCACCCGGTGTCCCAAGGTCATTTCCACGTACCATTACAGACGAGAAATCTGAGTCCAAAGCAGGAATGGCAGTGGAGAAAGCACATCAGAATTGAGCCTCCCTTGTTTTCCGGAACATAAAGGCAGGGGAGGGGGGAACTCCTTTCAGACTTGCAAGTTTTTGTTACTGTAACCTTACAATAAAGGTAGTATTAGTGGTTAGTATTCTTGGTTTTGGTTTCCTGGTCTGGGCTATCTTGAAGGTCTGACAATTTCACTTGAACCCCTATTTTTATTTTTATTCTTTTAATTGAACAGTAGTTAATAAACATTTACAAGTAATGAATAATGGAAATCTGTAATATGTTGGGAAAAAAAAGTTTTTGCAAAAATAACAAGTGGAGAAAAATAGATAATGAACCCCTTCATATTTGCCATACATTAAGAGCATTGCTGATAGTAGGTCTGTTATGGTTAAGATAATGCATGAAATCTGCCCAAACTGGCAAAATTTTGGTTCTTGCCTTTGATGTTTCATTATTCTGACTTTATCTGTAATCTTTTCTAGTGTGGCAGTTGAAGAAGCCTTATTGATCCATATCTCAATTGTTAGATTATGTAAGGTTTTGTATTGTCAGCGCTTATTATTTTAGCTGTTATAGTTAAGTAAGCAATAAGTTCTTTAATTTTTACTTTAAGGTTCAATCACATATATAAGTGCAGCGCATTCAATTCATTTTTAGTAATGACACCTCCATTGCTGAAGATTTTACAATGGAAGAGTATAACTTTATCATGACCACCACATATGAAAGAAAGACTCCTTTTGTAAATATCCTCTCCAGCATTTAGAAGAAGAATTGTGATATATGTACAGTAATTTAACCAGAGTAAAATCCCAGCAAAGTATGGTCTTCCACTGATGCTCTTGCCTGAAAGTGGAAGCAAATCCACCTGGTTTCCATAATGTCTGCCATTTTGTCTCTTCTTTACCAAAATCAGTATCCCAAGCTTCCTTTAAGACCAGGGCTGGATCTCCTATTTCTAATTGCGACGATTGATTGATTTTGTGCCATAAATCAGTATGGACTCTTAGCAACCACATAGATAGATTTTCTGTATGATAATCTGTCCCTAACCTGGTCCTTCAGCTCTTCCAAGGCACCCCCATCACTACTGTAACTGAGTCTATCCACCTTTCTGCTAGTAATCCTTTTCTTCTCTTGCCTTCCACCTTTCCCAGCATTACAGCCTTCTCCAGAGAGCTAGGTCTTTGCATAATATGTCTTAAGTAGGATAATTTGAGTCTGGTCATTTGTGCCTCAAGTGTGAACTCTGGGCTGATTTATTCAATGATTCATTTGTTTGTTTTCTTGCCTGTAATGGTTTTCTCAGGAGTCTTTTCCATCACCGAAGTTCAGAAACATTAATGCTTTTTCTATCCTGCTTCTTCAAAGTCCAACTTTCACTTCCATAGAGTGTCACAGGGAATATAATTGCTTGCACTATTCTGATCTTTGTTAAGTGTAGGCACATCAGAGAATCTGAATATCTTTTCCAAGGCCTTCATGGCTACTCTACCAAGTGCTAGTCTGTGGCATATTTCTTGACTATTTGTTCCTTTACTGTTGATGATTGATTCCCAAAGGCAGAAGCTACTGTATCTATCACTTCAGTATCCTCATTGTCAATTATAAGGCTCATTGTTATTTGATCTTTTTAATTTTAGTCCCATTTTTTTCACGGTGCTCCTTGACTTTTATTACTAGAGCTTGCAAATCCTTGCATTTTCAGCTATCAGAGTAGTATTTATTTATTTATTTATCAAATTTGTCACTGCCCATCTCGTTGAACAACTCTGGGTGGTTTACAAAACAGTTAAAATCACTTAAAATTACAAAATTACAATCTACTGCTATCTAGTATCATTAGCATAACACAGATTATTGATGTGTCTTCCTCAAATTTTAAAAACACATGCATCCCAGGGCTGCCAAAAGGGCAGAGATGAGGGGAGATAGGCAAGTGGGGGGAGTTGAAGCATCCCTGTGGGTGTAAGTGCGGGCAGGCTGCCAAGTGCCTGAATTTTGATCAGGTGACCGCAGGGGCGCTGCAACAGTGTAATTTCAAGGACTGATTGTAAGTCACTTTTTTCAGTGCCGTCAAAATTCTGAATGGTCACTGAAAGAATGGTTGTAAGTCAAAGACTACCAATGCAGCCTTGTCTCACTTCTTTGCCAACCTGGAGCCAGTCTGTTTCATCATATTCTCTCCAGATTGTGGCTTCCTAACCTATGTAGAGGTTCAACATTTTTAATGTTATTCCTTTTGATTGTTCCAGATAGTTAAATATGAATTTTCCAAAAGTGGTATAAGGGCAAATTTGGATGGGCAGCTCAGTTCACCCCTGGATTCCTGAGGAAAAAATATTTATTCTGGATTTCATAGTTAGATAATAAGTGCTAGCCACTTTCTAGAAGGTGACAGAAATTAAGCAGACCTCCTTTCTTTCTCCTGGTTTTATTTTCCAGATGGAAGGTAGCATTTAAAGCATATATTTCTACCTGGGATTCTGGGGGCTTGAACTACAGTGCCAGTGTAATTATGGTGGCAGCTTCTTTGGCATAAGGGGGGGAAATGCCAGGTCAACTGTACATCCCATCTTCCAAACAGCTGCTGTCACCTACTGTTCTATCCTGGTGTTTGTAATCAAGTATGTTTTTAATTTGTAATTGTTCCCTATTTGTTTTAAAAGAATACCCAGGCAAAGTAATTTGCCTAATTTAACTTTCCATTGCTAAAGGGTGCTCAGCTTTGTCTTTTTGAAAAATCATGGATCTGGTGAAATATGAAACTGAGCAAGACTTACATAAATCTCCACAATTAGGCAAAGAGAAGGTAAACTCTTAACTGACCCAGCACATACTTTTTTTGCTGGCAAACAAACAAACAGTAGTTCTTTTTTAAAGCAGGGGTTGGCAAGTAGATTGGCCAGAGCAGGATTATGGCCAGAGCTCACATCTCCCTCTTGGACTTTGATTTTTCATTGCCCTATTTCACTTGTGGCCAGTTTGACCTGTACCGTAGGGCTCTAAGAAATATATGGATGCTTCTGAATTCAGGTATGAAGAGGACTAGACAGCTCTTGGTTGCAGTGCTGAATAGGTTTGCCTGATGTTGACTGGCAAATTGGAATAATCCCTTGTCCACCTGTTACTTGTCACTGCTCTAAGCAACGTTGTTGTAAGTGTAATGTTTGAATCTTTCTAGATCGGGGGTAAGCAACAATTTGGTGGGGGGCATATTTGAGATGTGGTGGGTGCACTCACAAAATGGTTGTCATCATGACCACCACCCTTCATAAAACACTTATTTACTAGAAGATGAAGATGGTTGTTCTATCAGCTCAATAGTTATCAACTTTGCAACATTTCCACCTACTGTTATAGAATTATGGATATGGCAGGGATTACAAGGTTCATCTAGGCCAATCCTCTGGAATGTGCAGCAAAATCTTTGTGAGATGGTTGTCTAGCTTGTTCTGTGGCTCTTATCCTATCCAAAATGTTTGTCTGTTTTATACGTTTACTCCTTCCTAAGTGAACATTGTGAAGCATTGTAGATTTAAAACTCAACAAATAGCATCCCAAAGAATTAAGAACAATTGATGTAAAAGCATATACATTAAAAATAAGGGAATTCCATAACAGGCAAACATAGAAAGTTTGGTAAAGAGAAGTCTTCAAAAAATGCAATCAGGAAAGCCTTCCAGAGAGCCACTGCAGAGATGGCCTATTTGTAAGCAACCACATGGGACAATCTGCATGTAGTGGCAAAAGCAGAACGACTCTTGTGATGACTGTAGGTTGCCCACCCATGATATAAAGGCTGAGAGGGCAAAAAGGGCCTGGTTGATAGAGACGGTGCAAGTGGGAAGGGAAAAGAATCTCCCATTTCAGAATGAGGGGAAGAAGGGCTAGTGAGATTTGAAAGCACAGCCTAGGGACAGTCACCGAGGCAGAGGCATAAATCACTTGGTGAGACAGAATTCACCAGAGGAACAATGAGCAGAATTGAGGAGAGGAAGAATATTGGAATGGGATCACAAGAGGGTCACGTGGATCATGTTAAAGGGATTCTTTATAATACTGCCAGTTAGTAGTTCTTATTTATCCAGGGACTCAGAACAGTATCTAAACCCAGCCAGGCTAGGCTGAAGTTGTAGAATAAGCAAGGCAAGAAACTCAATAGTACACAGTACATCATTTTTAATGACTGCTCTGAAGTACTACAATTCCCATCCACTTTCACAACTTCTAACAGTGGTTAGCTGTCTAAAGTTGGTACTTTTCTCTTGATCCATTTATATGTATATATAAAAATTACTGTACATGATATCACTGTTACAATATGGGGATAAGAGGAACCAGAAGACAGGACTTTAGAGGAATGTTCTGTCTTGTGCCTAATTTGGGAAAGGAGCACTCACTATAGTCAGAACTAGCCACACTGGGCCCGCGCATTGCCAAAATGAATTAAGGTAACTTGTTATTACCTGCTGACTTTAAAAGAAAGCCCAACCTGTATCAACACCTTTACTTTCCATTCTGATCTACTTGCCACTGAAGTAGGTGAAGATGCATAATATCTTGACTTACATGATTCTCCATTGGACCATCAGTTATTCTAAGCCAAGGTGTATAAGCATGACTTCTTTTTTGGGCGGTAGAGGGGAGTCAGGAGTAAGTAAACTGAATCAAATAGATGAACCATCTCCTTGATCCTGTAATTTAGTGACTGGGTATCTCTTACACCATATGGAATTAATAAATCAAGGGGGTTCAAAGGGCCCCTTTTCCCCAGATTCCCCAGATGGGAGATAAATTAGATGCAGGTGCTTGTTATATGAGATTAACCCACTGGTATGTGCTTGCTATATGAGATTAATCCACTGGTTCAGAATTAATGGATTCATAATAATCCCAATGGGTAGTGAAGAGGTTTGTCATGTATTGTCAAAATCATCATGAAGTGCTAGTTGATACAGTAAAGGCCTAAAACCTTTGGGGTACCTTCCTTGGGAAAACTTATGAAAATGGATTGCTATGTATTACTGCTGCTTTTTTGTGTTTTGTTTTAGGAAATGTGGAATTGTGCAAACTTTCTGATAAATATGTAAATGCCATTTTTTAAAAATAACTTTCCTGCCCCCGCGTATGTGTTCATAGGTTACGTTACCAAGGATACTTTGGCGGTGTAACTGCTCTGACAAGGGAGCAATTTCTGAAGGTGAATGGATTTTCAAACAACTACTGGGGCTGGGGAGGAGAGGACGATGACCTCCGGATCAGGTAAATTTCAGTCAAATGCAAAGTGGGTGGTATGGGCTGTGGGTGACGGGAATCTTTCCTCTGGTATGACTCATATCTTACTTAAAGCAAATTATCTTGAGAGAGTCTGCAAACTGAGATCAGAGTTGGTATGCAAGAAGCCTAATCAGAAATATGAAACAGTCTTGACTTTTTTAAAATCTGGAAGTCCAGTCACTAATTAGGATTGACTTCACTTACATGAGATGATTTTCTTAAGACTGCTTGGCATAACCACAAACTATCTTCATGTTACATGTTTTAATTACCTCCTTGCACCTGGATTATTTCATGTTTCCTTTTCTGTGAAGCAGCATGAAAGTAATGCTACCCTCTTAGTGCAAGATGGGGTAGTTCAGCAACAGATACATAATAATTAAATCATTCAAAATGGTGCAGATTTATGGGAACCTATAATTCAACTTTAGGTTAATGTCTTAGGCTTGTTCTAGTACCTATCCACATACTACCATAATTGCCTTTTGCAGAACAAAACAACTGCAGTGTAGCTGCTTTTGGGGGCAGCAATACAATTAGGAGAGGAATCTTCAAACAAACAAACAAACTCCAATTTATTTTAAAAAGAATTCAGTTGCCATCATGCCAAAATTAGATAGAAGAGTTGTGCCAAGTGTTCAGAAAGGATGGTTCACAAATTATGTTAGTGCAAACATTAAACACTTCTTGAAGCATTAAAGTGGCAGCATCTTTTAGAAGGTTTGTGTGGCTGCTTTGAAGGCTGTTTCTGGCTGTTTGTGCATGTGCTTCAGACAATTATGGACCATTCATGGGAAAACAACAAGAGACAGCCTTTAGAGCAGTTGTGCAGGGCTTCTGAAGTGGCTGAGAACTGGTAGTCCAACCAGAAAGATCTCGCCAATTTGGATGAAAAAAACTAAACAATATAGAGCTCCAGTAAAATGAATACAATTATAAAACCCCTCTCAGTGAAATTTCTGATGTGTTTTTCTGATTTTGTTGGCTCTGCATTTCAGCAAATGTAGTGTTTAGACTTTGTTCATTCTGTTTGCCTTTTTCCCTAAAGGTCAACAGAACTGCATTTTGCAAGAAGATAAATACTTAGTGTTCAGAGGGAAGGATAGTACAGTCCTTATTTTTAAAAGAAAGAATGCTAAAAAGTGCTGTTCTAGGATCAAGAAGCTTGGATCATGCTTTGTCTGCTTTTGTCTGTTTTTCATTCTATAAATTATATCAGCCTTTCCCAATCTGGTGCTTTGCATACGTTTTGGAATTATAAGTCCCAGAATTGTCTCAACACATCTGGACAGCACTTGTCCAGTGAACACTGGAGCAGATAAGGGCACTTCCATCACCTTCCACTAGTCAATCCATTCCGGGTTAATTTGCAGATGGATTGGTATTGCTGAAATTAATCTACTCTTGGCCATTGAATCCAACCTCCCGCTCAGTGTAGCAATCCATTTTGAAACATCCTCAACAGATAGTTATTCAATCTGTTCGACCGTATCAGCGACAAGGAACAAACCACCTCCCTACGAACTGGTTCCATTCTCAAACTTCTGGTCACTATTATATTTTTCTTAACATTCAGTAGCAGTCTGCTTTCCTGCATTTTCTGTCCTGTAGCCAAGAACAGTAAGGACAAGACCACAATTTTCATAATGTAACACTCCTTCAGGTACTTACAGAGGTTTTTTTCCCTCTCAGATTTATCAAGGCTAAGCAGTTTCCTCAATTTCTCCTCAGACTCAGTTTTTAACCCCTTGATTGTTCTGTTTTTTGTTTATTTTACAATACTTATATATTGCTCATACAACTCCTTCTCATCTTTATTGCCCTTTTCTGAACTCATTTCAGTTTGATATTGAGAGGCTTTAACAGTCTCTGTCTTTATCACATCTTTGGCTATATTTGAAAACCTTTTCTTCTGTCAGTTCAATCTAGTGAGACATAAAAGCCCCTTATATTTTGTTTAGCTGTTTAGGATTAATCTGCGACTTGACAATTCAGGTTTGATCTTATTCTAATTCTTTTTTTCCCTCCTCTTTACTGTTTTCATTGTATTTGGTTCAGTTGCAAAGGAGGAAGCACTGATTCCAGATGTGACTGGGTAATAAGATGAAGCAATCCAATGAAATGGTGCCTCATTTTTATGAAGCCCTATTATTTATATCTTTTTACATTATTTCTGTGCAACCCTAGTCATGTAACTCTGGGTGGCTTACAACAATTAAACACATAATACCATAAAACACCTAATTCCAACAAATGGATTAAATTATTATGTAAACCCAGCCAATAAAATCTATAAACCGTAGATGCATCAAGCACTAAAAGCCTGGTAGAAGAAAATTGTTTTTAATTTCCTCTTAAATGTCAATAGGAAGGGGACCATGTCTACCTTGGGAGCAAACCATTCCACAAGATAGCATCAACAGAAAGGCTGTTTTCATTCACTAGAAGTGGAAATGGATAGCATATTTTGCACACTCAGATGTGTAAGTTGGGCAAATTCTACTAGGAGCAGAGTGTCCTTAGGAAACCAGAACCCAAACCATGAAGGCTTTTTTAGGTAATACACAGCACTTTGATTTGTATCTGGAAACCTAACAGTTAGCCAGTGCTCCTGCCAGAGGAAAGGTGTTCCATTGCTGAATAGGTTTGCATGAGTCAGCACATGGGCCACCACATTCTCTGTTAACTTAAGTTTTCAAATTGACTTCAAAGGCAGCCCCAAGTAAAGTACATTGCAATAGTCCAAGTGTGAGGTAATGAGGACATAAGTTATTGTTGCCAGCAATTCCAGTTCCAGGTACAGTCTCATCTGATGCAGCAGATGAGCCTGGACAAAGGTTCTCCTGACATGTTTTCATCTGCTCTTCTATCAGGAATCATGAGTCCATGAAAATTTCCAGATTGCAGACCTGCTTTTTCTGAGAGAGCCCAACCACACCTAAAACCAAGAAGCCATACACTTAGTTTTGCATGTTTTCATCCTGAGTCTGTTTTGACCCATCTAGTTCCTTTTAGTCTCCAGGCACTGGGCCAAGACATCCACTGCATCTCCTATTTAGCCCAGGGTTGAGATATACAGCTGAGCATCATCAGCATACCAGACAGATCTTCCAATGGACTGTAATATATATACATATACAGGAGAGAGGACTGAGACCTGAGGTGCCTTATATTGGAATGGCCAGAGCCTTGATCTCTATTCTTTGATCATTATCAGCTAGAACTGATCACTTACAAAGAAAAAGAAGCACTATAAAACAGTGCCTACAGCCCTCAACTCTTGTAGATGGCATAGGATGAATCCCATGGTTAATGGTATCAAAGGCCACTGCGAGGTCTAATAGGACCAGAAGGGCTGCACTTCCTCATCCAGGTCATCCACAACCACCACCAATCCAGTTATATATGATGCCTAAGTGTGAACCCAGACTGACAAGGATTCAGATCATCATCTTCTTTCAAGGACCTCTGCAGCTGAGCCCCAACCACTGACTTTTCACCACCCTTATTGCAGTGTGGCTTGAACATGGGCTTGTACTTATGATTGGTTAAATTCCTTGTTTGTTTGTGCCATTGTTCTAGGCAATAGAGAGTGGATGACGGGTAAATCACATTAGTACTGGCAATAAGTCCTAATCACTCCCAAGGAGCTAAGAAAGCATGATGCCTGACCAGGTCTCAGGACTCACTGAACATGGTAGTTACCATATGCAGGAATAATTTCAGTGATTAATAATTTGTTTATATGTTAAATCTATCCTACCTTTCCTCTAGGACCTGAAGGTGGCATACATAGCATTCCTGCCTCCAGTTCTCACAATAGCCCTGTGGAGTGAGATAGACTAAGCGGTAGCAACAAGGCTTAGAGTGACCTAGTGAGCTTCCATGGTTAAACATAGACTTGTACCTGGGTCTTCTAGGTCCTAGTCCAGTACACATCTCACTACACCATAATGTAATGTGAATTATTCTGCCCACTGTTGGCAGTATTACATACATTACCCATGGTTGCTACTTCTAGGGAAAAGCAGCTTCAAAGGCAAATTTAAAAGGCAGAAAAGTGACATATATGTGAACAATTTTCCCCTGCTCTATTTTCCATTCTTTGCAGGACTCTCAAAACAGAAAATCAGCTGCAGAGTGAAGTTGCAGGAACAAATTTATAGGCAGTTTTCTCTATTTCACATCCCACTCAAGCTACAGGTGAAACTCGAAAAATTAGAATATCGTGCAAATGTTCATTTATGTCAGTATGGCAACTCAAAAGGTGAAACCAATATATGAGATAGACGCATTACATGCAAAGTGAGATATGTCAAGCCTTACTTTGGTATAATTGTGATGATTATGGCGTACAGCTTATAAAAACCCCAAATTCACAATCTCAGAAAATTAGAATATTACATGACATCAATAACACAAGGATTGGAAATAGAACAATATCGGACCTCTGCAAAGTATAAGCATGCATTATGTACTCAGTACTTGGTTTGGGCCCCTTTTGCAGCAATGACTGCTGCAATGCGGCGTGGCATGGATGCTATCAGCCTGTGGCACTGCTGAGGTGTTATGGAAGACCAGGATGCTTCAATAGCGGCCTTCAGCTCCGCTGCATTGTTCGGTCTCATGTCCCTCATCTTTCTCTAGGCAATGCCCCATAGATTCTCTATGGGGTTCAGGTCAGGTGAGTTTGCTGGCCAATCAAGCACAGTAATCCCATAGTCATTGAATCAGGTTTTGGTACTTTTGGCAGTGTGGGCAGGTGCCAAGTCCTGCTGGAAAATGAAGTTAGCATCCCCATAAAGCTTACTTGGAAGGAAGCATGAAGTGCTCCAAAATCTCCTGGTAGACGGCTGCGTTGACCCTGGACTTAATGAAGCACAGTGGACCAACACCAGCAGATGACATGGCTCCCCAAATCAACACAGACTGTGGAAACTTCACACGACTTCAAGCATCGTGCATTGTGTGCCTCTCCATTCGTCCTCCAGACTCTGGGTCCTTGGTTCCCAAATGAGATGCAAAAGTTGCTCTCATCAGAAAAGAGGACTTTGGACCACTGGGCAACAGACCAGTTCTTTTTTTCTGTAGCCCAGGTAAGACGCTTCTGACGTTGTTTGTTGTTCAGGAACAGCTTGACAAGAGGAATACGACATTTGAAGCCCGTGTCCAGGATCCGTCTGTGTGTGGTGGCTCTTGATGCACTAACTCCAGCCTTAGTCCACTCCTTGTGAAAGTCCCCAATGCTTTTGAATGGCCTTTTCCTGACAATCCTCTCCAGGCTGCGGTCATCCCTGCTGCTTGTGCACCTTTTTCTACCACACTTTTCCCTTCCACATAACCTTCTATTGATGTGCTTTGATACAGCACTTTGGGAACATCCAACTTCTTTTGCAATTACCTTTTGGGGCTTTCCCTCCTTATGGAGGGTGTCAATGATGGTTTTCTGCACAACTGTCAGGTCAGCAGTCTTTCCCATGCTTGTGATTCCTACTGAACCAGCCTGAGAGACCATTTAAAGGCTCAGGAACCCTTTGCAGTTGTTATGGATTCATTAGCTGATTAGAGTGGGACACTTTGAGCCTAGAATATTGAACCTTTTCACACTATTCTAATTTTCTGAGATTGTGAATTTGGGGTTTTCATAAGCTGTACACCATAATCATCACAATTATACCAAAGTAAGGCTTGACATATCTTGCTTTGCATGTAATGCGTCTATCTCATATATTGGTTTCACCTTTTGAGTTGCCATACTGACATAAATGAATATTTGCACGATATTCTAATTTTTCGAGTTTCGCCTGTATTTTACTTTAGAGGCATCAGCAGATGGAGAATTAAGATTAAGAAAGCGAGTTCTGAAATAGGTCAAAACTCATCTAGTTCAGGAGTTTATTTACACGGTGGATCAGTAAGTATATATGTAGTTGCATTATTCTACTTCTATATCTTGGTGATTGGTATTGAGAACCTGATTAGTGGTTGTGATCAATAGCCTTACCCTCCATCATTTTAATGTTGTTAAAACTCTCTGCTTTAATGGCCATCACTACATCTTCTAGCAATACATTTTACAGGTTACCAGATCTACCTTCACAAATTCCCCACTATTCAGCTTCATTGAAAGTCCATCAGTTGGGATGCACTGAGGAAGGGAGAAAACTTTAATCCTATCCACTTCATCAGTTTGCATTTGCTGTATATAATACAGCTGTGCAAAGTTTGGGATTTCATTCAGAAGAGGTGTTTTGGAGCACAAATGCATCATCTACAACTCATTAAAGCAGTTGTATGTTTCCAGGATCACACAGCTGCTGTGAATGCTTCCCAAAGCAGCATGATTCTGGAAAAAGGCCTACTTTAATGAGTTAAAGCTAGGTGCTATGTTTGCACTCCTGCGTGTTCTGAAACACCTCTTCCAAACTGAATATGTAGCACTACAGTCCTAACATGCAGTTGCATGTAGTTTGCAGTTTGTACTAAGAGTGTGTTCTTCCTTAAAGCAAAATCTTAAGGTGTTGTTTTCACCCATTAATCCAGAAAAGTGCCATACTTTGCAATGGAAGTTGTATTTTAGGGCTGTGCTAAAAGTTATTTTGAGGACCGTTCTACCTTTACCATGGGGCTTTTGGAGGGGAGGAAGTGGGATTCAAGAAAATTATGATTTTCACTTTTAAGTGCCTGTGTATGTAGCCCTCAATTCTATGCTTGCTGCATTCATTCATGAAACATTATACTTAGAAGTTTTAAGAGAAATAAAGTGTGCAATTTGGGAAAGTAGCCTTTGTTCCAGAGGTTCTCATCTTTTCAGGACTGGAATGGTGAGATCATGTCATGGGTGCTTTCACATGTGCTTGCCTAGTCAATAATTTACCAACAAGTAAAATGGCCAAGTGGCTGTCTATCACTTCCTCTAATCTACCAGGATGCTTGCATTCCACAACCTGTCATTACTCATAAATCACCACATTCTTGTCTTCAGGGTTGAAATGCAGAAAATGAAGATAATCCGGCCTTCCCCCAATATAGCCAAGTACACTATGATCTTTCACACTAGAGACCAAGGCAATGAGGCAAATGGCCAGAGGTGAGTTAAGAAAACACATCTGAAGTATATTCCATTGGAAAGCATAAATAGGTGATGGGAGACTAGACTGTGGGCTGTGTTCCTGCTAGAAATGTTTGGAAGACTCTATGTACATCTGAGAATGGATGATTGTTTAATATTATATAGCCTCTTAAGCTGCATTTTAATATATGACTTTATAATCCAACCTGTTTTCTCTCCTCTTTTCCTCCTACCCCCAACTTTAAAATGTCCTCAGAATGAATCTCTTACATCAGGTATCTCGAGTATGGAAGACTGATGGGCTAAATTCATGCTCCTATAGACTGCTTTCAAAAGAATACAATCCTTTATATACCAATATTACAGTGGATTTTGGAAGGCAAGATAAGTTTTCATAACCATTTCTTTTGCCTAATTTTATTAGAATGGACCAAAAAAAAAAAAAAAAAGTGATGACTGAGCTACAGCAGTGAAATATTCCGTTTCCTGTCGGTGGAATCTCAACAAGTTCCTTACAGAGGGAATGTTTTTAAAACACTGATAGATTTGCTAGTTATTTCTGTTTGAACTACAGGACAACATTGATTAGCTGGAAATGCTGTTTTTTTTTTTTTTTTTGATAAAAGTAACCCTTTGTAAAGAATTCTACTAAGCAACTTTTTGAAGTTAAAAGATACAAGAACAATTCAGCTGTTATCTTTTCAAAGAAACAAGACTTTTTTTTTCAGTACCCAACTTTTCAAAATGTTTTTTTTCAGTCAGTTGAATAAGTGCTCATCATAATAATATTTTGAAGAGGGATGGCACGTAATTCCTCTTTCTTAGAACAAGAAAAAAAATAAAAGTTTGAATAAAATGTAATAGCTGTTGATCTTCTATTATATTTATCCCAATATCTGTGTTAGTTTAATAATGTGTGAGAATTTACTACTAAAATAAATTGATCAGTGTGGTTTTCATTTTATTTTTCAAAGGAGAATAGCCAAACTTATTTGCAGAGAGTACACAAGTAGATAAATTGTTATTAAAATGATAGCATACACCTTTGCAAGGAAAGAATGCAGGATGGTCTAAAAATACAGTGATGCTTAGTGTAGCTAATGAATTTCAAATATTAGTACTAAGCATATACTCAGTCCTGTGGAGAAATGTGAAATTTCAGTATTATTTAAAAAAAAGAACCAGGAAAATAAATTGTGGTATAGCTACTCAAAGTGAAATTATTTTTGTATTTTCAATGTGGCTACCAGCAAGCCACATCATAGGTTTGCAAGGCAAACAATTCTGCTTATTTTCCCCACTGATTTACAAATGGGCAGAGGGGAATAGATTCAAGATTGGTGCTTTGTTGCTTTTAATAAACAGCAGGCTTAAATATTTAGATTTACTACTCTACCTTTCCAAAGTAAATCTGTTATGATGATTCAGTGAGCTGGGATATAGCACAGGGTAAGTCTCCACATCCATTCACTTTTGGATTTATAATATAGCAAATACGTGAACAGCTGCTCCATCTCATCAGTTTGAGTCTCCACAAATGTATCAAACTCTTCTAAATAACATGAGACTCCAATGAAACACGTTGACTAGAAAAGCAGGCAATCAGTTCATCTGAATACTTACATAAGATAAATGTTTATTAATGCTATTAGTCATTAAAATTCACTAAAATGGTATTTTAAAAGTAACACTCTGAAATACAATTTAAAATTAGCTGTCTTAAAATACAGCTATAGAAAATTGAATTTCTAGTGAAGAATCTTTCAAAAGGAGATCTGTAGGCCAACTCCAAATTCATATTCAGATAATTACTGAGAAAATTAGTAATAATAAATACCCACATTAATGTAACTTTTTTTTAAATGAACATTTGCTATGCAGAAGACTTGTGCAAATTAGAAAAGAGCACAGGGTTCAGTAGGTATTTTGCAATTGTTTATAGAGTAATCAGTTGCTGGTACTTCGCAAGCCCTATAGCAGAACTATTACTACCTTCTAGCTCCTGAAGGTTTACTGCAGAACAAGATAGGATATGTATTTTCTGTGTTGCTAATGTCAATGAGAAACCATTATACCCCAGATGCGGCTTCTTTAGTACCCTGTATTAGGCTCCTGCTTTATTTGGTCAAATGCACTCAAGGAATGTACTCTTAAATACCATTACCCTCTTTGCTTTCCTGGTGAGTTTAGCTTGTAAATAGCTCCAAGATTTGAAAGCTTCAGATGATATCCAAGTTAAATGTTATTCCTTTTTCTTCTGCCTGGAGGTGGTAGTGGTGGTGTAGCTCCAACATCTACTATAATGTGTGTATAAAGAGATTTCTTCTTCTTTTCCAAAAGTTTGAAGACAAGGGAATTTGTTCCATCATCTTTCCATGTTTGGGAAGTATGCAATTCAGCAGGCCTAGGGATAGCAAGATTCCAGCTTAGATAAGCCAGGAATATTTCTCATACAGAAATGCAAATCAAACAATGTTTCATTGCTAACTTTTTAGAAAGGCACAAAGAATTTGTTTCTTGTATTACAAAACAAGAATAAGGAAAAGGAAACTCTCTTCTAATATAACATTTTCAAGAGGAAGGGTTCTCATAAGAGGAAAAAAGGGTATTATTAAAGACATATGTCAGAAGTTCTTCACGAACAGAACATCCATTATGCAAAATGCACTGTCAGAGTTTAAGAAGTAGTCTAGGTGAGACCCCAATCATATACAGCCATTTGGGTTAATTAAAAAAAAGCAAATTATAGCCAGAGGAGCCTGATTTGGATGAAAAATTCTTATCTTGACTGAGACCTCATGGATGCAATTTGAACTGGGAAATATGCTTCCATGTTGTAATTTATTATGCAAAACACCAAGAATAGTGGCCGCACACTTTGAGACAATTGGGGTGGGGGAGGAAGGGTTCAGCCAGCCTTCTCTGACTCGAACTAAATTGGCTATAACAACAGTTTACTTTAAACTCGTGATTGTCTACTTTTGCCTTCAAGAGAATATTTCCTTTTGAATGTTGCAAACGATTTTTGAAATACAAACACAGGATCTATAGACATCTCTCCCTCACTTCCAGTAATAAGCAGTGTACCTCGTATAGGATGGCGAAGAGTTTCTAGGTCAGATGATGCAATTTCTAAGCACCATTACACTTTTTAGCAGTTTCACTAGAGCTTCAAGCCACATTTCCAGGACCTCTAAGATACATTTTACTGATAATGTACTTTTAAATATATTTGCTCGTCTGCTATTTAGTTAAAAATATTTAGCATTGCCAACAGATTCATTCATTCATTCATTCGTAAATTTCATCAATTACCTGAAGCCTAGGTGGCCTACAGAACTTACATACAAGACAAGTCAATTATATTATTTTAATTACTTATATTAAGTTTTAATTTAATGGAATATCAAAAATAGGTTAACATTTCTTGAATATAACAGTGCTGTTTAAAATTAAACCCTGAAGGCCTTCCAGAAGAACGATTTCACCTGCTTCTGGAAGGCCATGAGGGTGGCGGTCATCCTTGTCTTGGAGGGCAAGTATTCCAAAAGATGGGAATTACTACACAGAACACCTTTCATCAGGCCTACTCCTGTTGAATTTCCTGGTAGATGGGGACTCTTAGTTGGCCCTCCCTAGGGTTTTCAATGAGTATGGGCAGAAAATATTGGGGAAAGGTGGTCTATACCCAGGTTCTGAGCCGTTTACAAGTAGATCTCACTTAATGACTGCCCTGTTTCGCAATTGTTCAAAAGTTATGACAGTGCTGAAAAAGTAACTTTATGACCAATCCTCGCATTTACAACTGTCACAGCATCCCACTGGCCACGTGATAGCCATTTGCAGGCTTCACAACTGGCTTCTAACAAGCAGTCTCAATGGAAAAGCTGGCAGTCAAATTGCAAGCTGCGGTCATGTGATGTTTTTCTTAGTGGCACAGCTTAATGACCGTAGCAGAAGTGAGGTTGTAAGCCTGTCATGGTCACATTTCGCTTAGTGACCACACTGCTTAGCAATGGAGTTGCCGGTCCCAATTATGGTCGCTAAGCAAAGACTACCTGTAGTGATCAGCATCTTGAAGTGTACCGACAAATTAGCTGGTAACCAGAGCAGCTCCCGCAGCACTGATGTAACATAGTAGGATCATGACTAACCACTGAACATGGGTGCCACTGCATTCTGGAGCAACTACATAAAACAGTCACACTTTGATTTAAGATAGGTATGTGGCAGATAGGAATTTGATCTGCAGTGTTATATGTGAACTATCCTTCACATACAGGGGAGAAAGTTGTGATTGAACTTGACCAGAAAACAAAACAAAAACAAATGCAGTCACCTTTTCAGGTTCAGTAAAGGGCTAGCCGCTTCTCCGTAATCCATCATTTTGTAACGTCCAACATGAAAAGGAGCCCGAATTATTTTCATTCCCACTATATGGATCCTTTTTGAAATAAAACATGGTAGGAAAAATCATTTCAGAGCAGAGGTTCTTCAGTAAGAAAACAGACAAATGTACAATTGAAAAAGGTATGGCAACTACTTTCTAAGACAGTAAATACAGTTTCTGCCCTTTCTGGCTAAAAACATGTTTTCTACCACACAAACCAAGTTGAAAGCAAATAAAATTCATCATGAAATAGCCTGCCTACAGAATCTGTTTTGTAGATACTATGATTTTTAAGTATTCCTTACAGTGCTGACCATTTTCATTTTATAGTAGTCTTTGAGGAATTTTTTTTTGCTGCAATTAGGTTTCATGTGGGTTTCCATTTCCATCAGCAGAAAACCCCACTCCTATCATGGAAGATTTAAAAGATTTAACATAGAGGATCATATCCTGCATATATCTGAGCAGGCAGGATCTTTGGAGTGAAATAATAAAATGTGCCCATTTGATTGTTCCATATGGTTAGCAGGGAATGTTACATATAGTATGGGTAAGATTAAGGATGATAATCTAGTCTACATCTCGTCTGTAGTATAAAAACCTTGTTGAGTTCATACTTATTGAGCAATCAAGCTCAATATTCCATTCAGTGATGAAAATTATATGGAAGATAGAGAAATTTAAAAAAAATGCATTAAATAAAATAGTTATGTTGTAGGTCTGTGAAACTAAAGATATAATAGATCTGAAGATGGTGTGATCTTGAGTGGAAATGATGAATATGTACAAGGAGACTGGCCTGAGATGGGTGGCTATATAAATTGAATGAATGAATGAATAAAATAAATAAATAAAAATATTGTTTTAATTACAAATGAAATGGCTAAAATGTACATCAGAAAGTGTAAATTGGTATCATATAGGTTGTTATGGGTGGGTATGAAAATAGGAATCCATAAGTTGATGACAGTAGTATGTTATTGTCCAGTGAATTTTGATAATGGAAGAACCAGAGAATTTTGGAATGACTACAATCCATGGAAAAAACCTATTTTGCTAGGTGACAACAATGAATGGGTGAGAATGAGAGGAGAGAGAGTACAAAAAAAAGTAGTTGGGTCATTCAGAAAACCAGAAAGGAATGAGAAGGATAACTATTTGGTGAAAAAGTCTGTTTCAAAGTATATGCCTATTCTTATGTATACATGACAAGGGGATGAATATAAATATGAAAGCATAATTGATTTGATTGTTCATGAGGAACAACAGATAATTTGTGGATATAAGGATGATGAGGGCAAACTATTTGGTAGTATCAAGAGTAGTTCTTAAAAAATGGACATTCAAGAAAAGTAGTGAAAAAATTGGAGTCAAAGCAAAATAGTAAAACAACTATAGGAAGAGAAAAGTCCTATGTGACAAAACATTGCAAGATAAATTATTTTCAGTAAAATGAATGGCAAGTATACATAAAAAGGATGTGGAAGCTATTTGGAAGCCAGTGCCATGGAAACTAAAGAGAAGTATGAAAAAGGATGCTTGGTAGAGTGGTAAGTGAAAAAAAAGAAAAGCTGTGGATGAGAAAAACGTATCCGAGATATTGATGCAAAAAATAAGGACAAGAGAAAGATATTGTGTACTATGCAAAAAAAAAATGAGGACAAGACAAATATATTGTGCATTATGCACAGACAAAAAAGAGTAAGAAGCTAGTAAAAGAGAGCAAGGAATGGTTAAAACAAGCAGAGAAAATACAGAGCAATTTTGATGGAAATAAAACATTGTTTCAGAAGTGGAGGAAGAAGGCTAAACAAGGAGCCCCAAGCAGGACAAACAGAATTTCAAATAGAAATGATAAAATGATATGGGATGAAACTGAAGTGAGTGATTACTGGAATGAGTATTTTAAAAATCTGCATGAGAATGATACTGATATGTCAAAGAGCTGAATTTCTTTTTTATTTGTTAATAATTGAAGTTTTTAATAAACATAGTAAAATACAAACTATAAGAAAAAAAAAATTCAAAAGGCACACAAAAAAAAAGTAGAAAAGAAAAAAGGCAACAAAGACAATAATAAAGAAGTGTCTTCCAACTTTCATCACATGGAGCATAAGCTAATATATTAACTTTTCACCCTCTTTTAAAGTTACAAATTAAAAAAAAACCTCTTCTCCCTACAGCCTACCTTTTATCTACACACAATCTAGAAATAATCTTTTCAATCCTAGTTCAGTAAAAAGTCCATTATGAGTTACCAGAAACATCAAACAAATAGTTTATCCCTGGTCACGTAGTCCAACTTTGTAGTTCTTCTTTTGCTCTGCACAATCTTGACCTTTAAATCATTCCTATGGCATTGCAAGTTTTGATCTTTCATCACTCTTTGGTATTTAAAAGGAGTCTTCAAAGCTTTCACCAGCCTAATTTGTAAATCCATAAAGAGGCATCATCCAGGATTTCTTGTCACAGCTGTTCCATGTCCAAATACATTACTTGATTTGTGTTTTGTATTCCCATTTTGGTAATCCTAATTTTGTTGTCTTCCATGCCTTCAAACTCTATAATGTCTATGTCAAGTAAAAGTTTTTTTTAAAGTTTTTCTCATCATCTTCTAAGAGTTTATCCATTGAAATCTGTATCCTTTCTATTAGTTATTAATATTTCAGCCCATATAACAAACACTTTAAGATAAGAAAAAATTATAGCCAGCTTAGCCACTTTAATTCTTTTCTGCCTGGTCCTTTAGTTCCCTCTAGTGTCCATTTGCAACCTTCATCAAGCCTTAGTTCCTAATATGGATTTAGTTCTATTTCAGTCATTTCCCATGAGTATATTATTATATATTTGTTTTTCAAATCTTACAGCAAAAATAACCAATATTTCAAATCTCTCTAGTCTCCCAATCCATTTAAAACTTTCTTAAATCAAAATCTTTTTTTTTTTTTTGCTTTTGGTCAGTTGTATTTTAAATTCTTAAGACTCTTTTAAAATGCCTTAAATCCGAAGAAGGTAAAACTCACCAAGTGTCAAATTAAGGTTGCCATTTTGAAGGTCTCTAATGTCTATAAAGTGGTTAAACTGAACATTTCCGAAAGTGATTAGAAAATGAATTCAGCTGGCTTAGTGTCCCTTATGAAAGGCCCCGCCACTGCTGAGAGCAAAGATATTGTCTTCCTCCGCTACGCTCAAACCCGTAGGAAACAGCTGTTTTACGGTCTCCTCAAGAGGAGCTGCCATTCAGAGCACTCATGGGCGGTCTCCCAATCTTTCCTTCTCCAGAGAGATTCAAAGGATTGGTCTATTCACCCATATTTCATTCTTCACAGCAGTCATCGTCTGCTCGTTCATGGAGACATCTTCAGTTAGTCATGACTCACACCAGAAGCCGAAAGAGCTGAATACTATAAATGTTAGCATCCAAGCAAAGAAATTATGAAAGAGAAGTCATGAATGCAGTTATAATATTGAAAAATGGGAATACTGCACATGTAGATAGTATAAATGGAGAAATGTAAGATATGGCTGTGATCTGTTTATGGAGTGATTGGTGATGTTAAATGTATGTGTGAAGACTGTAGACAATTAAAAGAATGCTGCTAATTTTCCCCTAGACAAAGGAAATTTTGCAAGAGTAACTACAAAAACTACTGTAAGACTAGTTCTCTGGGAATGTGGCTGGCAGAGTTTTGGCTGGAATGGTAGGAGAAGTGAAATGCAAAATTTGGGAAGTGCAGTGCTAGGAAGGAAGTACTGTATACAGATGAGAATCTTGCTCTTCAGCTGGTCACTAAGTTTCATATGAATGTGACAAAGAAAGCTGATTTGTTGTTTTAGAAATATAAAATGAATAGATCTAAATTATGAGAAGTTTTTCATAAGTGGAAGTTTGGATGCTAAATGAGGTAAGAGTGGTGTATAATGCAAGTAAAGCATGTGTGAATATAAATGTGATGCTAATGTATGGCTCAACATTGAGCAGAAAGTTAGAGAACGATGTGCAATATCTCTTTGGTTGTTTAATGTATTTATGGAAAAATGTATATGGAACATTTGCAATGGTAGAGATGTGAGTATATGTGTACTTTTGCTTACAGAAGATGCCATAAGCTGAGAATCCAAATGATTTGCAGTAAACGTCAGGTTATAGAATGCAAAAAGGAGTATGGATCTGAAAATTAATGTTTCAAAGACAAAGGTTAGTTGACTTTGACAGGGAAAATGGAGTTATAAATAAAGGATGAAAAACTAAAGCTAATAAATGATTTCTTATATAGCTTTGTAGAATGTTTATTAAAGATGGAAAATGGATGGACTTATAATGCAAGAATGTATCACCAATACTTTGATTGTAATCCAGTATGTACAAATTCTTACTTTCTGTGGTGATGTTGGACAATTTGTCATGGAGCTTGACTCTCCCAGTTTAGATGAAGGAAAGGGTGCAAAGGACTGCAATTAAAGAATATAGTAGTCCCATGAATCTCAAAATGTAGCTCTCGGGGTAAAAAAAACTATTCAGTGTATGGCAGGAAAAGTACTCAGTTATAGTGTGTTTTAGCAGAGAAATTTCATGAGGATATCCTTTCACAGACTGTTAACATGTATTGTATTCACCAACATGTTCCTTGGTGCTTGCAATGCTCCTGCCCTAATTTAACTTTGATTTTTAAAAAAATGTTTTTAAATGTTTTTAAGACCTAGTCTGAAGTACAGCCTGTATTTCCAACATTGTCTTTGGGTCCTATATAGGTCCCACAAACATTCTTAGAAAACAATAGTTGGTTGCAGCCCAAAGCTTTAATTGCGGTATGTGGGGGTATTGCGACTGCTGTAGCAGATACTGTCAATAATTTTGTTATATCAGGCTTTTTGAATTTGAGATGATCCCATTATTTTACCCCATATTATTTATAAGAAAATGATATACCAAAATACTTATGCATGTCTGGTATTAATCACAGTTAAAGTATTATTCCTTGGTCATAAAGCTGTTACTGAAACTAGCCATTCTGAGGTCTTCTTCAAAGGCTTTTGAGGATATTGTGATTTTTATTATTTTGATAAATGGTCTAAAGCAGTCATCTGAAATAAAATGCAGAAACCTTCAGTGGCCTTCTTTGTTACTTGATTTGTTAACCTACTTATAAAGCACATATTTTAATTCCATTATATGACAATCTAAATCACAAATTTTGAAGTAGCTGAGGCAAAAAAAAATTTGATATATTACAAAAAGTAGTTAAAATACTGAATGGACAAGTATTAGATCTGCTTAGAATCTAATAATCCTCAAAATTGATTATTAATAATGAAACTATTAGAACTGACAGGCATAACTTGGCAGTAGCTGGTATGCAGCAGGAATATCTCAGAATATGCTTGCCAGAATTGTGTGAGAAATTGCGGTTTCTTCTGAAAAGCATGGAGGAATGACAAAATACAGTGGGTCTTCTATCTTCTGAGAAGCACTTGTTGAAATTGTGCTTGTCCTAACATGTTAAGAAGCAAGAGGAAAATGTTTTAATTTTAGGTATGTGACTGTGTGAAATCACATACAGGAGGGAAGTGCCAGCATTTGCATGATCTAAATTGTCCAAGGACTTAAGTTCTTATTACAACAAAGTTAAGCAGTTCTGTATACTTGATTGTAACCAGTCTTGATAATTATGGATTTATTGATCCCAATGAAATCATTGGAGGGGTCTTAAATTAAGACTTAATTTTTTTTTTCTTCAGTTAAGACTCTTAGTTGAGGGATTCAGCATGTAATTCCCTATCACTAAGACAGGTTATTGTACCAGGAGCCTATAGAATTAAACTAGCACAGTATCTACCTTGTAATTTAGTGTACGGATTGTGATAAAATCATGAGAATCTTAGGGTTTGGGACTGAAACTAATTTTTCAAAATGTCTACTACATACATAAGGAAAAGCTTGCTGATGAAATATCAACATGCCTTGGTACAGGTTAAGCTTATTTTACTAATGGTTGGTTAAAAAACACAGACACACAGGTTTTGGAATACAAATGAGTGTTTTGGGAAATCAGGCAAAAGCTGTTTAAAAATTCCAATAATTTCCTAGTAAACTATGATTCTTACATAGTTCCAATTGAATAGCTATTTACTAGTCTGTTATAATCTGACTGATATGGAATTAGGACACTAGCTAGAAAATATGCTAAGATAAGCAAGACATCACATATTAATGTGATGATATTCAGATCCATTTCAATATTAAAACTAATTAACCTGTAGCTGATCAATTTCTGGAGATAATCTTTTTTTTCCCTGTAATACTAGCCCCTAATCAATTCAAATGGATATGTGTTAGAACTCTGGGTTGGATCCAAAAAGCAGAAGTGAAAGAAAAAAAAGGCACTAGTATTATTCCACAAATATTTGTGCAAGAACGCGGATAAAACTTTGTACCTTGCCATAACTGATACATAACATATATTTAGTTATCTATTATATGAAGCTGGTGTTTATAATATTTTGCAAGTGCAGAATATAATAATTGGCCTTAGCTTCATTTTTCTTCAAACAATGTTTGAAGTCTTTTAATGCTTGCTTGTATATTGTAACTTTTCAATAAATAGTACCTTTCTGCAATGTCATCATCTTCACCAAGACGCTCCCAGTATGTGTTTGGAAACCCATTTATCTTCATATAGTGGTCTGGGGTCAAAGCAGTAACACCACCAAAAAAGGATGAATACGGCAGGCTATACAGAGAAAATAAATTTAAGCAAGTGATTTTATAAGCAAAGACCATACAATTGTATGGATTTACCATACAAACAAATGTATTTAGATACTGTGTTTTTTCTTTACTCCAACCCTTTCACATATGTACAATATATTGCATTAATGTGAATTCTACTGTTGATGCTGTTTGTTGTACTAAAATAGAAATATCATAGGAAAATCAATGTGCTCTAGCAATTAAAATTCTGGATTGGGACCAGAGAGACACATGTTTAAATCCTTACCAGGTAGCTTTAGGTCAGTTACCACTCTAAGCCAGATCTACTTTACAGGGCCGTGTTATATTTAAGGTAATACAACAGGAGAGACCCAGAACCCAAAGAGGAAAGAGAGGTCTGCAATAATTAAATTGTGAAAGAATTATGTATGGAAACTTCAAGACTTCAGTACACTTAAAAGCAAACCCTACATATAATTCTGAAATAATTATATATAAATCCTTTCAGATATATAGGGTTGACTTCTGAATAATCAAATTTAGTATTAGAGTTTAAGATACAATTGGATAATATTTCAGCATCTAAATTTACCCATAATACAAATTAGAAAGCGGCTATGAATTCTGAAAATCATTGCTTGAGTGTCAACTAAAATATGCTCATGCAGTAACTTTTTAAAAATAAGATACCTATGTGCTGTCATGGTTAAGTATAATTCTTATATATTTAAAATGTTATTAGGAAAAATGCATAGATTCAATCCAAGGAGAATAATTGTCCTGGACAGCACATGAAAAGTTTCTGGCATTACTAAAAAAAAGTAAGTGCATATAAATCTATACATTTTTTCATTGTACATTACCCAAATACTGAATTAGTAAATATATTTAGTAAACCATGTTTGCTCAGATTATTTTATTTCATAAAACACACTGTTCCATAATAAATGAAGATTTTACTCTCATTCTTTCAGATATTACCGGTAATATAACTTGTCAATAGCAGTGGACAAATGTTTGGGGTAATATTCATCACAGACATAAAGATTATAATCATTTTCTGGAACAAGATCCATATTATGTAGAAGCAGACAGTTCCAATCATTATCTTTCAGGGCCTCATGGACGCCAACATTAAGGAGCTTTGCTCTGTTAAATGGACCACTTCCAGCCTGGAAAGAAAACATGCCATTCAATCAAGTAACATAACACTAAAGTCAGACAGCAATGACTGTTCATAATATCTACACTGTACTGCTTTTACAACAAGCCTCTGATATGATTGACTGAGCTGTTATGTTGGTATTGGGTGATCAGCTGTTGTGAAAATTGGATAATTTGTAGTCCCATACTCATAAAAGATTAAATTAACAGTTTAGCTGGGATTAACAAACAGTTTGAACACTGAGAAAAGAGCTAGGGATGAGAGACAAAGTAGGAGGAGAGCTGTGTTAGTCTAAGGTAGCAAAAAATCAGGAGGAGTCTAGTAGCACTTTTTCTGACTAACAATTTCATTAAAGTGCATAACCTTTCATGAGCTGCAGCTCACTTCACTAGAAGCACTCTACCAGACTCCTTCAGATGCAAGATAAAGAGGCTGAACAATGAGCAGATAAAATAGGAACAGGAAGGAAAATGAGTGGTAATACAACTTCACAAAAGCAGCAAAGGACATACAATTAGAGACAATGAAGGGGCAATCATCAATAATAATAGACACTGCAATACCTAGAAAAAGAACTGGGAAAAAAATCATAGAACAACTATGGCAAAGCAAAGCAAGTTTGGATGGTGAACACTGCAATACCTGGAGACAGTAGAAGAGAAGAGAAAGAACTAGAAATCACAAAAATATAAAGACCTGCAAATAGAAGTAGAATGACTATTGCAAAAGAAAGCAAAGATAGTACCAATAGTTACAGGCACCTTAGGTGTAATCCCAAAACATCTGGAGCACCACTTGAACACAATCAGCATTGACAAAATCACCATCAGTCAATTGCAAAAGGCAGCTTTACTTGGAACAGCTTATATCTTGCAGCTTATATCCTTTACTTGGAACAGCTTATATCTTTAACACCATCAAACAACATCTGCCTATCCCAGGTCCTTGGGAAGGACTTGATAGGTGGATAAGAATGCCAAATGCAGTCTAAACATCTGGCTGACTGTGCGACCAATAATAATAATAGCTGATGCAGTCCAACAGCATCTAGTTGAAAACAAGCTCTTTCCATCTGAGCAGAAAGGAAACCGCCCAAACTGCAGAGGCACAAAAGATCAGCTCCTAATTGACAAGATGATTTTGGAAAACTGCAAGAGAAGGAAGACCAATCTGAATGTAGCTTGGATTGATTACAAGAAGGTATTCGACTCCCTGCCACATGACTGGATAATCAAGTGCCTAGAAATAATAGGAGTCAGTAGAAAAATCAGAACCTTTGTGCAAGATCAATGGCACAATGGAAGACACAGTTGCTGGTCACTGGTGACAGACTGGGAGAGATTAATGTCAAGAGAAGACTATTTCAAGGAGATTCACTATCACCACTTCTGTTTGTCATTACATTGATTTCTCTGTCAATACTGAACAAGTCAGGCCGTGGCTAGCAAACATCAAAAACATCTGCCAGGCTATCCTACTTCCTTTACATGGACAATCTAAAGCTGTATGGAAAAACACCATCTGAAATAGAATAGCTGCTC
Source organism: Liasis olivaceus (assembly GCA_030867105.1). Lineage (NCBI taxonomy): Eukaryota > Metazoa > Chordata > Lepidosauria > Squamata > Pythonidae > Liasis > Liasis olivaceus. Next base: position 87,663,582 of record CM061352.1, on the reverse strand, counting down.
AACACTCTGATTATACAGCCAAGATACTGCAATGGGTTTGGGCTGGACAAGTGTGCCACCTTTACCATCAATAGGGGAGAAATAATGAAAACTGAAAGAATGAAGGTGCCCTATGGAAATAATATCAAGAGTCAGGGTGAAGAAGATTACTACAAATACCTGGGCATCCTTCAAGCTGACAGCGTTAAGCACATGGAAGTAAAGAAGGTTACTAGCGAATACATCATGAGAGTGAAGAAGATCTTAAAGTCCAAACTCAGCGGAGTAAATACCATCAAGGCAATTAACACCTGGGCAATTCCAGTCATTAGACACACAGCTGGAATAGTGGACTGGGCTCAAGTAGAATTAGAAGCCCTGGATAGGAAGACCAGAAAAATAATGACAATGAATCATGCCATTCATCCACGCAGGGATGTTGACAGACTCTACTTGCCAAGAAGCATAGATGAACGTGGAATGTTAGAAGTACAACAGACAGCTGAAGAAGAAAAAAGGGCATTAGAAGAATATCTGAAGGACAGTGAAGGAGATGCACTGAAGCTAGTATACCATGAAGGCTCAATGAATACTGAAGAGACCAAACTGGCCTACAAGAAAGACCAAATAAAGAATTAAAAAGAGTCATGGTAAGGCAAAGTATTACATGGCCAGTACACAAAAAACTAGCAAGCAAAACAGATAACAAGACCTGGCAATGGTTAAGAGCAGGAAACCTGAAGAAAGAGACAGAGGGGCTGATTCTGGCTACACAAGACCAAGAATTAAGAACAAATGCATACAAAGACAGAGTTGAAAAGATAGAAACAGACAGCTGATGCCGCTTCTGCAAAGAAGCTGAAGAAACAGCTGCTGCAAGAAGATCGCACAGACTGACTACAAACAATGGCATGACAAAGTAACAACAATGGTGCATTGGAATATTTGCAAGAAATACCACTTGCTGGCAAGCAAGAACTGGTGGGACCACAAAACAGACAAAGTAATGGAAAATGAAGACGTTGAAGTGCTCTGGGACTTTAGAATTCAAACACACAAGCACCTGCCACATAATACCCCAGACCAACAACTGTTGGTAAGACAGACAAAAAAGTCTGGATAGTGGAATTGCAATACTTGGAGACAGCAGAATAGAAAAGAAAGAACTGGAGAAAATCACAAAATACAAAGATCTGCAAATGGAAATAGAATGACTGTGGCAAGAGAGCAAAGAGTACCAAGAGTAATAGGCACCTTGGGTGCAATCCCAAAACATCTGGTGCACTATTTAAAGACCATCAGCATTGACAAAATCACCATCAGTCAATTGCAAAAAGCAGCTTTACTTGAAAAGGATATAAGCATCCTGCAACGATGCCTTTAACACCATCAAACAACAACATCTGCCTATCCCAGGTCCTTGGGAAGAACTCAGTAGATGGATAAAAATGCAAAATCCAGTGTAGACAGCTGGCTGTGTGACCAACAATAATAAATTGATTAAACTTGTATGCTGCCTGACTCTCAACGACTCTGGGTGGCTCACAACAATCAAACAGAAATTACAATAAAACTTTAGAAATAAAAAAAGATGGCAAGCACAATAGTGAGGGGTCTCACTCTCCCTCGCTTAAGGCGTGGGTGAACAGCCAGGTCTTCATGGCTCTTCTAAACTGCAGCAGAGTAGGGGCCATCTGGATCTTGAATCTAGTACCGCACTAAAGCTATGCATGAAATTGGATTAGATTCCTTGGTAGTATTTGGAATTATCATGTTTGAGTCAATATCTCTAACATACAAGTTTGATTTTCAATTAGACACTCCTCCAAATGCCCTAAAATTAGATAATAATAAAATTAAGCCTCCAAATTGGCTCTTCTTTTCAGTATTTTCCTGTGGTTTCTAATCATTTCCAATAAATTACACAGAAAATATGAATGGAACATTATTTCAAAGGAGGATCAACAGAATGATTTGGATAAGATTGTAATCATAGTTTTTTTCCCAGACTGGCTATTGATTTATTAGAATATGAACCATGTGCATTTTGGAAAATGTTATCACCCTTGACATTTCATCTTTTCTCTATAGCAAATAGAGCAGTTTCCGCCTTTAAGAAGACTATAAGGCAGGCTTCCCCTCCATATGTGTTTATGCTTCTCAGAATTCCCAGATAATATTGATCCAGAATATGAAGTTGAGGAAAGCCTGTCTAGGCCTGTTAAGATAGTCAGCAGAACTACATGTAACTATTTCTAGTATCATCAGACACCATCTGTGCTCAACCAGAGACTTGCTTAATAGTTTGGCTTACCTGATGAATCAAGTAGATACAGTAGCTAAGCTGCTGACGCTGCAGAAAAGGATGAAGGTAATAGAGAAAGTGGTGCAACTGCTTCTCACAATTCCTGTATGGTACAATGATAGCAGTTTTGTACCGGGCTAGACAATGAGGTGGGCTATAGCAACCACCTGATTGGACATATGGATTTTTGCGGATAATTGTTCTTTCACTGTGTAGTGTATCAAATGTGATGGTTAAGAGTCCAACTGTATAAAATATGGGTTAGCATAAGAAAAAGAAAATTATTAAAAACTTGACAAAGTTGTGCAAATTTCAAAATTAGTGCTTCTGAAAAAACAGGTGATGATTTTGACTATTTCCTCTCTAGACAGTATTTCTAAATGAACTCACATGGAAAATACTGGCTATGTTTGGATATTTCATTAAACAATGTTTTAGCATTACAACAAGGATCCCACATGAACCTTGGGCCTTCACACTATTCTTCAGCATAGCTCTAAAAATTTCTGCTTAAATATGAGTTACTCAAGTAAGCCAGCTTCAAAGACTACAATTTGTCTAGGTAAGAACGTTATGCCAAGCAGCAGTTAATATAAAATGAAAGATTTTCTGAAGTCTGTCTTACAGTCACATTGGAAAAGGGTGATGGTAGAAAAGAAAGGCAAACTTACATTTACAAGAATAAGGGTTTACTTATTCTTGTAAATAGTAAAACATGTCCCACTGAAATGATTTTTTTCTATATAAAAATTTGTATAAATACTCAAAGAAGTTAGTCAACAGCTCTCTTATAAAACATATGTGGATTTTCAGTTCTATCATTTTTAATCTGTATTTTTTTAAAGTAGAATGGAATTATGGGATCAGATTTTAATTTGTGTTTAAATAATTAGCGTTGTTAGGTATACACATCTTTCTAGGGCCAGTGAAATCACATAATGCATATAAATACAAAGAACACAATCTCTCATTCCAACTAAACTATTCAGATCAAGTCAGATATTACATTTCTTGAATTTGGATTGAAAATTCATAATGTCATTGAAGTGTATGATTTTACTACAAACCTACTGGCTTCCAAACAGGAGTAAAACTCAGGAAACAGTAGTTGGCCTGGTTGGCACATGTGTTGACTGCTGATCAAAATGAGTTGGATAAGCTTTATGAAATAGATATATTATATCATGGTTCCCTTGCCTTCCTGCCTTACCCTACCATATTTGTATCTCTACTTTGCATTTAGACAAAATACCAGATTATAACTGTTATAGATGCAGCTGCTGAAATCAAAAGAAAAATGTAGACTACTGAAGTATTCATCCAGCTCTCTCCATGATATATTAGTGCAAGTAAAACACTGTATTATTGACTTAAAAAAAATAATTTGCATTCTTATACCACAATAAGACTTCTTAGTTTTGTACTCACCATCTTGGCAGAGATGGGAAGGGAAAGCAACTTACACTGTTATTTTAATACATTATATTGTTATTATCTTTTCGTTTTAATCTTATTACTGTTTTAGGATGTCTGAAAGCCACCAGGATCAGGCATGATTGGAATGACATATAGGCCTAGTCAAATGAATAAACTTGCTGTCATTTTGCAAAACTAGTCTGTATTATTTTGACCTACGTTGTAGCAACAATGACATCAGCTATTAATGCATAGTATCAGTAGTAGTCATGTTCACAACATACTGTCTGCAAAGTACCTCCATAAAATGACTTGTAAGAGGGATCCATAGCAATAATTATTTATTAAGTCTAAGGATCTTGTACAACTTGCTACTCTTCTAATTTATATTGATAGGCAGGAGTTGCCACAGAAGAACAAAAATAACCTTCATGGATAGCTTTCATATGCTAGTCAAATCATGAGGCTATGCTGATCTAGATCAGCTTATTAATGAGATAGAAAAAAAAATCTTAACAACCTGTATTGTGCATATCATTTTATACATACCAATTATGTCTGACTGTGGTTTACAAGTCTGCATAGTGGCCTTATCAGGAGCAGGAGTAAACAAACTAAGATTTATATAGACATCCTCTGATTTTGAATAGTCCAATGACTTGCGCACTTCTAAATAAGCCTGAAATAAAACTGAACTGCTGCCTCGGTAAAGTATCAAGACGAATATAACTTGAAAGGTTACCAAGAGAAGCAGAAAGCAAGGATTTTCAGCTCGAGAAAGGTTCATTTTCTTCATAAAGAATTTAATTCTTATTTAGTTCTTCAGGACATTCCAGTGTTTAACTTCATAGGTACAGTAGTTAAAGCTTCAGTAGATGACTTTTTGAGGTAACTGAATATGAAGATTGTCATTTTTGGGAAGTATCCTAGATTCTCAGCATGATTTCTTGAAACTCACAGGGTATTCTAGATCAAATGTTTTATATTTTAACCATCTTTGGTGAATCCATTCTTCCATTATTCAATCTGCAATTAATATGGGAAAAGTAATAAAAATGTGGTAATAATATACAGCTTAATTACAACTAACTCTTTCAATTATATGTAAAAGTATTTCAAGCATGAAAGAAACACTAATTTAAACTAGACAACAGATCCAACCTGTATTAGGTGGTCCTAGGTTCAGTCCCTGGATTCTTCTGTTAAGAGATCTTAATATGCCTGCAAAAGATCTCTGCCTGGGGCCATAAAGAAATGCTGACCATCAAGATTTCCTTTCCAGATGGAAAGGAAAAAGGTAAAAAGAGAAGGTCCCTGTAAATCCAGCTCATATCATAAGAGAATTATATACCAAAATAGTTATGCATGCCTGGTATTAATGAGTGCTAAAATATAGGAATTTGTATAGCTCTTCTTACCGAGACTGGCAATTCTGAGGTATCCCTCAAAAGATACTGTTTTTTTTAAATTATTTTGAGAAATGCCTTAAAAACACATGCACACATCTTTGCACCTTACCTCACTCTTATGCCATTCTTGTACTTTCCCTAGTTTTCTCTTTTTCACTCATTCTCCATTCCCTGCCTTCTCTCCAAATTTTCTCCTATTTCTCTGCCAGCACAATTTCACCCACTTCCTGGTTTGAAATCAGCTCATTTTCTGAGTAGATTGGTTTACCAGGAAAGCCTGTAGTTCTACATTCAATCTCTGTGGAGTCCCTGGAGTTCTCTGAGCTTGGCTGTTTTCTTGCAAACATTTCATTACCCTGCTAGGTAACATCTTCAGTGAACATTTGCAAGAAAACAGCCAAGCTCAGAGAACTCCAGGGACTCCACAGTTCAACCCAGAACTACACATATTCTCTTCTATTGGTACATCCAATCTCATTTATATACTTGCTGTTTTCTGTTCTTACTACTCAAGAACTTTTCTTCAGTACTTTTTGGGGATACTGTTTTGATTACCTTAACTGAGACATACATCTCCAAACTTTGCAGTTCCTCATTTTACATGCATTATTTTGAGCTTCAGGTTCAAATGTTAACTTGGTGATTTAAATTATAAGGATAGAGTGAAATCTAGTTTAGTGCTCTTTAGATTATCTTACCCATGCATCTGAAAACACGTGCTTCTTCCCTAAGGATAAAAAAATTGAACATAGTTTTGGAATCTGCTGCTAGCTTGTAGCCTTCTCTCTTCCACACATTTAACTCCAAATGGTCCTTGATTTCAAACTTGACAATACAGTAATTTGAAATACCAGAGAGAGGCTCACTTCCTATTAACAGATTAGCATGGCATATTCACTGCTTTATCTGATCCCCATAAAATGTTATTCAATAGAAACTAAAAGAGGAATACACTAAAAAAAACCCCAAAACCTCAGATTTTATCATTAGCTGAACGTTTATGCCCATGCTTTCCTCACAGAAATCCTTTCTTCACAATTTTTCCAGTTTCAGCCTTATTATTTGTCGGCAAAAAATACATGTCTTTGAACATTTAATTGCAGGCTGGGGAGAAGTTATCACTGACAGAAAATAATCTACAATACACTGGCAGGATTATCTAACATTAAATGCACATACATTGAGGAGGGTGAAGGTTCTGAGAAAAAATAATACACAACATTATTCCAGCAATTTTTCTTCTATTCGTCAGGGAAAAGTAACCATGTGAGGGAAAGAGGAAAGCAAACGTTATCAAGGTGATTCTATCAGTGCTGAGGAAGGCAAAAACGCCTTAAGCAGCTCCCCCTCTCCCCAAGCGAAATAATAAACCTCGTTACAATTCTCCTCCCGGCCCAAAAACACCCGTCAATTTAACTCAGAAACCCTCTCCAAAGACATTTTGGGCACAGGGTCTTTGCCTTAACTTTCTCAACACTTTCAGCGGAATTCAGGCCTGAGGAACAAGAAGTTAACTACTTCTTTGCGGTGTGGCTTTTGGCTGTCTTGTGAATTAAGCTAACAATTCCATCAGTTTCCTCATACTCCAGTACAGTCCCCTTCACTCCACCCTACCTTCTAGCCCGAGTCCAATCGGTAAATTTACGAGGGAAGCCTAATCAGGCATCGCTTTCGCCGTTCGAGCTACCCTCTTCCAATTCCGAGAAGAAACTACCCGTAAAGCCCAACTTCTCCTTCCTCATCCCAAAGACGCACCCACCTCAGAAGTCGCACCAACGAAAAGCTGTGAAGCGGGGAAACGAAGGCACCCACCTGGCCGCCTTGGAAACAAACGCGCACGAGGTACTTCCTAGAGGCGGCCGGAGTAGAGCCACGCCCCCTTCCTCTTAATGATACCTTTTTTAAATAAAGGGTATTAGGACTACATGTACCAAGATGCAATGCAAAGTCTAGGCCTCCCCCGAGTAAAGCGTGGAATGCCGGGAGTCTGGAAGAAAGCGTTCTATATAAATCCCTTGGGGGTGGGGGGGTTATATTGAGACGTATGTGACGCAAAGCGGGGATACAGACTTTTGCTTTCGTTTACGTGTCTTTTTCCTTCGTTATATAAATAGCACCATAAATAGAGATTAAAATGTCCATGGTTTGTTTAAATATGGCTGTAGAACAACAATTGGCAAGGTCCACATCCCCGCAAGGTAAAACGAAGCAAACCACATTATGGCTTACCATGTGTAAAGTATGTGTAAAGCCAAAGTATTATTTTGTTGAAGTAAACCCCACTGAACTTAATCATTCTCCCAGTCAGATACTCAATTTAGAGAAAGCCGCTTTAAAATCTATGGGACTTACTTTGGTATAGGAGATGGGAAATGTGAATGGAACTAGTGTGTCAAAATTTGTACAAGTGTGTGATCCTCAATATTTTTTCACCAATGACAAAGATAATTCTGTATTTTTAGGACTAGAGTGAGAGTACTGTACAGTTTTAGGGCTCTTTAAAAGACTTGTGGGAGCAAGGGATTCAATTCTCATTTGATCCCTCTCCTCTTCCGCTTGCTTCTCATTGCATCCTACATCAATGCAATTTTATTTTGTTTTTGTTCATTTAAATCAATGGTCTAAGAATTGGACATGAGTGGGAAAATCTGAAAAAATTCTGTTGTATTTTAACTGATTTGTTTTTCTGTCTTGAATGAAAAATGTTGATTCATCTGATTATTTCAAATATTCAATTATGATTGATTGATTGATTATGTGCCATCAAGTCATTTTCCACATGGATAGATTTTCTCCATAATGAATTAATTCTACTAGGGCTGCAAAAAGGGGATGACCACTAGACGGCACCAAAGATTTAGAGTTTTCTGTACCTCTTTGTCACCACCTTGTGGTCATTTTGATTTTGTGTCCTAGATACTATAGCCCTAATTGTACTAGTGTACAGTATTATGACAGCATTGCATGGGACCTTCTCCATTGCCTCCTCTCTTTAAAAAAATACTGCTTGGCAATTACGCTGTTAATATGATTCTTAACCTTAAATTATCTTTATTTTATGGGTGCATGTCAAACCTAGAATGTTTCTCTAAAGGGAAACTAAATAGAAACCAAATAAATCCCTGTAATTAATGTTATACAAAGTACAATTCCTAGATGTTAAATGTTTACACTTAATTTGAATCCATAGCTCTCCAGATGTCCTTCTACTCTGAAAATCCTATCTTTCAACTTTTAGCTATGGTTTCTGTTCTCATGGTTAACTTTTTTTATTTTTTGGTGCCTTCAAGTCAATGTTGACCCCTGGCGACTGCCTGGACAACTCCCTGCAGTTTTCTTGGCAAGATTTCAGAAGTGGTTTGCCATTGCCTCCTTCCTAGGGCTGAGAGAGAATGACTGGTCACCTAACTGGCTTTGTGCCTAAGACGGGACTAGAACTCATGGTCTCCCAGTTTCTAACGAGGTGCCTTAACCGCTACACCAAACTGGCTCTCCTATTCATGGTTTACTCATTTATATTAGTGGATTTGCATAATGCTAAACTATAAAAAGCCCACCTGAGCTGGGTTTGCCAGTACATTAAGCTAAAAAGGGGTTGATAGTTTGTAATTCAGACTGTTATGCAAATACAGCCCATATTAAACATCAAAACATATCTGAATATTAATTGCAAGGAAAACCTTTCTTTATTGGTATCCATAAATTATCATTCATATAATATGTATTTATGTCTTGCCAGTTCTTCTGAATGGAGTAGACAATGACCCATATGACAATCAAGAGAACAGAAGCCTTTGAAATGGGTTGAATGTTTACAAAATGAGATGGTCCTCTAAAGAATAGTCAAAGATGGGGAAATTGTGAATAACGTTAAAAAAAGGAATTAGAATAGTTGGGTCACATGATAAACAATGAGGAATATCAACTATTTCAATTAATTATACAAGGAAAGATTCAAGAGAAATGCAGCACTGGATGACAATGTATACTGTATTTTGGATGAAAAATATACATGCATAGTTTGGCCAAAATGTAGCCTTTGTTTTGGACATTAATATCAAAAGACAAATAGTGTTATTGTTTGCCAACCTCCACTAGGAAAAGGGACTAAAAGAAGAAAAGTTAGTCTTAATTGGATTATTTTACAGGAAATTTTAATCTTTTGCACCCTCCCAGATTCCAATTATAAAATAATTATTTGATTGATTGATTGATAGATTGATTGATTGATATGGCCACCCATCTCAACTTCATGACTCTGGGTGAATGCAGATACTTCTCTATGCATGAATTTTAGTCTTTTTGAATTAAAAGTTGATTTATTTTTTTAAAAATTAACTGTCTCCACTGAAGCATGTGAAGGATATAGTAGCTATTCTGCACATCCACTATGGTGTTTATAGGGGGAAGAGGCAGAAAGGGAACAATATTAGTCCAAATTTTTGAGCACCAAGCAAGAGACTATCTGCCTAGCCAAAAATCTGTCTTTCTCATTTTTATGCATCTGCCTCAGAAATTAAAGTGATGCATTTTTGTAAAGAAATGGAGCTAAATACGATCTTCAACAGAGCTTGAAATTAAGTTTGTGCAAAGGACTGTAGATATCTGAGGAAGGTGACAGCTTCTGTCCCCAAATATAACCTTCAAATATAATTTCCCTTGAATCAGATTGGAATTGGGTGAAAGAAGCAACAATAAAAATACCTTACTCTATTTAATCAGTTATATGCCAGCCCTGTACCCTCACTTCTCACTGTCAATTGCAAAAGGAGACAGGAATGCTGGGCTGAAAGCTGTTCTGCAATTTCTCATGCTGTTTCTTCTTCCGCTGCAAAAAAAGGATTCTGTTTTTCTACTTTATTTTCAGAGTACCAAAGAATTTGCACATTTTGTTCTGATGGTGAGTTCTTTGAGCTTACTTTACTCTTGCAAGTGGTAAAGTGTGTAGCTGCTGGCTTTGGTTACCCATCTCTCTGAGGCTTCTCCAGCTGCCCAAACTTCTCAGTCTAAGAAAGACCAGTGGAGGAGTTCCCATAAGATGCTTTCCATTGGGATTTAATCAAAGTGTGAAAAGCTTGGGAGACCACTGGAGAGATTAGGATACAAACTTTAAACACACCATCATTAGCTGCATTGTAACTAAGTACAAGACCACCATCTTCCAATTTTGAAATTCTCTTCTCCTTTGAAAGAGATTCTAAAAGAGAATTCTCTTTCGTCGAATTGAATGAGGGCTGGTAGAAAAACATCCAAGATCCTTTTCCATCATGGCACAAGCATAAAATGATATTTTGGTGGCTCTAACAATACAAAGGTGTGTGTCACGGCAGCAGTGGTGTCTGGGGGGACAAGGGGGAGGGTCAGACTGATATCAGCAGTGTTGTGGCATTGTATACATGCACACCAAAAGGAATAGAGTTTGTGTGGTGATGTTACAACACTGCCTTAGTCATTCTGACCAAAGCTGCAAGTTCCTCAAATGCTACTGTACAGACATGGGGATGGGAATTCAATTTCCACTCTCATTAGGCTGTTCTTTTCCATTGGACTTTTTTTTTTAAGTGTTACCTCAACCATGTTTACCTGATCATGTTGATAACATTCTGACACCTTTCTCTTGTTCAGTGAATGTTCCCCATTTATATTCTCAGTAATATGCAGTGACAAAGGGAGAGTGTCTCCCCAAATATTAGATTTGATTGTTCAATACAGTCTTGGAAAACAATTTGCAGCCAGTGGATATACCGTCCCAGCCACTCTGACTTCAGAATTTGTCTTCAGTAAAACATAGGAATCAGATTCCATGGAGCAAAGCAGCAGAGCAACAAAGAGTGACTATAATATCTGTTTGGGTAGAAAGAAGTATTTTTTTCATTGCCAAAGAAGAATCCTCAACATCCTTTTCTATATTCTGGAATAATAAATGCTAATTATAATAAAGATGCTGAAGACACAACTGAGAGCTTACAACAGAAGCAATATCTTTTTGTTTCCTTTCACATCATAGATTTATTCCTAATCATAGATTTAAGAGTTAGAAAGGGCCACTTAGGTCATCAAGTCTGAGCTCCTGATGAGTGCAATACAAATTAAAGTATCCTTGACAGATTGCTGACTGGCCTCAACTTGAACACATCCAATGATGGGGACTCTATTAATGGTTAATGGTTCTACCATTGTCATTGTTAGGAAGGTTTTTCAATTGTTATCTGTCTTTCTGTAATTTAAATCCACTATCCTGTGTCCTGCACCTTGGGAAAATGGAGAAGTCCTGACTTCTATGTCACATCCTTTCAGGTATTTGAAGAGTGCTATGATATTCCTCCTCAGTTTTCTCTTAAGGCTAATACTCCCCGTTCCTTCCATCACTCTTCATGTAACAGTTTCTAGTTCTCGTCTTCTGATCACTGTCCTTCTTGGAACCTGCTCCAGTATGGCTCAATCCTTCCTCAGGTGTGATGCTCAGAATTGGACACAATAATTTATAGTAAGAACACTGTTGCCAATTAATTGGATGTTTTGTAGATATGTAAGCAAGTTGAAAAAAAATTACTCAAAACCACAGAAATATTCAATGAACAGTTTGAGACATAAAAGCACAGAGTGCACGAACAATACCAGTGGAAGGGGCGGGGGAGGGATTTTAAAGCACTTTTCTTTGTGCCAGTCCCTAATCCAGCATCAATTTGCAGCTAATATTTGGCATTATGCTTCAGCCTGGGGGCTTAGAAATTCTGCAACATATATTGGCATCTGTGTGGAAGAGGACAACATTTGTGCATCAAAAACAAGCATATGGTAATATTCTCCATCTTCCCCAGTCAACAATGCCTTCTGGTAAAAGGAGCCCTTCATAAGCTAGCTTCACAGCTGCCTGTCAGTGACCTCTGTTGACCTATTGCAGCTAGCTAAAGGCAGGCAGAAAGGGAGAAGGAGCAGTTCTGACAGCCTTAGGTTCAAATGTATGATTCATTATTTAGCCTAAATAAATGTGATTAAATATTATTGTTTAGTATCATGCACATGTATATTTATACACATTCTATTGACATATGAATGGAATAATTATAAAAGATAATGTTGATCAATAAGGAAATATACTGACAATGCAACACAAGTGTGTGAAGTATGTGGGATAAGCAGATATGCAATTCAGAATGTGTTTACATAGGTACATGAGAATGAAATGTGTGTTTATGATTGAAGCAGCGTAGATATATGTGAATTCTATCTTTAATTTTAAGCCCAGGTACTATTTGGAAGTGAAATAAGATAGGACTATAGTTTGTATATATTCTCTAGGAAGGCAGAAGTAAATATGTAAATAAAACCAAACATTTTTTAAAAATCCTAATTTCCTGTGAGTTTCCAACATGGAATGTGATGGCTGTTGAATTTTCAGAGATAAGAGATATTAAAAAACTCAGTCCAGTTTTCAGGAGACAGAAATTCCATTTTTCTTATAGTTTCATAAGAATGTTAGAAACTGGGGATGCTCTCAGTATTTTGTTGCAGATCTCCTCTATCTTTTAAATGGATATATCTATGAGGTCTCATTCATTACACAAATGGAGAAGAATCAGAAATTGCTTTCTTGTTTCAAGTGATCTGCTTTTCATCATGAGCTTGTCATACTTTATATATAATGTATAATGCAGTTATACGGCAATATCCTTTTCTTATGTATGTTGCTATCTTTCATCTTGTTGTGAATAATAGTCCCCCAAATGATGTTATCACCACTATGATTTATTTTTAAAAATGAATATAACTCTTACCATTGATCTCCTTTTGTTCCATCTCTAAATACTGAATTCTTTTCATGAGATAATGTATTTTGGCAAAATGGTATCCAAAGCACTGGAAGAGTTTTCATCTAGATGAAGGATGTCTTCTTTCTCCAACTTCCTTTGTTATGGCAGTTGTGGCGCTTTGAACAAATAACCCCATTGATGATTCTGTAAAACAGCCTTTGCTTTTGCGATTATGTGAGAATGAGCTTGCTAGAATGCCTTTCCTATAACATTTTCTGGCTCCAAGATTTATTTGAACATCAAGAGTACAAAACTGCTGTCACTGTAACACAATTTCATTTCTGATATTTTGAGAATAAGATTGGCAGAGAAAGAAATGAATTTGTTATTCATGAAGAGTCTTTGAATCCACAAATGTATGTATGATTCCTTTCTCCTTTCTTTCTTTTTTTATGAATACACATATTTTCACAAACAGAAAACAAGAAGACTGCATATCCATGCTGCAGTATAGCATTTATTTTTCAATATTTGTACACATTCTTTCTTCAGATAGGTCTGATGGCTTTAAAAAAGTATTTTACAACACTGGAAACTTATTTTTGTTTCATAGATATTTTTTCCCTTACATGTCTCAGCATGGCCACCTGGGACACTGGGTTATAGCAGGGAGGAAAGTAAAGGCGAAACATTTTAGAAGTAAGTGCTAATAATCTCTAACAAACTTTGGTAACAAATTCCTACTTTCTGTGCTGCCTGTATTCAAATGAGCCTATCTTCAACCCACATTTTTTTCTAAACAGGGCATAGCTCTGAAAAATTAAACTAGAGATACAGGTCTAAAAGATGGTTTTGTAAATGAATGTGAGAAAAAACTACGGAGAATCTATTCTTTCTTGCCCAGAGCAGAGAATTCATGGGCTAAATGGGCTGAATCCTCTCTAACCCAACATCAGTAAGAGTCATTTGCTTTGACCAGAGTCTCAGTTTCCAAATTAAAAGTTAAACCAACTACAAGTTTACTTCATAAAATCCCAAAAATAAGACAAAGGCCTGGCCTACACATCATCCTATAGTTTGTTTAACCATAATGAATAAACCACAATTATCCATATATGCACAATAGACTACACCATATATATTTGTGTATGTATATATGTTGTGTATGTGTGAATACACACACACGTTCTCCCCCACCCCCACACAACTAATTGGACACAGATACACAAATGGAAACAGAGTACTTCCTCTCCTATTATTTTTCTTTGCGAATTCCACTCCCAGCTGCTTTTCTATCAAACTCACACAAACAAACGTATTTTTGATGGGAAGCATAATCAGCGTCTTAACAACAAGAGTTCTCAGATTTGGGATAGCATAGCAGGAGTTATTTGGTGAAAAGGGTGAGGATTGCAAAAGACCATAAAGGAACATCATTTTGAAATGGAAATGGTGTGTAGAGAGGATCCATACCTGTCACGGAGAAGCAGGTATCTGCCTACTAGAGAGTCATATATACATGAGCTAATGGGTTAAATAATGCTAATGAGTTCCACTTCTAAATTCAGCAGATTCAGGTTTCATTGGAGAGAAGAGCCTACCTTCCATCTAATTATTCACATATTTCTTTCTAGCAGTCAAAAATGGAAAATAAGAGAGATCCTGTGAACAGGGTACATTTTTCATTATGTTCACCATTTGTGTATTATGCTGATTGCTGGCTAATAGCTCAAGGGTGAGTTCTTGATGCTGCATTATACCCACTTGAGAATTGGAGATGTTCTTCTGAACATGAGGATCTACATGCCAAGTTTTGGAATGTATGACTCATCAAACAATGAATTCAACATTTTTCCAGCTATGTTTGGGGAAGGTCATCATTTTACAGAGGTAAAACAATGATTTAAACATGACCCCAGAGGAGAATGAGAGCTTATTCACATTGCCCAGTTGCCTTATCATCAGAATGGTCTGGCAAATGTTTCTGAAGGGCAGAATCCCTATTAATTCCTCCTCATTGTCAAAATGTGTTTTTCTGCTTCACTTGGCTCTGTGCTTGAGCCTGGGGCTCTGGGTGTGGGAAGAAGCCTGTTTCTTGGTTATGTTGAATGTTCGATTGTGGCTTTATACTTTTTTCCAGTTGCTATGGTTTTTATATTTTTTTGTATATGTTTTTATCATTTTTATATTGTTAGCTGTCCAGAGTCATGTATGTGACATGGGTAGCCATCTTAATCCACTAAATAATAATACTAATAAATCATAAATATTGTACTTTGATTTATTGCAGGCTAACCCCAGTAGTTCAATGGCTACCTTGCAGAGGCAGAATTTCTTCTTCAGCTGAGTCAAAGCTTATAACGCTCAGTGATAACTTTTAGAACTACTTTCCCCCCTCTGAATGCTATAATAGCACAATTTGCATCATAAATAAAAGGTAGCTGGTATGAAACCTGGAAGATCTTCCATTATTATTGTTGTTGATTGCACAGTCAGCCAGATGACTAGATAGGATTTGACATTTTTATCCACCTATCAAGTCCTTCCCAAGGACCTGGGACAGGCAGATGTTGTTTGATGGTGTTAAAGGTATTGTTGCAGGATGTAAGCTGTTCCAAGTTAAACTGCCTTTTGCAATTGACTGATGGTGATTTGTCAGTGCTGATAGTGTTCAAGTGGTGCTCCAGATGTTTTGGGATTGCACCCAAGGGACCTATTACTATTGGTACTACCTTTGCTTTCTTTTGCCACAGTCGTTCTATATCTTTGTATTTTGTGTCTTTGTATTTTGTGATTTTCTCCAGTTCTTTCTTTTCTATTCTGCTGTCTCCAGGTATTGCAATTCCACTATCCAGACTTTTTTTGTCTTTCTTATCAACAATTGTTAAGTCTGGGGTGTTGTGTGACAGGTGCTTGTGTGTTTGAATTCTAAAGTCCCAGAGCACTTCAGCATCTCCATTTTCCATTACTTTGTCTGTTTTGTGGTCCCACCAGTTCTTGCTTGCCAGCAAGTGGTATTTCTTGCAGATATTCCAATGCACCATTGTTGCTACTTTGTCATGCCATTGTTTGTAGTCAGTCTACTATCTTCTTGCAGCAGCTGACTAGGTGGTCCACTGTTTCTTCAGCTTCTTTGCAGAGGCGGCATTTGCTGTCTGTTGCTGTCTTCTCAATTCTTATTCTTATTTTTCTTTGCTTTCCCTAGGCTTCCTACTTTTCCCTGTGCATTTTTAATAAGTCCAGTGATACACAGTTTCATCATTTTTCCAATCACTGAAAGTAGAAGGGTTTTACCTTCAATTTCCAATAGCTATTTAAGAGCTAGGATGAAATTTTTAGGTGACTGGAAAAATGTTGACTGCTGGATTAAAAAAAAAAAAAAAGAGATAAAAGTAGGAAACTTAAAGGGAAATGGTTGGGTTGGGTTTTGAACCACAACCTTTTATTTACAAGGTAAGAGTTATAGCTGTTGTGGTAATATAGATCTCATAATAAAGGTAGTTCTAAAAGACATTGAAAGCAGTAGGGGAGAATGCAAGGATTTTTTGAAGAATTGTGTTGTGCCTGCATATATGTACATTTTGAAGCTTTAACTCTGTATAAAAATCCAATTTTTATTGAATTGTGTGTGTGTGAGAGAGAGAAAGATAGCATGCTTCAGATACT
This sequence comes from Liasis olivaceus, assembly GCA_030867105.1. Classification (NCBI taxonomy): domain Eukaryota; kingdom Metazoa; phylum Chordata; class Lepidosauria; order Squamata; family Pythonidae; genus Liasis; species Liasis olivaceus. The sequence continues at coordinate 87,647,053 of CM061352.1, read as the reverse complement.
TGAAAGAATGCACACAGAAGGCCACCCCTGTTCTGTACTTTCACAGAGTGCAAGATCATGGAATAATGGCCTTAAGTTACCAAAAGGCAGATTCCACTTCAATAGTATGGAAAAAAACACTTAAGTATAAGAGTAATTTCATAGTAGAACCAATTTCCAAGGGTGATGGTGAACTCCCCTTTGCTAGAAGTGTTGAGGCTGCCACAGACATTAATCTGAATGAATTAACCTGAATTTGGATTCTTGTGTTGAGCAGAATGTTGAGTAGAATTCCTGTGTTGAACCTAATGGCTTATCTGGCCCCTTCCAACTCTATGATTATAGAGTCAGTGCATGTCTCCAGTAATTTGATGTAAGCCACCCAGAGTCCCCCATTGTGGGGAGATGGGTGGGGACAAGTCCACTAAATAAATAAATTAAATAAATAAACAAACAAATAAATAAATAAATAAATTTCAACAAACTATTTGTGATAAGTAGCTCTTGGAACTATTAGAAATGAGAGAGAAATACCTACGTATTTCCCTTTTAGAAACCAAATGGAGCAGGAGGTTGTAGTGAGAAAAACAGATGCAGGACACCAGTTATCTTCATGTGATGTTTTCATTCTATATTTAACAATAGCCAACATAAATAAACATTAAAGTGACTTTGTAACACTCTTATTTTAATTGTAGGCTTCTTGTGTTGTGTTTTTGCTATGACAATACAGAGAATTAACAATTCATGAAATTCAAGGATCAGAATACTGGCCCCATGAGATACCCCAGAGCTTTTCTATACACTACTTTTTAAACAGCTTGATTCTCTCACATCACATTTCTCAGGGAATCCTACGAATACCTTTCTAAATACTTCTTCAGTGACTGCTGGAATCACACTTCGCACAGGTCAGGCTTCCAGTAACTTTCTGCTTACTGCACCAACTCCATTTGCTCTCTTGTTGTAACTGAAGTGAAGAGGCTTTTGTCCTCAGCCGCACGATTCATATTTTTCATTTTGTACCAGCTGGATAATCTCTCAGCATCCACAGAGGAAGGGCAGTATAGGACTTAGTCCTTTGAGATGTATTTACCAAGCTGCAAGACTGGAAGCTCTGTTCTCAAGTTCTGCTCCTTTTCATCTGTGGCTCAGTAGAAGACTTCCATGAATCTTAGCCTTCCTGGTATCTCCATCTCACTCCCTTCACATTGTCCCTTCACATTGTCTAATGTTTTACATTCTGCCTTTCTATATCTAGGTTCTCTGGGCAAACCAATACCCCCAAAGTAAGGACATACCAGATTAAACCATTAGCCCATATAGACTGTGATGATTTTATCAGGGGTGGGCAAGTTTCTTTTGGTCAGGGATTGGATTTTAGTATTATATGTTTGCCTCCACAGAAGGTTGGGTACGCGGAGGTGAGATATTAATATCACCAACAGGGTAGATTGAAATTTTTGGCCTGTTCTGGCAGCTTCAGTTTGGTACTAAAAATATTCTTGAAAAGATCTTCCTTTCTTTTACAGTTTATATTTCATTGTCATGTGTGGCTATATTGCTTCAGGCAAATATGACATGTCATTTTGCAATTTTTACTAAGTGATAAATAAAGGCATCTTATGATTTGTTGTTGTTCAGTCGTTAAGTCGTGTCCGACTCTTCGTGACCCCATGAACCATATTGCGCCAGGCCTTCCTATCTTTCACTGCCTCCCTGAGTTTGCTCAGTTTCATGCTCATTGCTTCAGTGATGCTATCTAGCCATCTCATCCTCTGCCATCCTCTTCTCCTTTTGCCTTCCATCTTTCCCAGCATCAGGGTCTTTTCCAAGGAGACCTCTCTTCGCATTAGGTGACCAAAGTATCTGAGCTTATCTTATCTTATGCTAAGCAGAAGTAAAAAACAAAACACCCCATAACAACATAATGGCCAACCGCTTCCTTTTTGGAAGTATTTATTTTTTACTTTACTTTTTTTTTTTTTTTTTACTATCAACATAAATAGGCGCAAGATGGGATCTAATCTTTAGTCTTCAACTATTTTTTTTTTAAACCAGATAATGTTTTGAGAAGCTCCTGAGGATTATGCTGGGCACTGAGTTCTGTTATGAGATGACATTCTTGGTTTCCCTCAAAGAAGCAAATGATAAAAGAATTGAAAAGCTTGACAAACTCCTTCTGCCAACTTTAACTCTCACATAGTCTTTTTCTCCTTTAAATTACACACTTTTCTCGTTATTATGCTTCTAATTATTTTTCTAATTTAAGACAACAGTCACTTCCCCACATTATGCAGTGAGCATGAAATATATATGACATTTCAGCAGTGAGTAGAAAAATTGTAATTCCCTGTTGAGTTTCAGAAGAACACAGGGTGGAAGGGAAATAAAAATATTCTCCATAAAAATAGCAGATAATCCAGGTCAATACAAATGAAATAGGCAGAAAAGACCTATGTTATAAATAAGCCAAGAAACAAAGAAGTGTTCTGCCACATCTCAGAATCATACTCAGAATTGGCTCAGTTGCTAGAAAATGTTCTCCTTCAATTTCCTCAATTGCAAGAACTTAACAGATCAGAAAACATCAGAAGTATGCTTTTTTTTTTTTAAGTGAGCATAGCCCACCTTAATAAAAACAAGTATTTGTGCTTTTACCAGCCATTACATTTTTGGCCCATAAATCTCCCCACCCCCTTTCCTATTTGAATCCACACTTGTTGATCACCTAACAACACTTAGTTATCTACAGACATGATTGTTGATTGTTAATAAGTGCTTTTGTTTCCAACTGATGCTCACAATTGATGAATATTTGCAATCAAAAATTAGGGGTTGGGGTAGTGACTTTTCCCTACTGTTTGTGAATGTTTGCTTTTTAGCTTTACCTTTGTTTTTGCTCATCGCATGTATTAAGCTAGGAGTCCATGGCTCAGTATAGGTAAACATTGTCTATTCACTCCAAACATAGTTTGGTTGGAGTCTGTATTGTTCCACATAGGTAGAGTTGAAATTGATCATGCAGCTGCATTGACAGTTTAGGAATATGCAAGATATCTACAAAGCTACAAAGACTGAAGAAAAATCCTGCTAGATTGGACCAAAGAAATACTCATTAAGTGAGGTGTCCTAGTTCCAAAAGTGAAACCATCACTAGCTTTTGTCTAATATATTGCCCACAAACTGAGAAGAAATAAATAGCTGAGGGCTTTCTCTTTCTCATGACAAAGGTTTATCTACAAAACCACAGGACATGATGTTGAGTTGCTGACACTGAAGTTCTCAAACGTTCTACTTCAGTTTGCCATTCAGATACAAGAGGAACTAGAGTTGGTCTTGGCTTGCACTTTTGGATATTAAAAAGGGAATTGATGCGGATCTCACTCTCCAAAAAGTTATTTATGATCTTCTGAGCAAGAATTGCCCACCCACATTTTTTCACATGAGAACTCCTAAGTCTAAATAAGGTTCTAAGCAATTCCGAGAGCAACTCCCTCTTCCTTGAAATGATGTGGAATATTTCGTTGATAATATGCAGGAAATTTTTCATTGTGAACTGCCATACTTTGGAGAAGTAAGCATTTGCAGAAGCTGATGTCTTAATGCTTATTGCAAAACAAAGCTTCAAAAGTGTGGACTAGGAAAGAGAAATCTTGTCCCTTATTCCAACTTGGCTTCTCTTAACAGTATCCCAAATGGGATATGTTTACAGAAATGCTTCTATTCTTGAAAATGTCCTCCAACACAGAAATAACAATGAAGAAACAGGTCCTCTTAGTTGTGTGGTGAATGACTAGAATATAGAACAAATGGCCTTTGATATGACATTAACTTTGTTTCTTTCTTCCCTGATTTCAGGGAACTTAGAAGTTGGAAAATGCAAGCACAACTGTGGATGTTATTCTTGATTGTTGTATCAGTATTTTGCTGATCATAGGCAGATGTGCAAAAAGTTACTATCTGCAAAGTAAACAACAAAAAGGGAGTTTTTAAAGAGCATATGTAAGTATACAATATATTCTTGGACAGATTCAGCAGAATTTGGAGTCCAAAGAACTAAATAGGCCTATGCCAGGACTTGCACTAGAACAGTATAGTCTTCATCCAAACCACAAATTTCTTCCTGACACAAAAAGGAGATCAAGTTCAGAGCTGATATGCAACAATTTTTCTGATGTTATATTAATAATTACCTATTTATCCCACCCTTCTCCCACGAAGCATAGGGCTATGCATATTCATTTAAAAAATAATAATCACAACAAAACTGTCAATCAGCACAACTGAAATGAGAAAAATTGGTCCAAGGTTATCCATTAAACCATGCAGCCAACTGCAGGTTTCTTCCTGGCTTCTGACATTCCCTCATATAGAAAGAGTTTTAAAACAATACCATCCTTCAGCTGAATGCAGGTTTCTTTATAATGGCAACAGAGACTACATCAAAAAGGCTTGAGGAAGTGGAATTAGATCTTACTCTGGATGTTCAGGGATGTTCATTCAAAATACAACCCATCGAGATTGTTTCTGATTTCTCACTTTTGTGAAATTCTCACCAACCTTGCTTTCTGTATCCCACCCCTTTCCCCTTGCTCAAGAAGCTTACTCTGATTTGTTGCAGATCCAACATTTGTTCCCCCCGCTCAAATGCTTACAGGGGCTCCAATGATGAGCTGTTTCTGCTGCCTCAACACTGACAAAAAACAATTCACTCAGTGTTGGATAGGGAAAATATCCTTTCTGCTTAAGGTATCTGTATGGGTCAGTTAAGGAGACTGGGAAAAATGTGTAAGAAGTGGGATGGAGATGGAGTTAGCCATTTCTGAAGACATGTCTTCACAGCTGAACCTCCATTGTGGTGTCATGCTGTCACTTTGGCAGGTTGGTGCAAGATCAAACTGATCTGATAGGAAAGAGGTGGCTTCCTTTAGAAAACATAATAGAATTTCTTATGTGAATATTCTGGTTCAAATGGAGGAGGAGCCTGAGGGAGGTTAATGACCTATACAGCTCTACTTGGTACACTGTAGGATTGCTCTCTCCCATCTGTCCATGGGGCTGTGTGCCTCCATGACCATTTCTGCTTTGGCTTCGGAGGAGAAGAGAACCTCTCCAGCAACCAAAGTTTTATTTCTTCTTTTTTTAAAGGCTCAGTTAGGAATAGTAACTTCCATGAGGTTGTTGTTCCAACCATTAACCAGTTTTTCTCCCCTCTAGCAGGCAGAAAAAGGGGTTTGCCAGGGTTTTGGCAAAAGATGACAAAAAAGGGTTTTGCCATCTATGCAGTGCTTAGTTGCTAGTAGGAACATAGCCTCAAAGGATAGCTGCTAATAATCCCATTGTTTTATGTCGTATCAGGCAGAAAAGTTATTCTACTTTTTTCTTCCCATCTGATGAATAAGAATTTGTTTTATAAATTCTTTTAAAGGTAAAGAGAATTCCTGGAGAAATCTGCATGGCTGACTTATGGTGTTTTTGCATTTGAAGCAATCAAATGTCACGTGTGAATGTATGTTGGCTTCAAACCACTGAAGAAAGATAGTACAAGTAAAGACAAAATGAGGGAATTTTTCCACTGAGATTTTTTGTAGTGGGGCCAACTCTCACTACTCAGGGGAGCTTTCCTAACAAATTGTTGGAAAATTTCTCTCCCCCATTCTGTGTCCATCAATGTGGTGGACAATATTGAACTGTCACTTGTGCCAGCTCTAGTTTAAGAAACAGCAGCCATAGGCAAACGTGAATCTGTTCAATTCTAAAAATGTCTCTTGTTCCACCATGATACTGCAATATTCTTTGAACTAATTTATCTATATACCACCCTTGGAACTTTAGTTTTGGGGGAATAAAAGTATAACTAATAAAGTAAATAAAGCTGGATAAGTATTTCAAGCTACATATTGCATCTCGAATAACTTCAGGTCATAAAGGCACTGAGTTGAGTCAAGGCCAAATGAGATGTTATATCAAACATATATCTGCTATTGGAAAAAGCAGTGTTCCCCTCTATCTGTAAAGCCTAGCATATTGGGAGTTAATGTGCATATTCTCTTAGTTTTGTCTACTTAGCCAGCAGGAGAAGAATTAAACTCACAACAAATCTTTTCATGGAGGGGTCATAGCTCAATAGCTTAGGATGTGGTTTGCATGTAGATAATTCATGCACTTCCTTTAGCATCTCAGTTAAAAGTAACTGTAAGAAACAGCAGCCATAGGTGTAACAAGTAAGAATTCTGCCAGATAGCCATTGTTAACCACGTTAACTAGAATACATAATTCTGGGCTGGATGGTCAAATAGTTTTATTTGATAAAAGTCTATCTGATAGGATCCATGTTTGGCATCTAATATGACAATCAATTTGGGTTATTGTTTGAGGCTGTTTTCACTCTTCTACAGCCCATGTTGAGCAGATAAACACAGCCCATTTTTATATTGCACAGATTTAGAATATTGTATTACCAATACCTATTGCAATTAACTAGAACAGAAGCCTCAGTCCCTGAAATCTTTCTTGACAGACAGCCATCTTAGTTTTTGGAGCTGCCAGCCAATACTACTCCCTGGATCTTTTTAACATATTCCTAAAGCTTGCAATATATCCTTTCTGTAACATTGAGATTGTGCTGAGTCAGGCTCAGCTTAATAATCAATTACTTCCATCAAGCAATGAGACTGCCCAAGGAGAACAGACCTGGCAATATACAGATTAACAGAACTTTATGGGCTCAGTTTTCAAAGACTGAAATACAGGTTTTCTCCACAAATCTTCTTTTTTGTTATTAAAAAAAAAAGGAAAGAAGAATAAACCTCATCTTCTGGAAAACAAAAGACCACTTGTGTTGTACTGCTACAGGTAGGTGGTTTCAAATTCTTGGTTTTACACAGGTTTAACTATTAAAGGAAATCAAGCAATGCCCTTTTTTGACTTTAGGGTCCCTCCATTGACTCTTTCTGTTAGGGGATATAAAGGGCTACAAGAAAAACTGCGGGTAGCACATACCTTGGGCTAGATCAAGGGTTCCCAACCTGGGGTGCCTGCACCCTCGGGTGTGCAAGATGGAATTTCAGGGGGTGCGACAATTTTATGCACTAAGTTAAAAGCTTATTTTTTAAAAGTTCAATTTGTTCACCTGCATTAGAAATTAGACTTCTTCATCTTCAAATGTGATATTACTTTTGTAGGGGGTGCGAACATTAAATATTGTCTAGGGGTGTGGGGCATAGAAAAGGTTGGGAACCACTGGGCTAGATTACCTAAGGGATGTTGACTGGAAACTATCCTAACTCCACATTAGCTAGCCCTTATCCTTAACATTTTAAGCATATCTATCAGACATTCATTTTTTTAACACGGGGCTATTTTTAAAAGAATTGAAGAAAAGTATATAGCAACAAGCTGTGAACTGAGGAACTAGATTAATAATGTACTTCAGGGTATTTCAGTATTGTTCAATGTATTCTAATGCATGCTGAAGACAACTCGGTGATGGGAAAAACACTAAATCTCCAAGTGTGGTCCTCCTGTATGCCTGGCAGGCTCTGTGCCCCAAATTATTTTCCTTTTAAAAACATTAGATTTCATTAATAGTAATTGAAAAAATAGGAACCTGCATGAAGTAAGGTATGGGTTTCATCATCATTTTTATTTTCTAGAGAGCCCCTGGTCTCCACATAACCCCCCTAAACATTTTTAAGAAATAAAAATGGTTGATTATAGCTGTCTGCTTAATCTATTTATTTATCTGCTGCAGTCTGATGACTCTTAGTAACTCATAGGAAAACATTAAAACATATTTAAAAATTACAGTTTAATCACTAAATCAGAAAATCAGAAAACCAACAGACATAACAAAGATAAGACTAATGGAATTAAATGTAAGTATAAATGATGGCACAGTACATAACATTATTAGAATGCTCTTTGAAGAGCTCAGCTTTTAACACCTTCTGAAAGCTACTAGGGGGCCAGTCTGATCAACAGGAGGCTGTTCCAAAGCAGTGGCGTTGCTACTGAGAAGCAGTACCTCCTATCTTTGTCTCCCCTTGTCTCCCAGAAGTGTGAGACTACAACAAGTTTCTTTGTGAGCAATCTAGTAGTTTGGGCCAGTTCAAGTTTGAACAAGTGTGTCCACCTGCCCAGAGAAGACGGATTAGCATACAGTATAGATTAGATTAGAGAGTTAGTTTAGAGAGCTCTAGGAGATTAAACATGGACATCACCAGATGGTCAATACCGAAACCAGATTGATTACATACTTTGCAGCCAAAGATGGAGAAGCTCTATACAGACGGCAAAAACAAGACCAGGAGCTGACTGTGGCTCAGATCATGAGCTTCTTACTGCAAAATTTAGGCTTAAATTGAAGAATGTAGGGAAAACCACTAGACCACTCAGGTATGACTTAGATCATATTCCATGTGAGTACACAGTGAAGGTGATGAATAGATTTAGAGGATTAGATTTGGTAGACAGAGTGCCTGAAGAACTATGGACGGAGGTCTGTAACATTGTACAAGAGGCAGCAACTAAAACCATCCCAAAGAAAAAGAAATGCAAGAAAGCAAAATGGCTGTCTGATGAGGCTTTACAAATAGCTGTGGAAAGAAGGAATGCGAAAAGCAAGGGTGAAAGGGAAAGATATAAGCAACTGAATGCAGATTTCCAGAGAATAGCAAGGAGAGATAAGAAGGCCTTCTTAAATGAACAATGCAAAGAAATTGAAGAAAACAATAGAATGGGGAAGACTAGAGATCTCTTCAAGAAAATTGGAGATATCAAAGGAACGTTTGGTGCAAAGATGGGCATGATAAAGGACAAAAAAGGCAGGGACCTAACAGAAGCAGAAGAGATTAAGAAGAGGTGGCAAGAATACACAGAAGAACTATACAAGAAAGATCTTAATGTCCCTGATGTCCATGCTGGTGTGGTCACTGACCCTGAGCCAGACATCCTAGAGAGTGAAGTCAAGTGGGCCTTAGGAAGCATTGCTAACAACAAAGCTAGTGGAGATGACAGTATTCCAGCTGAGTTATTTAAAATACTAAAAGACGATGCTGTTAAAGTGCTGCACTCAATATGCCAGCAAGTTTGGAAAACGCAACAGTGGCCACGGGATTGGAAAAGGTCAGTTTACGTTCCAATTCCAAAGAAGGGCAATGCCAAAGAATGCTCAAACTATTGCACAATTGCACTCATTTCACATGCTAGCAAGGTTATGCTCAAAATCCTACAAGCTAGGCTTCAGCAGTACGTGAACCGAGAACTACCGGATGTACAAGCTGGGTTTCGAAGAGGCAGAGGAACTAGAGATCAAATTGCCAACATTCGCTGGATCATGGAGAAAGCACGAGAGTTCCAGAAAAGCATCTACTTCTGCTTCATTGACTATGCAAAAGCCTTTGATTGTGTGGATCACAACAAACTGTGGCAAATTCTTAAAGAGATGGGGATACCAGACCACCTTACCTGTCTCCTGAGAAATCTGTATGCGGGCCAAGAAGCAACAGTTAGAACCGGTCATGGAACAACCGATTGGTTCAAAATAGGGAAAGGAGTACGACAAGGCTGTATACTGTCACCCTGCTTATTTAACCTATATGCAGAGTACATCATGAGAAATGCCAGGCTGGAAGAATCACAAGCCGGAATTAAGATTGCAGGGAGAAACATCAATAACCTCAGATATGCAGATGATACCACCCTAATGGCAGAAAGTGAAGAAGAACTAAAGAGCCTCTTGATGAGGGTGAAAGAGGAGAGTGCGAAAGCTGGCTTGAAACTCAACATTAAAAAAACTAAGATCATGGCATCTGGACCCATCAATCCCTGGCAAATAGAAGGGGTAGAAATGGAAGCAGTAACAGACTTCATTTATTTGGGCTCGAAGATCACCGCAGATGGAGACTGCAGCCATGAAATTAAAAGACGCTTGCTTCTTGGGAGGAAAGCTATGGCAAACCTAGATAGCATATTAAAAAGCAGAGACGTCACCTTGCCGACAAAGATCCGCATAGTCAAAGCTATGGTTTTTCCAGTAGTAATGTATGGCTGTGAGAGCTGGACCATAAAGAAGGCTGAACGCCGAAGAATTGATGCCTTTGAACTGTGGTGCTGGAGAAGACTCTTAAGAGTCCCCTGGACTGCTAGGAGGTCAAACCAGTCAATCTTAAAGGAAATCAACTCTGATTGCTCATTGGAAGGATTGATAATGAAGCTCAAGCTCAGATACTTTGGTCACCTAATGCGAAGAGAGGACTCTTTGGAAAAGACCCTGATGCTGGGAAAGATGGAAGGCAAAAGGAGAAGAGGACGGCAGAGGATGAGATGGCTAGATAGCATCACTGAAGCAATGAGCATGAAATTGAGCAAACTCAGGGAGGCAGTGAAAGATAGGAAGGCCTGGCGCAATATGGTTCATGGGGTCACGAAGAGTCGGACACGACTTAACGACTGAACAACAACAAGGAGATTAAAAGAGCTGATGGGCAGCATCCTTATAAATTTGCCTTCTACCAAATGAATGTTTTGCAACTGCCCATTTTAAGCTAAGGGCAGGCCTACATTTGACAATCATTTTGTCATACATCCATAACATGTTCTTGAAATTCCAAATTGATCCCTGATTTGCACAAGCATCTCAGCAAAAACGAGAGCTAAAAGCTAGTCTAGATGTCCCCATCACTACTTGTAAAAGAGATGACAGTATCTGGAATCACTCAAAATACTAAACCAGGAATTTTTAAACCACTGATTACTGGAGAAGCCTGTGGAGATAATGGCTACACGGACATGCACACGCTTGATCTTAGCCAAAAGGCCAAGAAGCAATGTAGATAATGGCTGAAATCACTAAGCTAAAAACTTGGCAAGCAAACCACAATGTAGTTAAGTATTGTATACAAACCCAGCCACTTTCAGAAGGGGATAGTTTGTTTTTAGAAATCTAAGTAAATCCAGTTAACTTGTCACCTTACGACAAGAATCACATTAAGATATGAGTCTAATTGGCCACAACGCCAATAGCAGAACCTGCCATTGGAAGTGTTCGACAGTCAATGATGGGATGATCTGCAGTATAAATAGCCAACTGCAAATTAAAGTCTACTGAATCAAATACTGGTCCCTCTAGGAAATCTGGTTTTCTCTCTAGGAAACTCCTTAATCTCACAACACATGGACAGACTCAACCATAGTTTCAACTGGGAAACTGTGAGCATCCTAGATCTACAGTAGCTAAATCCAAAAATGCTAGGGAATTCCTGGAAGCTTGGCATTCAGACAAATCAGCCATCAATAGACACATAGAAATAAACCATATTTACACACCATTTGAAAGAGACAAAAAAGCTAAGAAGGAAACAAAAAGACCAGAACACCTCCTCTCCAGCAGCCAACACCCAGATAAGGGATTAACACCAGCAAACAATCAAACAGGAAACAATACCCTAATCAAGGGACTACCAAGGAGAAAACCACATCCCCACCAACACTGGCAGGGCAAGCTACTGCATATAAACAGGCAACTAACCCCACACTCAGTAGCATTGATGATGTTATCTACAGTAGTTGGGTAATGAAACATCTGCAAGCAAACAACCAAGCTCAGAGAGCACCAAGGACTCCACATGGTCTCTCTATGTCAGTATTATCTAAAGTGGCAGGAGAGATAGAAAAAGTCTGACACTTTTTGATCTGCAAACAAAATAAATGTTGTACAGCTAGGCAACAGCCCTTTCATTATGGTCCATCATCAGCACTTTGAGGCCACATTTATTTCTTTATTAGATTTTTATACTGCTGAACTCAGTAGCTACTCCTAGCATGTATATATATAAAAATAGTAGTAAAATAAGGTTAAAAACAATTTAACAAAAATAAATTAAAAAGAAATATATAATTATATAGTCCTCTGGAAAAACTCCATTTTAACCTACTTCCGAAATGCTAAGTCAGGGCAAGTCTAATTTCCTAGGGGAGATAATTCCATAATGTGGGAAACATCATTCAAAGCAGTTCCTCCTAGGCTTTACCCCCCTAATTTCCCAATTATGGAGGAATAAACAGGTAGTCTTTGGTTACGGCCATTTGTTCAGCAACCATTCATATTTATAATGGCGTTGAAAAGAGGGACTTACAACAATCCTTAGAGTTTGTACCGTTGCAGCATCTCTGCAGTCATGTGATTGTGAGCTGGGTACTTGGCGCCCTGTTTGCGATTATGACACTGCAGTGAGCCATGGTCATGTGATTATGATTTCTGATGTTCCTTTCCAGCTTCCCACAAACAAAGTCAATGGGGAAGCTGGCAAGAAGCTGGGATCACATGAGGTCCTTGCTTAACGACCCATGCGGTCCTCGTTTAATGACAGCAACTGGGACTGCTGGAATTGCCATCGCTAAGTGACAAGGTCATGTGATGTTGCACTTCACAACCGTGTCACTTAGTGATGGACTTCCTGGTCCCAACTGCCATCATAACCTGAGGACTACCTATAAGCAATTTCTCCTGGGATAATCATAGCAAATGAGTCAATTCTAGCTGAAAAATGGGGTCCTGGATGTATCACGGAACCAAGTCATGTAGGGCTTTATAGGTCAAAAACAGTACTTCAAATTGCACCTAGAAACCAATTGGACTTGCAGCACAGGGGCCATATGCTCATGGCATCTTGTGCTATTTAACACACAGATCACTGTTTTTTGTATCATCTGCAGTTTCTAAGCAGTCTTTAATGGCAGCCCCATGTGGAGTGCACTGCAGCTGGGTAGTGATAAGTATGAATCACTGCTGGAAGACCCTCCTGTTGCAGGTGAGGCTGTAACTGGTGGGCCAGTTATAGCTGGAGAAAGCACTTCATAACTATGGCTTCTACTTGCCCATTAAGCAATAGGCATGAGACCAGAAGGACCCTCAAGTCATGGGCCTGCTCTTCAGAGGCAGTGCCAGTGCTGAAAAGACAACACTGAGTTGACAGAGAACTTCAATGGACAAATAGCAACAAATAGAGTCATGTAAAAGTGAGATGGGTGGCTATATAAAGTGAGGAAATAACTAAACCAACAAACTCTGTCAACTAGCTTGGGGATCCCATGATACAGTGAAGCCTGCTAGATGGCTGTATGGCAATTAATGGAATACACTCTCAGTATTTTTTTGCCACCATTTTGTGTTTTACTTGTTTATATTTTTTAATTTAAACTGGTTGTTTTAATGATTTTTATATATTTTGATTATTATTATGTACACCACCCAAAGTCACTATGTGAGATGGATGGCTATACAAATGTGATTAAATAAATAAATATAAATATACAAACACTGTCTTGCTTGGATTTAATCACAGTTTATTTCTTCCTAAACAGACCCTAACAGCCTTTATCTTTTAACATTGACAAATAACTCATCCTTGATGCATATTAAATGCACCTTACATTTAAGATATTTGAAGAGCAATATGCAAGTTTATAGGAAAATCTTGGGAGTCAGCAAAAATCTTGTACTTACAGCAAAAAGCAAATTATCTACACCTCTACCCTTAGGTCTGTGAATCCACGTTTGCCCTCGTTAACCAGTGTTGGCCTTTCAGTCCTTGTGTGCCAGACCAAAACCTATCAGGAAAAATGTGCATTTTATTAAAATTATATGACTGAGCATGTAGTAGGTATCAGCAAACTGCCTGATGCATAAGTACACATATGTTTATGCACATAAAATCTCTGAATAGGACTCAAAAGAAGTTGCAAGCCTTCTTGGAAGAGTATATTTACATAATCACACACTTACCTGGTTTATTTTTAGACTCATTATAGATACAGCAGTATGCCATAAAAACAACAAAACATTTATTCCTACAAATGCTAAATGCTGAATGGGGGGTGGGGGGGAATGTGGCTGCATTACATTCAGGGGACTTCAAAATAGGTAAGATTGACTCATTTTGACAGAGGACAAAGGGTACAGATGGGGTTAGGGATGAGGGTAGAAATTGGGCACATAGGTTCACATTGGCCTAACTACACATCTGTCTGCAACAATTTAAATTTTAAAAATCTGCAGAAAGATATTTGTTCTGGATCAAGAATACAGTATTTCTTTTGCTATGATTGATCATTTGTCTATCTAGTTATCTTGAAAAAAATCTGCCAATGGCCCCATAGAAGGCAACCAAGTGTGAGCTGCAAAAATCTGCATGACCTTTAGATGACAGCAGATAGATTCAGAAAAGTCATCTGGATTTTTGTACCCCAGATTTCATAGCCATATACAAAGTTATAATTTAAAAAAAAAAATACTAACTCTAAGATTGCCACACACATATTTTTGTGCTTTATATTTTAATTGCATGTGTACTAAAGTGCTAAATCTCTTCCTTCATTGTCTGGTTGCTTTCCTTTTTCCATAAGGACAAAAGTGATAGCTGTTTATATAAAGAAAGCTCCAATATTTTAACATATCTAGATCTGGTCATTTGGCTCTCCATCTCCATAGAGGGGATTATAATTTATTTTTATATATTCCTTCCTCCAGTTCTCACTTCATCATTCTTAAACATCAGCCATTCTTGACTTTGGGATTGTCATCATTGCTGGACTACAAATTCTATTATCCTCAGAAAACCCAATAGTCAAGGAAAATGGGCTTTGTAATACAACCATAGCTGAGGAATCAGTATAGGAATTAACACAATGACTTAATATCTAGCTGATCTGAGTGGATGGATAAAAGCAGCAGCCTTATTCAAATAAGCCTGCACCGTGTAGTTTCTATGTCCATCTATTTTTCTCTTATGGCCTTCCATTGGTGCATGTTACTGCTAACACTTACTTGAATAATCTGATATTATGTACAGGACATCATTTCTCAAGGCACCTACCCTCTGCCAGTAGAACATTTGTGGCTTTGTATAGATGGACTGAGGGGATAATGCAGCGTCTGGCTTAATCTAGAGAAGTTTATCTGGATAAATATTTGATTTTTTTTTTTACTCCTGAAGCTGCTATTATAACAGTGATGTCTGTAACAAACCATGATGTCAAAATCACAGGTGTGTGGCATCATGCAAATGCCAGTTACATACTTGTGTCACATCTGACACAGGGCATAAGTCATGGCATTTATGTGATGACATCATCCAGCATGTCATCATTTGCCCTCTCTTTGCAGATGCTCATATAGATGTCTAGGTAGATGTAAATGTCCTAAGATTTAACTCTGAACACCCTAAAAGGATAACTGTGACAGAAGGTGGTTCATTTATCCCTTATTCTATCTTTACCCCTTAGTTTCAGAACTTTTTCCAGCAAAATCCATGGTGTCCAGTACTTGATTAAACCAGCTGCTGTTCTTACCTGAAAAATAGTAGACTACACATACATATGTATGTGCATATAATTATACAAGATAAGCATGGTAGTAATGGCCACTGGGTGGGGGAGATTATTGTGAATTTTTTTCATCCTTGCTAACCTTTGTGCAATTGGCAGCTTTAGGCTCTAGTCCATCCATTGTCACCAGATCCTTCAACAAACTAGTTTCTTGGTAGCCTCCTTTCACTCCATCCAACTTGAAACTGGCCTGAGGTTTCTCCAAAATCAGTTTGATGCTGATGGCAAAGCCAGCCATGTCGATGGCGAAAGGTCGGTTAGGATCAAACACAGTCTTCCAACCTACAACTTTGCCTGCTGGGCTCACTTTGGGGGATTCATACCTAAGACCACCAACAAAAGCAACTGGCCAGACAGATACCTTCTTTGTGTAGCGCATCTGCTTGTCAGAAAGAAAACGAGCATACATGAATAAATGAGTATTTCCAATATTTTTATTGTATACTATGGGCCCCTCCTGGGATTTATCCAACTTTCTCTACGTGTACCCTTGCAATAGTTATATGTTTATCATATGTTCATTATTTTTTATTTTCACTCTTCCAGACCAAACTTTCTACCTTGCCCTTCTGAGCAACCTTTCCTGAGAGAGTTCTGTCCGCATTTGCTGCACACATACAAGGAGTAACAGGGTCTGGAGTAGTTTTAGATATGCCAGGCAAATGTCCTGTTTGCGTCCAAAAACTCCTGTCCCTGTTTCAGAGCCACAACTGTATAACCCCAACCCTCATTCTCATACACTCACTCATCTAGCTGTAGTTACTGGTAGGTTGTAGTGGCAGTTAACCAAATCATCTATGGGCCTTCTATTTCATTTTCACTCATTGGATGTCATATTGGCTGGGAACTTTGACAATGATAGTCCAGCACAAGTAATAGGGCACCTGGCTGGGAAAGGCTAATCTACATTCAGTACAGTAGCTACTCAATCTTAATCTGAAATACCAGAGACTGAAACTCTAATATTTTATATGCAAAGCATGAACATTTCCACTGACCTTCATCCCTTCTTGGTAGACCTCCCTAACCACCCACCAAAATGTTGTGCATCAAAAGAATAAAGGATAAAGAGAAAGTAATTATTAATGTGTCTGAATCATGGATCAAAAGTGAAGTCATCACAACTTTGAGTAACGTACCTCTTCAAATAGTTCCAGGCTATAGGTGTTATCATCATCTGCAAAGTATACTACACCTTCAGGTGGTGGTGTGGTGCTAAAACTTTCCCTAAGCCAATGCAGTCCAAGGTTCCTCTGGAACGTGCCCCTGGGGGTGTGAGATGGAATCCAGGACAAACCTACTTTCAGACTCTTAGGAGTCTCAATATTCAGGTGAGTAAAATGAATCCCTGCTTTCTCCAGCAGATTGGACACTAGATTGGTTCTTCTAGGAGAGTCCTCCACCACTACCCAGTGGAGATTCTGTACATGAAGGAAAGTATTGGCCAGTCGTGTCAGCTCAGCCTTCTGTACTGGTCGAGTGTAGGTAGGTGTGATCACAAATATGGCAGGCAATGTGTCTGACCACGGGGGAGGCCTGGAGTACACATAGCTCCGGATTATTTTGGGAGCTGTCCCAGTGGCTGGCTGCCGAGTGCATGATGAAAACCCATCCTCCCTCACTAGAGACGTGCCATTGAAGAGCGATTTGGCTGTACCATTTTCATCTGTTTCCTCTAAGGCAAAATGAAAAAAGAGAATAAAGCATAAGTCATCCTTTAAAATACTTCTCTGAGTTTATATCATCTGTTTCTGATTTTATACTGGCATTCTATTTCCCTATCATATCTTGGACTTTTTTTTAAAAAAATACAAAGGAAAAGCTAAATAAAAAAGAGAACACCCCAAGAAGGTAAAAATAGGATATGCATCAAGCCCAAATATTTATTGTAATAACAATATTCTTGTTAAGAGTTTGCAACTATGAATCATGGAAGCAATATCCAGGAGAGTGCTTAATTTTCTTTCAGTGGGTGCACTGTGAGGTCATACTGACTGATATGTATGGGAGGAAGATATTCTGAACACTGATGAGTTATAACATATTAGTGTTGCCATTATGCAACCCAGAAATTCTTTGGACCATCCTGCTGCTGTGGGCGTTCTTGCTACCTTTATAATTCCAATTTAGTTTCTTTTTATGTCCTAAGATTCATCCTGCTTTCACCTTTGAAAGCAAAACACCCACACGGTGCTCTACGCTGGCTAGGGTGATGGGAACAGAATCTAACCAAAAGCTGGGCTCTGGCATTGGCTATGTATTCCTCTGCTGTAGGAAAATTAGAAATTAAAAATATATCTGGAATTGCAATTTGTACTGCAGCGTATATATTAGAAATGGGGGACTTCAAAACTCTGGCTCTCAGTCTAAAAAAGACCACTTCATGGGATCAGCTCAGATGTCTGGCAAGAGCCAACTCTTTCTCCAGCTTATTGGATAGGAAGGAAGAGGGAGAGAACAATGTCTTAAACATGGTCCCCATATTGCATAATGTGTCAAGTGATCTGGACTTTACGAAAGGAAAGTTAAATGCATTGGCTAGCTGTTTGTGCATTGCAAAAGAGCCAGCTGACCTACATGGAAGTCAACTTGTGCAAATGGTTCAGAAATGGAGCATTTAAACTGGGGACTTGCCTGTAGAAGGGAAAGTAAATAATAGTCTAGAAATGAAGAGTGAAAAGGGCTAGAGCAGTGTTTCTCATCCTCAGCAACTTTAAGATGGGTGGACGTCAACTCCAGCATGGCTGGGGAATTCTGGGAGTTGACGTCCACCCATCTTAAAGTTGCTAAGGTTGAGAAACACTGGGCTAGAGCCTCTGAGGACGTGAAAACAAGTTGATTCATATAAATTGCCAATTATCACTGAGCATGGGCTACATAAAAATGGCTATATATTACCATGGCTATATATTACCATGGCCATCTTACCATGGCTATATATTATAGACTAATAGTAAATTAGATCTGAGCAGGCAACAACACCTAGCTCAACTTGACTGATTTCAGAAAAGTTAGGTGGGTTGAACTTAGTACCTAGAGTGAAGACAGCTAGGAAATTCCAAAGCTGTTAGCTAGCCTGGAAACAGGAAAAAAAAGTATCGAGGGATAAGATAATAGCAAATGGTTGGAGATGGCATATCCCTTTGTATCTGTCTGTCCCATTCAATTTAGGCACTATCCAATTCCAAATGATTCTGGGTTGTTTGCAATCTATTCCTATAAAAATCCAATACAAACCAAAACAAGGTGGGATTTGGCCACTATGTATACACAAAAACAAAAGTAGCAAAAACACACCCAGCAAGGGCCTGATGAGTCTATTTCACCACAAGGGCAAAGGGCAAGAAATAGATGAGAAAAAAGGTCTCTGTGCTGTTTCTCACCCAGACTACTGTTAGTTAAAAGAATCTCTGTTTTTAAGAGATAAGGAATCTTCTCTTTCTTTCATGCTTCAGACTTCATCACAGCCTTCCCTGTCTTCAAGATGTAATTTAGATAAAAGTATATATTTTCTATTTTCATGTACTTCTTAATAAATCTAGCTTTTATACAAGTACAATTAATGTCTGTTAGCATTTACTGATATCTGGGTTATACTCTACCCCAAGACAATTATTTTCTTTTTGGTTAAGAGCATTTTTTTAAAAATTAGATGTTTTACTACTTAATTACTCAGTATTCTTTCAACACTCTGCTTGGGTTCAGGAGCATATTCTCTAACAAGGGCTCCTGAATTCCCACCTCCAACACAAATCACTTATGACTTGCGCCTGACTCAAGGAAGTCTTAATCTTTAGAGAATTATATAAACATTATTTTTAAAATATCCTGACTTTTATGTAATTGTCTACCTTTTTTTTTTTTTGCAAAAGATCTGTTACAAAAGAATGTTGCAAACCCTTTTGTAAGCCAGGATTTGTGTACTTACTTCTTAGAAGGCTGAGATAGCGGGTGGTTGGATATTGATGCCACAAAGTTAGGAGAAGACCCCATGGCAAAGCAATCAGAAGTGTGGTGAGAAGGTTACGTCTCCTCAGCATGCTGCAGAGAACTTCCACTGACTGGGCATTTCCCTACCTTCCAGAGCAAAGTAGGGTATGGTTTTTAAAAGTGATATAACTACAAAATATACAAAATGAAACAGAGTTTTCACTAGGTTGGGCCAATAGGATCTAACATAGGATTTGCAAGTTTGGCCCCAGTTTCTCAAAGCACTTGATTTTGCTTTGATTGTCATCCAACCTGCTACCTTTTTTCTTTTCAATTACTGTATTTTTTACTATTTTAATTTATATGAAAAAGTAAAATAAAGTAATAATTTCAAACATGATAATTGTTTAGCTATAAAGTGCCATTCAGTTTTTGCATGGTACATATATAAGACTAAGCCAAAATATGGTTGAGATATTTTTGGCTTAGCTTGATGTATACACAAGCCATAGATTAAAACATCTAGCTTTAGTACTATGCATGAATATAGCTTAAAAGTAATACAGGGCAAATGAACACACTTGTCTTATGAGCAACAACCATTGTCTCAAATAATCTTTCCCAACCTTGCTCCAAGGCCAGAATAGAAATGACAGGGAGAAAACCATTGTCTAAAAGCAATGGAAGATAGGAAAAGCAAAAGAGAATGAAAAGTTTTAGTCCCATCCCATCATTAGAGCTTTCCCACCCATCTTTACTCTGTGCATGCATGCTTTGTATCACAGTAACAATGCCTGGGGTTGAGATATTATTTTGGGTTGGTGGATCAGAAAACGTCTGAGCAACTGGAGGTCCAAAGTAATGGTCTCTGTTGATATTCAACTAAAGTAGTTTATTCTGCATCCCACTCAGAACATAGATCCCCACTTCTCCCACAAAATCAGTGACTTAATTTGAACCTGTAGTATAATAACAGTAATAGTTTAAGTTGTTGATTCACCACAGTGTGATATAGTGGTTCAGCAGGTGGACTGAAGGGAGCTATGTTCATGCACTGTTTTCCCAATTCTGAAAGCTTGAAGAGGGGGCAAGAGAGGAAAATGATAAAATGAGCATTGTTACATTGTGATGCAAGTTCTGCCGCTTTTGTAATTGCATTGTGACATCGCGTGCACATATGCTTCTGACGAAACCGTCAGATGTTGTGCATACCTCTGGCCGAAAGGCTATGTGAGGAAAAATCTTTGTGTTGGGGGAGGAGGTAGTTTGTCCAGTTGGGGGGATGATACCAGGTGCAGGATGAATGCATGGGGATGAAGAACCTGGCAATTCAACTAAATTTTGATCCATGTGCAAAGTTCATAACCACAGCATTCTCCCCTTTGCAAGGTAAGCACTTCATCGGTGCTGTGTGGTTGTGAATGACACTCACCAGTAATCTGTCACCGCAGAAGGCATGCCTTGATACCAAGTGCTCTGGGGAAGAGGGAGAGGCTGGCAGATGCTTAGGCCCTTGGCTTTCTTGGAATCAGCTGGGATTTGAGGTTTCCTGAGAATCTCCTCAAGTGCTGAGTATGTACATTTAACAACTTCTTTGCAGCCTGTCTTCCACATTCCTGTCAAGTAGAGGCTTCACGTCTGGAAGTCTACAGAGACATACAGTACAATCCTCTGTATAAATTCAACTGAGTTCAAGGGAACTGCACATATGACTGTAGTCGTAATTCTTATGAGCCAGAGAATAAAATTTCTTTCATGCTTAGAAGAAATATGCTACTATGGACATCCTACATTAAGTGCAAAACTATGGATATTTCAGCTGATTTCTCTCCAGCCGATTCATAAATTTACTGTATTCCTTCCTGGTGGTCTGCTTCATAGCCATGAAAGCCAATGGAACAATAGAGCCTATTCTACTCTAGTAAAAGAAAGGAAAACATTTGCTATTAAAGTAGTCTCTGCATTCTGTGGGGCAGTTAGTTAATCTTAGAACCTGAATTTAATGGGATTATGATTGTTCTCTTTCATGCCTATTACTTCAATTGTGAAGCCCAAGCTAACATTTCTCCTGTGTGCTATTTCAGTCACTACTAATTATTACTTAACATTCTTGATATTATAGACTAAAATAGAAATAAAAAAGGGCATAATCACATACACAGAAACCTGATTTGCTAGCCTTGATGAAAATGCAAATTTTATCATTTTAAAATGAAACATAGGAAAAAAAAGGCATTAACTAAACACACACATATATAAACCAGAAGCAGACAAAAAACAAAAACCAAAAAACCAAAAAAGATTACAAAAATATACATGAAAGAGTTAAACTAAAAGCTCGTTTCTTGAACACAAAATTAAACCTTGACCCCAGAAAACAATATTCATCACGCTTCCGACTATGTCAATTAAAAAGTTGCAATATATATGGAAAATGAACACATATCTTCAATTCAAGGTTTTTAAAAATTAGGAATAACACAATATTTCCCACAGAGCAAAACAATCTTTTTAGTGACAGACTTCACATGGTAAAGTCAGAGTTCTTCATAGTTCTATCAGCATATTCTATTTCATATTTAAACTCCGTGAAATCATGGCTATAAGAATAAAATGGAGTTCTGGTGCCTTAACGCTGCATGCATTCATTCTGAATTTAACAGAGTTTCCTTGTGTTAGAATTCCACATGCTGGCTGGGGAATTCTGGGAGTTGAAGGCCACACATCTTAAAGTTGCCAAGTCTGAAAAACACTGTGCTAGATTAACTGACAGCACCATGAGACCATCAGTGCTTTTTCCAGCTGACCAATCCAAAAATGGAAACAATAACAACAGCAAAACTGCAACAACAAAACATCCAATTGGCACCTCTTCCTTGAATTTTTGCAGTTCCTGGAGTAATTGTCTCCGAGTAGGAAACTTGGTAGGGAACCCACCCAAATGCAGACACTCTTCCTTCCTTTACTATTAAAAAGCCAGTGATCTGTAAATCCACAAGGACACAATGCTGGCCTTTTGGCAACTACTTTTCATAGTAGGTCTAACCATGGTTTGCTGTTCCAGTGGCAGGAATGGGAAGAACATTGCTAAAATTGTGTTGTGTTGACCTCCTGCACTTTTTTGCAACTATTCCAAAGTGTGTCACAGCAATAGGAGAGAAATTGGCATAGGAGTGAAATTGGCAACAGTTCAGTTTGTTTTCCCCTTCTCTTTGACAAGGCAACCAGCAGGTACAAAGTACCAAGTTGCTGCTTGGTTTTGTTTCTGATTCTTAGCAAGTGCCTTGAAATAAAAGTTCCCTGGAAATATGTTTTAAGCTGAAGCTGGTATGGGGGGGTCAGGGTGGAGCAATGGTTGCCTTGAGTCCAGGAGCTGGGAGGCAGGGTGGGGTGTTTCTACCAATAGGGAACCTGGATTGCTCATATGCTCAGCAATTCAAAGCATTGCAAAAGAACATTCAGGTAGTCCTCACTGTTCAAACTTATGATGGCGCTGAAGAAATGGTACTTAAAACGGGTCCTCATAGTTGAGGCCATCACACTGTTCTCATGATCACGTGACCATGATTCAGGCACTTGGTGACCGGCTTGCAATTACGACGTTGCAGAGTCCCATGGTCACATGATCACCATTTGCAACCTTCACCAGTGGCTTCCAACAAGCAAAGTCAATGGAAAAGCTGGCAGAAGGTTGCAAATGGTGACCATGTGACGTCACCATTAATGACAGCATGGGATTCACTTAATGACAGCAACCAGAACTGCTGGAACTGCAGTTGCTAAGTGGCATGGCCACATGATGTTGCACTTTACGACTGCATCGCTTAGCAATGGAAATTTCAATCCCAATTACCATTGTTAAGTGAGGACTACCTGTATACTCCATTCTGTTACAGTGGAGGATCATGGAATCTAATTTTCTGTTTTTATTTTTCACATCCTGTATGACTTTATATACTTCCCTCAAATCTCCCTTTATCAGAAAAAATTATCTGCACTTGAATAATCCCATGGGGGAGATCAGAGTAAGAATCAGACCATTTCTTTTTCAGTACATCTCTGAAAAAACCACAAACCAGAACTTTATTCTGGAGTGCATACATGTCAGTTTTGAAAAGGCTACAGTATCCTGGTAAAGCTGATGGTACAAGCCTTTCCTTATAGAAGCCAGAATGGATCTTGTTGGTAACTTCAAGCAACTAGACATTCTTCACACTTTTCCACACTATGCATCATCTCCTATGCCAAGATGTGAGAGGAAGGGAACAAGAACACTCAGGACTCACTATAAAGCAATTTACATCAACCTGTGCAGACAAAGTCAATCAGATCTGCCTTGACTCAGACTCCAGCATTAGGGCATATCCTAGGTTTGTAACTTGTCCTATTGGTTTTGATTCTTTTGGATTCGTAGAATTCAAGGATGTGGATAGGATCTGTGGAAAGATGATGGCTTTTTCTTGCTTACTTGCCCTTATCCCTTGTGGCTGATTAAATGGGTCAGGTACATCCTTGGGGCTTCAGTATGTAATGGACTGCCTCTACCAACTGGAAGCTGTACAGTGTTAAAATCTGCAGGGGAAGACCTTTCAAAGATTCCCCTTGTGTCACAAGCTCATCTGTTTAACATGTGGAAGAAATAATGTAATTCCTTTGGAAGCAAATATAGTCCCCACTCTCAGTGGAGTTTAGGAAATCTGTAAAGACTTTTTGCCAGACTTGTTAGATTTAAATTTGCTTTTGCTAAGTTTAATTGCATTTCTAAGTTTTCATATTATGCTTTTAGGTTTCCATTTTTTTCAGCTGATTTAAATACTTGCCAGAATAGGAAGGTGTGTTATAACTCAAATAAAGTAACAACTACAACTTTTTTAGTGGTTTGGAAAAATGGTGAATATAGTGATATATAATAAAAACAGACGAATGGTTAATAATCAATGCAACTGTGGAATTGAAATGGATCCAGGGAGGAAGAGATGATGAAGGCTCTGAATGCTAGATGAGGTTTGGAAAGGTAGAACCAGAAACAAGTTACTATCAATTCCTTTTCACTAACTTTTTTCTTTTTGAGTATTCCTTTTCTCCTTTTTTTTCTTAAAAAAAAACAAACACCAAACCAAATAGATGCTTCACCCCTCATGGCTAAGAACCTTTAATAGCATTCACCAGCACATGATGGATGCCTTCAATATGTTGTATATACGATTCTTGAGCCAATTTCTGATTATAACATGTCCTTATTTAATTTCAGTCATCAATCTTCCATTATATTTTACACAGACCTTTCTATGGCAGAGCTTGATAATTAAAAGTTTGAATTTCAGTCTTAGAACAGAAACCTCATTTTAACTCTAGGCCTCCTGCATCCAATGTATTCAGGTAATATATATCCACGAGAATGGTGTGTTCACTAATAATAGACATAAGAAAGGATTCAAGTAAGGAAACATATTGAAAAACAAGATATTTTAAAAATTAGATATAATTTTGGTTGGAACATAACTTGAATGATCGTCATATTAAAGGTTGTCCATGAAATCTAATCAATATTATATGGTCATTGATTGCATTGTAGCCAAGTACTGTTCTTGCTATACCCTTCCTAACTATAAAAGCAACACTGTTTCTTCATTTTTCATGTCATGAGTAATAAATGGTGTGATCTTCTGACTGATGCGTTCCATCCTGGTCCACCTCAATTTGCTGGTGCCTAAGATATCAATTTGTAGTTGTTTCATTTCATCTTTCGATGTGCTGAGCTTTCCTGTGTTCATGCTTATGTTCCATGCTCCTACTTGATTTCCACTTATTTGCAGTGCATGCCACTCTTCATCTGCTCTTTTTCATACAGTTGCACAACTTCTGGTATAACTCTGTAAAATGTTGCCACTCTGCAAATGCTCTGTTTAAAGGCCTCTAGCACTCTAACCAACTAGGGCTTTCTCAAGGGAAGGGTATTGTCTTCACCCAGTATTTCTGTCAAGAACTGTTGGCTGTTAAGCTTCAGGATGTTATAAAGTAAGACCTGTGACACAACAGGCAGTATAAATTCCCCATGGTTTCAACTAAGATGTAAGTGCCACCATCCTGGCCTTCTGATCAAGCCTGATTTGTATAGCAGTATCCTTTGCCTGTGGGGCTCAATCTCAGCTGAGGTTTAGCACTGACTTTGGCTGAAGGCTTCAGACAGCATCATGGAGTATGTTTTAGGCCCAGCTACCCATACTTGTAATCTAGTAAGAAACCATCTTTACAAGCTTTTGGAGCTTTTTTTCTTTTTAAACAAGATCAGGACAACCAGGAAGACAATTACTCTGCTCTCTCACCTTGCCCTCCTCAAAATGGACTATGTGCTCATGTCTAGTTCACAGATAATTCTTTACAACAATGTACAAGCTTCTGCATGCTGCATTGTAAGAGAGTGTGCAAATGCAGGCTTGTGCCAGAAAGCATCTAACGAGATGCCTGCAAATTAATCCCACATTCATCCAGAGTCTAGTAAATATGCACTGGAATTTGCTGCAGCTTGACTGGTTGCCTTCTGTTCTACAGCTTCTTTCCAGTTCTGAAAAATCCTGAGGAAATCCATGCGGATTTCATGAATTACTGCTGACACTGGAAGATACATGCAGAAGGCAGAGCTAGAAGCCCTCCCTCCTTTATTGATGATGCTGACCTCTCTTTAAACAAGGGATATATAATTCATGCCAACTCTGGTATCTGTGGCACGCCGCAGCCATTCTTCCCACTCCCCGAAATCAGTAGGACCTTGCACCTTCCTCAAACCTTCATAGTCTTTATTTTTTTCCTCAGAAACACCGGTATTTGCCATGATGTGAAGCAAAACATGGAACACACTTGAAATGTTCAGCAGGATCTGTTTCTACCTTAGAAGAACACCTGCCTGTTTTAAAGGTTCAGGTTTAGGAAAAAAAAAAAAAAAAAGCTGGGTGTTTTGTACATTAAATACTTAATAATAATAATTACCATCCAGAGGTCTTTTCCTCTGTTATATAGATATATGCAGGTATACTGGATGATTTGTCACTGATCTGGCTTTGTCTCTACTACTGCTACCATACAATACAAGGGGAAGATTATAATACATCATTCAAAAATCTGCTAAGAAAGGTGTCAACATTTTGGGTCTGAGATATGTGCAAGAATGCTTCTTCCTGCACCATCTTGCCCATGCTGAGATTTTCAGAGCCTGTCTTTTTCTGAATACTGTCCTGAGGAGCACTGTGCATTGGCATCTGTGGTGATACCTAAATTTTAGAATGCCCTTCTGAGCAGATAAGATTGATGTCCACTCCATGTTCTCTTTAGTATCAGATTAAAATCTTTTTGCTCACTTGGTTTAAAACTAATGTTGAAAATCTGAAATTAAATTGATTTTAGTTATTTTTTTATTTGCTGTTTCTTATGTTTCTCTTTATTTCTACTGGTTCAAAATTTTTGGAAATTTTTAAAATTTTGTGAAGGTGTATGTGAAAGTGCAGTCTAGGAAAAAAAAGTAAAACAAATACAAAAACTTATTTGTATTTTATTTATTAATTAGATGTATATCCTGACTTCCTTCTAATGAGCTCATTTTACCTTAATAACAACTTGTCATATATTAGGCTG
This sequence comes from Liasis olivaceus, assembly GCA_030867105.1. Taxonomy (NCBI): domain Eukaryota; kingdom Metazoa; phylum Chordata; class Lepidosauria; order Squamata; family Pythonidae; genus Liasis; species Liasis olivaceus. The sequence continues at coordinate 87,620,125 of CM061352.1, read as the reverse complement.
AGGGATGGTGGCTGACCTCAGATGAGCTTCATAATTAAACAGCCACAGTCTGTCTCCTGGAGTCTTAGGTGCTCCATCACTGAGGTTTTCAAGCAAAGCTGGGCAGCCATTTCTCTGGAATGGCGTGAAGATTCCTGCTCTGGGTAGTGGGCTCGTTTAGAAGACTTCTGAAGATCCCTTCCAACTCTACCCTCTCCAGTCCCAGTCTAACATACTAATTGCTATATCACATGGCAGATGTAGTAAATCACCTACATTCCTTGGGTAAAATGAAGGGAAAACTTGTTCAGAATTAGAGGACCTGAATATTAATACATATTATTAAATAGCTTCTATAGTTCAGAGATCACTAATTTGTAGATGCTTAACCAGCATCTACCATCTGTTCAGTTCAGATGAACTGGACCCTAATCCCCAATCATCATGTTTAAATAGCTCATGTGCTTCTCTTCCTCAGGCACCATACAGATTAATAATATCCCAATAGGGAGATTTATCATCCTCATAACTTATCTCTTGGAGATATCATTATGTAAAACGCCAATGAATTCTGTGAATTATATGGAGGATTCTCTCTTCTTGCCACCAAATTACCACTCACAAGGACTTGGGGGAGAAAATTCATTACATAACAAATCAAACATTGATTTTTTTGATTAGATTTACTTAGTGATATGGCCAGCACATGATATACTATAATGCTATTTCATTATAATATATAATGCTCTTGGATTTTGCAGTATCTGTGAAAGCATAGGTGCTGTTTTCATACAAGTGTAACATTTATATCAATTCTAATCAATGGCTTATTTCTCTGAAAGTTGCTGTTGGATCCCTATTTTTTCACCTTGTTTAATCCTTGAATTGTAGCAAGGACATAGACTGTTTACAAAGTTGTGCTCTGTAAAGCCACTGAAGGAGAATTTTTTTTTTTTTTTACTAACACTGCAGCTCCACATGATTATTGAAGTCATTTTAATTATACTTGGACAAAAACATTCATGCAGATATGTAAACTTGTTTTTATACTGAGTGAAACCATCTTTTGGTTCAGTGTACAGGGCCTCCTCTGATGGGTGGTGATTTTTCTAGTTCTCAGGAAATATTAAAAAGAGAACTTTAGGAGTACTTCTTGGGGACACACATGAGATCACTGGGAACATATACAGTCTATATACCATTCAACCCTTATCTACATACGTAGTCACATTTTGTACCAGCTGAAACTTCCAAATTCTTCAAAGAGGATCTAGTGTTATTTGCATTATAGTCTAATCTGGGTTTTGAGAATCACGACTTCTCTTAGGTATCACATAGTCATAGCACCTTTTAAAGAGGATGGTAGCATGATACAAAATTATGTTTATGAATGAACATGAATGAACATAATGAATGGATTCAAATTCTGTAAGTTGAAGGTTCAGTTTTGTAGCTTAACCGACAATTCCAGACAGTCCAGCATTTCTGAATAAGCAATAATACTACAGAAACTGTATTCATGCTAATACTGAGAACTTAATACATAAATTAAATTCAAGTATGTGAATATATCCAAACCTTCGGAATTCTTGATTAGCCTGGGGATGCCCAAATGAACATAACAATTAATATTTAAGTATTCATTCTCAGAAAGGCAATAGACTAGAAAATACAAATTGACATAAAAATCCACAAAACATTTTTTCTGACAATACTTTGCAATGGGAAGCTATAAAGACACTGCCCTCATTTATGCATGGAAGAGATGATCCATTGTTAACAAGGTGAATCAATCAGCTCCATGTAATTTATTAGAAAAGGGTGAACATATTGTTTGGAATTGAGATTCATCCCTATCAGCCTACTAATAATAGGAACAGGTCCCAGCTGAAGGAGGCTTATTCTGCAGTTGGTCATCAGGCATATATCACTGTAAGAATCATAAGAGCATTGAATCAGGAAACTACTGAGTAGGAGTTTTGTTCATCACAGCTCAGTTTCTGTCCTGTCATTATGTGATGGATAGCAAGGGATAGCTCTTGAAGCAGATTTCTGTCTGCTAAAAAGCGTACCTGTGACTACTAATTTAGCATGCTGATTTCTTCCTGTGGGTGCATCAGAAATAAGACATAGTTCTGCATGGCTACACAACTGATCTGATCACAACTGATCTGTGACAGAGTTCTGTTTTACATCATGGGGAAAATGAAAGCTACGTGTTTTAAAAAAGGGGAAGTGGGAGTGGGTAACTGTCGCACTGCCACAATTTGCATGGAGTTAGGAACAGTGCCATGCTTTGTCTTCAATTGTCATCCCAGTCTTAGTTAATCCAACCTCCCTAGAATGTGCAAGGTAGCCTAGATTAAAAAATTTTTAAATCAGGCACAATAAATTTTAAAAGCATCAGAAGTATAGCCATTTCTAGCTGTTATGAACTCAACAGAATATCTTCCAGACTTCACAGTACATATATAGAACTTTAAAACCTTTTTAAAGTAAATGAGCTTTGCACAGGCATCTAAAAACAGAACTCCTAATCAGGTTGAGGAGTCATGGTTGTGAATCAATCACTCACAATAATCCAGTTTTTCCTCCATACTGTATCTTGAGCATATGATATGAAAAGGACTATGATGGTTTAGGATTCTTTCACTCTGGATCTGTAACTGTAGAAGATCCGATTGTTTTTTTACTAGAATACAGCAGAGCACAGCAGAGCACAGCACAGCAAGCATTTTATTTCTAGCACAAAACAAATACTTCATTTGGCTTCATTTCCTCATCTCTAATTAGCCTCTGCCACCACCTTACAACTTTCCTACTTCAAAACACCTTTGCCCAGAACATGTTTGAGTCTGTGCCTGGACAAAACATGTATATTTCAGTCCAGACAAAGACCACCAAACCTGGCTGTTTTGTGCAAGGAACAATATGTGTATGGAGCTTTCTATACACCTTATCAGATTCTCTCCTCTCTAAAGCAAGTTTGTCTGCACTGGCACCCAAATTACAAGGACTTTTGAAACATGGCAGCCCAAGAACATCTGCAACTGTATGCTATCTGTGCATAGTCTGTGCTTTATCACTACCATGAACACTGACAGTGCAAATAAGGTGACAACTTCAAGCTTCATCTCCTGGTGTATTTTGTTATAAAAGAACTGGCTTTTGGAGAACAGGTTAAATTAAATTTTCAGGGTAACCAAAAACAGACCAACATGGTTTCAGTTTACTGGAATGTCTACAACATGGATAACAGCCTTTTTCAGATCAGAGTGAACTTGAATGGCAAATTGTATCTGAGAATAATTTTAGCACATACAGATCAAATATAAACATGAGTATGAATAGTTCTGAGGACTACTGCTACTTGAAATATGTAAAGTTTATATCCTATTGTACTGAAGCACTTAACCTATGTTCCTTCAGTTCCCTATCATGACAGTTATAGTGCCTTACCAATTTCTAACTGAATGTAAAAACCAGTTCTGCTGGAAAGACTTTTCCAGAGGGTGTTTTAATTACTGTATTGAAATTACTAATGCAAAAAATCAAAGCAAGAAACAAAAACCAAAACCCTGTAATGCCATATTTCTTCACAACTTATCTAAGAAAAGTCTCCTTCAAGTCAAACTGGACTCCTGGTAACATGAAAAAACAATAGTTTTATTAACATCATAAAAATGGTTTGCTATTGTCTTTTTCTGGACATCTTTTTGACTCCCGAGTATGGTCTACTGTTCCTTGACGCTTTCCATCAAAGTACTAATCAGGCCCAGCCCTGCTTAGCTTCACTCACAGGCTTCCATCTGCTGACAACTGTGAAACAGTTCAAATTACTATTACAGCAGCATGGCACCTTGGATAAGTGGAGGGGGGATATATAAGGAGGAATGCAAATATGTATTTATTTTAATGTTGACTTTTTTTTAAAAAACCACAAACTGATTAAATGATAAAGTACCTTCCCTAATCTGGAAGAAAAAATGCAATCAGATTGTTTAAATTCCATTGAAATAGTTAGGCACAAATGCTAACACTACGCTGAAATCTGTCCAGTGGTTTCCACCAACCTTTCTTTCCCATGGGGGAAAAACATATTTTTCTACTTATTCTCTTGATGTTTTCATTTCATTTAGTTATGTTTCTGAGGTTACTAAATTGCTGGAACATGGACCAGGATGCTATTGCTGTTGATTTCCATTGCATACCACCGAGTTCTCACTAGATGCCCTTCTTTCCTGATCAATAATGCCCCATGGTAGGAGAATCCTCATGATGCCTTTCCTTGGCCCCACTGAAGGGTAGGAAACTAGAACAGCACCAAGTTCTTTCTACAATGAGACTTGACACACATACTAGCTTAGCTCATAATTAAGGTAAACCTTTGAATCTTGCACCTCACCCATGATAATTTAACTAAAATGTTCTCCTTTTATAAATATCAAAAATAAATTATGATCCCGTAACTAAAAAAGAATGCATATTTTTTGACACAACACTAAGAAATACATAGCATATATACTGATTTTATCCAGTCTGGTGTAGCTTTCACCTGATTAGATCCTGTAGAGGGTCCCGCCCCCCACCCCCCCATTTCCCTTAGCCCTCCTTCACTGACATTCCAGAACCATTAGTAATTCTGACTGAACAAAATTGCATAAACTAACGGAAAGCCTGGTCATATTTTGGTTTTATTTCAAGGAATAGAGTTGCCAGTTTGGGAACTAGAGGCAGCAAGATTCGATGTTACTGATAGGGATAAAGAAAAATGTCATGTTTGGGGAATGAGAACAGTCAGAATGTTCCGAGTTTTTTCACCGTCAAGACAGTGATTTGTTACACTGCTTTGTATCGCCAGTTCCCACTGTTCCACATCAGATTATATAAACTACAAAGATATAAAACATACCAATATTTTTATGCAGAAATTGTGATCCTGCAACACTGATTGAACACTTGTACAATGGACTTAGTCAGTTTTGGATAAGTTACCATTTCTCAAACATAGTTCCCATCAATAAAATAAAAATTATAGAAATTCATTTAAGTTTCAAAATTGCTAAAAAGAACCGTTTATTTTAATGTCTCATATAATCAGTGAGCTTCCTGGGAAATATTTCAGTAGAACGTATTCACTTCAATAGATTTTATATTTTGCATTCTGTGTTTGTGCATGTAAGTTGGAGAGATGAATGCAATAATATGTTGGCTTATAAAGTAGTCTCTGATCCTAGCTTGCCCAGAATAGCATTTAACATGCTTAGGGTAAAACTGATTGTGCTTGTAGCCAAAATGTACTACATGGGGATGCTGCATTTGATAGGAATTCGACTAAGGCTGGTACCTTATCTACATCTTCTTCATACCACTACAGAACACTGTGTGAAAGCTTTGTGGTAGTATAAGTCATGACAGATGGTAGTCAATAGATTCTGAAGCCATCTGGGGATATCCATGGCATATGGAAGATTGTGACTTGGAATGTGAGAAAAGTTAATAATATAGAATATAAATAAAACAAATGAAAGGAAAATAGATCTGTTGTGTGTCTATAAAAATAAGAAAAAGGGAAAGAATATCATAGATTGGAAGGAGGTGATCAGATCTTGTGGAATTGATGAATACATGCAGGGAATAAAGTTGTAAGATTAATTATGAGTGAAAAGACTAAAATACATGTCAGAAGGTATGTCTTGGAGCCATCTATCTTACTGTGAGTGCATATAAAAGTTGGAATTCATAAGTTAGTAACAGTTGCATATTATCTTACATTAAATGGGGATCATGGAAGAGCCAGATATAGTTTTGAGAAAAATTGTGCAACATTTTGAATGAATGTGATCAGTAAAAAAAAAACTTACTCTGCTAGATGATAAATGTGGAAATCAGATAAGAGAGTACAGTAAAAGTGACTGAGTATTTAAAGACCCAAGAATGAATGGGAATGTTGAGTATGACTATCTGCTTAGAAGATCTGTTTGATTTGGTTAAGTATAAATCTATTCATATGTACACATGGCAAATTAATGAACATTAATATAGCTATATTGTGTAGGTATAAAGAATGTAGTCAAGAGAGCATGGAATAGTGACAATTAAAAATGGCACAGAACATGTATAGTGATTTGGATAAACATATTTTTTGATGGAGGCTTCAAACATGAGGTTTTGAAGCTGGAGGTTTCAAACATGAAGCCTCCAGCAGACTAATTAAGAATAAAAAAATATGAAATGATTTGGGATGCAATGAAGTGAGGGAATGCTGGAAGGAGAATTTGAGCTTTTGGGAATGACAATAACGTGTTGATGAGTGATGTTGAAATGAATGCTATAAATGTTAGTGTTCAAGAAAAAAATAATAAAAAATGATATCACAAATACTGTAAAAATGTTGAAAAAATTGGAAGGCTGCAGGCATAGATGGTGTCACTGGAGAAATGTTAAAATATGGATGTGGTTTGTTTACGAAGTTGCTGTGCTTCTTATGTACATAAAGGCTGTCTCTGTGCCTGGCTACTGGAAGAATACTGCTATATTTGTTCTACACCAAGGAAAATTTTGCAAAAGTGAGTGTAGCAACTATAGAAGCATTATTTTGTTAAGTGTGTCTTTAAAGGTTTTTGGCAGAATTCTGATTGGAAGGGTATGAAAAGAGACAATAAAAATATTTCTAGATGTATGAATGCATGTTTGCTGATATTATGATTTAGAGAAAACCTATGAGAAAGAGAATAGCCTGGAATTATGGAGTTTTACTAAGTGTATGGAACTGAATGTTGGTTATGAGTACAGTAAAGTGGTATATGATGAAAGTAAAGGATGTGTGAAAATAAACTGAATACTTAGAGAATGGTTCAACACTGAGCAGGAGTAAGACAAGGATGTGTGATGTTCCCTCGGTTGTTCAGTGGATGAATGGATAAATGTATTGGGTATACTTGTGATGCAGATATGTTGGTTGGAATACATGTAGTTTTGTATGCATATGATGCTGTGTTGTTTGCTGGGGTTGGACATTAAAAAACTCAAGTTGTGGTATGCAGCAGACCCTCCTCCATTTTTTTCCAAACAAAGATTATGTGTGGTAGGCTGGGCTAAAAGAGAGTGACAGGCTTAAGTCACCCAGTTAGCTTTAATGGCTGAGAGTGTACTTGAATCTGGGTCTTCTCAGTCCTAGGAACATCTTACACGCTACACCAAATTGGCCAACATGGCCAAGATTTATGTATTTGTAAACAGGCTGTTCTAAAATCAACACTGATGGCAAGAGTGTATCCCTCTTGGTCCTATTAAACCATTTGGTGGTTTTTGATGCCATCAACTATGGTATCTTCTTGGACTGTCTGCAAGGGTTGGGAGTTGGGGACACTATGTTCCTATGGTTCCATTTTTACTTCAGTGGATAATTCTAGTCATTGGGTGTCAGTGCTTGAATTGTTGGCTGCTCCAGTACGGGCTACCAGATAGTTCTGTTCTTTTCCTTGCTATTTAATATATATTTGAAGCTGCTGGGTGAGGTGATCATTTGTTGATTTGGGATGAGATATCAGCAGTATGCCAACAACACTCAGCTGTATGTAGACACCTCATGGTGAACCAGGGACACTGTGAAAACCTTTAACCAGTGCCTGGAGGCTGTTAAGATCCACTGGAATGTTGCAGCACAAACTTTGTCCCGTTGGTACATGCATTGCAACATTGCTCATATCTCCATAAGGGGCAGAGCTTGCTTTTCAACATCACAATGCTCATTTTGTTATCTGATTAAACTACTGGATGTCACAGACACCTCTGAAAAAACGTATGACACAATATACATTTTTTTAAAAAAAAATCTCCAGATAAACAATTTAAATATAAATATTATTTAAATAAACAATTTAAATAGTGGCTCCATTGTTAACATCTGCTGTCCTCTCTTAGACTTTGTGATTTTAAAAAAATACATATTTTTTATATGTTAACTGTTTTATAGTTTTGTACACCACCCAGGGTCACTTTTTCGTGAGATGGGCAGCCATATAAATTTGATGAATAAACAAACAAATAAATGTTCATAAATAAATAAATAAAATATCAAAGGCCTATCAAAGAGAGATAAACATGGTGCTAGCTTGATTTCTTTGCCAGGGGGATCCAAAACACTGGAACCACCACTGAGAAGGGCCTTTCCTTTCTTTTATCAAGCATCCCTCAAATGCTACAGAGATCAAAAGCAGGGCTTTTTCCCAGAGATTCAGCCACTCAGCCAGGCTCAAACGGAGGATGCGGCTTTCAACCGTCTGGTTCCAAGACTGATAAGCTTTCATAAATCATCATGAGCACAGAATTCTGCTCAGAAATAAAAGACTGAGAGGAGGAGAGGAAGGAGAAGGAGGGAGGGAGGAAGAGATGATAATGTGGCAGAATGTGCAGGTAATGTGGCAGAGGACTTACAGTGCAATACAGAAAAGCAGCACAAAAGAGGGGGAAGAAAAAAGGGGAAACAAAGGCATAGAATGAGAAAATAAAGTGGATAAAACATTTGACTGCAAATGTGCAGTTCCTTTTAAAACAAATTAACTTGGTCTAATTCCTCCCCCTTTTAATTTCATGAGCTTGTCTTAAAATTACAAGAATGTAACAGCACAACATCAGCTCTCTGATTTATTAATTCTACCCTACCCTACAAATCCTCCAAACAAAAGCATCAGTGTTTCCTCCAGAGGAACACATGAAGGGATTTATTCATGCTGGAGGTGGGGAGCGAAGCACCAGATACCAGAAGAGCCATCCCTGACTCCCTCCTTGTTCCAGATTACCTTTGCGCATATTGGGCAGCGAGGCGGGGGTGGGAGAAAGAATGAGGGAACAGAGTTAGGGGGTGACATGATGTGACCAAAAAAAAAGGAAAAATGACATCAACTGTAGTTGAGGAAGCCAATCCAAGGTGCAAAGCGAGGATGTGAGCACTTTAGCCTTATCTTAATCTTGCTCCCAGCCAAAATCCAATCTTGATAAAAATAGTTTCTGCACCCCTTTTGCTTCTCCTTCAACTTTTTCTGAGGCCATTTGAACCTCTTTATAATCTGAACGACACATCCCCCAGGTTTGTAGCCCATGGTGCAATTAATACCCCTCCCCCCACATGGTTGCTAAGAGAGTACAGTTCCAACATTGCTCAACAGCCAGGTTCATTCATTGCATTAAACTTTTACGTGTTTTGCTTGTTTAGTGTCATACAGACCTTATGGTCTACCACTGTGGTTCAGCATTATGTGCAAACCAGACCATTATGGCAGTGTGAGACTAGGCTGAAGCTGCCATAACCTAAAGATGAAGCAGGCACGTAAGCAGAGAGGACAAAAGCCAGGAAACTTATCTATGGGATCCCTTCGGGGAGGTAGATAAGAAGGAAGCAAGTCGTTAAGGGAAAAACAAAGGACCTGAACCAGAAAGAGGAAGTTGGGCCTGAGCACATGGAAGCCCTCACCCCAATCCCATCAACTTGTAAATCAACCCAGCAAGGACTTTTGGGGATAAAAGGGGTCCCAAAGCCCGCCCACTCTGAGTCATCTGAGTCGTCTGAGTCATCTGAGCTGAGTCACCTGAGTCACCTTTGGATCAAGACTTGGCGGCTTCCGTCCCTCTAGCTAGTGTCTGGCAGCCTAGTTGGGAAGGACGTGGGTAAGTGTGGATGAGCGCGTGCGTGTGTGTATGAGAAAGAGCAAATGTACCTTGCAACCAGTAAAGTTTTGCTGTTACTTTAAATTCACTGGGTCTCCGTGTATTACAAAGAACCTCTTGTGCCTCAGTGTTCGGTTGGAAGTGATTTGTGTGTATCCCTAATTCTTTCCCGGCCGTTGACCAGGGCTGTGTGTCTGTCTGCTCCAGCCGCACCTATCTGGAAAACCCAGGTAGAAAGCAAGGGGGGCTGACAAGATCCGCGTGCCTCAACAGGCTGTGAGTGTGTGATTTGTGTGTATCCCCAATTATTTCCCGGCTGTTGACCAGGGCTGTGTGTTTTGTCTGCTCCAGCCGCACCTATCTGGAAAACCCAGGTAGAAAGCAAGGGGGGCTGACAAGATCCGCGTGCCTCAACAGGCTGTGAGTGTGTGAGTGAGTGACCATAAGCCGAACCTGGGAGCAGCGTGTGTAACAGCAGGCTCAAGAAATCAGAGTTTAAAAAATGCTGGTTTAGCATCAGGTGTGAATATAGTCTACGACTGAATTAATATGACACACTGAAGCACAAAGCAGACCACCGTTTTAACCTATGAGGCAGTGCAAATTTATGTATACCGCTATACCACTAGCATGCCATCTGAATTCAGAAAACTGGGTTGGGTAAAGCATGCTTCAATTAAACATAGATAAGCTTGTTGTGCATTGTACTGTGCTTATAAATCAATGCCATGAGAGATTACTTTCCCAGCTCCTAACATTCATCAATAGCAAAAGCACAAAGGAACCACTATTATGAAACCAGACCACATAGGCAGACACTAGCACATCATTACAACCTAGTAAGCTACTATGGGGCTTGGAAGATGTGAAGCCTTTCAAATATTACATCTCTTACATGATTTTGTCTCCATTGTTTTTGTTCTGTAAACAAAAACAGTCCTAAAATGGGGAAAATGCAAGCTGCTTAACTCCTTCCTTATTTTCCATTTTAGCATTCCTTATCATGTGATTCTTCTTTTACAGGAAAAATCATTGTTTCTACCATTTCCTACAGAGAGGGAGACAAAGAGTTGGGAATGGAAACATGATCTTATCTCACCTTGAGGACAGCAGCTTCCTGAATGTCCCTCCTTTTTTTCTAGAAAGAAAAGAAAATCTTGCTTTGGTTGTATCCAGATTAGATTATAGTAACTTATTTTACAAGAGGCTGCCTCTGAAGAATTCTCAGAAATGATAATTAAGTAGTAATCAAAGTGTGACTGCAGAAAACATATGCTAATTCTAAGGTAACTTCAGTAGCTCCCATGTGGTTAGGGAGTTCAATTCATAATGTTGCCATTGCATTTTAAAGCCATTATTAGGTTGAGTCTGTGGTATCTAAAAGCGCATTTCTATCCATATGTGTCTATGTAACAGGAGTCCTCAACCCTTTTGTACAGATCTGGAATTTTGAGAAATGTTCTGGGAGAACTCTGAGACTTGGGCTGTAAATGTCCTGAAGACCTCTAGATGATGGTAGGAAAGAGACTCAGAAAATCAAAATCTTCACTGCCATGTAGTGGTCGTCTAGATGTTTGCAGCCCAGATCTGAGAGTTCTGGTTATTAGCTACTATAATTGGCATCCTTCTCTAATTCCTTTGCAACTCCCAAACTCATCCACCCCTTCCTTAAAATCTGTTAGAAACAGGCCACCGATTCTCTGAGTGCCAGAAAACGAAGGAATTTCCTAGCTAATTGACTTCTGGCTTGAAGCAGCCAGCAATTGTGAAGTCTCATCCCAGGAATATTGCCAGGCTGAAGGAGTCAGTAGTTGGGACAGCTTCCAAGAGTCTCAGGGGAGGGCATCCCAAACAGCAATCAGGAGTCAAAGTCTTTTCTACCTTGTGCTCTGGGAATAAATGAAAAAAAAAAACATCTTAAGCAAGACAGGGATATTCATAAACAGAACAGAAATAAGTCTTTAAATTAAGCAAAATCTCAGACATTTGAAAACACAGACCAGGACAAGTTGAAAATCAATATTGTTGCACATGCTGTGCACTGACTCGAGAGACTCTCTCATAATGTAGTAAATGACTTCATCTCCCTCTCCTTTCTAGTTAGTGGCCTCAGGGCTGGTTGGCTTTTTTAAGCAGCAGGTTCACTACTGTTAATCATATTAGCTAGGGTTTTACAGCTGCCAAGCTCTTTTTAATTAATATGAAAAAAGGCTATCATTTGAAGGCCCAGGATGCAACAGCCAAAACCTCAAAGAAAAGGCAATAAAGGAATGAAATGATAAGGACAAAATGTGGCTGAGCAAATCAGGAGTTACTTAGGGCATGGATGAGAAAATGTATCTATCCATCCTGGTCTGAATCTATCATGCAGTGGCTGTAACTCAGTAGAAGAAGATCCCAAGTTCAATCTTTGGTATGTCCATGCAGGAGTTGGAAAGAACCTTCCCTGAAAACCTAGAGAACCACAGCCCATTAGTGTAGGCCACAACTGGAATACTGAGAGCACCTTATAAAGACTTTCATAAAATAGTTGTCATGGTAGGCATAGCTAGTGACAGACCCCTCATTTGATAGTAACTGGGATGCAGTTACTTCCTACCATCCTCCTTGCATTTCAGAATTAGGCTACCAGATCTAGGCTGAAAAAATTCATTTGGCCAATGGATGGGACTCAAGTAAGACTGTTCTGTATTCTTTGGTACCCTGTAGTGGCCATCTGGCTGTTTGCAGCCCAGATCTGGTAGTCCTTGTTTAATCATAACATGTTTTACCATGAATGTGACCTGCCTCACATGTAGCAACTGGATTTTGTTTAAGCTAAAGAATCATGGCTTCTGAGACATTAATCTGATTGTCAATGCTTTTGTGTGTCATGTGAATTCAGGACACATGCTGCTTCCAGCTCTCACAAAATACACAATGTATCAATGGATTTTAATATGTCAATTTAGTATTAAATTGGAAGTATCATTATTCTTTCCAGTGACACACTTTACTATTGCCATAACATGAATGGGTGATTTGGAAGCTAAATTGTATAGAACTTGGGTCAGGAACAGTGAAATGGCACATTCACTGTTTAACCATTGTAGAATGAGCCATGATGTGTATATCAGCCTTCACATAAAGTCATATTCTTCCATCCCAGAATTGTTCATCCAGGTTGATGCAGATCACATGCAGTAACATCCACATGGATTAGTATTCATGCAATGACACCTGAGCAGAGAGACTGGCTATAGCACAGACATAACAAAGAAGCCCACCATTTGCTTGGCTTATGGAAATGGTCACTTCCCCATGGAAACCCATATGAGAAAGGAGATCCCATACATGGCAAGTGCCACGAAATGAATTAAATGGTTAGACAATATGCACGTTCAACTGGAGTAGCCAAAACATAACATTGTTTAGCAGAGTGCAGCAAAAAACCCATAAACCTTGCTCTCAGGAAAAATACACATCAGCATGAGAGCTTGCAAGTAGCAATGTCCATATCCTGAACTCCAAAGAAACTCCAGTCAGAAAATATAAGCTAACTGGTCTTTATTGATAAAAATGCAAAAACTTCATAAAATACAAGTTGCATACAAAAGATAGGATATAACAAAAACTTCTTCTCATATTAGCTTCCAAGACTTATCACTGCAAAGCCTCTAGCTAAAAACACTCTCAGAGAAGAGGTTCACTACTTAGTTACTTGTTAAGACTACATAACCTATAAACCTACATGGTTAACTGTAAGACTAAAAACACACACACATACACACACTGGACAGGTTGGGCATTGTAACCCTCCCTTATAGTGCCAGTTGAAAACACTCCTACTGAATAACTAACACACATACACAATTTCAGTAGGCGGCAGTAGACAAAATCATAACAACATCACAAGATACTTTGTTATCTCAACACTTGTTTTGTAAAGCTAACAGGATGAACTTTCTTCCCATGAGAAAATCCTGATAATACCTACCAAAAAAAAAAAGGGGGGGGGCAGAAATAACCTGACTCTCAACTTCAGAAACAGTATTAGCCCTATCTACCCACCTGGATACACTGAAAGCCTAAAGGTTTCATTCATACTGTTTCCTTAATATGTATTATCCAGAAACAGAGAAACTCTTCTCTGTTTCTGGACAGTACCCAGAATTGAAATTCAGACTGCTGGGCCCTTAGGGTAAAGATCCTATGTTTTTGTTATGTTACTCTGTAAAATGGTATGTATATTGTTGATACTAGTGTTCCACATGAGACTCTGTAGTAATAATCATCATCTCTGTACACATTTACAAATATTCACCACCAGGGTGTATTAGGGCTCACTGTTAAGTCATTTCTGCAGTGGCACTGAAATGCATCCATGCAAATAAAGCCTGTGATTGTTACAGTGCCTAACAAAATGCTTTTTTTTTTTTTTACTTTCTGTAATTGGTGTCTCTCCAAGCTCAGTAGCCAGCTCATGCAGCAAGTGTTTAAATGTTATAGATGTGAATATTTTTTTATTTCCATTATAATGCTTCATTGCACATAGAATCAGAATGCCTGTGAAAAGACCTGAATATGTTAAAATAGCAATGCAAAAGACTATAGCTGATCTTTATATTCTAGTGTGGTTCATGAAATAATATCTCAAATGAGCTTTGCAGGTAATTTTTAAAAAATCAGCACTGGCAATGCAAATTATATCCTCAGCAGACAAATCTACTCTATCCAAGTATTTGTGCTTTCAAATTACAGGAAACCTGTGTCTTTTGGAGATAAATATGTTTGGTTACTATGCAGAAATGACAACTGGCCACAAAAATTGGTTTAATTTTTATTACTTTCACAATCAGCAATTTCTATGTCCATTCAGTGTCATCAGCAGATTTCCTTCTCTGAACAATTTTTAATTTCATGATGCTTATTTTTCAAATTATTTATTTGTTTATTTACTTGTCAAATTTATACAGATGCCCATCTCACCACCAAGTGATTCTGGGCGGTGTACAGTAAAGCTAAAAAAAATTAATATTTACAAAACAATTATTAATATTATTAAAAGCTTTAAAATTATAAAAAAACATAAAGCTAAAATAAAAAATAAATACTGGGTGAAGAGCAGGTGTTAATACTATTGACTGAAACTTACAATTTTATGTTACAAATAATCAACCGCTTTCAGTTCTGCCAGGAAAGTTTCTATGGGTTTTTTTCCTATATAATCATTTAAACTAGTAGTTGTTTGATAAAATATAGATTCTTGTAAATTACTATAATGGACCAATCCAGCAACCTACCTTGCTCCACTCCTCCTTATTGGTACATACTTATCCTTCATGTCATATACCTGAGTCTCTTTAAACTTTACAAATGCAATAAGACTTCACTGAAACTGTGGGTACTGCAAAGTAAGTAACTGAATATGTGTGCTATTCTCTATCGAATTCGGGAAGGAGGTACAATTTATAAGAACTACTAGGTAGAAAAGACCCACTGGGTGTGATAGGCTGGAAAAGGGGGAAAAAAAACAACAGCTTTGTAGCCTGTTTCCTATCCCATTCACTTCCATCTTCTCACTATTTCTAAGCTGGCCTGGCCATTTTTGTTTTGTTCCACTGATGACATTAACAGAAATGGGAGCCACTGTGTTGTGGCGGCTGAACAAACCTGTATTTGTCTGACTCTAATTCAGGAATCAACAGCCTTTTCAGGAAGTGGGCTGCATAAGATAACACAATAGCAGCAAAAAAATAAAAATGACTAACACTTTAAAATATTAGCAAATAATAATATAAATATATGTTGAAATTAAAAATATTAAAAACTATATATGTACAGGTGAAACTCGAAAAATTAGAATATCGTGCAAATGTTCATTTATATCAGTATGGCAACTCAAAAGGTGAAACCAATATATGAGATAGATGCATTACATGCAAAGCGAGATATGTCAAGCCTTACTTTGATATAATTGTGATGATTATGGCATACAGCTTATGAAAACCCCAAATTCACAATCTCAGAAAATTAGAATATTATATGACATCAATAACACAAGGATTGGAATAGAACAATATTGGACCTCTGCAAAGTGTAAGCATGCATTGGTTTGGGCCCCTTTTGCAGCAATGACTGCCGCAATGCGGCGTGGCATGGATGCTATCAGCCTGTGGCACTGCTGAGGTGTTATGGAAGACCAGGATGCTTCAATAGCGGCCTTCAGCTCCGCTGCATTGTTCGGTCTCATGTCCCTCATCTTTCTCTTGGCAATGCCCCATAGATTCTCTATGGGGTTCAGTCAGGCGAGTTTGCTGGCCAATCAAGCACAGTAATCCCATGGTCATTGAACCAGGTTTTGGTACTTTTGGCAGTGTGGGCAGGTGCCAAGTCCTGCTGGAAAATGAAGTCAGCATCCCCATAAAGCTCGTCTGCGGAAGGAAGCATGAAGTGCTCCAAAATCTCCTGGTAGACGGCTGCATTGACCCTGGACTTAATGAAGCACAGTGGACCAGCACCAGCAGACGACATGGCTCCCCAAATCAACAGAGACTGTGGAAACTTCACACTGGACTTCAAGCATCATGCATTGTGTGCCTCTCCATTCTTCCTCCAGACTCTGGGTCCTTGGTTCCCAAATGAGATGCAAAAGTTGCTCTCATCAGAAAAGGGGACTTTGGACCACTGGGCAACAGACCAGTTCTTTTTTTCTGTAGCCCAGGTAAGACACTTCTGACATTGTTTGTTGTTCAGGAGCGGCTTGACAAGAGGAATACGACATTTGAAGCCCATGTCCGGGATCCGTCTGTGTGTGGTGGCTCTTGATGCACTAACTCCAGCCTCAGTCCACTCCTTGTGAAAGTTCCCAACACTTTTGAATGGCCTTTTCCTGACAATCCTCTCCAGGCTGCGGTCATCCCTGCTGCTTGTGCACCTTTTTCTACCACACTTTTCCCTTCCACAAACCTTCTTTGATACAGCACTTTGGGAACATCCAACTTCTTTTGCAATTACCTTTTGGGGCTTTCCCTCCTTATGGAGGGGGTCAATGATGGTTTTCTGCACAACTGTCAGGTCAGCAGTCTTTCCCATGCTTGTGATTCCTACTGAACCAGCCTGAGAGACCATTGAAAGGCTCAGGAACCCTTTGCAGGTGTTATGGATTCATTAGCTGCTTAGAGTGGGACACTTTGAGCCTAGAATATTGAACCTTTTCACACTATTCTAATTTTCTGAGATTGTGAATTTGGGGTTTTCATAAGCTGTATGCCATAATCATCACAATTATACCAAAGTAAGGCTTGACATATCTCGCTTTGCATGTAATGCGTCTATCTCATATATTGGTTTCACCTTTTGAGTTGCCATACTGACATAAATGAACATTTGCACGATATTCTAATTTTCCGAGTTTCACCTGTATGTGCATGTGCACACACACGCACACACGGAAACTTGAGTTCTTCTAGTCTGCCTTAGGCATGGAAGCCAGCTGGATGACTTTGAGCCAGTCTCTCTCTCTCAGTCATAGGAATAAGGTAATGGTACATCACTTCCAAAAATGTCAAGAAAACTGCATGGAGTTGTCCATGTAGTTGCCAAGAATTAAGACTGAGTCAAAGGCACAAATATAATAACAAAGAGCCCAAATCATATCAGAACACAGAAATCTTGTGAGATTTATTTGGTGAGTTTTTGGTCAGTGAATGCCATCTGATGGTGTCATGGGTCCCAAAGCTTCCATGGGTTAGATGCTGTATTGTTCATCCCAGCCTCTTTTAATTTATCCTTATCCTGCAAAGTTGCTTTGAGGATAAAGTGGGAGGCGGATAATCTACACTGCTCTAAATATTTGGGGAGACAAAAAAAATGTAATTAAAAAATCATTGCTAGAAGTGAGATCATTGCTAGAAGCAGCAGGGGGAATAGGGTCTAGATGACAAAGCTATCCCAGTTTGAAGTTTCTAAATCAGGTGGCCTATGGCTGATTTGGGATTAGATTCTTCTTTAGTAACTGAGGCACTATCCATCCCCATACCATACTCTCTAGAACAGCCCTTCCCAGCCTTATGTTCTCTAGTTGTGTTGAGTTACATCTTCAGAATTCCTAGTGAACATAAATGAAGACTGGGGTTATGAGAGTTGAAATTTAAAATATCTGGAAGGCACCCACTGGTGGACATTTCCGTGCTCTGAATCACTATCCCAGTAGTGGCTGCCAAAAAGGGACTGTTGTATCACTATAATTTAGAGTGATTCAGCAATCATCCTATTTAATGTTCTAATAAAATACTACTTATTATTCACATAACATTCATGTTTAATTTGGAACTGGATGTTGTTCTTCCTTTTTTTCAATTTTCCTTATGTGCAATGCAAAAGCTGCATGATTTAAAGTTGTGTCACATAACTTTTTTTTTTCATAATGATTTGAAGGATTGCACTATTGCCATACTAGTTGGAAATGTCCACTCACAATGGAAACAATTGTTTTATTACATTCAATCCATATACATGATTGATAAGAGCAGGTGGCACCCAAAGGAAGTTCCTAAGTGCACTGGATATGTGAAGCCAACTTTAGAGCCACAGTAGACATGATAATATTTTAATGACTACAAAGACCATATTTTTGTTTAATGTAAAATCAGCCATGGAAGTTAGGACTGGAAGGGTGGAATATTTGAATTTTTCTCCTCCACCCTATTGCTATAGTCCTGATAAAACTTTGGCAGAAGCCTGCAAAACAGGTTTGGAAGTGTGGTGGGAGGAAATCAGCAGATAAGTAGCCTCTCTAATCCCAAAAATATTCATCTCACCTGAGGCCTCTGTTCACTTGTTTAAAAACATGTATTCTAAATTGCATTAATCTGACCATGACATTAAGTCCACTCCTTGTAACTTTTGCACTCTGTATCATTGGGAATCTGCTACATATCTATTCCACAAGATTTATTTAGGTAAGAAGCTGGATGGTTGACTGATTATTTATTTATTTGCTCTGGTATACAAGCTTTTCCAATCTGAAGATTCTGAGTGGCTTATTGAAAAAACATGACAGAGTAAGATTAAAAATAGTAAGAAAAGAAAGATAAAAGGTTATGTATAAACAACTGGCAACTACTTAAGCATTATTAATTTACCTCCTTGATATTTATATAATAGGTTGTTATTGTAATTAAGCTGTTTTATATGATGCAAAAATAAGAGTTCTTAAATTATTTTTGAGTTTAAAAAAATGAGGTCTCCTGGAAGGTCGAGATGGACAGCAGCAATAAGCCAGTATTTTGAGTGAAGCATTCCTTCAAAACTGCTTCATGAAATAATCCATCCTCTTGCTTCTAAACAGTTAAGCAATGCAAGAGAACCCAGAAGCAAAGCACATAGGGAAGTCAAATCATGTCATTGCTGCACTTAATGAGGCAAGTAGTGTCACCTCAATGGTGTGGAGCACCTTGGACAGATGAAATAAAGCTGCCACCTAATAAAGGATAATAAGCAGGCAATGTTCCACCCACACTGAGCTATTAGTAGAATCCTAAACCCTTCTGATACTACAGTGGTGTTACTGAAGGAGTAGTGGGAAAAGGAAGAAGATGAGGGCACTTTTTGGGTCTAGGGGATAATACACTTTGGACCTGATAACAGTATATCTTAAAGAGAAATACTTCTCCTTCCATCAATGTCACTGTGCAAGTACCACAGAATTTACATTGGAAGTATTCCTCTGTGTCAGGGCAATGTTAGATATCACATGAGCCATTTCATTCTTTCTCTGTTCCCATCCTGTTCAGTTGTTTAAGGAAAATATAGGAGAAACTCCATCAGCAACCTATTTCTGTCTTGGATTCCAAAATATTTTTGCAGATTTATTAAATCTGCACCCAGCATAAAAGAGTGCAATTGCCCAGTTTAGAAAGGGCTGATGCTGCTGAAGCCAAAGTCAAGATATAGTGAGCAATCTTATAATCACAGAATTCTGTGGGCACTGATAGAAAGCTGTTGACGGAAATTCCATAGCTAATTTAGGAACAGAAGAGGCACTGCAGCAGGAATTAAAATTAATATTACTTACATAATGCAGCATGGTGACAGCCATAACAAGGTCAAATTCAGCTTACCAATGAGATTTACATTCAACGTAATCTTATAAATGTTTCTCACAAGAGAGTCCCACTTAAGTGGGATGTATTCCCTGAAGAACTGTGCTTAGGATGGAAGTCCAACAAATAATCTGAGTTATTCTAAATTTCACAGGCAGTTTGGAGTGTTGCCAACGGTCAGGGTCAGGATTAGAATTTAGCAGGCTTTAGGTCCAACTGACCCCTGCTATGCCCATTTTGGGGATTTCCAAAGGTTGTGGAAATTGAGCTTGGAAAGACAGTCTTGGAGGCCTTCAGAGAAGCAGAAGGAAATCTAATACTGTAGTGGATTTCCCTTCCAAGACTGGATGTTTCTGTTTGAGCCTGGAGAGCTCCAACATAGCCAGGATTGCCCCAAGAGAGTAAGATTCCCTCTTACTGATTTTAGGCCAGTCATTATCTGTTTGGAAGATAAAAGTGTTAGCCATTGTACATCATCTGGAATGTCATAGAATACCAATGAGAGAAACTTTTAATTAATTAATTTAATTACAATATGTGTTTTCCAGTGTGCTGATTATTTTGTTATCTCAATATACTTTCTGAGCAGCTCAACCTGACTTCAATTTGTTTGTAGCAGGTCTACGAGTGACAAGGTCAACAGCCTAATATAAATCTCCAGCAATTCATGTTTTTTGTGAGTCATCCAGATGATCTGAATCTTCACACACTTATTTAGCCTAGGATGATATAAAAAGGGAACCTGCTTTTAAAAAAGAATAAAATAAAACCCTTCCCAACTGAGCCATAGGAATACATTTTCAGAAAAGCTTGAAAGCAATAGAAGGATATGCACATCATCATGGTGCATTCCCAACAGGAGGCAATACATTACAAAGTTTTTGTACTCTTTCAATTGACATCTTCAGTTATGTCTTTTAACATCAGCTTGACATGTGGAAATTAGAAAGTGAAGTTTCACATAGTGTGTACTTAAAGGTTATTACCTATTAACTTGGGCGGGTAAATCTCCTGCTAAAGTTATGGCTGCAACAATGGCTGGTTTAAAACCTTTAGGCAGAAGGCCCTTTGTGGATTGCTTGAGTAATATTCTTCCTCACATAAGGGGGAGGATGAAGGGGGAAATTGTTCCCAAGGGGATGTGGAGAAGAGAAGATAATGGAGCTTATATTTCATACTTGCTAGAGGTAGATATACAAACACTAAAAAGAAATAACTCAAAATTCATCATTTTAAAGGCCAAACAAAACAAAACAGCGGAAATTTGAAATGGAAGGGTGCAGGAAATCAAGGAAGATATTTCTGCCATGGTACAGTGATGCCATATACCATCACAATACTAGCATAAACAACCTTATCCCCACAGCAAAACAAGGCTGGAGCAAGGACTGCTATTTTTCAACAACTGTATTTAGTATTTCAGTGGTGGTAGAAATCTGCTATTCCCATGCCATAAAATTGTTCACTGAGGCAATGTCAACTGAGTAAATGAGTGATAACTAAACAGTGTCTTTACTCTATCCTTCTGGCAAAATTTCAAAGCACCTTGAAAGGACGTGGCGTGTTTCTAAATGAAAAAAACATCCATTTGTGAAAAGCCACATGTACAAATAAAATTGGTCTCTAGAATCTCAACAAAGGTTAAAGTGTAGAGAGAAATACATTTGCTTCTATACTGGACCAAAAAATCTCTGAATTATAAATGAAATCCATTCTGAATACCGAAAAGAGCCTGCTTTGTCATAAAACTCACTGGATAATTGCAGTTATTATGTCACTGTTGGGCAGAAATCCCTGAGAAATCTCCCACAAGAAATAAGGAAAACTAAAGGATATTGGATAAAAGCAAACTGTCTTTTTGTAAACTCTTATTTCCTTTAGTGGCCTGAAGAAGAGATATTCTTAATGACTGAGAATGATTTAATGACTTAAGAGATACCTGAAGAAGAGATATTCTTAATGACTGAGCCCATTAAATATTTTAAAAACATCAGCAAGGTATGCAATTTAGAGGCTCCTCTAGTGAAGCTGCGCTTCTCATGAAGATAATTAGTGATTATGCTGATGTTCCGAAATGGGGAAGTTACAATGGCAAATTTATGATAGATAGATAGATAGATAGATAGATAGATAGATAGATAGATAGATAGATAGCAGGAAGGGCATGTTCCAGATACTGTCAGTGTCGGCTGGCAAGGTCCAGAAGGAAAGCCTTTTCTGCCATGGCACCCACCCTTAGGAACATCATTCCCCCATTAGATTGGCCCCATCCCTGTTGGCTTTTTGTAAGGCCTTGAAGACCTGGCTTTGTGCTCGAGCCTGGGACCCTGGGCGTCAGCTAGAGACTGTCTCCTGGTTGTATGGATGGTGGATTAGATTGTGCCCAGCGGCTATGTGTTTTTATTTTTGTTTTATATTATATATTTTGTGTTTTTGTTTTATTGTAAGTCGCCTAGTCACGTAAAAGTGAGATGGGTGGCTATATAAATTGATTTAAATTAATAAATTTAAGATCTTACCCTACCCCTAACACTTTAAGTGTTGTCATGATACCTTGCTGTTTCTTGCCCTAATAACAAAAAGAATCCTAAGATAGTTTTTTTTTTTGGTGAGGACTCTATTCCCTTCCACATCTCTTGAGCAATATTTGAAATGGCAAAAGCCAAGGAAACTCTAGGATTTTTTTAGGATAACTAAGTAGTCAATATGGTCATCATGGTCATCAATGACATACCCATGGATCCTTGTGTTGGATGCTTTTGTGAGAGGAAATGTTTTCCCCAAAATCTCTGAAGCCTGGAATACTGCTGCTTTAATATTAAATGCTCAGCCAAAGAAAGAAGAGAGAAAGTCTCACATATGGATTATCATCTATATGCTATTACAATCATGCTGTATCAAATACATTTCAAGAAGGTGGAAGATTCAGGATTCAAAAGCTTCCAAGGTTTAGATGGACTTCGGAAGGGTAGTGATGAATCTGCATCTTCTTGGTTACTGGCAAAGCATCATAGGATCTGACCTTCAGAATAATATGACATTTTCTGTGACAGGTGCACAATGATAAATTCTGAAAACTAATTCAGTGGAATTTATGGTAGATCAACCTTTCAAAATCAGGGAATGTATTTTTTTTTCAATATTTAAAATTCTTTTTCCTGCCTACCACTGTTGGTGCCCATCCTGTCATTAATACATAACATGTTGCACGGCTAGTTGCTTTCCTTTGCTCCAGATATGGCTGAATTTTTATTTCTGAAATACTTACTCTCAAAGCAAATTGAATTGAATTTACGGAGCAAGGATTGCTTAAAAGTGCAAATTATTCATTACTGCATATTAGTTTGTTGGTACTTGGTGCTAGCTCTGGCATAGCCTGCTTTAATTCATTACCAACAGACTTTCAAAACACACAATACTGATTATTAATTGTGGCATGTTTTCTTCCCCCTGTTGCCACTAGTCTTTTATTCAGTGTACAGTTAAGCACACTTTAAGCAGTGCAATTACCTATTTCTGCAAGACATGGATGATGATCATACAGTACTTGCTATCCCGTTTTCAGCTTTAAGATTACATATAGTATTTAAGCAGAATAACCATTAAATAATGCACCCAGGTACATATCCATTAGGAATGAACAGAGACCACCTAATCTGTTTCAGGGGTATGACACAGACATGAAGAAACATGACTTAGTCTGGAATGGGCTGTTCTGCCCAGTACTGGATGAAAGGTAGAAAAACTGAGCTCAATTCTCCCATAACATGGGGGAAAAAATTACAGAGCTGTCATTTTTATTTTGTTTTTCAGCAAATTATAGGAAATTTGTAGTTAAGCTGAAGTTTTATGCAGTGATCAAGGATGCTTAACTTCACTGCAGTGCAAGGTCCTCTGAACCACATAGAGTCTTCAACCTATTTACCTCTGTTAATGACATGGGTACACTAGTACCTGTGCAGCCTCCTATTTAGTTAATAGCTGGGACTTCAAAAGCAGGATGCTTTAATTAATAGCCATCTTGTGAATGAGGGTATTTCTCCCAGTTATGTTGGCACCTGTTTGAGTTCTCAAGACCTCCATCAACTTGCTTGTAATGACAGACAGGTATGCACTCCAGACATTAAAGATAAATTGTGCCATCTATAACAATTTCCCCTGGAGCTGAATTAGCACCTTCTCAGTGGCTGCTTGATACAGAGAGCACCACCAAACAGGTAATGCACTTCTGCAATACAATTTATATTTGCAATGGGACCATCAAGAGAATCAATGTATATGAAATAATGATAGCACCATGCTAAATGGTGGGTTGTCCAATTCCAACAAGTGGCTTATGCAAGTAGAGTTGAAAATCATCATCTGATGGATCAGTGACCATCAATCTAGGTCATCTGTGTCTTGCAAACACTTTCAATATGTGGGGGTGGGGGTGGGGGCAGGAGATAGAGATCCCGCAGACCTTTCAAAATCAGTCACCACATTTGTGCACAAAGAAATTGGGTATATGAGAAAAAGAAATTTTCCAACAACTTGTCCAGGCAGGAGTCTTCCTTAACAGTGACAATGCCACTCCTACTGAAAAAGCCCAGGGGAGGCATTCCCTTCGGATACCTGACTTTCCAATTTAATTGAAGCCCAGAGAAAGGCTTGATGTTCAAACACATAGTGTTTATCTTCTTGGAAAGAAAGTCTCTTTCATCAAATGGAGGAAGAACCAGTAAAAGAAAACACTGGAGAACCTCTATGCCAGCAATTGTACATTACATTTGGGCATGTTTGTGTGGGCATGAGTGGGGAGTGACTGCTCATGCTCTGCCTGCTGTGCCTTACTATCTTTCCCTGTCTCTTCTGCTAGCAATACAGACCATCGCAAACTGCTGGTGCTCTACTGCCCTGTTTTCTCCCTCCTGCATGTGTGGTTTTTGCAATGAGAGAGATGCTGTGGTACTGCCACTTCAAAACAACTCCAGGCCATGCTGCTTCTCCTGTCCAGCCTCTCTGCAATCAGTCTGGGAATACTGCCTGGATATGGGAATGGTATTGCCAACTACCACAATAGCCAGCTAGTTTCTGCAGAAAAACTGTTTCCTCTTTCATGCTGCTATGGCTCATGTCCCCCCTCCCCCTTGCAGGGTCTATGCAGCTTTCAAGAAGAATCCCATTCTTCTGTCATCAAGTCTACCTCATTAGTATCAGCTACTTCAGGCTCAGGTGGTATGGAGCTGCGAAGCTGCCCTCCTCTGCAGTAGCAGCCCAGAAGCTGACACTATCAAAGTGAATTCCTGTTACCACACCCCATATGTTGTGGTATGACTGCTACCCTGCTATGGTCTGACTCCTTTTCCTTACTTATTTTCTCTGGATTAATTAAATACTTTTAGCACTGTTAAATAATTATAATGGGAGGGATAAAAGAGGATTGAATTTATTTCTAAAATATTATGTTTTATTTGTTTATTTAAATTTATTGGCTGCCCAACCCCAATGGACTCTGGGTGGTGGAAGGGGAAAAAAATTGGACAATATGTTGTACAGGTTCAAAAGATGATTGTACCAAGGTGGTGAGATTATTATGACAGTATAGTAGATTTATGGTGCCATGGCAATACTGTTGCAACATAGATTTTCTACTACAACATAGACTCATATATAGGTAGAACATCCCTTTGAAAGAGGCCAAAACATAATCAGGATTTTGAGGTTCAAGGCTTAGTCAAAATCCTGTGCTAACTCAGTGGTTATTCCTGACTCTGATCTAGCTGTAACGTTACACTAATGGTAGTGGCAGACGTCAAGTCATATTGCTATTAATTATTGAATTCCATATGAATGGGTCCACATTCTTTCCTTCCGATTCCCAACTATGTTAGGAGATAACATTTTGACTAATTCAAGAATCAACGTAAGACAATACAAGGAGTACTGATTCCTAGGAAAGCTTGATATTTCATTTTTAAACAAACTGATCTGAGCCAGGGTTTTTGACTAATAAATGGGTCAGAACACAGATATTCTTTAGTATTTTCTTTTCTCTGAACTTTGCAAAATTGTTCACAGTACCAAAATTATACAAAAATATGCATTTCACAAACAAATATAAAATTGCATGGAAAATGAATAGACATTTTCTGTATAAAAATGAAGGATTAATTAAGAAATTGGGCAAAACAATTATGAATTAACACATATGAAACTGAGAAAGACTGGAAATAGATTCATCTGTCCTTTCCTATATAAAACCCTGAATGGGAACACAGATTTTGCACATTAAGAGCATCTCCAATCTGGTGCCTCCCAAGTAAATTGAAATTACAGTTACAAAAATTCCCTAGTGCAATCAGCCTCATCAGTTCAACCTTCAAAAAGGACTCAAAGACCATGACTTAGAGCATAAAATTATGACAGCTTCCATATCCAAGGTGATTCAGTGTGTGCTGGGACTCTTTTGAAATGATTGGTAGACTCTTTGTACCTGTTCTATCATCTCAGAAATCTTCATGACAAGGCACACAATGGGAAGAGAGAAAGATGTGTTTCATCATAGTAACCCACGAGACCAAAGCCATCTTGGCCAAAGCCTTAGCAAGATGAAGAAAGAAGTCCCAAACTCCAATAATTACTGCTAGGGGGATAAACCAAATGGCATTGCTGCCATGACATGAAAGGTAACTAAGTACAATGTATGCTGAGAAACTAGCCAGAAATTGTGGATGGTTACCTAAGTGAAAGTGAAAAAAATAGGGCTAGGTAGAAAGAAGGACATAAAAGAAAGGCTTTGGGGATGGAAAATGAATCCAGTTACTTGGGTGATGCCACTCACAGGAGGTCTTGGCATTGTAGCAGCACGTATTCCAAGATGAGGGTCCATTAGTCTTCTTTTCAACTAGTAAAATAAAATAGTGGGGGGAGATCATGACCACAAAGATTTGCTGGAGAAAGAAATGTTCACCAGTACATGACACTGAGCAGAACTACATAAATTGGTTCAATCTGAGGGCTGCAATTGGCCTTCAAGAAGCATCCAAAACATAGGCAAGGCCAGGAGCAAGACAGAGGTGAAACTCTGACCAAATCTAACTACAATTATATTTATATTTTAATAGAAATTTATGTATTTATTTAACAGCATTTCTAGACCAATCCCAAAATCCTTGGGACAGCAAACCACAAAGGTTAAAAATAAAACAATAAACACCCCAAAAGCATAAAATTAAACATAGTTAATGTAATTCTCAGGGTAAACACCCTAATTTTTTTGTAGATTTCAATAGCATTATAACATTACAATTCAGCTCCAAGGGCCACATGTAATTCCGGGGCCTCAGATTGTTACCTCTAATAATATCCAGGTAAGAGGTGTTCAGTTTCTTTTTTTATATATATAATTTTTGTTGAAATTTTTAAACAAGAAGATAAAAACTAATGCACACTAATACAAAGTAAGAAAAAAGAAACAGAAGTCAAAGAGAAAGCAAAAAGTGCAAGAAAAGAAAAAAATGGAAGAAAAATAGAAAAGAAAGAACAAAGATATAAAGAAGTAGCTTTTGATATTCTTCACAGCAGTTATAGGTAAGAGGTGCTCAGTTTTGATTGGATTAAGGGAAGCCACATTTAAAAAACAGCAGGGCATTCAAGGTTCTTTGGGGGTAAAAAGGCTCATTAAGCTTCTACCAAACTTAAAGCATATATTTTCTCTCTTAAACCCCCTACTACTTCAAATAAGTGAATTTGATCCCTGTAAAAGTGATGCTATGGGTCATGGATGGCCCACACAGGCTATACTTTTTGAATTCCTGATCTAGATGTGACATGTCTATATGTGTGTACATGGTAACCTATTATCACTGAGATGTGTATGCTCTGACAAGAGAGCAGGTATGTTCTTACTGGAGTGAAATTATTCATTATATATGAGAAGAGATGTGGAGTGGTTTCTGTGACACCTTCATGTTGTTCTGCTGTTGTTGCTTTTTGATTGTGGCTTTCCAAGCATGGCTGATACAGAATTACTGTTGGCAAGCATCAACATGCCTTCTGAGTGATGATGGGGTGGCCAGGTTTTATGTGAGCGGCTGACAGTGTTGCTATGCTGACTCTTGTAACATAGTCATAATTCTGACTACTGTATGCTATTACATGTGCACTGAATTGTGACCTTCTATATTTACACATTTGTGGGTTAAGATATCTAACACAGGAATGGCTAGCCCAGACAGTTCCCAAGCACATGTCTTTTGGGGTATTGCAGAAACAGCTTCTTGCTTGTTTTGTCAGCATGCCTCTGCACAGTACTAAACCCTACTTGGATGTAAAATGGGCTTGTCAATAATTATTGTCAGTCTTGGTTCTCTGTTAACATATGTGAATCATACACAGCTTTGCAAACATCCAACCATTATGTTTTAAGATAAAATATAAGGAGCGAAAAGGCCTTATAGCAGGGACAGATAACTTTTTTTGTGGTTGGGGGCTGAGCCTTTTTCAATCTTATCTGGAGCATTTGGGAAGGCTTAGAGCAGGGTTTCTCAGCCTTGGCAACTTTAAGACGTGTGGACTTCAACTCCCAGAATTCCCCAGCCAGCATATGCTGGCTGGGGAGTTCTGGGAGTTGAAGTCCACACGTCTTAAAGTTGCCAAGGTTGAGAAACCCTGAGACTCAGGGAGGAGGAACAGTAAAATAAACAAATAATATATAATAAACATGTTAAGCCTGGTAAAGACTTAACGAACTTGTTTTGTATATTTTTAATGAACAAATCTGACCCCCCAAACAAGCCCAAGTCCAAACTGAAAAATTGTGGCACTGAGAATCAGGCGGCCAAATGTTGGTGATTTGATCTGAGTGTAACCTGAGGGCTGTCAAATGCCCTACATGTTGTGAGTTGCCCATTAATGTTACTATCAATGTTACATTGGTAGGAATATTACGGAAAAACACAGGTTTTGATTCCTGTAGCCAAATAGAAGACGTCTTGGTATACTTACCATTTTGAGATAGAAGAAATCGCCCTTCATTTCAGTTAGCAGTTCAATCTCTTCAATTACTTGAATCAAATCTCTTAAATACCAAATAGTGGAATTTAAAGCAATTTCTCACCAGAACACTTCACTGGTTTCTGCCTTCAAGACACATCAGTAATGTTTTCCAGGTAGCACTGTAAGTTAAACCTTAAATGCTCTACTCTTCAAGGTACTTCACAAACTATAGTTGCTGCTGTAAACTTCCTTTCTCTATATTTCATATTCTTATTTTATTGTAATTTTGTTTGCTTTTTTCCCCGTCTACCTCAGTTGTGTTCCTTTTATAGCACTTCAAGACTTTTCATCAAAGGAATACAGTATAAAATATGTCAATTAAAAAATTCATCATATAGGATAAAAAGCAACCAGAATCAATATTACTTTCATGTTTTCTGATCAGAAATCTCCCAGCAAGAAAAAGCAACATGAAGATGCAACATAGTAAGACCAAACTAGAAGTAATGTTGAATGCATCTTTGCACTTAATGGACTTGGGTATTTTCTCCCAAATGCAGCATATGTTAATTATGGAGACTGTACCAAATCAGCAGGGAGAGGAAGACTCTGCAGCAGCCTTGGTGAAAAGCCGCCTTCTGAAGCTGCTATTTGCACTGGGAGAAAACTTTCTGCGCTTGTGCCATAGGGGGAATTTCCTGCCAATGCAAATTGCAGCTTCTTCATCAGGACTACAGCAAGCAGAGAAAACTCCCTTTCAGCACCTGCTGCAAATCTTTTTAATTGGGCATGAATTCCTGAAAAGGACAGACGTTAGATACAACTTTCCCCAAAAGACAAGTCCAGTGTGAAGTGATGTTGGTTACTCATTCTGGCTGAAGACTGAACCCATGTAATATAGAATGCACATACTTTGCTCATAGCTGCTTACCCGCTGAAAATTCTTCCAAATCCCACCATATTCACCCCCCGCCTGAACCTGCTGCCTTTCTATTTGTATCTGATTCACCTTCGCTCCACTCTTGCCAGGAGCCTAAATTCTGACTTGCAAAGGCTTCCTGCACTTCCAGTTTGGGAAGGAATATGTAAGTGTGCATGTATGTCTGTACACATTTATGCACAGAAACATTCAGAATTATCTTGACATCTCCTGTTGCTCTTAAGGCTGATGCATACATACCGTAACAAATCTGAGTTGGTATGCTCAAATAACAGCTTCAACCAAACTCATCTCTCTAACAATGCACATTTCCAAACAGTCATCTGACACATTCATGCATTACATTTGTATATACTGCATTTTAGTTTGTATAACGTTCTAACATATGAAGACTGAACAATTCTGGCTAGGATAGGTAGCTAAAGGTTCCTGTTCTTGCTGTACAGAAAGAACAAAGTAAAAAATGACCCTTTTAATTCCCACTACAAAGATGTCTTGCAGAATAAGAGCAGAAGCTAATGGAGATGTATGCGGATGATCCCCAATCTATAAAACGGATGCTTTCAACCTAAGAAATTTCTAGCACAAAACATTCTGGTGCTATTTTGAAGGATGTATTGCTGGCATTTAAAAAAAAATAATTTTCTTTTGCCAGAGAATGCTAGAGAATTAATCTGCTGATCACCTGGATTTAGTTCACAATTTCGCACCCTTTTTGTAATTCTCTGAAAGAAAACTGAAGAAACTCCTCAACTTCCTCTCAAAATGCCTCAATTCTGAATTGCAGTAAATCATTTCAGATTACCCTGATTGGAACCTGATTCTCTCTGTGTGTGTGTGGGGGGGGGGGGTTGCCTACATCTCACCTGAGTGATAGTGACCTCTTCTTTGATGCTTCATTCTAGGCACTTTTATTGCAAGCATGACAGGAGGAAATGATACATTGCTAAAGCCATTTTGGATTGTAGAAGCAGATGAGAAACAGGCTGTGGAAGGACCCTGAAACTCCCTATGCTTCCTCCCTATGCTTCCTACACATCCTTTCCCTGTGACAAGGATTTTTTAAAAGGAGCTGGAATTGTCATATTGTCATTATTCAGGCCAGGCAAGATCCAAATTATCTGGATTTCAAATGATCGACCATGTGGTAAGGTATATTGAACTGAGATTGCTTTTTATTTAACACTGCAATACTCTGCTAGAAGTTGAACCTGCAGAACTTCATAAGAGATGTTCAAGGTACTGGGGCTTCTTTCCAAATAAAACTGAGGGGGAGCGATAGCTCGACATTTACCTTCTGCCAGGGCTGCAGAAGAATCCAGAATGACCATTACTCAAAGCATCTCTTATATTTTCCTGTGGCTTCTATGTCAAATCTATAATGAACTTTCCATTCCACTATTACTGTATGCTTTGCTTACCAAGAGGTTTGCGCTAAAACCTGTCTTTAATGTCATAGCTCAGTTCTGTAGATGCTTCTGGGCAGATCTGAGAGCTTTCTGCTCACCAAAGTATAACTCAGGCTAGTCCAGAATCCTCCTAACTCTGACAATGGTTTTGAGTAGCCCAGTAGGACTTTATTCAGAACTCTCCTTTTGGGAATTAAATTCCCATTTGCACTTGCTTGATGCTTTCCCTTATTTTTTTCATTTCTGATAGGGCTGCTTGAGCATTGCAAGAGAAACAAAACTCTCATCTTTATCTAATTTATCCACCAGCAAAAAATACATCCTAAAAAAGGAGAATGATGTTTCCTAAATAAAATCAGCCGTAACAAGGACAAAGGGGTTGAGGAGACCAAGAATATATTCTTCCACTTAATATTTAAATATTTAAATCACATTGCACCGCTTCCAAACTTGAGATAGATCTATCTTGCCATCTTATAATTAGACATTTTTAGTGCATCTTGAAAAATCTTTCTCCCCCCACCAGCTACAGCTGCTAGTTGTAATCTCTTTTGTTCACTGAAACAAAAGGAGGTTAGCTTGGAAATCAGAAAAGGAAGAAAAGGAGAGCCGTTTTGCTTTGCTCTTTCTCCCAGGCAAGTGGGCTCCCCAGCAAAGTGTACCACTACATCCCACACAGGCTTTCTCTCATTAGTTAAGCCCAGGTGATTTTGCCCCTGGAGAGGCTGGAAGGGTTAAGGGAATGGATTAGATAATATTCCCAGGGATTCTTTCACTGGAATAGTAGAGATAATGGGGAAAAAAATATAATACAGGGGAGCTGGGGGGGGAAGAATCGTAATCTGATTTTTCAAAATTTGCTGGAGAGAGGTAAATAATTCCTACTTAAGGGTGGAGAGAAGGAAGACTGAGACATGGTTATTTATATTTACTAGTAACCAAATCTGCTTTGCCCTCCCTTTTTTAGAGTTTATCGTGTCCAGCCATCTGTCCCGTCTTAACCAAAAAAAAAAAGGAAAAGTGGCTAGTGTCGTTGGCCAGTTTTAAATACTGTGCCAGGGGAGGGAGGGAGAGAGAGAGAAAGAGAGAATGAGGGACGAGGACACAGAAATCCACAAACCCATTTGTCCCCAATGTACCATGAATAGAAGATGCAAGCCGTGTGTCCACTGATATCTTACCTGAGGAAAATCAATGCGTCGGTTTGCTTCTGGAGCCACTCCTGAGGATCCCCGAGAACCTCCAAGCAAGTGCCGGCGGAGGATCATCCGGCGTATAAAAGCAGCGGCGTCTCCCGCAGACGAACGCGGCCGGTCCAGCTTCTCGGCTACAGGTTCGCGAGCTGCGACTGCCGCACGTGCCGGCGGCGGCGACTTTCGAGTGATTCGGCTCTTGGACGGTGCTCGCTCTCGCTCTCTCTCTCTCCCGGTCTCTCGCCACTCTCCGACTGGAGCGAAGCCGGTCCGAGGAGCCTCCTTACATGCAGCACCGAGGAACGCAGCTCAGGCTTGTGGCTGGCGGTGGAGGGGGGCGAGGAGATTTCTTTTAAGGCCCCCCTGCCCCCGGAAAGGCGCAAAGCTGTCGGCGGAGGACGCCGCAACTCACCGAGCCACCTTAAGAGGGCGAAAAGCGG
The DNA here is from genome assembly GCA_030867105.1 of Liasis olivaceus. Classification (NCBI taxonomy): domain Eukaryota; kingdom Metazoa; phylum Chordata; class Lepidosauria; order Squamata; family Pythonidae; genus Liasis; species Liasis olivaceus. Next base: position 87,587,431 of record CM061352.1, on the reverse strand, counting down.
GCTAAAAAGCGAGGAAGACAACTTGGGCAAAAAAAAATAGGGGGGGGGGGCGCGACAATGAAAGCAGCAGCGGCGGCAGCAGATCGACCTGATAGACGCCTTTCCTGGTGCAGATCATTAGGAAACTGGAAGAGCCTCTACTCTTTCTCCCGCTCCCCCCCCCTCCCGCCTCCAGCGCCTTTTATTCTCGACGGGCGCCAAAGCGAAACTCCTCCACGATTTCATTTCGTAGGCCGCCCCTTGGATCTTCTGTTCGCACAATCATTAACCCGGGAGACAGCATGGAAAAGCTACACGCGTATCATCATCCACCGGATGAAGTGCTGCAGGAAGCAGCCGGCGATTTCGCCCAGCGAATGCGTACAGCCCATTTCCTAACTTGGTGGCTTGTTCAGAAGTGCCGGACGGCGAGTCTCAGCATCGCCAGCCCAAAGGCCACTAGCCTTGCTGGATGGAAACGATGAGCGTTACAGTCCAATAATTGGGGAGCACCGGCTGTCGATGGGGAAAGGCTGCTGTAGAGTGGACAAGGTTATACAGTAATGGCAGAACGGGGATGCCAAACAAAAAAGAAAAAAAAAAAAACCGGGGTGGGGGATTTACTGGAAATTAGTGAGAAGCCAGTGGGCTCGGTGGGGAGATCCAGGTAGGCAATCTGGCGACGGCATACATTGCTCAATTACAAACCGCATTATTCCCAGAAGCCATTGATAAGGGATGCCTGTTGACGGATTTCAGCAGCATCTACACAGAGAACCCGGTTGCACATACAGTCACAGTTGTAATGAGGGCTGCCATTACATCTCTTAATGAATTGGGTTAATCAGACCAAAAGCTTATTACAGGATTTACATAAAACAATGTGTGACAAAGCCCCTATTAGGAGAAGCCTTTCCTTCCAGCAAGGGAAATGCCTCTAGCAAGATAGTGCCTGCGCCCTGAGACTTGTGAGATTACTAATCCTGAACATTTCAAAAAAGGACAGTGATTCCTCCCTACCTCTGTATCTCGCACACATGCAAGCACAAAGTGCAAACTTTCCCTTTGTAACCATGACACCTGAAGCTCCCTTTTGTGAGTTTTCAAGCATATTCTTTTCTGTAACTAAGACTTTTGTTTCTTTCATGTTTTATTACTGTTTTAATAGGTAGTCATTAACACTAGAGAATAAAGGCATTTTTAGCTGGAACCATTTGTAAATCCATAATCATATAGGATTTGAACTGATCCCTGGTGTTGATCACCACTAGTTTTTCTGTATTATGGGAAATTCTTGGTTAGTATTGTTGGGCACAGGGAAAATTAGCAATTCTGATATGAACAGTGCACAGTACACAGGAGGGCTTTCTAGTTAAAGAAGTTTTAAGTGTGTTTGATTAAAACTGAATAAATGTACATATGAGTAAATAATTCCTCTTTGAAAGAAGAGGAACTTGGCACCACAATATTTAGGTATTATTCTGCAACCAGGATTTTGAATAGCATAATTGCTCAGTCACAGAAAGCTACTTTGCCCACTCTCCCGGCACCATTCCATTTGATGTTGTTCTTAAACTCCCTTTCCTGCTGCTATGTTGATTTCCAAGTGACAGGAGAGTTTCCTTGCCATGGTAAATATATTTCTTTAAAGAAACTTAGGCAGAGTGTTTTAAGCCTCACTTAGGATTACTTTTAATCAACCAAAGCATTGATCTGACTATCAGTTAGCAGTGCAATCTAGGAAAGTAAGTCTTTTTTTGTTTTACTCATCGTTTTATTTTATCCACAAGAAACAAGCCAGAAGTGGTTTATTTGGTCAGTTTCAAGTTTGTTTTCCATTCTTCTTTTTATTAGCTCTTGATCTGCACCTCTAGGGATGAACTGAGCTGAGACCAGGGTGGAGCTCATGGACCTCAGTCAGTTCTAAAACACCTTCTGTGGTATCCATCCTTATTTTATATAGCCTTTCAGTTTAAAAGACATGCCACATAACAAAGGACCAGTTTCTAGCATTTTCTTTTTTCTCCCAAGAGCGCCTTGAGCAGTGTAGATCCTCTTAGACCATAAAGGTGGTCCATGTGACTGGAGCCCACTTGCTCAGAAAAAAAAAAAAGTGTGAGGCTTCAAAATACATTATCAAAATTTCAAATATGCCCACTGACTCAAAAAAGTTGAACATCCCTGCAGTAGAGGACTGGAGGAAGCATAAAAACACACCAAGAATACACTAGGAAACTACAAACAAATAAGCAAACAAAAAATAGCAAGGTGCATTTTCAAATAGTGATTTACAGCCTGAATACAAACCACAATTTGTTCACTGATTCACACATTCCACTAATTCAAAACCAAACAAACCATATTAGGGTGAACTCCGCCAGCATATTGCAGGGCTCAGGTTAGCTTCTGCTATTTTAATTGAATTACTTTATTACTTTGAATTTTTGAAGAATTAAATTTCCTTGACAGGTCACAGCCTAATGCTTTCTGGTACCAATCTTTTGAAAGTAAAGTCTCTGTTAGGTTGGGCTGAATGCCTGCTGATTTCATGTAGCTTTCCTGGCAACAGAACAGTTCAATGCTTTCTTCCTCAATGTTGCTTGTACCCATAATATTTTCTGATGGTCGCTAACTGAGTCCAACCCAGCTTAGATTTTTCAGATCAATCAAGGTCAGCTAGGTGCTTCCATTTGGACAATTCCTTTAAAAGCTACTGCTTTAGTGGCTAGTGTTTTCTTGGATAAAAATGCAGTAAGAGAGATTGTTGGTGATATTTCTTTCCTGGAGTAAGATGCATGGTTTTCCTCCATTGACTTCTTTTGGACTGATGGTCCTTGGGGAAAATCATGTGGAGTGAACAGCCCTCCACAAATTGAGAGGGCACACTTTCTAGACACCCTCAGCCATTGTATCTTAGCCCCAGCTGTGTGGTGTAATAAGAGCCAGAGCCTTGCCTCTAACCTCTAGCCTTGCTTTGCTGGGTTCTAGCAGAGCAGTATAACTAACACGGCAATATACACTTGCCAGCTTCAATTGCCCTAGGGAGAAAAGTCTTGTTGAGCATATACATGACGTACAGCATCAATTGCCAGGAAGACTCAAAGCAGCTATACAGGGGTGTTCTAATGCTTCCAATATATCAGTGCTGCCTCCCTGAGAACCATCTGCTCCAGCTGTCTCTTTCAAAGCAAAGCAAAGGCTGGGGATAGCGTGTGAGTCTATGATCTATTGCTCCCATACCGTCCGGTTAAGGTGTCAGATCGTATCAGATCATTCTTCAAAAGAAGCTGCATTTTTGGTTGACCATCTTATAAGGGAAAGGAAATCCTTCTGCATGCAAGTTATGCCTGCTGGATCCTCTTTCCATGAACTAACATGGCTATAGTAACATTGCTACAATTAATTTTCACAAACAGGCTGTTTTAAAAATATCAATATCTTCAAGGTGAGCACTTGAAACCTTGCTTCAAATCTTGATTTGTTGATTTTTCTCCTGCCCTCTCATCTTTCCCCATTGACTTATGAAACAGCACCTTTGGAAATGCCAAGGTGGTGCTTAGATTCTCCATTTCAAGACGTTCCATAAAGCATGAATGGGGAAAGCTTTTGAGAAAATCCTGTGCTGGTGGTAGGAATGGCCAAAGCCATTGTGGGTTGGGCCAGAGTTAAAAATTAGTTGGGCTGTGCATGAAAATTGAGTGTAGAACCTTTCTGCCCAACTTTTTCAGGCTTCTGTGTGAACCTAAAGAAAACAAAAGAAAAAGCTGTGGAATTTGATGAAAGCAGTAGCAAATTTATTTCAACCTTGCTGGAAAGAGTCTGGAAACAGAACAGATCATATTTGCTAAAGATATGATACCTTGCAGAAGACTTTAAAATTAGGCCCAGGGCCATGGGTTTCTTGACCCTACTTTGATAATTTATACTCTGGCCATTTAATTTTTTTTTTTTTGGGGCACCTGGAGATATAGATAATGCCAATTTTCTAATTGTTTCAATAGTAATTCAAATTTCTACAAGAAGTGAAAGAGTTAATGATATTAAGAATTACTCATCAGATAACTGGCTAATTACTATTAAGTAGCTCTTATCCAAGGAACTCCCCTTCCTTATCCAAGGAACCCCCAATATTGCATAATATCGCTTTACAGACTATTTTAAACAGAGGAGTAATTTGGTAATGGTTTTTGTAGTTTTATTTGATCTGTATTAGGATTTTTAAATTGTTGATTGTGCTAGTTTAGTCTGTAATGCAACACCTGCTCCACTAATGTTAAAATGTTTTGGAATGGGGGTTGTATATATGGCTTTGAGTCAGTCTTAAATCCTGGACAAGTCCCTGCAGTTTTTTTAGCAACATTTTTGGAAGTGGTTTCCCACTGTCTTCTTCCTATGGTTAGGAAGAAATGATTGGTCCAAAGTCAGCCAGCCAGCTTTGTGCCTAAGAGAGAACTAGAACTCACGGTCTCCTGATTTCTAGCCGTGCCCTTAAGCACTACACCAAACTGACTCTCTCAGTATTATTTATATGCACAAAATAAAGTCTTTTAAAAAGTTCTTTAATCTACCCTCACTTGCAGGTTTTAGCTTTATTTTACTCATCTCAGCCATAGCTTTTTTAGATAGTAGGCTTTTAAAATATATATATTCCTTTTAAACAAATCTCAGAAGATTGACTTAATACCAGTAATTCTGCAGATCTTAAAAGTCTGAAATATTGTCAAACATTTGACAAGAAAGAGAAAGGAAAATGGCATTTATAAAAGTAGCACTTACAATATGTGGATAAATAGAGGCTGGGGAAACAACATAAAATGAACAAACAAAGGAAAAAAACCCTTAAGGTTCTGAAAAGTTGCTGGCACTGCCTCAGAAGCAGATCAATCACCAGTCTTGGTACAAGGTAGCTTTTTATGTTCATATAATTCTGCTGGAGTTGATACAACTCTCTGTGACCTTTAATTCTAAAAGTTCCACTCAAAAGTATGATGCTGTAGGATAGACTTCCAGTAGCTTGTTGCACTTAACCTAGAAACAATAAATTGTAACAAGTGACTCTAGTTGGTCTATCCAGGTAAACCTAGTTAATATATATACCATGAAATTATTGCTCCTTTTATGGTACTGGAAAGATTTGGAGTTAATCAAGGATATACTGAGAAGCAAATACCATCTTCTATATGGACTGCAGTGATTATTCCCCCAGTGAGTGGGGCAGTAGGCCTGTAGTTGGGGAAACAAGCAGGAACAATCTGTTGACCTCATGTTCTGCTAGTACTTGTCAGATACTGTGGGAACATAATGCTGGAGTAGAGCCCACCAGGGTTTATTATTTTTATTAAGAATTTCCCATTGACTTCAGTGAACGTTTCATGCAAGTAAATATGCTTGACAAGTAAGTAAATATGCTAAACTGTCATCTCTAGCAGACAACTAACTTACTCTTAAATTTTCAGTTCTATTTTTTTACCATCCTTAAGAAGAGAAGGAGGATACTGAACTCAAATACAAATATACATAGTCAGATCAGGATAGATGTTAACCAAATTATCTATTTTACATTTGCTACTATGTAATATAACAATGTAGTATTATTATCATTGTTATTGTAAGCCTTTTAGAGTTTACTTTAATCTTCTTGACCACTGAGAAGCGAAGTAAACCACAAAACTTATGGGAATGAGCTATAATTCTTTCCATTTTTAAGAGATAAAACACAGCATAACTATGTGAATAAATTTGGCCAAGGTCACTTAATCTGTCAATATCGGAACTATGAATAAAAAACAGGAATGCCACTGCAGATCACCTGTTCTAAATGACTAGAGACATTATTTCTGTGTTGATTAAGCTGCTTGGCTTTTGATCTTCCAAACCTGCCTTGTTGCAAAGGGCATGCACTGCTGTGCCCAGCAAGGCAGCTGAATATGTGCCACCTAGAAAGAAATTCAGAATGTCAGTTCTGCAAGCTAAATGTTGCATTTCTTTTCCTTGCTCCCTAGATGCAATAGACCTATACACTAATCAAGCTATTTTTTGCTACAGCCTGGGAGACAGAATAGAAGAGAGAGAGAGAGAGAGAGAGAGAATGATGAGGGAGAGATTGTTTTTGTGTCACATCTATTTTTAAATGTTTGGGCGGCATTCTATTACTACAAGGATTGTAGGAAAGGGCTGTATATGTTTGACATACTCTGCTTATGCACCAGCCTATTCTAGAACTTGGAGGCTAGGCCACTCTTATTGGGAAGTGCAGATAGGTACCAAGATTCATGTTTATTCAGTTATTTACAATATTTATATAATGCCCCAATCCAAAGATTTTGACCAATGCACAATAAAAATAAACCCTAACAGTCTCTCCCCACAACCATATTTAAACATCAAAACATAAACTAGAAGTCACCCACAATTCCTCATTACAGACCAAAGGCCCACTGAAAAAGAATGGTTGCAGAATAGGTCTGCCTTCTGGTTCCCCTCCCTCTTATTTTTTGTGGTGGTGGAATCTTCAGCAGATCTCCTTGATGTCTGGACCAGATGAGCAGAAAGACTTTGTAAGGTGGAGGTATTGGAGACTTACATACAAGCCTAGTTTTTGGTCTGCATTGTCAGCATCCTTCTGATATTCTCAATAGCTTATAGGGTAGCAAAACAAATGCCAAGAAAATAAATCTCCTTCTGGCTACACCGGAAATTGAGGATGCATATGGAAATTCATCCATCTGGAATTCTGATTCAACTTACTTATTACCGTATTTTTCCAACTATAAGACGATACTTTTTTCTGAAATCCTTACCCTAAAAATTGAGGGGCGTCTTATTCAAGGAAGTCAGCTGAGGAGAGAATCGCGCGGTGGCAAAACCGCCCATACCTTGTCTCTGCGAATGGGCTTCCTCCTATTGCTAGCCTCCAATCATGAGTGAAATAGCTTGTCTCCCAAACAGACTTCCTCCAATCACGAGCCTGATGTAACTGATGTCAGCTGATGCTGAACAAACCAATTAGAGAAGGCTGTTTGCAGAGACGAGCTATTGGCAGTTTCACTCGTGCTTGAATGTAATCAGTTATGCAAAAGAGCATGGAAACAGAACTGCAGAGAGACGGTTTGGACCTCCTCCCACCGAGTGTATCAGGTCAATGTTAACTAATTACTAAATAAAAATGTGTTCTGCACTATCTTTAAAATATTAATTTCTTAATTTTGGGTTGGAAAAATGGGGGTCGTCTTGTACATGGGGGCGTCTTATTGTCGGAAAAATACAGTATATGCATACAGAAACTATGTTGGTCCATCTATTAAGGCCCCTATTAGCAATCTTTCCATGTCTGTATGCCATCCCATATGTATCTGTAGGATAGGGTCAGAAAGCCATTTAAAAAAATATCTAGTTATTTTATTTGATCATATGTATAATATATTTTATTGGTTTTTAATGTTTTCTAAAGATTTGCTAGAATTTTTTTTAGAGAAGGTAACAGCAGAAATGTCATTTTTGGGTTCAGTTCTAACTGATCTCATGAAGTTGTTAGTTTTGGGGAGCTGAATTGATTAGACAATGTATTGAAAACCACAGCAAAGTTGGAATTTTCCTCTGAATTATTTACTGCAGCTCTGTAAATACTGTGGTAATTTGTTTTCCCATCAGTGGGGATGGTTATCTTGTCTCATCTCCTGGGGTCAAGCCAGCTATTATTCTTTCTTTTCCCCCATTCTTGCTACAGACGGTCAGCGTCTTACACCTGGAGTTTGTCTCTTCCAATATGCATTTCTTAGAACTTCTCTTTCTCCTTTGTACACGTCAATCATGATAGTGGTATACAATTAGGGTAACAACTATTGAGAAAAACTCCCAGTTGCCAAATTTCTAGAATGTTATTATTTCACCTTCAGAAGGATTTTTAAATGCATCAGAGAATGTCAGCAAGGGAGCTAGGAAGCCTTTGGAAGATTACAGTGGTTTTGTTATCGTTTCTTTCCCCATAATTGATCTTTCCTTGTATAGTTTCTCATCATACAAACCTCTCAGGTGTGTGTGTGTGTGTTTGCAAACCACCATTCAATCATGGACAAACATGCAAACTGAAGAATATGAATGGCAAGTAGAGGATTGCTAGGAATTCAGAATAAAGGTCCATTTTTAAAAATTCAGTGGCCAGTAGTAAGAAGCTGATTAGATTATATTCTTTACATTCCATATTGGTCAGCTGTAGAAAAAAGGGTGAGCATGGATTGGTTCATAGAATTGGTTGTATGTTCTCAGTGTTTTGAGGCTGATGGAGGTGAATTTTAGGTTGGTTTCAAATTGCTTTTATGGGTTGGAAAAGCTGGTAACATGGAAATGTCCTGAATCTCAGTGTGGCTTTTAACTCTTGTGCTTTATGCTGGGATACGTTATCTATAATTTCTACCTTGATTTATTGTAATTTCATATTCTAGATTTATTTTTTCAATCATGTAGTATAAAATCTAAAAGAATATTTTCTGAGAGTACTTAATAAATTAAGTCAATACAGTTGAAATGGAATGAAACAAATTTAGATCAGGTTTCTGCAGTTCGCTATTCAAGAAGATATTTATTTGATATATGTAATTATAGGACTAAGCTGCTTTTCATGAACAATTTTGCACATGCAGATGCCAAAGTGTCCTTTCACCCTAGTGTGGAATATGCCATACCCTTTGTATAAATCAGAAGGGGAGGTGAGGAGGAAAAGCATTTGAACAGAGGACACTTGTCATGCAGCTACTCTGAGATTTGAGAAAGTAGCCTCTTTTCTGTAGCCCCTTTCTACTCAATGGCTTTCATCAAAATGGATTGAAACAAGACTGCCTTTTGTTTAATGGGAATGAATAGACTGAAGAAAGGTCAGTCACAAATGCAATGGTTGAAATTGTATTATGCAGTATAATTCGGTACTGAAGAATATCTACATCGATCTATACACACATATAAATGTGTATGTATATATACATATATGCACACAGATGTACAGGTAGTCCCTGAGTTAAGAACACCTGGGTTACAGGCGACCCATAGTTAAGAGCAGAGCCTATTGTAGCAAAATTCAAGTTAAATACACAATGGTTCAAGTTCATTATACAATGCTACTTATACAGTATTATGCAATAATACTGTTCCGGCTTACATACAAATTCAACTTAAGGACAGACCTTGGGAATGGAACTTGTTTTTGAACTGGGGACTACCTGTATATACATACACATACAGGCACAGTGACCCCAAATCCTTTTTCCACTCTGTAGGTAAATAGCACCCTGCTACAACAGTGGGTGCATGGAAAGCAATTTTTTCACAGATTTCATTTTAAACTGAGGTATACTGAGGTGGCAATTTATTTATTTATTTGTCAAATTTATATGGCTGCCCATCTCACACGAAGTTACTTTGGGAGGCATACAATAAAACCTACTATTAAAACACACCACAAAACCAATTAAACAGTAAACATAGATAAAAATTCTTCAACGCTGCACCTATGGTGCGCCCTCTTTCTGGTATTTCCTCATTTGAAAGCTATGCACTAATATATTCACTTACTGTTAATCATAGTTCATTAATTTAACCCAGTTTTTGAATTAGCACCATGGATTGAAGCATAATTTACCTACACAGGAGATAAATAATGTTGTTGGCTAATTTGTGGTGCAGTTGGGTGAATATATCCATTTTCCTGCAGGGTGAAGAGTCTCCTTAGTTCTTATTTTTATTTTTCAATTCAAAAAAGCTATTTATTGTTGATAAGCTGAAATGAAGCAAAATAAAATATTGTGCCAAAAACCAAACCAAATCAAATCAAAACAAAATACCATAATGATTCATATCAATTAAGTCAGTTCGAAATGTTCATGTTTCCCCCAACACACCACTCCTGCAGCTGTCCTGCTGGTGACCTCTCCCTGGGGTACCAAACAGGCCATAATGTGTAGGCAGATGAATCTGAGCTTCTGTTTTCAGTGACATCTTCAGTTGGTGAGGATATTTCCCACACAGGCCCTGCAAAAATGGTTTCCATTGTCCAAGGTCAGGAACTCTCAAGGAAGGACAGACACGATTTGCTGACTCCACACATAATCTCATTTGCAGAGATTTGCAAAACTCATTATTTGCAAAGAAGGGGGAAAGGGACAGCTATATCTTAAAAGACTACTATATCCCCTTGAAAGCTGGTTCCCACATTTTGAAGCCTGGGATGGAATATTCAGCCCTACATGTCTCTGCTGCACAAAGCTAGTGAAACAAGAGTATCATTGCAGAGTACAAGGTTAATGAGGAAGACCCCAGTGGCCCTTCCCATTCATGGTGGTGGGAACAAACAAAATATAAATTCTTCAATTAAGTGCTGTTAACTATTGTGCTGGGTGATGGAATGAACCAGGAAAGAAAAACCAAAGCTTTGTATACTGGCTTGCTCTGACAAATTAGCTAGAGTTGCCCTGTTCAGACAGTGTAATTAATTGATGGCTTTTTAGCTTCTTAGCTCATACAAAGACATGGGCAAAGGGAATACATACTCGACCAAGGCTTGATTCTTATTTATATCCTCTCTTTTTTACATGAGATATAATTATATGCTCAAAGCCACTGGTCAGAGAACTAAATTTTCTTTGCCCATGATACCAGTAAAGCTCTTCCAACATCTTTGACTTGTGAATATTAGTGACTGAAATGTTACATATACAGCATATGAAATGGTGGCCCCATCCTAAAGTACCATTGTGAATCAGAGTAAACTAGACTTCCCTAAACTTCTCCCAGAGTTTCCAAGTAATAGTCTTGTTGTTGGGAATGGTTTATAGAAATTGTTGACTAAAACCCTAAAGAAGGCTGAGATAGCCAATATTTGACCCGAAGGCACAGGATCTTACAGCACTTCTCTACAATAGCTGTTTTAGCTACTCCACACTCAGAATCAGTTTCAAAATGACCCACAGTTATCTTTACACCATTCCTAGAAATGCTGAACTCTCCTCAAGAGCCTACCAGTCTTAGTTCCAGCTGACCAATAGAGGAAAATAGAAATAGGTTTCCAGGCAGTGCCCTAACCCTAATCCCAACCTCATCTTTAATATGAGTTCTGTTCATTTCCTTGTGATTTTTTTAAGCGACTGGTTGCTATGAGGAAGAGCTGCAAAGCTGACCCTTTGCTTAGTGCAAAAGAACAGAGTAAGGGTAGTGCAGTGCTGTGGCATCTTAACCACTGGAAATACTCAGAGGCTGAATTAAAACTGTAATGAATATAAAACTGAATGTAAAACTGAAATGAAACTGTAAAAGATTGTGCTGAGGCTGAGAGAGGAGGGGAAATAACTTTAGGTACAAACAATCAACAGAGGAGAAGGGTTGTTATTGGCTCAACAAAGAAATATTCTTAGCTTGTCATGCATACAATCTAGGAAAGAGACATTCAAAAGCTTCAAAGAGACCCCATTATAACGAACTCAGTAATACCTGAGATCTGGAGGATTCATATCTCAGCTCTTAAGATTCTGTACTCTAACTCCCAATTCCTGACATCAGCACCCATCAGCAAAAAAGTCAGTGTGAATCTTGCTTGTGCTCTGCAGTTAAGGGGCTTGACCCCCCACCCCATCTCTGCAAGCACCAGTTATTCTGGATGCAAAACTGCAGTGACTGTTTTTGCACTGTGCCAGATGTGCCAGACGTTAATTGAGTCAACTGCCAAAAACAGGTGTGGTCCCAATTCTGGAGAGGTACAAAGTTCTGTAGAAATACCTTTATATGGTTTAAATCAACAGCAAAACTATACTGTCAGATTTTTAGCCTGTTTCACATTACATGTCTGTTGGAGTTGGGTGGCTAATCAATTTGAATAAATAAATAAATAAAAATAAAATGCACTTCCTTTAAATCTGAACAGAAGGGGTTCCTTATGTTGTTCCATACCTAACTGCTTTTCTCATGAGTTGCTTTGTCTTTTGCTTTCTCTGTTCATTCATTCATTTCTTAATGGAAAAGACATTTCTGTGCTCTGTTATAATAGCTCTTGGATAAGCACATAAATAGGGACTCAGGCAAAAATTCATAAAATGGACTCAGTAATTTCAAAATAAATGGGTTTATGAAATATATCCCTTCCTCAAATTGTGTTTCACTGGATCCTTTTGCAGCTTCTTAGTATGTTTACATGAAATTAAATCCTAGCAAATACAACACAGGGTTAATTTTTGTTAAGATTTTATGGGATGCCTTTTAAAACACTGTCTGTTTTCCAGTTAACAGTACATTAAGCACCCTTAAGCATTAAGGATTTTTTTTTTATACTAGACATTCTTCTACATATAAAAGAGAATTCTATTTTTTTAAAGAAATATTTTCCTGGCAGTTCAGATTAAAAAGAAGGTTACACTGAATGGCACATACCATGGTTTGATAGTTTTAACTATCTGTTCCATTATTGCTTTTTCTTTAGAAAAAATATTCAATAATTATTCACTTGAATAAAACTCTTGAATAAAACAAGCTGCTGGAAAAGTAATCATCCCAGCGTGTAAAGGTATATTTGGGGGCAGGGTGGTGGTGGTTGGAAGTTGAATTGTTCTTCACTTCAATAGTGGCCTAAATTCCATTTTTAGGGCTGCAATGTTTAGGAATTTACCAAAATACAAAGAATATCTCAGAGCAATGGTTTCTTAGAAAAATAATAGTGGATAATTCACTTTTCATTCTCCATTTGATTGTTTATGTGCCATCAAATTGGTGTTAACTCTTAGTGACCACATAGATATTCTCCACGATGATCTATTCCTAATCTGGTCTTTCAGGTCTTCCAACAGTGCACTCATCACCATTGTAACTGAATCCATCCACCTTGCTCCTGGTCATCTTCTTGTCTTTCCTTCCACCTTTCCCAGAATCAGAACCTTCTCCAAAGAGCTAGATTTTCACATAATGTGTCCGAAGTAGGATAATTTGAGCCTGATCATTTGTGCCTCGAGTGAGAACTCTGGGTTGATTTGTTCAACAATCCATTTGTTTGTTTTCTTGGCTGTCCAAGTATTCTCAGGAGTCTTCTCCAACACAACACAAGTTCAAAGGTATCAATGTTCTTTCTATCCTGCTTCTTCAAACTCTAACTTTTGCTTCCATAGAGTGTCAAAGGGAATATCATTGCTTGCATGATTCTGATCTTTGTAGATATAGAAACATCAGGGCAACTAAATGCCTTTTCCAAAGCCTTCATGCCTGCTGTATCAAGTGCTAGTGTGTGGTACATTTCTTGACTGCTTGTTCCTTTAATATTGACACTTGATCCTAAAATCCAGAAGGTATCCACTGCTTCAATAACTTCATTGTCAATTCTAAGCTTGGTTGTCCACTTGTTATCATTACTTTGGTCTTCTTTATACTTAATGTTAGTTCCATTTTTTCACTAGTTCTTGATTTTATTAGTAGACCTTGCAGGTCCTTTGCATTTCAGCTAACAGAGTAGTGTCATCAGCAGGTAATTGATGTTTCTCCCTCCAGTTTTAAAACCATGCTCATCTTCTTCCAAACCAGCTTCTCTTAATATATATTCATCATATTGGTTGAATAAAAAAGGGGAATCTCATTCGTTTGCTAACCTGGAGCCAGTCTGTTTCACCATGTTCTATCTGTACTGTGGCTTCCTAACCTATATATAGATTTCTCATGAAGACAATGAGATGTTCTGGGATTCCCATTTTTTAAAGCACATTCTACAACTTTACATGATTGACATAATTGAAGACCTTTCTATAATGAACAAAGCACATAGTGACTTCCTTTTGGTATTCTTTGGCTTTCTCAGTCAACACCTAGCCATATCCGTCATAATATAATTGAACTCCACCACCTCATTTTAGCAATAATGTAGTCAATTTGATTTCTACTTACTGCATCTGGTGATGTCCATGTACAGAGTCATTGTTTTGATTGCTTGAAGACAGCGTTAGCTATGAAGAAATCATTGGAGTAGCAGAAATTGGTAAGTCAGTCTCCTGCTTCATTTCACTTTCATAAGCCATACAATCCAACTTCATTTTCCTCCTTAATATTTCTCACTCTGGCATTCCAGTCTCCAGTCACAAGCAACACATCTTGCTTGCATGTTCTGTCAGCTTCAAATTTAACTTGATCATAAAATTCATTACCCTCCTCTTCTTTCGCATCAATGGTTGGAGTATAAATATGGATGACCATCATGTTAAAGGTTGTCCACAAACTCTAATTGATATTATTTGATCATTAATATCTACTTGCATTGTAGCTAAGTACTGTTCTTGCTATACCCTTCCTAACTATAAAAGCAATGCCATTCCTTCTTTGTTTTCTATGTTCTGAGTAATAAACAGTGTGATCTTTTGACCAAAAATGTTCAATCCCAGTCCATCTCAATTTACTGATGCCTAGGTGTCAGTCTATAGTTGTTTCGTTTTGTCTTACACTGTGTTGAGCTTTCCTGTTCTTAAGTTCCATGTTCCCACTGTAATTATAAGTTTTTGCAGCTCTGGATTTTCTTTTCCTGTATGGCAACATCAGCAACTAGACATCCCAAAAGCTTTAATCTAGCCACATCATAAACACCATTAACACTCTGAGAAAGATCCTCAACTCTTCCTCAGTAGCATGCTAGAGGCATCCTACTTGAGAGATCCAATGGTCATCTGACACCATCTTGTTAATCATTTTATATTTTCTATCCATGTGGTTTTCTTGGGAAAAATACAGGGGTGGTTTACCATTGCCTTCTCCCACACAGTATGAATTTATGGCTTTGACATGGTCACTAACGTGATAATCTACCTCCAGCATTTTCCCATATCACTGCTTTAGTTGAGCAGGTGGGATGACCCTGCTGGGAATATATACTCTTGGAATACATTCCTGATGTTCTTCACTTATCCCTCCCAGGAACACCCCTCACCCTGCCACAATGAAGCAGCACAGTAGGACGTGGAGGGGATCATTCCCCGTTGCGGTACTGTTTAAATCATCACCTAAATATAGCCAAAACAAAATGCCTAATTTCACAGTGAAATGACTGAAAAAAATATTTCCAATTTTAATACAGTCTTAATATCATTTGATCATGGATGGAGTTTCATGACATATTCTTGAACCAATACATGACACAAAAGAAAACCATATTTTATTTTGATAAATTGTAAAGATTGCAAAGAGTATGAAAGCAATTTAATGAATCCCATCTATATTTAGTCCAGCACACTTTCTTCCTTCTCTTTTTTTAAAATTTGGGTACAGTGGTATTTATACAGTATTGACTGGAGATTATTAACACTCTGAAGTTTAGATAACTTAAAACTTTTAGATAACATAAACTTTTAAAGATAGAGAAAAAAGAAGACAAAGATAAAAGTGAAAGAAAAAAGTTTATGTCAATATTAACTATGATTACTAAAATGTTAATGTCGATAAGCATAAGGTTGTTTAAATTTTACATCTAAAGCTTCTCATTTGTTTGATGATAGCTGCATTATGTTACTGTGTGTTCTGTTGGCCAGGGGCATTATGGTTCAGTATTAGGGCTGTGCAATGTTCTGGACTCAATTTGGAAGAGATACTGTATCAAGGAGTGCAAAAGGTAGCATCTGTCTGCAGCTCATTCCAGCATCCATGATTGCTTCCAGGAATGTCAGAGAGATGCTGCGCTGCCACTTTTTCACATTCCAGAAGACCTCTTTCGAATCAGTCCTGAAGCATTGCACAGCCCTATTTAATATTAGCGTTGCTGGTGATCTGCCTTGTGGAGTTGTGGCAAAAGCATTCAGAGCAGCAAAATGCTTCCCACAGGAATGAGTCAAGGTGGGGCCAAGCTGTTTTAATCAGAAATCTGCCTTGTAAATAACCATTTCTGCCTATGTGCCATACATGTGCAGAATCTTCCATTAGAGCAATGTGAATCAGTGTAGTCACCCACTTCACCGAATAAAAGTAGTCATTGTTTCACTTCACAGAGGCCCTTTGAAAGGTGCTTCCTTTGGATAACTAATGAAGCAACCCGCCACCCCCTGCCCTTCAAAGAGCTGCACAGCCTGTATTTTGGATCTTCTAGAGTTCAGTCACTGACATGGGACAGTATTTCTTAGGAGATATGGATCCAGGTTTGTTATGTTATAGTAAGAACGTAATGCTTTTACTAGATGTTTGTATGTTGTTCTGCCAATCTAATACGAAGATACCTAGTAAAGATATGCATACACATAAAAGATTAATTTCCGAACTTGTTTCAGTGATTGAATACAGGAGTATTTCTGGCAAAACTTGATTTGATTCAGATCCAAGTTGGCAGCCATGACTCCATTTGCCAAGTTTTGGATATTTGACTGTTGACTCTATCGAGGAATCAATGCGGTAATTTAAAAAATTAGGCAGAAATGGATGAAACCTGCAGCATAGTTTCCTCTTCTGATTAGATGAAACAATCTGTTTAAACAAAGAAGTGCAAGGATTTTGTACAAGAAGGCTTTCAAGCTGATGATGGAAAACAGAAGATCTTGCTAGAAACTGCCTTGGACACAAAACAAGCTTTGCCCTGCTTCTGCAGTATTAATGGAATGGACACATCAGATTTGGGATTAGAAATATAGGCCACTTATGGCAGTGCAGATCTAACCACAGATGTTGTTCATGCCCCCTTTTTGCCGCCCCCCAGTTAAAAAAATACTTTTGTCAGGACTTACCATTACCCTGGACCCCAGCTTCTTCCTGATGCAGTCTTGAACTCTATCTCAGATGGTCATTTGCAAGTAGGAAATGTTGCTGCAGAAGTGACATCATTTCACCAAACAATGTGGCCATAGGAGGTGATGCCAGGTTCATCCCTATCTCCCAAATCCTGGGATGTTCAAATCCATCCTCAGCCATGGAAGATTTCAGGCTAGTCACTATCTCTCAGGCTGAAAACTACTTCACAGGGTTGTTTGCTTGGAGCACTCTTAGAGTGGATTCCTGCACTGAGAAAAAGAATATAAGCAGAGCTTCCGGTGACCCACCACAGAAAACTGACATTCCTCTAGAATAGAGGAACACATTGCAGCTGAAAATGGCACTTGAATGTGGGATTTGGGCTGCTGAAATCTCTCCGGAGCAAGGAGAGATCACAAGATTACCCATATGTACTCCATACATCTGTTTTATTGTGAGCAGACACAGGAACCATTTTTTGCGGTCAGATTGTAATTGGCTAGGAGTCATGGGACTTCATCATGCTTACAGCTGCTAATGTCACTTATATGGACTTTAAGTTCAAGTGAGGTTCATCTCTTACTTTGGATTTAATTTTTTTCTTTGGCTTTTTTTTTTTTTTTTTGAAGATTGAGAACCTTCAGACTGGCAAGTTTTATTGAAATCACTGGCTGAATCTACTTCAATCTTTTAAAAAGTTTAACTACAAGTTTAAAGATTTATAACCAATTTTTTTTTTTTTTTTGGAATATACAGCAAAGGATGATTATTGCTGGCTTCAAAAAGTTTTAAACAGATTAAAAGAGCTATTTAACTTTATATTAGAACCAGAAGGTGTTATTGAAGAGGAATGAGCCCCATTGAATAAAACTGAAATTGACTTACAGGTGGATTTAAAAATTAGAACCTACAAGAAAGAGATGGAAATAATGGATTCACAAATGAAATTGGATGATAATTTCAAAGTTTAAAAAGATATACAAATAATAAATCAGAAGAGCAATGTGGATTATTTTCTTATATTGGATTCACAAAAGGGATTTGCTAGAGTTGCTGCACTGGAATTACAAAAGGGTCTGACAAAGATAACAAGAACTTTAAGAGAAGAGAAAGACACTATAAGATAGCAGATGTTTGAACTTAAGGAATTTAAAGATTGTTGGGAGAAAGAAGAAAGAATGCAAAATCAATTTATTTGATCAAAGTTAAAATAAATGGGTTGCTATTTCTGGTGACGTTTAATGATTTTTTGATTGGGATTGGCTGATGATGGTTATTTTTGGTAAAGTTTAATTGTTTTTTGACTGGGATTGGACTTTGACTATTTGGAGAGGAAATGGGGGGGATCTGTTTAAATAGAAATGGAGATATAAAAGGAAGGATTCAATTTGGGTGTAATAGATATAGTTTGTAATACTTATCTTGTTATTTCTGTTAACCCTTACTGAATTTTTGCTGATTAACATGGAGAGATGAGGGTTTAGGGATGTGCTTATAGAGAATGGGGTGAGGTATGGAATGAAGAAGTGTTGTATTTTAAGAGATAGTGATAAGTTGCTAATGTTGATTATACTTGCTGGGGATGAAGAGGGAGATTTCTTTTTCTTTTTCTTTCCTTTTTTCTTTCCTTTTTAACATTTTTTTGTTTTTTTAATGTAGCTCTGTACTATGTAATTGTATTAGTTTTATTTGTATAATATAATCTTTAATAAAATTATTGGAAGAAAAGAACACAATCCATTGTGTAAAGCTTTCTCCAACCTACACAAAAAGCATGGGAGAAAGTAAACAAGAAGTGAACTGCTTTGAATTGCCAATATACTGTATAAGGTTTGTATTTGAAAGCAAAAATGCCCAGAATTCTTGTGCTGTCACCTTAACCTTTTTCTTAATAGATCTTATTAATTAGAGGTCAGGCAGACTAGTTTCCTGACTGTTTGTTTCCAGTCCTGATTGCTGCTAGAGGGTTTTGACAGCTATACATCCCTTCTAACTCTTGGAAGGAAGATGGGACATAAATCAAAATCATAACGATCATAATACTAATTCCCTGTTTGAGAGGTAGAGCTGCCAATCACAGAACTACAACTGCCTTCCCTACAGACTCCAGAAATGTACCTGTGAGAAACACTGTGTTTAAGTAGGTTGGAAACTCTGGAAGCAGCACCTTAGCCTGTTTCTCCTTGCACAAACACCCAGTTTGATTTGGTATTAGGGTCATATCTAAAAAGAACATAAATTCTTAACACCAACTATCTGAACCTGATGGAGATACTTCTACAAGCAGTATGATAGATGTTACAACATGCAGTTTGGGGATTCTGGGAGTATTTTAGATGCAAAGTTTAGGCTGAAAGCCTGCCACCAGGAATGGAATTAAATTTCACTCTACAGTATAGAGGAAGCTTCACTGAGTGCAGATGTGGAAAAAACTTGACAGATCAATAGCTTTTTAAAGAATCCTTTATACTTGTCTGTTCTTATTTGGTAGAGTTGTTATTGACCTGGGTAATTTTGATAACAAGGCTCTGGCATACTGACTTGCTATCGCTTTAGCATTTATAAAAGTGTGAATAGCTCCAACTTTCTAGACAGATGCAGAGGTCACAGCTGGCCTGAGCTTTTTATGGAGTCATTTCAGTTGGGGCAGTCTGGCAAACTGTTGGCACAGAGCAGCTGAGGTCAGTGTGCTTTACAACAGTTCACCAACACAGCCCACAGTAATGATGAAAGAAGCATCTGTTTTTCATTTTATTAAAGGCAGCTTCTTTCTGGCAGCTTAGACTCATTCTTGGCTGAGTTTAGGGAAAGGGTGTGCTCCTTTAAATTGTCAGAGCAAGCCATACATGCATATCATGATTAAGTGGCCTTATCCATCCAATGGAGCTGTGCTTTGGACAGTGATTACTTGGCATTCCCTCAGGCTATAGAACATGTAAGCTGACTACAAGCTGTGAAGAATCTCCTGTTTTGCTTTAAACAACCCCCCTAAAATAGTTTTAAAATAACTCTC
Organism: Liasis olivaceus; assembly: GCA_030867105.1. Taxonomy (NCBI): domain Eukaryota; kingdom Metazoa; phylum Chordata; class Lepidosauria; order Squamata; family Pythonidae; genus Liasis; species Liasis olivaceus. The sequence continues at coordinate 87,567,726 of CM061352.1, read as the reverse complement.
CATTTCCAGACTTGCAATTAGCCATCAAACTGGTTTCTCTGAAAAGAGGATGCATTTGACCTGCCAAGTTACCAGTGCAATATTTAAACAAAGATGATTGAACTGGAAGACAGGAGAGCTGTGAACTGAAGGACTGTGAAGTACATACTAGAACACAATTTGTAGCAGAAAAGCAAAGTCTTAATTTGAATTAGAGTTTACTAAAAAGTCAACTCTGGTGCTGAAGAATGCCCTTGAGCTTGTGTTGAGAGCAGAATTTCTCAGACTTTGGCCAAAGTTGTACTGGGACTGTTCTCCATTTTATTTCTCTGTTCCTAGAACTCATTGTCTGGTTTGAAAAAAAATGGAGACATAATGTTTTTTCACTCCCTTGCATTTCTGGGTTGTCTGCTTTGTATTTATAGCCAGATGTGGCAGTTTGTATGCATATTAATTATATGTAAATACAGTTAATATGCACAAGAGTCCTAGATGCTGTTCCCTGAGATCTCCTGTCAGCTGTTCTATGTACTTTGGAAACCAGAGGCCAGACTAACTTAGTCCAACATATTCTACAAGCTGGCTATAAATCCTGTCCAGCAGCATTGGCTTCCATTGTCCCTGGGATTATGTGTGGAGGGGTGACAGGGCCAATTCTACTGGCTTGGCTGTTGATACTCTGTGTAACCCCTATGAACTATAAGGGGGTGACAGCCCTTTAAGGGTTCAAAGAGAAACTTGGAGTGGAAAAGGTTAATACCCCAGACAGTTCCTTTAGACAGTTATTCATGCCCTGGTCACCTCACAATTGGATTATTGCAATGTGCTCTACATGGGGCTGCCCTTGAAGATGACCCAGAAGCTATAGCTGTTCAAAATAAAGCAGTGCGAGCAGTAACAGTTGCCTTTCAGTGTGCCCATGTGTTACCACTGCTACATGAACTGCATTGGCTGCCAGTTGGCTTCCAAGTGCAGTTGGCTTCTGAGTGCAGCTTATTACCTATAAAGCCCTATATGGCATGAGCCCTGGATATCTGAAGGACTGATTCCCTTCAATTGTTTCTGCCCACCCAGCATGTTCCAGCAGAGTCAGTGCACTCTAGGTCCCCTCTATTAAATGTTGTCATCTTGTGGGACCAAGGAAGCATGCCTTCTCTGTTGTGGCCCCCACCCTCTGGAACAGCATCCCCCCAGAGATAAGGACAGTGCCTTCTCTCCTAGGGTTCTGGCTCTGAAAACCTGGCTTTTGTCCCAGGCCTGGGGTTGATGTTCTATTATTTGTCTAGGGCCCCTGTTTTGTTTTGTTTGATTTTGTTGTTTATAAGATTATTTTAGTTTGGGCTGTCTCTCTGATTTGATGTTTTTATCTGTTTTTATGTTTTTTCTAGTTTTGTATCCAGAGTCTATTGGAGTTGGGTGGCTAATAATAATAATAATAATAATAATAATAATAATAATAATTTATAAGAAAGACAAAAAAGTCTGGATAGTGGACATTGCAGTACCTGGAGACAGCAGAATAGAAGACAAAAGAACTGAGAAAATCACAAAATATAAAGACCTGCAAATAGAACAACTATTGCAAAAGAAAGCAAAGGTAGTACCAATAGTAATAGGCACCTTAGTGCAATCCCAAAATATCTGGAGCACCACTTGAACACTATCAGCATTGATAAAATCACCATCAGTCAATTGCAAAAGGCAGCTTTACTTGGAACAGCTTACATCCTGCAACAATACCTGTAACACCATCGAACAACAACATCTGCCTATCCCAGGTCCTTGTGAAGGACTCGATAGGTGGATAAAAACATCCAGTCTAAACATCTGGCTGACTGTGCAAGCAACCATAATAATACACTTCTGCTGGTTTTAGAAAATTATATAATGCTGTTGAACTTTTGTCACTTTGAACAGGATGTGTTGACCAGACAGATACATGGCTAGGGTGTAAAGGGACCAGAATTCAAAACTGTCAATCTGCCACTAGTTTTATTTTATTTTAATTGCAGGACTTTGCAATTTATGTTAATTGCAGGCCTATGACTTCACACTGAAAATGTGAACTTACCAGTTGCTTTTTTATTCTACTGTCTGGAACTGAGTTGTCTGCATCTTGAACGACTGGAGGGACATTTGGATGGGCTGACTATCAAGTTAAAAGACATTTCTGTATCTTCCTCTCCAGACTAAGAACCATTTTTGTCTTTCACTTGTTGGACCAACTTATTTTAATCCTTTGTTTGCTACGTTGTTTATATGATGATGCTCCGGCCACAGAATGATTACTCTCGCCTGCTCTTTGGGCTTTTCTTCACTGCAGCCTTCAACTGGTTGTCTTCTTTGAGTAAAGTGTCTGAAAATGAAGCTGACTTTTTAGATTTCAAACCCTTTCCTCCCCTTCATCACAATTAGGGCCAGGTGTTCCAACCACACTATGGTTAATAGTGCATGGATTCTCTTGTTTGTTTTTCCCTCCTAACCATGTCAGGCAAACAAGCACCAATTGCTTTGCTTTTTGTGGGCATGTCTTCTGAGGACTTGTAGAAACAAAAAATGACAATTGTTTTATAGTTCTGGTCACTTGGACCAGAAGGGGAAACTTGGCAGAACTCTTATCAATTTCATCCAGTAAAAAGAAAAAGAAATGGTTAGCATGTCACTGTTCTACTAAACCTGGAGGGGGTGGGGGAAGACCTTGCCTTTCATGGCAGGCAGCCCAGATGGCTGTCAAAGGCAGAGAACAAGGACTGGAGGGAATGCCTGCCAGATTACACACTAGCCAATTGGAGCAGAGGCAGAATGAAGCACAGCAGATGGACCTGACTGCTCTGCTTGTGCTAGGGGAGAGGGGAAAAAACACTACTTTTGAATGGAGCCAATAAATTTAGGTGGAATTCATCTTCTAGGTCATCCATTCCTGCCTTCCTAAGATGTTAGGTGGCAAGTAGGAAGTATAGATCAGCCCCTTCTCTAAGATAATGTGAATCTGAGGTCACTTCCTTTGGCCTAACTTCCCAGGTGCACATGCATGCAGCCTTTTCTTCTGTAGTTAGCTAGGTGCTAAGCTTTGCCTATGCCTACAATGAATTTCCTCTAAACTAATCTGCTTCCTGTTATAAAACCTGTGTCACTAATCATTGCTCAGCTCAGATTCCTGCTCTCAGGAATGCTTACACGCACACACACAATGCTTCAAACTTTAACAGTATGTTCATTGGCTAAAAGCTTGGAGATCATGAAGATGAATGGAAAGAACAAAGACTGATAACAAACCCAAGCTCCTTGGAGGACAAGTAGCACAAATATTTAATACAGTAAGTGCAGAATTTTGGGGTGCAGTAAGTTTCAATAGATCTTTCAGTATCAATTTCTTACAATAGATCATTGTAAGAATTAATATGTAATTTTCATGGACCGGTACCTGAGTTTGCTTGTTGTTCACAGCCATTCTTCCTCTTGTATTGTATTCTTCCTTTTGTTAGACTCTCAGTTTATGGAGAAAGAAGGATTGTACTGTTTACATTGATTCTAGGTAATATTCACTAGGATCCCTTTCATCCAAAGATAGGGGTGCGAATGCTTAGAATTAAATGAGTGAGTGAGTGAGTGAGTGAGTGAGTGAATGAATGAATGAATGAATGAATGAATGAATGAATACGTGTTTTATTACCAACAATAATGAGAAGTGTAGCGAGGAACAGTAGAATTTATAATTTTAAGAACAGCTTCTCTATTCTGGATCTGACATACATGCATGCACAAATATCCAGATGCTACTTTTATGCTGTTTAAAAACCCCTGTACTTTTCCAAAATCTTATTTATATGAATTGGTTTCATGTTCCCACTCAATGAGGCTTTGCAGTAAATGAACTAAATGCATCAAATAATATTGCCTTCTGGGGAGACAGTCTGTTGTAGAAGTTGGCAGCAATTTTTACATTCTGTCACGTTGGCTAAGGAATAAACCAGCAGCTAGAATATGAGCAGACTCTCTATTTTGGTCAAATCTCATCAAGTTTAAGAAGGACAAAAGACCTTTTTGTTTGTTCAGTCAAAGTACAGGTAGGTATTATCTGCCAGGGGTACCTAAAACTGAAGCTATTGTACCACATGTTTTAGTTTATTCTGATTTTGGAGCCCACCAAAATTTTCAGGATTAATCCAGATATAGCTTTCAATATAAAGAGGCAAAAGTGTTATCTATTTAAGACAAAAATTACTTTGTATTGTGGTAAAAAATGCCCAGGCAAGTATTAGTAGTAAAAATAGTTCAGGCAACTATTTTGTAGTGACAAAATCAAGTAGAAGTTTTATTGTGGGATGCGTTTTCCTTACACAAAGTCCCTTTATCAAATGTAAACAAATTTTAGTTTGAGGATAAACTATGGGCCATATGCAGCCCCACCCCCTGTTTTGTTTCTGACACAGATGCCCAAAATGGTATCATGTAAATTTGGCATACAACTGCCAGATAATGACAGCATGATTTTCTGTAGTTTTTCTTCAGAGTTTGAAAAAAATTATTATACTCTTTTGTTAACCAAAATGAAACCCAACAACAGAGAGGGGCCACAGATTTATCACTGCCCCATCATATCCTCCAGAGCCATCTCTGCTTTAGTCTGTCAAAACTTATGGCACGATAAATGTCAACCTTTAAGGTGGCAAAAGATGCATTTTTGTGGCTGCAAATCATGATAGACATTTCAGTATGAATTAAGAGGTGGCTTGAAAATATATCGTAGACCTTAAGATATCCAAAGAACATAGACTTTTAGTTTAGATGAAGGGAAATATTTATTGTATCTTTCTCTGTGTCTGTGTCTCAATGGGAAGAGGCAAAAGTGGGCCAGAAAATATATTTTATTTTCTATTTTATTGCGAACAGATCACATGGTTTCAATAAGGCAGACCACAGCAAAGGATTGGAAAATGAAAACAATTCCCTTCAGTGGTAAATATTTCAAAGGAACTTTGCAAACTAAATGCTGTTGCACTCTGCTGTAATCACTCAACCTATAATAGCTTCTAAAAGTTTCCAAAGATTCATAGCAGAAGAATGACCAAATTAAGTCTTGACTACTTAGTAATTCAAGGTGTAATTGTGGTGGAAAGTATTATTAAAGAAAACATGATCACCAAGAAGAAGAAGCCTTGTTGAAGAAGAACCAGTGTGGCTGAAGCTGTGCATCAATAGATATCGTTTACTTCGGTGTTTACTTACTCCCTGAGTTCCTGAGCAAATATAACAGTCATGAGAAAAGAGATCCATCCTCTTATGAATTAGTAACGGGTTGAAGAACAATAAGCAAATAATAGAAATAAATGGTTCATTCTTGAAAGGAAAAGATGTTACATAGATCCCAAGGGTCTCTGTTAGAATAAGTGATTTCTAATTTGTTTAATTTAAAATGTTCTAAAGCTAGGAGTGAGTAGAGAAGTAGTCAAATTAATTGACAACTCCAACTTCTTTAGTATGGTTACACAGAGTTAAATGAAAACTTCAAATGAATGACTACAAAATTGAAATCTTCCAGAGGGGGTTCTAGGCAAATTGTTCCACTGTTTAATAGCATTTATCATTTATCAGCAGAAAATTTCTCCTAAAATTCAGGGAAAATAACCTTGTTTTTTCCTGCTTGATTTCAATAGATAACATATCCTCCCCCATGCACATGGTAACCTCTTAGATTTTTATTGTCCAAGTATCATATCTTCACTCTTCTCTTTTGCAGGCTAAACATCTGCTGTTCTTTTAACTGTTCCTCATAGGAGACATTTTCCACACCCCTTATCATCCCAATATTTCAAAGTATTCCTTTTAAAGTGATTAGGATGGTTTAACCAGCACAGAACACTATGGAATTTTACCTTCCATGATTTGGATGCTATTCTTCTGCTAATGCAGATCAAGATTGCATTGGCTTTTTTAGCTGCTGCATAAGAACAGAAGCAGTGCTTGATCAGACTCCAGGCCCATCTAGTCCAGGAATCTTTTCTCACGGTGGCCAACCAGCTGCACAAGGAAGTCAGACGCAGTCACACTAATAGTCATTGATCCCCTTGAGTTCCATGTATTGATCTAACTCTTTTTTGAAGCCAGCTAAGAGGATAGGCATCACATCTCTTCTGGTATCATCACACTGCTAGCTTATATTCAGCTGGTGGTCTACTAGTACTCCAAGGTCTTTTTCACACTTACATGCTAAGACAGGTTTCCCCAGTCCTGTACTTTTATGCATTTGATTTTTCCTACTTAGATGCAGGACCTTACACTTCTCAGATGTGTTGATCATCCTGTCGGATTTGGACCAAAGTTAAAATCTCTTGAGGTAATTCTGAATTGTGATCATGTCTTGTAAAATATTAGTTAATCTACCTAGTGTGATGAGCTCTGCAAACCATATTAAGGGGTTTTTTTTAGATATTTGCCAAGATTTGGTAGCTTTGCCTGCTTATGATGTAGTATAACAACCTCCCATTAGAAAAATTACATTTTCAGTGCTTAATATGACCAAGCTAAATATAAAATTATATGTAATGTACTATAGCAGTTCTAGTGGTGCCTCCTTTGGAGCAGATGGAGAAGTACTTAAATTAAAAATGTCCTTGATAATTATTTTCTTACTCAGAATAAACCTGTTTTTTCTTTCTTCTGTTTTATCCTGAGTGAGTGATAGATGAGAAAAGATAGGAGGAATCCATTTTGTTTTGCACCTAAATGATGCATTCTTGCCTTAAGCAACAAAATTTGACAAATTTCAGTAATTTGTGGAAAGTGACTTTCCAAGTGAGTAATTTGTTCGCTTTCAAGAGTAAACTGTTTTGCAGATAGGTGATGGTGCTGAACCTTGCAAGCTAAAAAGAAAAAGATCTTGGAGACTTAGGAGAAAACAAGATGCCACCTGGCAGGCAGATTTCACCTTTAGCCATATATATATATATATATATATATACCCTTCATTTGTCACCATCGTGAAAAGTCTAGCCAGAATTGGCCAAAGTATAATTCTCTGAAGAATTATACTTTATTGAATTTTCCCTCTTGCTCATTCCATCTGCAGGCAATCAGGATTGGCAATCATGAATTTTCTGTGTTCATCACAACTGCTGAAGCCCATAGAAATACAGGATAGTTGCATTCTTCTTGGCCCAAACACCTCTTCCTGAAAACAATATTCTCAGCTTCTTCTAACTCTTCTTCCATCATGAACTAGGTCCTTAGAAGGAACAACACTAAGGCTTTTAGGAATCATCTTTTTTTTTTTTTTTACCATAGGCTTCAGGGAAAGGGAGTTACATACATACAACATATCCACCCATCATACTATTTTCTTTGCAGGGAGACAACATCATTCAGAGTGCAGAAAAGTCTATTTTAATCTTAACTATTTCATGCTCTCTTTGACTACAATCTTTACAATTATCTTTTTCTCTCTATGCACATATAGATAATGCCTTCTCTCATTCTGATTTTTTTTTTTTTTTGGCAATCGTGCTGTCATGATCTTTCTTTCCCTCAATCATAGCTTCTTTCAGTTTTCATCTTTCCACTAATCACATTTTTATACTTCCTATTAATGTAACTCTATACACTTCTCAGACAAGAGAAATAGAGCCATTATCTTATCTTATGCAGGCATACTAGAGGTTCCACAGTTCAACCATCCAGGATTATCCTTGTATCCTTCACTAATTCTCTAAATACTTCATAAACAATCACAATCAGTTTTATATTCATTTCCTTGCCATGTGTACTTATGATGAGACTTATGGTTAAGCAATGTATTTGAAACAGACCTTTTTCTAAGCATGTACTTATGAATCACCATTCTAATTCATTCCTTTTTCTCTGGATGGCCCAGTCTTTCCCCCCACTATACTCTCACATCTTTTCCCCAGCCATCTGTTTTAAGTCACCTAGCAGAATAATATTTTCTTCTGGATCACATTCATCAAAATTTTCATTTCTGGTTCTTTGATTATTACCATTCACAGCAGCATAATATAAACCAATCCATGCACTCCTACTTTTATATGCTTCCACAACAACTTAGTTGACACCGATTTGTACTTTATGGCATAAATGTTAGCTCTTCCATTCATAATTAAATCTATACCTTCTCTTTCTTTTATATATCCATCAGTTTTACTTCTCAAGGTCAGATCACCTTCATTCAAAATTAGTACATCTTTCCCCTTTTTCATAGTTTTACATATGCAGAACAGATCTATTGTTCTTTTATTTCATTAATATTTTTACCATTAATTCTTGTTACATTTCAAATCACAACTTTCCATTTGTCATTATCATTCCCAGATTGTCCAATAAATTTTGAACTGCACTACCTATCATGGTTTTGTTGAATCAAGACTTTCACATAGTGCTGTGTAGTAATATAGAGAAGGTTAGATAGATTACCAGCCTTAATTGTACCAATGCTACATATAGCATTCCCTGCTGATGGATGGCACTGATCAATTTTGGCATGTTTTGGTCAGTGTGTAATGAGTAGAAGTAAAGCCATAGAAATACCTTGTTCTGTGGAAGCTAAGATTGCTTATGTAGACTTGCCTGCATCCCATCAGTTAGAAGGTACAGTACTGTATATGCAGTGAACTGACATATACTCAGTGTGTGGAAAACGGGTTTGATGGAACAAAAATAAATAGGAAACTAAGAGAAGGAAGGGAGGGAGGGAGGGAGGGAGGGAGGGAGGAGCAAGCTTTGATGCTATTAGGCTGCTCAACTCCATCTTTCATTGTATGAACATGAAAACTGTGGCTCTTTTCCTATCTTCTTTCACATGAAACAACCAGCTGGCAACTGGATATGTTAGAAGGCTGGACATTACCTGAATTCTGATAAGCTGGGCTTAATCAGGATCCAGTTTACTCTAAGCATCAACTTTCTTTGGTTTGAACTTATCTGTCACTTTTCCACCTTCTATCATACTCTAGAACACTAAGAAAGCAAACCCAGGATGAAGTCATGAAAGCAGATGAAGCCATTGTTTGATTTGTATGTGCTATTTTAATTATTTATATACTGAATATTGCTTTTTGGGTGTGATTATGTATTTTGCATGTTTACTTATTGTGAAAGAGATATGTATCTATCAAACATTAAGCCAACTTTATTTTCAATGCCTTAGGATAGTGCGCATCTTAAATGCACCCTTCTGTTTCTATCTTAGTTGTCCGTCTAAATGCATCTCTCTACATAAAACAGGAGGACAGAGATCTGGGTGTTTTGTTTTGTTTTTGGTTCAGGCAGCAAAATATCTTGCCAGA